>JAAECE010000004.1:2400000-3600000 GCA_010203745.1 Mucor lusitanicus | reverse complement strand
ACAGAGAAGAACTGGACCAAAGCACTTGCAGTACTCTCAAAAGAAGCAGATCCTGATGTCTTTTACAAGTTCTCGCCCGTGTTAATGGAGAATGACCCTTATGAAACAGTCAATGTTTGGATGAGACAGAGCAACCTCAACCCCAGGCAACTGATTCCTGCCTTGTTGAGATATGATCACAAGAAACTAGTCGAGAAATCCACGCAAGTAAGTTATCTCAACCATTATATCATCATCATCTAATCTCCTTGCGTATATAGAATCAGGCTATACGTTATTTGTCACACGTTGTAACATCCTTGAATAACACCGATCCTGCTATCCACAATTTCCTGCTCACTCTCTATGCCACTCAAAAGACATCAGATGAAACAGCATTATTAACATTTTTGAAAAATGAGGTGATTGACTGAATTTATATGCTCTTATAATCAACTCATCCGCTTCCAATAGGGCCGAGAGATGCATTACAATCTCGATTATGCACTTCGCTTATGTACCCAGAACGGAAGAACTCAGAGCTGTGTACACATTTACAGCCAGATGGGCCTCTATGAGGAAGCTGTAAACTTGGCACTAAAGGTATTCAAAAAAGAACTACTAGTTTTCTTCGATAAGGTTTAATTTATTTATTATTTATGAATTGATAGAATCATGACGTTGAACTTGCACGCATTAACGCAGACAAGCCGGAAGAAGATGATGTCCTCCGAAAGAAGCTCTGGCTCACTATTGCGAAACATGTCGTTCAAGAGAATAAAGACATTAAGTCTGCGCTGGAATTTCTCAAGCAAAGCAATCTGCTCAAGATTGAAGATATCCTGCCCTTCTTTCCTGATTTTGTACTGATAGACGACTTTAAGGTAAGCTGAAGATCCTTTTTGTTAATTAGGGAAGCTGATCGGCTGGAAAATAGGAAGAGATTTGTGATGCCTTGGAAAAGTACAATGATACAATCGATGACATTAAAATCGAAATGGACGAAGCCACTAAAAGTGGAGACAGTATCCGATTAGATATTCGAGAGCTGAGAAGCAGGTATGTGATGGCGTGTCTGTTGTGTGTATGTTGATGCCTGATGCCCGAGACTAGATTTGCTCTTGTCAACGCCGCTGATCAATGTTACTGCTGTCAATATCCTCTCTACATGCGAGCATTTTACATGTTTCCATGCCAACATGGTTTCCATGGTGATTGTCTTTTGGACAAGGTAAGATAGACGCATGTTGCATGAATATCAATTAAAGTTCAACTCAACAAAAAACCCATAGATGTACAAGGTCTTACCTGCTCGACACATGAAGCGTGTCAAAATTATCCAAGACTCGATTGCCAAGGAGACTCATGGTAATTCGCCTCGCAACGGTAGTTCCAGATCACCTATTGGTGCAACCACAACTCGATTCATGAACACGGCTAAAAATGTAATATTCCCATCGGATGCAGTTCATGAAGAAAGCAAGATTGATCCTGATTTGACCATGGGCAAAATTGAGCAATTGCGCGAGGAACTGGATGATATTGTAGCAAGCGAATGTGTATTGTGTGGCGATATCATGATAAAGTCGATTGATCAGCCATTCATTGGTGATGAAGAGATAGATGTTGCCTCTAGTTGGGCCATTTAATAAATAATAATAAAAACTGTATACCTCATCCACCCTACTAGATACATTACGTTTCTTATTTGTTTATACAGCCTCCAAGGAAGGTTCTAAAACCTTGCCTGGCCTGTATAACAAGTATAAATTTAGGCCTTGATATTAATTGAACCTGCATTAGCCCGTGTTGTGTTTGCCCCATCATCCCGACGTCAGTAAACTCTAAGTGTGCAGCTCGAATCAAGTATAAATACCTCGCATTTCTTGCTCTCTCGATTTTTATCATCAAGTAATATCTAACAACTAAAACTACTATTCAAAATGACTGCATCTATTCCCCAAGGCCCTTTCTTCATTGTCTCAAAGGTAACATTTTAAATTTCTATTGGCCATGTGTGTAGCCATTAACTCGGTTCATGCAAAACTTCTCCAGTTCAACAAGCGTGTGCTCGATGTTGAAGGTGCTTCCACAAAAGACGGCGCCAAGGTCTGTGTCTGGCAAAAGAAGGAGAGCAGCGACAACGAAAACCAATTGTGGGAGTACAGAAACGGCAACTTTGTCAACCTCCACAGTGGCAAGGTTCTTGACATCAAGGGCAGCAAGGTCAAGTCTGATGGTGAGTACAGGCATATTCTCCTAGTTGTATACATCTGACACAATTCGGTATTTTAGTTCGCATCGTTCAAAACGAGAAGGCTACCTCCAATGATGAAGAAATTGAGAAGCAACGCTGGTTGATTGACCATGAAGGCTACATCCACATCTCCTCCAACCCTGATTTGGTCCTCGACATCAAGGGTGCTGAAGACGAGAATGGCGCTGAAGTCATCTTGTACGAAAAGCGCAGCGGTACTGTTGCTGCTAACCAACAATGGGAACTTGTTCGTCGCTAAATACCCTCATGTACATACCCGAACATTTTTACTAAAACTTGCTAGTTGAATAAAAAAACACTGTTGAATAAAACCCCTTTATTAAGTAATTCGCTGGAACGCCGCAGAATGAGTTTTATGTATGAAACCTATTAAATAACCGTATTTCGTCGCATAGCGTGCTCTTAAACAGCAGCAACGAAATTACTGCTCGGAAGCGAATCAGCTTGGTATCACTGGGTCGAATCAACCCTTGCCCAACTCTTTGTTTCAATCCGGATTACTGTTTCAATCATGTATACTAATATCGTTAATGCAACGACCTCGTTCATTTTGCAAAGACCCATGAACAGTGAAAAAGGTATAAAACACCACCGAAATCAGTCGGTTGGTTTGGTCCATCATCAATCAACTGATTACTGAATTTTACAATGAGACTCTCTGTTATTGCCTCCTTGATCGCCTTGTCCGCCTCTGCCGTTTCTGCTACTGTCGACAGAGTAGTCGTCTTTGCTGATAGTTATACTGATAATGGCAACGACTACAAGAACAGCGAGTTCCCTCCTAGTCCTCCCTACTATGCCGGTAGATTTAGGTACAGTATATTTTGATAACTCTATAAAAACAATACGCTAATGACCCTCAAGTAATGGCCCTACTTGGCTTGAATATGTTGCCAAGGACGTTTCTATCCCTGTCGAGAACCACGGTTACGGTGGCGCCACGACCAACAACGCCGATGCGTACTCCAAGTTCAACGGATGGACTGTACCTGGTCTCAAGCAACAAGTCGCTACTTTGGAATCCAGTGGTACTGCTGACAGTCTGTACATCATTGAAATTGGTTACAATGACTTGAATGCCATCATCAACCCTGATCAATACAACATTGTCAACGAAAACTACAATTACGAAAAGGTTGCCCAAAACGTCGCTAGTGCTGTCCAGGACATCATCACCAAGTACCACGCCAAGGAATTTGCATTCTTCAGTGTTGCTCCCTTTGACAAGTGGCCCGTCATCAAGGATGCTGACAAGCCCAAGGCCAAGAAGATGATTGAAGACTACAACAGTTACGTTGAAGGCGAAATCAAGAAGATTGACGGCATCAACACCAAGTTCTACGATCTCCATGGCTGGTTTGAAGAGCAAATTGCCAATCCTGCTCCTTTGGGTCTGTCTGTCACCAATGGTCCTTGCGTCTGGGGTATTGGTAACACCACTGCTTGCACAGACACTGACAAGCACTTCTTTTGGGACAGCTATCATCCCGAGAAGAAGGTACACGCAGCTTGGGGTGCTTGGGCCTTGGAGAACCTGAAGAAAGATTATCAAATCAACTAAATAGCTTAGCTTTTGATGATTTGTACATAGCTGTAAATAATTTAGTTCAACATATTATTAAATAAAATTTCGATCATTGCATATTCAACGATTCATTTTCTTTGACTCAATCTTTGCAAAGACAATCTTTCATGTCACAATCGCTCAAAATCAAAAAGCACGTGATGCAGTCGACAAAGTGATGTGGGCTATTGCATGCCTCAAATATGTTTCATCTTGCAAGCATATAAGTAGAAAACAAAGCCATTTTGCAGAGTAGCATCTCATTACAGGTTCCTACCATGAACTACCAAGAGCATGTACAGGTTTTTGAGCTTTTTCGCTGAGCAATTGTGGTCAGTCATATACAGAGTTGGCAGCATGTAGTTTTGAATAACCGCACACCCAACCTGCAAAATGTTATTAACTTTGCTTTTTCCGTCTTTACCTTTTTCATTATCTACTTGAAAGCGAGAGAGAAACATGACAGAGCTCGTTGTTTACGCATGCAATTGCTCGAACATCAGGATACACACATCGTCAAAGTATTCAATGGACAAGATCAACGAATACAAGCAAGATCTCTTTGTAAAAGAGCCGCTTCCTGGCTGGGAATACGAGCTTGGAATGGGTGGCATTGTTATTGTAATTTAAAGCTATAGCTGTATACTTGCATTCAGATTTGGTAGTAACGCTCTTTTTCCATGTATCCAGGAGTTCAATACATTCACTCGCTCGTCAGCCATCGACCCCAAATGGACCACCGTGGACTGCTTGAATTGCAATACGGGTCATGTATATTCTATCGAAAACAACAACAGCAGCAGCAGCAGCAGCAGCAACAACACAACGGCTGATCGTGTGATTGTTCATGAAAACACAGTTGTGAGTGAACATAAACTTCATGTCACCACGGGACACTCATCATGTCTATAGTGCGGCCGAGTATTCGAAGACCTGAAACAGCAATCCAACTACTCCAAAGCGTTCAACATCAACCTCGACACTACACAAGATCATCTGATACCAATGCCGGGTCCTGAGGAAGGTATGATGATGGATTTCGAGGCTTGGATTCAGTACAGTCTCTAACGCTCCTCAGATGTCCCTGAACTTCTTGCTTCAACGCAGAAAAAGATGCAATCCGTCTTGGACCAGTACTTGGAGCAGTTGCGCATCGAGTCCAAGGTGCGAATCGAAGCGTTCAAGAAGCAAGAGGAGAAGAAAACCCACGACGCAATCGCACAAATCAAACGAGAAAACAGCCTGCTATGGTCCAAGTTGGTCAAGGTGACAAATTCTTCGGGAGAGGAAAAGGAGGAAACAATCGTCTCTGCACCTCTACCAAAAACGCCTTCATTGCCAGAGCAACAGTCAAAGGAGCCTCAGACAAAAGCAGCCAACACAAGCAATCACGTTAGATTTGCAGAGGAAGTGGACAACGACCACCAGCAAACCTCATCGCCCTTGCCATCCATAAAGAGATTCAGTTTCTCTTTGGATGAAGCAGCTATTCGTGGCCTCCAACACAAGGATCTGGACAACAAGAATTTGAAGTTGCGCGTGG
The DNA here is from genome assembly GCA_010203745.1 of Mucor lusitanicus. Classification (NCBI taxonomy): domain Eukaryota; kingdom Fungi; phylum Mucoromycota; class Mucoromycetes; order Mucorales; family Mucoraceae; genus Mucor; species Mucor lusitanicus. The sequence goes on along the minus strand of JAAECE010000004.1, from coordinate 3,594,636 downwards.
AGCAGCAGCAGAGTAGTTATGGTAACGTTTGCTTGCCTGGCATGAGACATATGCTAAACAAAGTGACATAGACAATGAGGATAGCGACAAGGACGACGATGAGGAGGACATGTTTAACTTGGACGAGGAATTCTCTGACGAGGAAAAGGCACAAGAAGATGGGGAGGAGGATGATGATAAAGACAGCAAGGACGATTTGGATAGCAAGAGTGACGCAGATCAAGAAAAGGCACAGGGCTCCTCCAAAGACTTGCCACTATCTGCGTCCTTGAAAAAGTCAATCTCGGATATAGACCAGCAATTCTCCTGGATAAAGAAAAAGAGAAACACTAAAAAGTACCTTACTCAAGATTTTGATATCAAAAGCGAGTTTAAAAGAAACAACTCGAATGAGCATGATGAGAGAGATTCAAGTAAGTTTGGTAATGTGGCACAATTCTGGGATGTGCAATTGACGAATATGCGGATGCAGATATTTCCATGCTGGCCACCTCAATGCCCATCACCATCCATTATCCCTCTTTGAAAAACGAAGACTCTGCCGAGAGTAGCCAGGAAGATACCAACAAAAGCCCAAAGAAAAGAGACATCTTGGTGTCTAGTTTTGCAAACTACGATTCCTCATTTTCCGACAGAATGCTGTCTGAGCAGTTTCCACCACCACCTAGACGGAAAAGTGTGGCCTCTTCAGCATTGATTCGGCCACAATTAGACAGCTTGATTGGCAAATCACTGGATACCCGTGGCCTGTTGAAGAAGAAGGCCAACGAAGTCGAGCCCAAAGAGACGAGTGATGATGAAGAGTTCGATGCGTCTTTACCGCCTCATGTCTGGGCTGCTTCGCATGAACCTTCAGATGTTTAAAACTCTTTTTTTTCTACCCTGGATGATTGAAATACAATAAATTTGGTTCGCCGCATTATCCTCCATTTGCTACTACCATCCCTCCACCCCCAGCTTTTTCTTTCTTTCTTTCATTTCCAACTATCAACTTACATTATGCCAGAAGCTGCCAAGTCTTGCCCTGTGGATCACAAACAACCAGAACCAGCATCATGCCCTGTCGACCATGGTCAGAAAAAGGAAGAAGAGCCCAAATGCCCTGTTGATCACAATTCATACAAACACTTTATCCCACCCACCACATCAAACAACGATGAACCCCAAAGCTGCCCCGTAGACCCTGCAACATACAAGAACTTTTTGCCTCCCCCAAAGGAAGGATGCGATTCTACTGCTATTGACAGCACAAACAATATGCCAAAAATCTCACAGCAATCACCCCAACCTGACCAGAAAATGCCTTTGGGTAAGGAGAGAGAAACATCCACTATTCCTCGAGCAAACTCGGATGATAAGCTCTGGATCTACCCCTCTGAGCAAATGTTTTTCAATGCCATGAGACGTAAGAACTGGAACCCAGACGAAAAGGACATGTCAGTTGTGGTGCCAATTCATAATGCTGTCAACGAAATGGCATGGCAAAAGATCTTGGAATGGGAGAAAATGCACGAAACGTAAGTGAACAATAGGATAATGTGTCATAAAGCAGAGGGATTAAAGGCGCACAAAATCGAATAGGGAATGTCAGCAACCCATGTTGGCCAAGTTTGAGGGAAGACCAAAAGATATCACACCTAAAGCAAGAATTAGATCATGGTTTGGGTAAGTGAATAGAAGAAAAAGCTAGTGTATACACATTTCCTAACTGAATATCCATTAGCTATGCTCTTCCATTTGATCGTCATGATTGGGTTGTAGATAGATGTGGTGAGAAAGTGACATATGTCATTGACTTCTACTCTGGAAAGCAGGATCCCAACAGACCAATGTCTCTTAGCTTCTACCTGGATGTTCGTCCGGCTGTTTCTCCATCAGGTATTTGGGATAGATTGAAGATGTCTTTCAAGAAGGGATCTTTTACATAGATAATCCAAAACTGTACTGTAAATTTTAATGGCGTAACTTTTATATCCTCCAAAAATCAATTAAACAGCCTTTAGAGATAAAATAATACATGATTGCTTTGCAATTTGCATTCACAATATAGGCGCCTGTAGTTCATTCATAAAAGCGGCTTCAATGCTGTTGGTAGATCCAGTAACATCTGCTATCATGCAACAACAGTAGAATGATAATAACGCATCGACAGTGTAGCGATCAAATGCTAGCTTTTTTGACAAGTTGCTGGATTACGCTTCTACATCATGCGAAATACGCAAGCATTCAAACAAAGGTTATTTTTAGCTTGTTCTATCACTCACACTACTGTATTAAACTACCAAAGGCTGTTCACTGCTTGAAAACACGGGGCTGGCACGCGACGTCTATCTTTTGACATAATAGCATAATATCTTTGGATCGTATAAACTATCCTTGAACTCTTTTTTTTTAGGATAGTAAGTGTATTTGACCATGTCTGATACTTATGGTGTTATCGGGTGTAGTCACCATAAGCCATTTGTACCATGAATTTTGAATGTTTAGTCTTGCTTTTCTCATTTCAATTACATGTTTAGTTTCAACATCAATGCTTTATTTCTCTGAGCTGTCTCCAAATTTGAGCCAATAAAATTGCTTAAAAGACTAGTTTAAACGCCGCTGACCCTAGAAAATTTTTGCGAGGGTTTCCCTATGTTTTTTGGTTAAGCGGACTTTTAAACATTGCCAAATACAGTAATTTAGCAATTTCATCATCAAAATCCCCTAAAATGCCAGAATATGCCTTACTACACACGCCAGCTTATAGTGCAAACGCTTGAGACTCTCAATTAGCACCAAGTAAGTGATACAAATCAAGTGAGGGCAGCCTATCTACCTCCTAGCATCTGAATCAAATCTAGTTGTGCTTCAACGATAGGCTTATCCACACAACGAAAAAGGAGGGTTATGGCTTAAAGAACCATAAAAAAGGAAGAGAAAGTAACAAGATGGCATCACTAGAGTGTGATGAAGAAGAACAGAAACATCGCAATACAGTTACATACAAAAAGGTAACATGCAATGTATATGTATCATCAAAATGACGAGTACAAGAAAGAAAAAAGTAGTAGAAAAAAGTATCGTGGTTGCCTCATACGAAGCGACGAGAACCCCAATACCACCAGTATTACAGAAGATGTAATACTTGAAGAACGAAAAGAATGCAAGGCTACTCCACAACAATAGAAGAGTAGCATTGCCAGCGATACAGTGCATCAAAAGATGCACCATAGCACAATGGCACAGCAACAGAAAAATAACTGTTGGGTGCAGAAAAGGGGAAAAGAATAAATCGCAATAGAGCAAACTAAAAGAATGCACAGTATTACGAGAAAGAAAGTAGTAAAAGATTGAATGAATGTAATCCATGCCAACCAAAGAAGGGGGATATACAAACCAAATACAAACCAAACACAAACAGCAATATATTGTAGCAAACTGGCCTAAAATAAACTGTGTAATTAGTATTACCGTATATTGTAACGTGAAAGGTGGCTCTTATCGGCTGATACCTACTGTAACAAACTTGAAGGGTGTTGTCTTGGGTACTGGTGGTTGCAAAAGCATGCTTCTTTTGGCAAAAGTGTCGTTGTATTCAATGAATAGTAATAAAAAGTATATGGTTTAATAGAAACAGTGCAGTGCAAAAATAGTGCGAGAAAAAATAAAATAAAATAAAAACGCGCTACTGAGGGTGACTGCAGTCAAAAGGCTGCCGCAGCACAGAGCACGCGAAATCTGAATGACGTGTACAATGAGCATTTTGCACTGTGGTGACTGTACCCAAATGATTTTTTTGCGATGACTTTTTGGAATCAATATCGATATAATTTGACAATTGAAAGCATTTTTGTTAAAATTAGCTATATAAAGTGTGCTCAGCGTATACTACTTTCTAATAAACTTAAGGGGAGAATTTGAAGGCGCATTCAATGGTGTTAATTTTAAAGTACTTTTAGAATGAAAAGATAAAGAACTTTGCAAAAATACTAAAAGCAGTTTTTCCAGGAAAAGTCGAGATTCACCATATACAACGTTTAAAATAGCAGTTGCACAGATTACCCTACATCTGTGCGGTCATTTTGAATTAATATATATCATAGTAAAAAGTGTCGTTTTCGCCTCCAAAATTGCGATCGTTTGATTTTTAACAAAAACCATGAGGGGTACCTCATGAAAAAATGTGAATTTTCATCGATTTGGATCGATCCAGAAAAAATAAAAAATGAAGGTCCAGGATGTAAATCGTGATCGATAGCAATCATTTGGCACTATTCCCAGCATCTAGAACAGCTTTGAAGACAAGATATTGAGGGTTGAATTCGGGTGATTTGGCTGTGAAAAGTACCTTTAGTGCCATGTAGATCCACCAAAACTAATGCTACAAATCTGATTCAGACATCAAACAATTGATATCTTTTGGGACTACACGCTGATTACCATCAGACAGAGAACAATATAAATTTTGTGTATGTTTTACTTTAAAAACGCTCAGAAATACCAAAAGCACCGCTTATTGTGTCTCAATGCAGATTCTACTATTGGCATATGCCTATAGAAAGTAGTGCAGTCGTCTGCTATGCATTTCAATTCTTTGTATATCAAATACACAGTTTGGGCAGTCCTTGCGTACAGTAAAGGTGCTCTCCATATGATAGAAAGGATGGATCTAGAGGTTGGAAACGAGTATAATTAACACTCCACTGTTGAACTACTACAAGAATCGTTTAATTTATGTACACTTAACATAGCCACTGAAAGTTTGTTTATATTCTTATAACCGCCTCAGAATAAGTACACAGCAATGTCAATATAAACTTTGCAACAGTCATATACGGCATAATGAAAGCACGCTTTGCCGTATTTTCTCCAACGCCCAAAACAGTGCTCAACCTGTTCCACTCTTGAACCAAGCATGCTAGATCCAAGCGGTTTTAAATAAAGTTTTGCGCAACATCCCCTCTATTAGCCTGCTATTACTACTAGACACTCGTAATTAACAGCTTTCCTTATGGATCTTGTCAAGATCAGTGCTCAAAATGGGCTTATCTTGAGTAATCATCCGTACATCAACGGCAGCTCGTCCAATCCAAAATCCAATTATACCATCGTCTTTCTCGCGTGAATTTGGCTTAAATATTATCTACGGATCTCATCACATCGATTGCTCAGAATCGATCACGCATGATGACCTGATCCTGCATACTGAAAATACCTGCATACAACCAGGATTGAGTGTCGAGCACAAAGATACAGTATACAGCTTTAAATAAAGTGTTTTGCAACACACCACCTGCCACCTGTCAATCAGTTAACACTAGACAGTTGTAATTATCCGCCCTCGTCATGAATTTTGTCTAGGCCAGTGCTCAAAATTGGATTATTTTGAAAATCGTCCATCTATCAACGGCAACGCGCCCAGATGACTAAAGTCTGACCACACAATTTTGTTCGTCGTAAAATTTAGCATAGGTACATGTTCCTATAATACAGTAATAATACCCACCGGGCGGATCGACCAGATTCGTTAAAACTCAAATTATTGATGATGCCCGAGTATTATAATTAGTACACATTATTCATGTCAGAATTTAAGAAAAATACAATGGTGTAACTGGATTTTAAGTTGAATGAGCTGCCGTTGGTTCATGAATGGATGATTTTTGGAATAATAAGGCCAATTTTGAGCACTGACCTCGGCAAAAACCATATGGAAAGCTGTTAATTACATGTCTCTTATAGTGTTGGCTTGAAAGATACAATGTAGGGCAACAGTGAATCTTGAACTGCTTGGCTCTATCTAGTATGCTTCGAAATGTGACGAAGCCCCATGATTTATGGCTGTTGCTGCTAGACTAATATAATAATCAGACATAAGCTGACTATATGCCGTGTTTGGGAGAAGATCATATACGGCGGCATTTTTTATGTTTTGCTTGCCATACTGTTTGCTTCATATATATCAACAAGAAGAAACTAACTTGGATTCACGCAGTAAAAGCTCAACATCCACTGTATTTTTCTTCAAAGATCTGAGAGTCGGAATTCTTACTATGAGCAAACACATAGTTTCACCCAGATTAGCCTTCCTTTGTGTGCTAAAATGTATGAGTAGCATTCTAGGATATTTGTTGTCTCTTCTGCAAAAGCAATCATCAATCTAGAATACTCAGGCTGTAATAATCACGTGATGACACAATTTTGCTATAAAAGAGTATAAAATTTTTAAAAATTAAATTTGCATGAAAGGGTTGATGGTGAAGTGGTATCATTCTCGCTTTGGGTGCGAGAGGCCCCGGGTTCAAACCCCGGTCGACCCCTCTTTTTTTGCATCACGTCTCTTTTACGTGAGACGTTTAAAAGTCTCGGATGTTTTGTTCGCTCTCGACTGATGAATGATAAAGCATTCAGGACACAATCCGCCCTGTTTTTTTTTTTGTGTCTATTCGCGAGATAAATGTAGTCAAGTTTATTATATATCATTTAGATACGGTACTAAAGTTTAGAGTTTATAAAGCGGGGTATTACTGCTACTATTGCTGAGATGATGGATCATGCGATACTTGCTCTTCTTGTGCGTAATCTTGTACAAGCACACGCCTGTCAACTGCAACAACTTGCTTTTCTTGAGAAAGGCTACCTTTTTATCGGTGCTTGGAGAATTATCAAAGAACTCTCTAGCAAAGGATTCCAAATCCAACGTCTCCAATCTCAAGTGGGATCTGCATTCATTGAAAAACAAATCCTCCTCACTTTGCTTTAATCCACGAGGCTTGTACCCCATAATGATGACAGAGTGTCTATTCTTTTCAACCAATTGTCTAAAAGTGCTGATGAGTGCTGGAAAGTCCCTGGTATTGTACAAAACGTCAGAGATCAAGATGAAGTCAAAAGGGCGATGGCTTCCTTGCAAGACGTGATTGATGTCATAGGAGGAGCCCCACGCTAATCGTTGGATAGAGACATGCTCGGTGTTAGGAATGTTGTTTAGTTGCTGGTTGCTCTTCATCAGCGGCAAAGCTTCTTCAAGATCGGTCATGACAATGTGAGGTGGATTTGGTATGTTGTTGATGCGGGATGTCTGCACTATTGTCAGGCCAATGGCACCAATGCTGTCGTACAGTTTAATTAAAGAAAAAAGGTGCTTTATTGAAACATTGATTAAATAAGACTTACCCTGCGCTCAGGTCCATGATGCGACGTCCACTCAGGTAGTGCTTGTCCACTTCTGCTAGGGTATTGAAGACGTGGTTCATCACCAGTGCTGAATCCCACAGTTTTCCCGGCGTGCCATTGTCCCACAGCTCCTGGAACAGTATGTAATGGCCGTCCCTTGGCAATGGCAAAGCTCTGTACATGTTGACAGCATTTCGCGGATGATCATCCCACATGACCAATGGTTGTACATGCGCATCACCGGGTTCTTGACAGCATAATTGAAATGGGCCCAAGCATAAAGAGAGGGGGCTTTTGTCCATGGAATGTAGACGGTCCCTTTCCGATTGATTTGGTTCGAATTGGATAAAGAAATCTTGATCGCAGGTGCCGTTGATCTTGAATTGGAGTCTGACCAGGTTGTTGTTGTCACTTTGGAAGGAGAAGGAGTCGTCAGCGTCGTTGACCATGGAAAGAGGGGCGGATGTTTGCTGGCACCAGGAGTCCGTCTCCTCCTCTGCAGACAAGCGACATTCGATTGAGTTGGCTTGAGAGCACGCATAGTATTGGCCATGTCTCAATTGCAGCAGTTGACATGACACAGGAAACTCGTCCGAGTTGGGTAGCTGAGCAGGCAAGCCTAGTTCTGTCACCAGCTTCAGATCTATTGAGTGCCAAGTGTTGGCCTTTATTTTTGATTCCCTGAGTTGACTACCTAAAGTAATGCGATGCACTCGACTGTTTCTGTACAATGCTTGCTTGAAGTGTGTGTTGGAGCTGGATACTTTTCGCTGACGAAACCCTTTTTTCCGAATGGAAGGAGATAAATCAATGGTATGGGATGAGGTAATGAGCATGCTGTGGGGGGATTGTTTCAAAAGAGGTATTTATAAAGAAAAGAGATAAAGAAAAAGAGAGAGAGAGACAAGGCTTTAATTCAATAGCATTTATTTTAATAGCAACAGGCAATAACAACACCAAACGAGCGACACAATAATGAGCTTGATGTGGTGCTGCACCCTTTTCCATAGGCATATTATTAAGTCACGGAATTGATTTGATGCATGATAAACAACAGCTTGGTTTATTTTCCTTATCCTCTGTGTGCGTGCCACTAAAACACTTCATTGTCGTCGTCAAAGGTCTCCTCGTGTGCGCTGGAGACGTAGTCTGCTTTTTGGACGTGGACATCATCATCGCTTGTATCCCAACCCTTGGTGAGGCCTATCTGCAACTGCAGTTGGGCAAATTGCTTCTCCGAGTTGATGTGCCATGTCTTTTCACGGTCGTAAATGATGCTGGATTGTTTCGCTATGCCAATGTCTCTCTCTTTTAAAAACACCTCTGACCTGGCAATGATGATGTCCTCTGCATGGTTCAGCTGCTTCACGACAAGGCACACTTCCATTCTCACTTGCTTTGATAGCCAGTCTTTGATCTCTTGCAAATCGCCTTGGAGAGGGACGTTGGCATGGTACTCCGTGGCTCTCCAGCTGTCTTGATCTGCCTCAATCAAACATTGGTATTCCTTGTCTGCAAATTGGTAGTAGAAATAGGCGTCTTCAATGTCTTCATACTGGTCCAGTATAGAGGAGATGTGCTTTGCCTGAATGATGCGAAACAAGAAGCCAAATCTATCCATGCCTGATCCCACAACGATGCAATCATCGTCGTCATCCAGTTGCTGCTCCTCGCCCGAGTCTTGGTAGTCCAGCACTGAGTCGTCTTGCTGCTCCAGCTCATCGTCGTCTTGCAGCTCGGCTGAATTGATGAACAAATCGCTCATATCAGAGCAGATTTCCAGGCCAAGCTCTCCCATGTTGGCGCTTTTGCTGCTGTGATTCAGGCGTAGTGGCATCTGTAGTGGTGTGCCGATTTCTTTGTTCCCGCTGAAATTACTATCGGCATTATGGGGCATCTCGACAATGAATAGACCTGCCTTGATCCTGCCTGTGGCTGTGCCTCCTTGAATCGGCATCCAATCACCTTTATCGACAACAAACTGCTGGATTTGCGATATGTTTCGGCTTCCCTTTCGCATCAAAACACTCTTTGCATCCTCCATATTCAGCGTTACTGTGCCAAGCTTCTCCTGCACGCAATTGGTGGATAAGCTCATGATCTCCAGAGTCGCTTGGCTGTTTCTGAGTCGGGACAGTATTTGATTCGATATGTAATAGACGAGCGTTGTCCTCCATTGTGGTTCCTTCAGTAATGCTGTGGGCCTGGTGGAAAGGCGCGTATTGGGGGGTATCAAATCGTCCACTTGAGGTGGCAGTTTTATGTTGAGTCGAGATGTGACATAGACGTCCTTGTCGTTTTGTGCCTTGAATTGCTCTCCATCCTCAATAGCTACTAGTATAGCATAATGGCAGTTTTTAGTCAAAAGGAGAGACATACGAAAAAGAAAGAAAAAAAGGAGCGATAAAGCAACAAGAAATCCAAATGAGCAGCACAAATAGCATTGTTTGATTTGGTGGAAAAGCCACAATTTATTTGCCATTGGTTGGCTTGATGCCCTTCACATAAATACAGCCAGGATTGGGCATATCGTACAGCCAGCCCTCTTTCTTTAAAATCTTGAGCGTCGATGGCAGCAGCTTGGACTCGCCGTACTGCGAGTGCTTGCCGACACCAGTGATGATCTTTAGAGGCTTGAACTGGAGGCGAGCTACATGGCAGTGTCAGTACGAAGGACTTGCATGAATCGGGCTTCTGCGCAACAAACTTACATGATTGCATCTGGCTTCTTGAATACCACTGATTCAGGCCTTCTCTCACAAGCACCTGCGCCTCAGCGATCGTCAGCCCGTGCAGATCCAGCAGGTGGTCGTCATTCTGTCTCAGTCTGTGTCCACGCACCGTGGCTCTGGCAGCCCGCATGTTCCAGTCCTTGGCCCGGCTATCGATTTGTCGTGCATTATCCGAGTAGAAGAACGCAATACCGCCCTCTCCAGGCCCCTTGTTTTTCGCTTGTCGATACGCTGCTGCTGCTTTGCGGAACAGCTCGTTTCGCTCCATAATCAGCTGCATTGCAATGTCTCGACACTCCTCCGGATCGTCTTCCACGTAGTCTGTTTGGTTGTTCATGAGCAAGTACTCGGGTATCACAGGCATCTCTCGTTGCTTTTGCTTGGCTCGAATCAGCTCAGACTCCTTGGCCATCTTCTGCAGTCGAGCCTCCAGCGCCAGCTGGTTCACGTCAAACGACAAAAAGTGCTCAATGCCCATTTGCACCATTTGATCCAGCGTTTTGTTCTGGTCCTTGCAGCTGATGATGACGCCCAGGGCGACACGAGCCACGTCCTGCGGCGTACGATCTACCATGATGGCCTCCAACTCTTGCTTGACATGATTCAGATCCTTGACGCAGGCCCACATCAGCTCGTGCTCTGGCTTTTCGTCAGGGTGCTTCTCCATGATGGCTTTGACAGAAGCTATAACGTTGCCACGACAATGTTGAACACAGGCGGCAATGGTGTAGTTTGGTACTTTGGGAAAGTAGTGCTGCAGCTCCTTGACCGTAACGTCGTATTGGTGCCACACGTTGAAGGGCACAGTGGCCATGTCGAGGTAAGCGTCTTCTTCTTCTCGCGCCATGATCTCTCGCATGTTCTGTGATTGTGCGGCTGGATGGGATGTGTGTCCCTGGGATATGCCAACAGTGGGCAGCTGTCCCGACGACCACACGGTCGAGGTCTTTGGTTTCGCCTTGACCTTCTTTTTGGCACTGTTTGTATTCTTGGTTTTGCTGTGTGCTTTGGCGGGCTCAATGATGTCGCCTTGGCGTTCGACTTGCTGGATATATTCTCGATTCAATAGCACGTCAGTCGCCTTCTCAACATCGTTGTCCTGCGATTTGAGCGCATCCACAAGATCTTGCAAGGGAAATGTAGGAAAACAGGTGAACAGAAAGTTGATGTTTTCGTCTTCGCTTTCAGTGGTTGTTGCTGTCGTCTCGCTGCCACCTAGATCCAGCTGCTCCATTGAGGTCATCACGTCCTGCTGATCCAGTGTTTGGTCTGCTTCTTTTGCCAAGGACGATAGAATCTCAAACGAGCTGTCGTAATTGAACGAGTCGTTCCAGATAGCTTGAATCAAAGAGGGGTCTAAAGGCGGACAAAAGGCAGCCTAGTGTGCTTGTTAGGCACATGTTTGCGTGAAATGCGCTTCTGCTCTACGTTACCTGAAGTTTGGCCTCGTCTTGTTGTCTATCTTGCTTTTCCTTTGCTTTGTTGGTACGCTTCCTTCTGGGTTGTGGTAGTGCGGAATACTGATTGTCTTGTAGTCTTCCCATATCTCTCACTATATATCATTATTTGGCCTTGTGGAGAAAAGAAGATGTCCAAGTATCCACAGCAGCTACTTTTTTTTTTATTCAACGAGACTGAATTTCAAAGCAAATTGTCTCTAAAGGTGTCAATGACGTACTTTACGTCCATTGTTGTCTGTTTAGCTGTTATGAGATCAAAATTCTGGGAAACTGCGCATCAGAAAACCAGGTGTCTTGCTCTGATGATATGCAAACGATCAAGTGGCAATAGATGACGCCTTTATTAAAGCCTGGTCGGCTAGGAACATTGGAATGACATTCAAATGCTGAAATGAATCTTCAATTTGACATTAATCAGTGAGCGTGTTGTGTGTGTAGTCTGTCGATTATTAGAAAGCACTGTACAAAGATCTTTGGGGGCGTGAGCAGGTTTTTTTTGGCATTTGAGTTGCTTCAATGTCTTGTGGCAGCATGCAATAGAGTCGCAAGATGCCCGTCCATGGCATTCAAATGTAGAAATATCTTTCTCTGCCATCTTTATGCAAATTGCGGCCCTGTCAAATTTTGGCTTTCAGTCTGGCAAATGCTTGTGTCATACACTCCTGTCAATGCTCACACTGTGTAAGATACCTACTATATTCAAGAGCAGAATTGAATGTGCTATGCTTTGTGGCGTGTTATCCGCCTTGTTGGTTGACTTGGATCAATCTTGCTTACATTTCATCACGAGATTCTAAAGCAGATGGTTTTGTCTGATCTTATGTCATCTTTGAATCTCAACGCTACCCTGCTCTTGGTAATTGTTGGTAATCGTGATTGACTTTGATGCCTCTCAATCAAAGACACTGTGAATTTTTTAAACAAAAAAATTTATGAAACAGAAGGATGGAGTCAAAGGACAATCAAAAGCGAAGCATTTTTTTAAAACAAAAGAAACAAATGGTGCCTGGTTTATGTTAAGGAAGCAAAAAGGGTCATTTTGGTCTTTTTCTTGATCCATCGAGTAGAGATATCATGAGCATTGAAAGGTGTATGAGATCAAATCAAGCAAATGGCGGCTCTATTAACAGGCAGCATTGCTTGCACATAGATGGTAAAAATGTTTAGCCTAGTATAGAGCCCCCCCCCCCCTCCCAAAAATCACACAATTGCTTGCTAATGGATTATAATATAGCAGCGTGTTTTTTTTGCATACAAATCTGTCAAGTTGTTTGGCTTGACCGAAACATTTGGTGCAAATCTATAGGATTGAAACAAAAGTATCAATAGCGGTCAGTTGTTGTTGTTGTTGTTGTTGTTGTTGCTGTTGGAAATTAACGCGGCTGCTGTAGATCACTAAACGATTTCATGTCCTTTTCAAGGATAGTCTGTCTATTTGATGCGGGTTCACACAGGGAATAGCGCGACCGACATGCACCCAATTCATTGCATGTTTCTCGGGTCACCGTACCGTACCCTCAGTGGCTCGTAACCAGTAACACGCCCAGAAGCTTGTTTTTTAAGCTTAGCCAATTGCGAACAATCAGCCATGCTTTGTTCTAGGTCTGTGCACGATTTTGATGATTTGCCTGCAAAAAAAGAAAAATTAGCTTTTTATTCTGACATCCCGCCCGTGGCATGCGCATTCTGAGGCTCGTAAGGCATTCAATACGAGAACCTTATGCCTTTGACATCTTTCGATGGCTGCCTTTACACAGATGACTGCCTGTACACAGATGGCTGGGATGATAAGGCTGTTTCATTTGAGTTTTCTTGAATCTTCTTTTTTTGAATGCAAGCAATCAAATCAAACGAAGCCTCAGGTTTGTGTAGCATTCTTCTTTTTGCCAACATGCTTTGTCATCCTCTTCAGAATAGATATCGGAGCTGCCCTCAAGTCTCATGAATGCCATCTATATGTATCAATGATTTAAAAATTGACCAGCTGTACCGCGTGCACAATACGGGGTCTCAGTGACGTTTTAGGTTGCATGTGAGCACAAGGCAGGCAATGTTCGCAAAGAAAAGGCACAGATCATTCAGGTTGAGAGGCAATACATGGTCTAAATATATATACAATGTACGCCACAAGAGAAACGCTGCTAAACTTATTTGTTGGATTTCCATACATTGATTGATCTCGACCATTGGAAGCCCGTAAATGCATAGAAGATTTCTTGAGAATTGAATAGGAGAACGGAAGCGCGGAAATCAAGCAAACATTGTTCATGTTGACATAGTACTAGTAGCAGTAACAATACTACTACGCAGGGCTAGTGTCTGGCTACAATGCTGTAATGTGTACATGGTATCACGCGTATCATGACTGTAGAAACCGTTGATATATGGGAAGGCAAAACCGTTCCGGATCACGCCTACATGTCAAACTGTGCAACATGTTACACTACTCTTTAACAGAACACAAATGTCGCCCATGATGGCCAAATACTTGTAGTTGTATTAAAGTATAAATGAACAGAATTGATTGAATGTTTTTGATGGACTGATCTGTAGAGTTCCAGATCTGCCATGGCGTCTGCAATGAGGTACAATAAGGCAATTGACACTCGCTCGATAACAGTCAATTGATTTCACAAATGCTGCTTCTTGAAACTGACATATAAATACTTACTATCACAGTTATTGCCATGTTTCATTCCAATTATCAAAATATGAAGGCCTTCTGTTTTCATTTCCGTTCGCTCAAGATATGAGCTATATTGACGTGTAGATCAGGAGGCTTCATGAAGAGGAATTGGCCAAGTCGTAGATGTGGGATAATAGCGAGAAACCCATGAATACATCTTTGTGATTCCAATCATTTTGATAGGTTGATACAGATAGGATTGCATAAAGAGCAACATTTTGCATGATAGCAACTATACTTGATGATGAATTCACTTGGCTCTTTTCTTTTAGGCCCAACCATAAAAAATTCGATACATTGCAACAGATCACGCCTACTCTTTTGATCGATTCTTTCTGACACACAGCTTGAAATTCTACTTTTTTTTGTTTTTTTAAATAGATCAAAATCGTCCTTACACAGAAAAAAAAATTGAGACATGATGATTCAAAGACCTTCCATGAAAGCAATTTGAGTTCGAGAAGCATAATCGTGGTTGCCCTGGTAGAGTTGAGCCTCCGTTTTTTTTTGTGATATGAAACTTGATGGTGTCTCCGAAGCGAATCATTCATCTGTATCATTTGTTTATACCATCGCTCGAGTCTGCTCAATAGGATTGTATACACGCTATCAAAATGGCCAACTAGTGACTAAATGACGAACATTGTATCATCCATCAATCATGTTATGCATTTCAATTGGGATGACAAGAGGCGTGGTGGTATTTCAACAGATGAACGCGGAAGTTTTCTCTCTACTGTTTGATTCTCCAATTTAAAACAATCCAAAACCTTTTTTTTTTTTTTTTTTTTTTTTCTGCAGGATATGATATATATAAAAGACAGATGAACTTCTCGATTTGCTACCTTTTTCCTTTATTGAATATAAATCTATAGAATATATTAAGCAAAAGTACACTACGATGAGACCTATCAACGATATCTTTGGATGCAACAAGGGTTCTCCCCCAAACCTCCGTGCTGATCTCAAGGCTTCACTTGGTGAGTTCTTTGGTATGGCTATCTTTATCTTCTTGGCCTTGGCAGGTGTGCAAGGTGCTCTTGAAGCACCCACATTCCAAAGTGTAGGTGCTGCCACTGGTCCTACCGCTACGTAAGTAATCTCAACATGTGTGCTGATTGAAATGTTGGACATCTCATGCTCATGTCAATCTAGTCAAATTCAAAGCATTGCCTTCAGTTTTGGCGTTGGAATCACTGTAGCTCTCTTTATCTGTGGTGCCGTCTCTGGTGGTATCTTGAACCCTGCTGTCTTGTTGAGTCTTATGATCACTGGTAACATCAATTGGCTTCGCGGCATCTTTTTCTTTATCGCTGAAATTGTGGGTGCTATCATTGGGGCCTACTTTGCCAACTTTGTCACTGCCCACGAGCTGCAAGGTGTGAACTTGTTGAATCCTGGCTTCAACTATGCTCAAGGTTTCTTTGCCGAGTGTTTGTTGACTTGCGTGCTGTGTTTGACAGTTTTGTTCATCATTGTTGATAAGCATCTGTTGGCTGATTTTGCTCCCTTTGTTGTGGGTTCAGCCGTCTTCATTTGCCACATGATCGGTGCTCCTGTGGATGGTACTTCCATCAACCCTGCTCGTTCTTTTGCCGCATCTATTGTCACTGGTAAATGGGCCAACCACTGGATCTTCTGGTTTGGTCCTTTGATCGGTGGTATCTTTGCCGTTATGATTTACTTGGCTGTCAAGGTTATCACTGAAGAATCCCAAGAGAAGGCTTTGCTTCAAAATGCTCACAATCAAGCCATGATTGATGCCGACAAGAACAAGGAGCAAAATCAACAAAACCCTGCTCAATACACCTCGGTCAATGTTTAAGCACAGGGATAACATTTAATTTAATCATTTTTCTTTCTTTACATCTATAGTCTCTAAACTCTTTCATTGTTTCTTTATAATTATTCTTTTTTCCATCATTTTTCATTCAAAAAATAAACAAGTTGCTTATTGTACATACCAACAAAAAAAAAAAAACTGAAACCATGTAATCATAATCTGCATTTTTAGAAGCTTAATTACAGACACATATCACTGCTTCTTCATCTTTCTGTGAGCTTGCTTGAAACCTGATGATGTCAAGGGAGTTTCTATCAAAGCACCTCACTTTGAAGGACAATGGCCTCGTTGCAGTGAAAAATGACATTGATCAAGCTCGGCATATATTTTTGCGTAGAATGAAGCTGTCAGGACACCCATATATGCTTTGAATATAGTGTTACGCTTGATGTTGGATAACGATGACGAGGCATATCACTTTCTTATAAACAACTATCCATATAAGGAGTCAGCGGATCTCGATGAAATCGACCTTCACCCTAAATTCAACATTTTTGTTGAGTAAAAGAAACATCCTGGCTTGAAGATGGTACTTTAGAAAGGGTTTCTTGGTGGACCTTTTGTTTTCTATACTAAATGTATCGTTTTGAGAGCCTTTGAAACCCCCATATACATGAATAAAGTTGTAATTGGGACACTTTTTGTCAAGTTTTCATCATCAGGCAAAAGCAAGTCTTTGTTAATTCGATCAAGCATCAGCGTCATAGGTTGTTTGGTCTTCACATGTAAACTACCTTTCCAATGCTCTGAAATATAGCACCAACGGTTGATATCAAATTCTTGAAGGAATACCTATAGTATAGCTGAATGTTGGCATTCCCTTCTAGTTTTTCGAACGAAGGGTGCTGCGTGTGTCATACTGGAAAGCTCTCCGAGCATGTTAAATGACTCGATGTGTGATTGTTGAAACATTCCACTGGTCTGTAATCTGCAACAAATATAATTAGCATGCATTAACGACTGATTTGTCAATTTTGGCAGCACGATTACTCGATGGTGAGCCAGAAAGATAGAGAAAAGTAAGTATGTAATGATGCTTTAATGCGACAATTCACTAGAATGTGTGAAACGAAACCCAATCAGCATTGATGGATGCTTGTTTATCATCAATAGTAGGCTATCAGAAAGTGTAAAGCAGGTTTATCCTACTGTAAATTTTGGTGAAGGAGAGATAAGCTCATTCAGGATATAAATGTGTGTATAATGATCTCAGAGTCTGGACTTCTTTTAGGATGTTCACTTGAGTCTATAGCAATAGCTAAGATTCAATAATAACGTAAGCGCTTACATCTACACGATGTCAATTATTTGACTATCAGCTGGATCTACAAATGCAAATCTTTACTATCTACTAGCTTGATCAAAGGCAAACTCGTATCAAGCATACCGCAATACATACAGGAAGAGCCTACAAATGTTGATGATTTGGCACCTGGCTTATGTTGAAGGCCCATAACATGTCTGCCGCAGGTGGGAATACCAGATTAGAATAGCACCGCTCAAATGATTAATGATCCCTAATTTAGGTCTTTTCGGTACCAAAATAAACCTCTAATGTGTATAGTACTATAAATCTTTCAGTAATTGATACGTTTACACCAGACAAATAACTCTGGGAGGACCGGATTCATTACATAATTAGCTTTGATAAAAGAAAAACTGTATATTCAAGTGAAATAGTTGGTTCCGATTATCTTTGAACGACAAGCTTTTCCCCTACTACCAACAAAACAGCAACAAATTCTAAACGTATCACGTAAATCGTGCAGTTGCAAAAAAAAGAGGGGTCGACCGGGGTTTGAACCCGGGGCCTCTCGCACCCAAAGCGAGAATGATACCACTTCACCATCAACCCCTTTATGCAAATTTTATTTTTAAAAACATTATAGTCTTTGTTAAACAGATTGTGTCACGTGATCATTTCAGCTTGAGTATTCTATATTGATTGTTTCTGCAGAAGAGACAACAAATATACTAGAATGCTACTCATACATTTTAGCACTCAAAAGAAGGCTAATATGGGTGGGAAAATGTGTTCGCTCATAATAAGAATTCCGATTGTCAGATCTTCGAAGAAAAATACGGTGGATGTGCTTTTACTGCGTGAATCCAAGTTAGTTTCTGCTTGTTGATATATGAAGCAAACATTATGCAAAGCAAAACATAAGATATGCCGCTGTATATGATCTTCTCCCAAACACGGCATATAGTCAGCTTATGTCTGATTATTATATTAGTCTAGCAGCAGCAGCCATGAATCATGGGGCTTCGTCACATTTCGAAGCATACTAGATAGAGCAAAGCAATTCAAGATGCACTGTTGTCCTACATTGTATATCTCTCAAACCATCACTATCAGAGATATGTAATTAACAGCTTTTCATATCGTTTTTGTCGAGGTTAGTGCTCAAAATTGGCCTTATTCCAAAAATCATCTATCCATGAACCAACGGCAGCTCATCTAATCATGATCTTAATTCCAGCTACGTCATTGTATTCTTAGCTACCAAAATCTGGGATAGGTGCGTGCTAATGTCGATACTCTGGCATCAATAATGATACTTCGAGGTTGAATCTTGGATAATGGTCTAGTCCTCCTCGGCACTATAAGCACATCATGTAGCTTTACAAAAATGTATTTTAAACATTATATGATGCTGTACTAACGCTGTTACTACTACTACAGTATTTTATTATCTACGGTACAATATTATGAAGATGCCTACTGTAATAAAAAGGGTGTTTTTGCGTTGAAAACGAATTGCGTACTTCAAAAGAAGCTGTTTCACGGATCAAGTGTACAGTAGTACAATACAACTACTGTTGTATTGTTGTACATGGTAGGCCAACCTCAATTACTACCGTATGTACCTAACGAAAAGTTGTCTGAAAGTAATAAAATGTGCCTCAAAACTATACAATTTTCAGTAGGAATGATGCAAGCGTACATAAAGACTCGATGTCAGGATGCCATAAAACCTAAAACTCCAATTTCGAAATTCATTTTGTACATCATGGGTCGATGAGGTAAAAATTCCAGAATGTTTTGATACTTAAATATGTTGTAAAGGAATGGTAATGGACCAACTTTTAAGTTGGAACATGGTATTGGAAAGGCCTTGTTCCTAACCTATTCGACATGCAAAGTCTCATTTTTAAGCGGGGGAAAATGCGTACCTTAAATTGGGGAAACGATATGGAACGGAAGAAAGTAAGCTACAGCTCTCAAAACTCGACAGGTGGTTCATTAACATGTCAGGTATCCATGGGTACCTTGAAAACTGCAAGTTGATATGACATTTTGCCACCACTCTACTCTCCAAAATGACCTATAAAATTCATAAGATCCGTAATATAACTAGGCGGTATTTGAAAATTTGATATTTACAACTGATCCAAAATCGATTCTAAAATTCATGAACCTCAAAATTGGATGATAGTTGATAGTAAACACCCCTTCTACCTTATAGGTTTTCTGTACAGAATTAAGAGGAAAATTCAATGGTACCCATATCAAGGGTCTTGGTTGCCATTATATAGGTGATTTTTGATGGTGTTGTTTTGAAGGTTTTTCAAGAATTAACAAGTTTCTATCATATCAACTTTATTTTTAATTGCGTTGGTCATATAGAGCAAAAAATTACCTTTCGAATCGTACCTGGCTTGAAGCTCTAGCATAACTCTAGCATGAGAAATCAAAAATTTTGTCGTGTTTTGAAAATACCACACAATTTTTTCCCTTGCTAGGACAGGCAGATTTTGGTCCAAATCTGGTGATTTTCCATGAACCCCTTTTTGACAATATCTCAACGAAAAATCATCGGATTGACATGAAACAAAAACGATTCGATAGCTACGCATTGGATCTATCATGATCCAACAGTTTTGGGCACCACATATGCATTCCCTTCATAAATCTACTCAAAATGTGAAATTTCGTGTCCCTCAAGCAGTGGGTTTGTGACAAAGGTCAAAACTTTTATATGACATCCATACCATCCGATAGAGAATTGAATGGTCAACAATAGTTAAGCTCTACGCTACTTGGATTGACTTAGTAGAATTCCAGTGTAGACCCCTTCAAAAAGCACAAAAATCACGCATGTGCACCTTTTCTTGATAATTACTCGTTCAAATCATCAATTACGACCCTAAAATAAACACATTCTAGTCAAAAACGTGCACCTCTTTCGATTGGGCTATAAAGCTTGGCCATTCATGCCATATTAAAAAACTTTTACTAGTAGCACATTCTAACCCTCCAAAAATATCTCAAATCTCTCTTTTGTCAGGAACTATGGTAGCTACCAAAAAAATGGTTTGCAGATTCGGAATCAGGGCATGTGCGGGGTTTCCAAAACCAAAAACTCCGATGTCGGAGTGCGAAATATTACTTCGCCGCATGACTCAATGAGGACGTGGGAGATGGTCAGTGAAATGTTGTTATTTTTGAATGGATGTGAAAAGATGTAAATGTATATATATTTGTATAGTGAAAAGGAATGTAGCTTTCTTCCGTTGAAAAAAATTTGCTGTAAGTACTGAATAAAGTCAAAGGCATTGAATTTCTCATCCGCAACGATCAAAAAATAACAAAAAGTAGAGTTATAAGCATTTGGATGAGAGTGGTACATAGATGAAAAAGTTTACTCAAACCAGAAAAATCTTCGCAATAGTAAATTGAATCCACAGAAGGAACAAACCGAAAACTAATCAAGGCTAATAACACTAAACTTTAAAATCTTGTCTGCCGCAACAGTACTTAGATGCCGTAAGCTGCTTTGGCAGATGCAAAGGAGGTGTTGATTTGAGTGACCAAAGCATTGGCAGCAGTCAAGTGAGAAGCAGGAGTCTTGGCAATAAGACAGGTATCCAAAGTGGTGGTTTGAGTGTCCAAGTTCTTGATGTCACTCTTGACCAAAGAAGTAGCCAAAAGAATAGCATCGAATTCAGGCTTCTTGGTGACAATGGACGACAATGCAGCGGTAACCTGGGGAACAAGAGTGTTGACTGTGGCAATAACAGCATCAGCTTCCTCGGCAGTGACAGTACCAGCGACTGCACAGCAGTCCGTACCAGCTTTCTTGAGACGAGTTTCAAGAACTTGCTCCTTGTTGTGGACAGCCAAGGCACCAGAGTAACCAGCAGATCTGGTGAAGCTATCAACCTGATGTGTGTGTGTGTGTATTAGTGAAAATGCAATTGTTCAAAAGAAAAGGTACATACATCAGCCTTGACAATAGCAAGTTGAGCAGCAACAGAGTTGATATCATCAATACAGAGTTGTACAGGAGCAGAGACAGCTCTCTTGTCAAGGGCAGCAGCGTTAGCAGAAAGAGCAAGAGCAGCAGCAATGATTAAAATGGAGAAGGCGCGCATAGTAAAGATGATTGAGTAGATTGTTTGATGAAGTTTTTGGAGATTCTGGTAAAACTCGCTGTATTTATATGAGAATGGTTGCTTTGTGAAAACTGCTCGCGTAGTGCCTGTGCTGCCATTACTGTTATGCTTGATGCGCTACTCTTTCTTGTTTGTAGCATAAAAGTTCTCATGGCAGATTTCACATACACGTTTATTTCACTTCAAGGTTTTCCTTGCATCCGGCAGTGTGGGTCATACTCTGTGTAAGTAATAACATGCTTCTGCTGATGTGCTACCACGCAGCTAAAATGATGTTACAACTCTTTATCTGTCTTTCATGCTTTAGGTATAATAGTTTCGCAAGCGATCAATCTGATTATGTATTTGAGGATGAAAAAAAAGCTCTGCGTATGGGGGGATTAACAATGAGAGAACCAAGTATCCTGCAAACCTGCATCGGTGAGATATCACTTTTGGGGTTTTTTTTTGTACTCAAAAGCTCAGAATATGGGTATACAGTGAGTATCACAGTAACATGAGGCCAGATATTTGCACGCCTTACAACACACGAAACTCGCATTTCGCTATGTATCCGAACATTTGCATGAATAGTGTCACCTGAAGCTTAATCCAGGAAATCCATACTGATGTTTATAAGGATTGTCGAGTCTAGTCCATCTGGAAATGTAATTATCTATCTAGAACTAAAGCGGATTGTTTGGCTACCGATGATCATTGTAGTTTGAAAGGCTTGATAATAAGCCCACCGCATGGCAAGTTTCCTGTAACACTGGATTTGGACACTATTTGTAGACGTATGAAAGGCGTTTTGCACTTCTGGTTCTTTTGTATCACTCCTGAATAGTGTAACTGTGCAAGTATTTCACTTGGATACAGATATCATAATGGTTTTTATATTCAAAAGAGTAATGCCATCTCTTTATTGGGATAAGAGCCCAGCAAATTAACCACTGTTACCATTGCCAGGGCAAGTTCATCTACCAAAGCAGTTATGATTGGAACCCCTATAACGAGATCGAAAAAATCTGCCTACAAATGACAATGTGCTGCAGCTAGAAAGGAGTGATTGTAAGTTATCTGTTCGCAATAAACAAAGATTCATTAGAATATAGGGATTCACAGTTGCTGTCATCGCCGCTGATGTTGGCACGAGTGATTTCAAAGAGACAATACTAGCATAGTTATTACGCCCACACCCGCCGAATCTATCCGTTGTGGCGACCCACACCAGTGTCAGTTTCAAAGCTCAATGTAATCTTTTAAAAACCATCCTTGAGAGCCTCATTTTGGCATTCGAACGCTGCGCGTTCCCAAGTAACCCAGGAGCATCACTGCTGTGGCTTATAGTGGAAATCGAAAAAGAAAGTTTCCCCCCCTCTTTTTGAAGGCATTAACTTTTTCTTTTTACTTCACATCAAACCATGAAGAAATCGCAGCCATCTAAACGTAAGCTGGTGATTGTTGAGGCTCGAAAGCTAGAGCTCGACTTTTGCTTTGATGCATCAGAGGATGGCCAAAATATCAAAAAGATGCGAATGCTGGACACAAATACGAAAGCCGAGACTTTGACACACATCATATCAACAAACGACGCTCTGGATAAGACGAATTCGACAATCAACCGTCGCGACAGTCAAGCAGACCCTTTGCTAAGCGACTCCTTGGCTCATCGCGTCGAAAAAGAAGCGAACGTGAAAGGCACGGACGAGGGAGACGTTGCACATGGCGATACCGAGATTGACATTGAGTGGGTAGACGTTGAAGAGGACAAGCAGACTGAAGCGACGTCCAAAACCAACACGAACGATCTTGCGCAAAGTGCTGCTACGACGGAGGCGGCTAGTGGTGATCAAGAAGAGAACGGCAAAGTAGAAGAATCAACCACGCCTGATCTCAGCACAACCGAATCAACATCAACAAAGGAGAAAGCTACATTATTGCCAAACCCAACCCAAGCAGCTAATACCAGAAAGCGCGCAGTAAAAGACTCCAAGAAAAGCGCTGTCGACTTGGCGAAAAAACTATGTGAGTGAATGGAGCTTCTCCAATGAATTGCATACTTACCTATTTGATTAGTCCCCATACATCAGTGTCATTTATGCGCGACGCCACCTACCAGCCATCTCAAAATGATAGCACATTACGCTTCAGCTCATGGTATCACTATTCCCCGTTCCGCGAAATACCCACATTTGCTACCAGATCCCAATAATGCCGACTACTTCTGCCAAATGTGCCCCAGAAAGCTCCAAAGTCGATCTTCATTCAAGATCCATCTGCAAAAGTTGCACAATATTTCAACAGAGCCTGGCACTAAACAAACTCCAGCGTCAGCCAGCACAATTCACAATGATGCCAGTAATTTCGCAATCAAATTCCTCGTCAAGGACGGCGCAATGAAGCGCCTTATCACTAGTCCATCGCCTCCCAGTTCAAACCCACACACACCAAATCCATTCACACCAATTCCAGCCACGCCACCACAAGCATCAGCACCAGCACAAGCACAAGCACCAGCACAAGCACCAGCACAAGCACCAGCACAAGCACCAGCACAAGCACCAGCACAAGCACCAGCACAAGCACCAGCCAATGTGCCCAGTCCAGCAATCGTTCTTCAACCAAGTCCTGTTGCGTGTTATCCTGATTTTCTAGATCCAAACAATTACTGCAGATGTTGCGACAAGACGTTTACCGAGAGAAGGTACTTCAGAAGCCATTGCCGATCTAAGCATATCATCCCTAATCCAGACGAAAACGACCCCAATTTCTTTTGCAACGTGTGCAACTTGAAGAGCCCGGATCTATTCACGTATCGACAACACATGAGCCTAGTGCATCTGATGAAAGGGTTTCCAGACATGTTTGACATCCAGTGCCATCACTGTGAGCAGATATTTGCCGATGAAAAGAAGTATAGCGCTCATCTCAAGCAAGTAGCAAAGAAGGAAGAAGAAAAACGAGAGTATGAGAGTCGCCCTCTACCTTTATGGGACGAGCCCACCTTTCATTGCAGCAAGTGTCTCAAAACGTTTGCAAGTGATAACAGCTACAAGGCGCATCTACGCAGCGTTCATCGCATGAGTGCCAAGTATCACAAGAACCTGCAAATTGCCCAAAAGACGAACAGCCAGAACAACGAGGTCGTGGATGCAGAGAATGCGAATAAGGATCACTTTTTCTGCTTTGCGTGTCGAAGAGACTTTTATGATAAACTGGAGTTTGATCAGCATCTCAAGGAAAAGCACAACTTGAATCTCACCATGAGCAGTATCGACAGCCTCAAAATTGCACCCTCGCCCCCCGTATTTGCAAAACCTCTGGATCCCACTTTATACTATTTCATGATGAAGGATATTGGTCAAGCCCACTCCCAGTAATGACTGATACAGGTACAAAATTACGCAAGTTCTAGGTATTCCATGTAACCAGATTATAAAGAGATTTTGTATATCAAAATGTTTAAAAAAAGACGCCCAAAGGTATATCTCGACTAGCACAGTTTTAATAAAAGGAGATGTTTATTCAAAAAAGCAAAATTCACTTTCATGCCAAGATCTGAAGGATCTCAGCAGTAGCCTTTTGCATACGTTCCTGTCCAGCTTTTTGTGATTGAATTCGTCTGACTTCAGCCTTGGCCTCCATGATATTTCCCACTTCACGACAAGCACTCGATTGACAAATCTACATCTAGTGTCAGTATACAGTGTTTCATTGCAAAAGCTGAGAAAAGACTTACCAATGTGCCGAAAGCCATGACGAATCTATACAAGTTTTCATCATCTTGCTCATCCTTCAATAGCTCTACCAAAGTGCCAGTGAATCCAAGTTCAGTTTCACCTTCGTTTTTGCTAGCAAGCAAGACGGCAAAGTTCACAGCCAATGTGCTTTGCGCTAAACGAGCATTTCTGCCCTTGAATCTGCCAGACACATCCACCGACATCATATCAGCCACAATGTTTCGTCTTTCCCAGATCAATTGACGGCCTGCTTCTTGGTTGAACAGATTAGCGAGACCACGGTAAGCCAACATGGCATTGGTTTCGTTGAAGGGTGTCACATCGTATACAGACAAACCGCCTGATTTCATCAAGAGGGCAGGTACATTTCTTTCAGGCACGGCCGAGGCCAAATCCTCAGGTGCATACAGTGCGAAGAGACGTATTAAATCCAATGCAGGGAACCGTTTGTCTTGGGGCCAATGGGTGGCCATCTTGACGACAGCCAGTAATCCAGCATCGCCTCCATGTGCAATCACGCCTGAAGCGGTAGGGTTCTTGAGATATAAAGCGGAAGCGGTCAAGGCATCTAGTTCTTCGTTTGAAAGTTGAATCGTGCTAGCAATGTCGGTGTTGAGAGAGCGGATTTTGTTGACAACGGCTTCAGGGTTTGCTTGTTTCAATGTCAAGTAAGATTTCTAGGTAAAACGTGAGTATACAATAGCATGTCGTGGACCCACGGGAAGTTACTTACAATAGGCAGCACCTTGGCTTGTTGTGGCGATGCAGCAGCAGCAGGAGCAGCGGCTGGAGCAACGTTAGCACTGCCAGCAGGACGGTAGGAGCCACCACCAGTAAAGGGATCAGTATAAGTAGCAGCACCACCAGATGTAGCATTTGTAGCCCCAGGACGGTAAGACCCACCACCAGTGAAAGGGTCCATGTATGCCTGACCAATCGTAGGTTGACTTGATTGAGGCGTGTATCTGTTTCCGCCAGTAAAGGGGTCTTGGTATCCGCCGCCCAAGTTGACACCTTCCGCATTCTTGATGATGAAATCAGCTACTTGGTCTAAGAAGGATTGATCCAGCTGATACTTTAATAAGAATTTCTGTGCAGCGTCATAGGGATTCTCTGCGTAGATGTATTAGTGTCTACTTCACTCGACTTTTGCACGGCTGACCAGCACTAGTACTTACGAGACACGTTGTATGGGAGTTTGAGGTTGCCATTGGGACCAGCACCCACATCAATATCAAACACATAGTCATACTCCTTTCCTTCAAATGTTGCCTTTGATTTGTTGCTGCCCACCACTTCGCCAATCTTTTGCCAGCTCTGGCTCTGAGCACTCCATTGGTGTGCTTCCACAGTAGCGCCCATGTTGACCATAATGACCTGGCCCTCCTTTTTACCAGCGGATTGCAATGCTTCTGGGCCTGGCAGCTTGTCCTTTTCTACATCACCGATTTGATTGCTTGAAAGACAGAGAGAGAGCGCGGATCAATCAAGTTGTCCTGGTACTTTTTTTCTCGGATCTATACTTACGAAGGAATTGCTTGACTTGCCAATAAATCATCAAACTCTTTCTGTTTCTCAGCAACAGCCATACGCTCATCACTGCGGGTAAAGATGCGCACAGCAGCATCACTGCCACCCACAACGATATCGTCATTGGGCAGAGCAGCGACGGTCCAAACAGACACACAGGGTTGCTGCAGTGTTTGAATGTTGTTGCCGTCTTTCCAAATGCGCACGGTACGATCCTCGCCAGCAGACACGAATTCGCCTGTGCTCAACACGTCGACTGAGTAGACAAACGATGTGTGGCCGTCCAACTGCTGAATGCATTCTCCCTCCAAAGTCCATACGCGCAAGGTGCTGCTTGCGCAATCAGTAACCACCCACCAGCATGTTTGATCTTGTATACCAACTTACCCATCATTTGAACACGACACGAATCCAACATTGGGCACCAATGCAAGTCCTCTCACTGCCTCTGTGTGTCCTTGATACACATGAACCAACTTTCCATTTCTCCACAAACGAATCGACTTATCAGCAGACGCTATCATGTAGATGCTGTTCAGTGGGGGTGGATGCCATTTGTGAGATGCACAAGCCTTACCTGTCAAAATTAAATCATCTTCAATAGCCAGCACAGCCCACACAGAGGCTGTATGGCCCTCCAGCACATAGGCTTGTTGAAACTCTTTCCACACAATTGCTTTGCTATTTCCATACTGTGTTCACTACGCTGCCATGAACCCACTCTGCTGCACTTACTTGTCCCAGGAACCAGATACAATGTGTCCAGAAGGCGTTGTTGCCAGAGCACTCACATTCTCGCTGTGGCCAATGAGTGTGTATCGAGGTTCAGCAGGTTGGCTGGGATCATAGACATTGATAAACTTGTCAGATCCGCCAGATACAATCAAGCCTGTGGGACAGTTGTGAGCTGTCTCTCTCATCATCATCAGGTACAGGCACGCTTGGCTTTATGTATTACCTTCAGGATAGATGTGGTTGGGCTTGATCAATGCCAATGCGTTGACGAAATGGCCGTGTCCCAGGTAGATGTGGTGAGGCGCAAATGCGTTTGGACTGGTGCGAGTCCATGAACGCACAGTCTTATCACGGGCGGCTGAAATAAGCACATCGTTTGACATGGCAGCGACGGCTCTCACCTAATGGCATAGCGTTAGTCGTGGAGACACTGCTACAAACATGGTGGACACTACATCTTGTTCATGGCTGGTAAGGGAAGCTTCCAACTTGAAGGGGGGATATGTCATTTTTTTATTTAATTCAAAAGAGAGAGAGAAAAAAGAGAAAGAAAGGACGCGCAATGCCTTTTTATTGCTTTCTAAATCCATGCGAATTGCATAACGCTGTGACTTTACCGCTTGTTGCAAGCGTTTCAAAGACCCGTCTGCGTAAATGTGTGGATCGATGCTTCAAGCTCTTCTTTCCGTATGGGCTTGCTCACATAGCCATTCATACCTGCCTGGATGCACTTTTCTCTGTCGCCAGGCATGACACATGCCGTCAGGGCAATAATGTACGGATGCACGGGTGAGGTGGCCATGTCACGTCGTATCTTTTCAGCGGCCTCCAGTCCGTTCATCTCTGGCATCCAAATGTCCATAAACACCAGATCAAAGGCGTCTTTGGCAATCATGTCGCACGCCTCGCGTCCGTTGCTGGCTGTTTGAGATTGTATGCCTATGTGTGCCAGCATCCTGGAGAGTACCTTGAGATTGATGGGGTTGTCATCAACGACAAGCGTTTTGATGTGGGCCAGATTGTCAGAGGACCCTGACTCGAAGGATGCTGATCGTTCGGATGGGCGACTGTTCTTGTTGGAGTGCTTGCGCTGTATGCTGTTACGGTGCGTGGATTTGCTAGTTGCGGACAGTTTATCTGTGCTGTTGTTCAGCAGTTGATGCAGTATACTAATGAGTCGTGAGTTCTTGAAGGGTTTGGTAATCGTGGCATGCAAATGAGCAGGTCTGTCCAGTGCTGTTGTATTGCCAGCAGCAGCAGCAGCAGCAGCAAAGGGGTCTGATTTCTCGTCATTGGGTGTTGGGATGGGATCCACCGAGCCCACAGGATGCTGGATACACTCCGCCTTTTCCTCACTCTTGGGCCGCTTTAAGCGATTGTCGATAACACATAGAGTGGGTGTATGCTTGACATGGCTGCAGCACGTCTCGATCGTCTGGAGTACGTTGGTGCTGCTAAACTTGACGTCTGTTGTACTAAAGTCGGTATCAATGATGATGATGGAAAAGTGCGATGGCTTGTCGAGTTCCGCATGCGAGAAATGGTGCTCGGCTTGGCTGATGGACATGTAGGTTGCTTTGGGTATGCCCATGGTGTGCAGCATGGCCATCCATTTTAGCTGTATTGCCTCGCTTTCTAAAATGACAAGAGGTCGAGGGCACGCTATTGACAGTTCAAGCAAATGGTTTTCTTGGCCGTACGTGATGGAGTCGATTTGCTTTTGTAAATCCACTGTAAAGTAAAAGGTAGTGCCTTTTTCTGGCTCTGATTCCACCCACATGTCACCGCCCATGATCCTACACAGCTTTTTACTGATAGCCAAACCAAGCCCTACATGACCTACTGTGAGCAACAGGGATTCTTTCAAAAAACACGTCTATTTACCTGTGCCTCCAAAGTTTCGCGTTGTCGAAGCATCCACTTGAGAGAAAGATTTGAACAGTTTGTTTGTCTTTTCTGGGGGTATACCAATGCCTGTATCTTTGACTGAAAAGAGATAGGTGACCATGGCAGTGGGATCAAAGTTATCGTCTCTGATATTAGGACTGATGCCAAGGGGTGTAGACGCATCATTGGCTATAGCACTCTCGGGCTGCTTGATGTCGCTCTGTTGATAGGGCATGACGGATATACAGACATAGCCTTTTTGCGTGAATTTAAAGGCATTGGACAATCTATTTTTGAGTGAGTGATGGATCATAGTAGGGTCAATGTAGACGTATCTCTCTACATACAGGTTGAGCAGTATCTGCCTGAGTCGCACAAGATCACCCAGGACGTGCACGGGTAATTCAGGGGCAATGGTATACCATAGTACGAGGCCTTTGCTGAGGTAGTTGCTTGAAATCAGTTTGATGGCACTTTCAATGGCATACGTCTATTATAATAAGGCACATGTAAGGTGTTTTCTCTGTTTGAAGCTTAGCTTATACGTACCAAATCCAAGTTGCTTCTCTCTAGAGCCAGTTTGCCAGACTCAATCTTGGAATAGTCCAAAATATCATCAATTAATGCCATCAGATGGTTGCCTTAGTAGTATAATACACAAGAATTTAGCACTAGGTCCTGACGCGAGACACCCCTTTTCTTTACCTGACGATTCGATTGTTTCAGCACAGTCGTATAAATCAATGGGCAACTCTTCGCTCTCCATCAAACTTCTCGACATGCCAATAACCGCGTTCATGGGTGTACGAATTTCATGCGACATGTTTGCCAGGAAACTCTGCTTGGAGGCGGCAGCAGCTTCAGCTACTTCCTTTGCCGTCTTCAAATCTATGTATCATATGTACCTTGCAGTGTTACTATATAGTCATATGGTGCCTGTCAGCCAATCTCACCTTTCAGCAACGTCTCTGTCCTGGCTCTTTCCTCTTCCAGTTCAATCGTTCGTTGCTGCAGATTAGCCGTACGTTGTTTTACCAAGATTTCCATGTTGTTTGCGTACTTTTCAAGCTACAAGAGATTCAGTGCGAGCAAGCAAACGCAAATGCAACTACATACCAACACTGCCATGTTATCAATCATGGACTCTGAGCCATAGAAATAAGGGTCTAGTGCTTCCACTCGACTCTATACACAGCATGCCATTAGACGAGTTACATCAAATCAAGAGAGACAATACTTGCCCCGATTGAAGTGAACGATGGACGAGCATAGGCATTTTGCTGCAGACAGTCCGAGACAATCGAGTTCATGCCCTGTGTAAAGTCATCTATGCCCGGTGGCTGCATTCGAGGCCTCACATCCATAGTACACACTTGCTGAAAGATGTATTCAGGGCACGATGGCTGATTGGCGTAAGGCTTCTCCCTTGTCAGGATTTCATTGATAATGATACCAGCACTTGGCACGAGATGAGATAACCTGTTTGTGTGTAGTAGACTAGTCTATAGCTTACCTGTACACATCGGCTGGCTTGCTGGGATAGGCCAAATAGACATTGGCAGGTGTTGTAACGACAGATTCAGGAGCCAGCCACAACAGCGTCTCGGTCGATCTCAATACATGTGCAACCTGATCAGCGAGAGCCGCATCCTTGAGAAACAAACTATGCCTTCTTTTTCGGGCAGTAGGAGAGCACCCCATGGTATCTACCACTTGTGTGTATCGCAGGTGCCTGAGCCCATAGTTGGAAATCTTGAGCTCCCATCTTCCAGTCACCATGCAGCAATCTGACGTTAGGCACCCGTGGTATTGAAATTTCGATCGATGCAAAAATCGCATCCCTGTGTGTGTATATAGGTGTCAGTAAAGAATGGGGGCATGCACATGTACACACACACTTACCACTAATCAGATCATTAATCAGAGCGAATCGGAAGATCCATGCTAGATCGATATCAGGATTAGCCAGCACATCCGCCAAGGACCCCTTGGAGCAGTACTCTATCACCAGCGACACATTCAGTTGCCATATAGTGGCCTTATTCATACATTTGATGCGTACCTTCCACAATACATGTGCGTGGAGGCTCTAGTGTCAAGCCAACGAATTCAGCCAGTTTTGAGTGCCGTATGTTCTTGATCAAGGACACTTCTTTGCGCAACTCGCTGTCCACACGCACTTTCTTGGAGCCGATTTGCTTAATGTACACTGGCAAGTTACGACTACAGACAAGAGTGTCAGCCCTTGTATCAAACATGATGGCACAGCTATGACTTACTGGAATCCAAGGGCATGTATGAATTCGCGCTTTCCTCCCGTCATGGGCCTGCCGTCAGCCTTGTTGCGCTGAGGCTGTACTGCTGCTAAGGTTGTTCCTGGTCTTGGATGGTTGAAGGGTAGCAGTGATCCTCCTATGACGCCTGCTTTAGCCAATGCGGACGAGGAGGTAGACGCTGTTGTGATGGATGTGGGTGATTCGGATGTCTTGTTCTTTGATACTACTCCTTGAAGCTCTCCTTTTTCCTGTTGATGATGGATTTGATTGACATGAGGTTGTAGATCAGGGTCAAATCTAAAATCATGAGGCGAAGGGGCGTCTTTGATGGACGCAGGGTGTTGCTTGAGGATGATTATACCACCACCACCAGCGTGTTCTCCTGCTACTGCTGTTGAGTTAGATTCAGGATGGATAGGGTTTGAATCATTCACGGCCATGGCAGGGGTTGATCTTTGTAAAGGAAGCTCCGGTCTCGATAGCAATGACTTTTGCACCGTCATCTTGCTACTCTCCAAGTGATGTATGGGCGGCTTCACAAGCTCGTTAAAGGAAAGCAGCCAATCTTCATCAGTGCCCAGCGTACGCTGCGTCAGCCATCGTTTTCGCAAGTATTTGCCCAACAAGGCCAGAGCCAGCAAGAACAAGACGACGCCAATGGGTATAAAAATGGACATGTACAATTGCCGCTTCTGGGCAGCTTGCTCATTGAGAAAGGCGGTGCAGGTGCTCTTGATGGCACTGCTGGTGTGATTATCAGATACATCGTAGCACGAGTTGCATGAAGATGAACCAGGTAACGAATAGTAGCCCTTGGCGCATTGACTGCATTGATACTGGTCAGGCAGGTCGGTGTACATGTTTTCAGGGCACTGGATACATTGAATCGATTTCTGTGAATTGCCATCTGCATCTTGGCAGTATGCAGTGGTGGTAAAGTTGGTGTGATACGTGCCTGGATCGCAAATGTTCTCAATGTGCGGTATCGCTATCAATGCGCCTTCCCAAGAAGGAAAATCAATCATCTTGTTGAGTACAATATGGAGCAGCGACATGAACCCTACGGAGAACATGTTGGCGCCCCACAGTCCTTTGACGCGTCCTTGTAAATAGGCTTGATTTTGATCAAAGAGCTCGCCCGCTGTGTACACAGACACGGTGCTGTTGTTGATATAGCCTTTGAGGATGCGCTTTAATGTAGTAGATACGCGTCAGTTTCATATGTACATACACTTATATGGCAAGAGACTTACACTGTTGATGATGGAAAACACATATTCTGAAAACGCGATATAGCTGTCAGGCTCATATGCACCCTCCTCATACAATCGTCGCAAAATGGCCATAAACTCATTTTCCATGGCACCTGGATACGAGAGATTGACCGACTGCACCACTTGATCTTGCTTGACCAGCGCGTTATTACCGTGCAGCTCTTGATAGGCTTCATAGAAATACTGGCAAAAGGCACTGTGCACGTCAATGGATCGCTCAGTGATACACACAGGCCGACTCTTGCCATCCGCAACAACACTGAGTGCAATGGCCTTGGAGAGGCCAACCATGTCCAGTGCTACATTGGAGAGGTTTCTACACAAAACAGATGAGTAAAGTAAGTATCCATCATATTCTTCGGCCTCGATTAAAGTCATCCATGTACATTACGGGTAGGTTGTATTGTATCTTTCAAAGAATGAGCCAATGGCAACAGCACTAGTGGGCGTCTTTCCTTTACTACTGATGGCTTGCGAAGCGTACTCGAGTATTTGATGGTTGCTGGATTGCATCAGTATGCCATCTACTCCCTTGTCAAGGAAATAGTCTACATTCTTTCTCATGGTTTGTGGTGTAATCAGCAAGCCTTCCTATCAAATTACCGTGCCTGAGTGAGTATAAGGTACAAACAGAGTACATTCAACAAGAGACAAAATACCTCCTTGGGATTGTAGACTGTCCAGTTGAGTTTTTGTGCGAGATTGGAGACGCCAGCCATTATGGCAGCATTGTATGTGTCTCCACGTGTGTGTGGAACAAGAGCGCCTATGGACCCAGACTTGTCATTGATGGATATCAGTGAATTGGCCTCGTTTTGCAGGAAATAGGACAGCGTTGCATTGGTAACCAGGTTTGGTCCTGTTTTGATGGTCTGGTTCTTGAACACATCTTCTCCTGTCAGCAGCTATGTCGTTGTTCAGCATGTGTCAACATCAAAAGTACTGCTCTCTCAACAATTTACCCTAATGTACATGTAAAACACTGGCAATGCAGTTTGGTAATACGGTAGCTGTGTCACTGCAAATGTGCTGTTCTCCAACTTAAATAGCGCCGAGACATTTTCACCGCCAATATCGAAAAAGGCAGATGCAATGTTTGTAAAAGCAGCAAAGTTACGTTTCAAATCTAGCACTGAAGCTGCAACAATGTCTGCACATGACTATACAACAAAAATATCTGGGAGTATTAGCTTATTCATGCAAGAGCTGCCTTCCCTCCCCCCTTCCCTTTATACATTATACTCCACTTACTGAACCACCCAGCGATACAATCGAATCGTAAGCACCAGGATTTGAAAGAAAAGCATCGCGCACAAACTGCGCAGGAGTGCTGGCTGCAGTGGCATTAGAATCTTCATAGATCTTTAGTAATGCAGGAGCTTGTCCTATGGCTCGTTGGATACCCAATCTTCGACGCTCACTGGTGCCATCATCCAAGGAAGACAGCTGCACAGCCAAGGGTTTCGAGAATTTGGCCTTGTAGAGTTCTTGGCCTAGTAAATTCCCTGCTTCCACATCGTCTTGCAATACGCGAGTGAGGCCGAGCTGCTGTGCATAGTCGAGGCCAGTATTGAACACAATGACAGGCACATGTTTTGATACTGCATACTGAATGGCTTCAAACACGCTTTCGTTGGGTATCGATGCGATAATACCGTCAATTCCCTATGATAGATTTTTGCTATATGAGCATTGATACATGTACGCGTGTGTATGTGTGTGTGTGTGTGTGTCTACAGAATGACTTGCATTGTTCACTGCGTTATGGATATCCTGAGCCATGTTGGATTCAGATCTAGCCAAATAGCGGTTCCATTCAATATCGACATCGACAATGTTTGCAGCATCCCGTGAACCTTGTTCTGGGTTATGAAAGAAAGTGGCGATAGCAGATTCATGCGAAATGAATGCAATGCGCTTTCTTTTCTTGGGTATCGTAGGTGTGGTTCCACAGGAGGGCAGGCTGAATTCTAGCAGCTCGTCTTTGCGTTTATCATGTCGCACATGACAATGAACAGCGCATAAGGAGAGCCATAGTAGTAGCTGTAGTACGGATATAACAATCAAGTTTATTCTCATGTCAATGTACACAGATGGTAAAGGGTACAATATATAAAAAAAAGGAGCTGATCCATGCCACACATGCTCATATCGGGATGATTTTAATTGAATCCAACTTGAAGCCAAAATTACCGAGAACTGAAATTACATGTATATATGTATAAAATGTAATAAAATACGCATGCCATTTTATTTTATGTGTGTGTAAGTGAAAAACGAGTGTTGTTGCTATTATGCCTAAAAAATTCATATAAATTATGGTCCTTTTTCTTGTATAAATACAATCAAAGAGGATATGGAAATGTGTGTGTGTAATTTTTTTTTGTTCAGTTGTAGGGAGAGCTATCCAAGAAGATAAAAATCATAAACAGTGTTAAAGATGAGGGGGCAGAGAGAAAGGAGGAGTAGTATAGAATATATTACATTTAATTGTAAACAATCAAATGTGCATTTTTTCGCTTGCAAAAAAATAGAGGCATTCATAATGAAGTATATACAGTTTAGTCATGCTGTTGTTGTGGTTGATGCTGTTGTCGATGGTGTTGTACTAATATGCCAGAGATACGAGCAGACCGGATCTCGCATTCTCTCCAGTCTCTGTCATTCAGGTCTAGTGCTACAGTTCTCCAAGCTTGCTTGAATAACCGAGTATGCTTCTTGATGGCACCTAGTAATACACGGTCCTCAGATTCAGTCCAATGCTTCTTTTCAGTGCCTTTAGTCTGCAGCGTCTTGAATCTTCCCCAGCAGCAGCCACGAGAACGGTGAGGCAGATACTTTGAAGAGATCATTGCCCAGGATAAACCTTGCAAATAACCCTTTTCTAGTAAGTAGTCTTCTGATGATGTCCATGGTGTTCGAGTTTGATGCTGCTTCTTTCGTAATGCGTGAGTAGTAGGAGGAGGAGTGGGAGGAGCGGTAGGCGTCATGGGTGATAAAATGGGCGAGTCCATGGATGATTTAGAGGACGTACTTGACCAAGAAGATGGTGATGTGGGACAATACTCAAAGGCCTGCTTTTCGTATTGCTGTTCATCATAGTGTTGTGCAGTATGACAGAGTAGATTTTTGATGTCCATTATAATTTTTGCAAGCAAAAGTGATTCAGTATATAAGGGAATGGGAGAGAGAGAAAAAGAATCAAAATAGAATCAATCTTTATATAATAAAACTCAAAATAAGGGACACATGTAGAAAGAGATGGCATTCTTCTTTACACTATACATGTTTTAATGACTAGATGATTAATTTAAAGGGCTCCTTTTACATAGGGTCTTACCGCTTCATAATGAATCGCAGCATCGAGAACATTTGGCTGTCAAAATAAAGGGGGGAGCCAGTGAGACACTATTGTAAAGAGGGAGGCATACACCAAGGACGACTGCACAGCATGAGCTAGTCCATTTTGACGCTGTGCTTTCTTTTGGCCTGCATATCATCTCGTCTGTTTGTAGATGCTCTGTCAACTACCACTGTCAAAATGCGTAATATTATAAACAATAGACCCCTCAATGTGTAACATGCTCTTATTCAAAATCCTGCTTCATCTTACCACCACTGTAGTATATGCCATTGGTTATCAGATCTATGATTGTGTTAAAGAGAGCAATTCAGCGAAACATAAATCCTTGACAATACTGGGTTTGATAGGCTCTATTAAGTCCATTTTAAGCCATCTTGGACATATCACTCTCTACTGCCTTTCTTGCACAACAAGAATCTTATTTCAACGTACGCATACGTGTGTGCACATTTTCGTTTAAAAGATATCCGATCAAAAGCACAAATTAAGGGGGAGTATATATGCCAAATTTGACTTGGTTGTCCTGTCGTCATCGATCGAACAGATCTGTATACTATGATCCTTATACTGTCTTCACTACCACCACTACAATCATTACAGCTGCCATTTGTGTCTTTTTTAATCTGTGGTACCAGCATAATTGCTATAAATATAAAGTTTGTCTGTATTTATGTTTGGTTTATATGCAAGATTTTCTGCGAATAATGAGGCATTGTGGTCTCTAGATGATATGGTTGATCGTAAAACAGGGTCTCATCATCACGATGACTGACACATTTCCTATCGAGAACAAACGTGTTTTCTTCTTCCTCACTTCCAATATAGAGTGGGAGCAATCAAAAGCTCGAGATTCAAATCCAAAACTTACGGAAAGAACCTGTTTTCATGTAGACTGCCTAGTATGGTAATAATATAGCTCTCTCCTATGTATGTCATTGTGATTATGTGCATAGTAGTAAATATCCTTTTTTCTTGGTTGATATTGTGTTTACAATTGGATATTGAAATAGACTATTTACAATGTGTGCATATTTCAAAAACTCAGGCACAACATATTAGAATATGCAGTAGCCACTGACAGGCAAATCGAAAAAGCCTGGGTTAGTGTATGTGCATATCAATGCACTCCATCGAACATATCACAACAAGAAGAAAGGAAAGATTGACGTTTGAAAGAAAATCACTACATACATATGAGCAACCCTTCTCCTGCTTGGCACTCTGATGTATAGAGATGATGTCTTACTAATGATATGTAAGCATTGAAATTTCAATTTGATACTGGGGAAATCCGGTTTAGGTAGCATGACGGTGATACAGGATCAGCATCCATAGCGAGCAGTGTGTCCTTACCACAAAGATAGTCGCCATGGTAACTACTGTCGAGATATAACGCAATTTACGAATCTTTATTTTGAGTCATATGCTTTATATTGATAATGAGCCTACCCGTTTTTGTTATCTACAGGATTGTGGTAGGAGGGGAATATGCGCCGTGTTGAACATTGAATAAGAGTACAAAGCGGATAATTAGGCGGCAACGGCATCTTCTAGCCTCCGTTGCCGACCCGTAGCTTGCATTGCCAGCATAATCTAATGAGCCTTGTGTATTTATTAGTATGCTTGCTATTTGCACCGAGTCCAAATAATTAATCAAACATCAAATACGGATGAATGCCTATCACTGTTACGGCTTGAAATAGATGTAGTTTAAACAATGATACTTGTCAAACAAACACAAAATGTTGACATGATTGCAAGTTGAATTTCCTACCAGATCACATTACACAAGAAACACACTATTTAAGCTTCAGCAAAATGATATAAAAAGAACCCTAGAGATCAACAAGCTTCCATTTTTCTCCAGTTGTCATACTATTTTCTCTATCATCTAAATCTTGTATACAAAATGTCTACTGAAAAGGTTTTTGTAATTGGCGGTACTGGTAACATTGGTCAAAAGGCTGTCAGTGATCTCCTTGCCAACAAGATTCCGGTCACTCTCTTTGCTCGTAGTCCCGAGAAGGTTGCTTCCTTGTTCTCGAGTGATCTTGTCAGTGTGATTCAAGGCGACTTGAAGGATCTTTCACCCATCAAGGAAGGCATCAAGGGCCATACCCGCTTATTCTTATTGGTGAGCGACTTCTATGATTTTGTCAATATCAAGAAAACCATTGCCACCTATGCCTACGAGGCTGGTGTCAAGCAAATTGTGGATATCTCGTCTCTTGTCGTCAACTTGGGTTGGAGAACTACTTCCATTGGCTCTGTTCATTACTATGCTGAAAAAGCCATTTATGAAATCCCCAACCGTGGTCATTTTGTTACGCTCCGTCCAGGTCGATTCATGTCAAACCATCTGGGCATGATGAGTCCCCTTGCAGATAAAGGTCTGTTTGACAACGGAGCACCCGATGCTCCTCAAGGCTGGATTTCTACAAATGATATTGGTGCTGTTGCTGCATTGGTGCTACGCGAAGATGTCAACAAACACTTGGATGCTGTCTATAGTCTCATTGGTGATGTAGTTGCTTCCAGGGAACGCGCTGCCATGCTTACACGCATTACTGGGCAGGACATCAAGTATACTCAAGTCTCTCCTGTTCAAAAGTATCATAAACTCATGGCATCTGGCCACTTTCCTCATGTGTTTGCATTGGATCTTGTCACTGATTTGGATGGTCATGATGATAAGCCTACTCCCATCATTGAGATCTTGCTCGGTAGAAAGCCTGAGACAGTAGAAGAGTATCTTATTGCCAACAAGAGCAATCTCAAATAAATGCCGTAATGTAATAACCTTGTATATCTATCTAATAAACGTTCATACCTTTAATCGAAAATCAGGTTTAATACGGACCACCTAAATTTTTCCTTAGGGACCACCAAGTCTGGAGTGTGGACCGCCTAAAGAACGAGCTACCTGCTGAGAGTCTACTATTTAATCAGATGAAATCATTGATTTAGTATGATATAGACGTCTTTCTTTTTATATCTTTCTTGAACAAAGAAACACAGTTAGGTATACTATAACACCTCAATTCAATGGTTTTTTAAGTATTCAATATGACAAGCGGTTCTAACGTCTGGGTAGCTTACATTAGGTGGTCCGTATTACACCTCATATCTACATGGGAAATTGGACTTCATTCTGCAAGTCATTAAAGCTGGCGATAAGGGCATTCCCTTGGCTCAGGGCCCTCCAAGAACAGTATCTTTTTTTCAACTATCTTGGTGACGCTAAGGAAGATAGACCGGCTTGTGTGATAGCACAGTAAGTACTTTGGACTTTTGTGTGCTTTGATAAGTGGAATGCAATTGAATTAATCAGCTTTTCCACTGATAGAGACTTTTACAGTCTTAGTCTCCTTGAGTTCAACGCAATCTTGGAGTACGCTGGAATAGACCTGCTGGAAGACACCAGAGATTTGGATTTTGAATCCTTGATGAACCATATAGCCAATTTGAGAAGCCATGAACTCACACCAAAGCTAAAAATCTTCCTCCGCTATGTTGATGTTTGTATCAGCAGAATCTTCATGAACACGGCCATAATTGACTATATTTGTCTTGTACAGGTAACTACTAGTCATTTAAATTATTGCAAATACTACATTGCTAAATCTAAGCAGCCCTCCTACTTCTGCTACATCTGCAAGAAGGCCTATTATTCAAGATCAATACTTTACTCATTTGTGGTATTGCGCATTAGGATCATCCTTGTGCTTTGTTCGAAAAAATATTTAAAAGTGCTCGAAGATTGCGAGAGCATATCAAACTGGCTCACTTAAATATTGGAAAGGTAAGTGTTTCCCATCCTCAATTCTTTTCTATAAACATTAACGCAGCTCTATTATAGACGATTAAGTGCCCTCATGATGCATGTAATAATAAATTTTTTACCGGAAGAGAATTCATGCAATGTCATTATCGCAAACATCACGAGGCCAAAAAGAACGGTGAGGTAAGATGACGACAAAGGTAGTTGATTTAAACTGTTTTAATCGATGCATTCCTCTAGCCATTCAAATAATGTCCTAACAAGAAAAACTGCAATATGTCATTCCCCACCAAATTTGAATGCGATGAGCACTTTTATCATATTCACAAGGTAACTTTGATTAGTGTGATATACTTTTGGTAATGCGTCTATTGTTACTCATGATATGCATATTTATCCTTGTCCAAAGGAATATTGTACAGCAAGATTTACATTGGGTAGGAGAAAGATGTGGTGTGAAACGTCTACCCTTCATCATGTCCTGGAGTCAAGTGTAAAATAATAAAACAAGGATTATGTGCTTTGAGTGAAATGATGAAAGTGACGATACGATGGCATGCAGATTATTATACAGTACCACAGTTATGACTATAATAAGACAGCTTTTCTGAATAATACTGTATACGCACAGTATACCGTATACTATTACTCTAAGAAACATGGCAGGAACATCCATTTAGTGGCGACCAATGCTGTATAAATCATGATGCATATGTAATATGTGATATGCATCTACTTGGAATCTCAAACATCATACACATAAATAATGGCTCCACACTCATAAAGAATTCAAGCCTGTTGTTGTCTCTTGTAGATAAACTAAGTCTTTAAGTGCTCCTTGACGTCGTTGTACGAGTTAGGCCACCAATACTGAGAGTAGAGACACAGTATAGCGACGGTCATTGTAATTACAAAGCTTATATTGTGCAGTAAATTGGCCTTAATAGGAGAAAACACGTCAATCACGGAATCAATACTTATCAAAAGTAGACATACTACTACTATACAATATATTCGAGTACACATAACTGAATTTCACATCATCAGGTGGCACTACTTTCAATTACTAGGCTGTCAGATGTTGCATTGAGACTTGAAAAGTGGGGCTTTTGGTATTTCTGAGGGATTTTACACAAAAGCAAGAACTATATTTGCGTCAATGTTTGTCTGACGGTATTCAGTGTGTAGTTCCAAGAGATAGCGATTGTTTGATGGCTTAATCGAACCTGTAGTATCAGCTGCTGTGGATTTACAGGACACAAAAGCACTTCTCTCAGCCAAATTGCCCAAATTCAGCCCTCAATATCTTATCTTTTAATCCCTTCCAGATGCTCAGAATAGCGCCAAATGATGGCTCTCGATAACCATTTACATCCTGCACCTTTATCTTGATTTTTTTTGGATCGATCCAAATCGACGAAAATTGACGATTTTTCATGAGGTACCCCTCATGGTTTTGATCGAAAATCAAACGATCGCGTTTTTGGACGTGAAAATGAGCACTTTTACTAAGGTACACGAGCCTTCCCCACTTCGGGTGGTTTC
Source organism: Mucor lusitanicus (assembly GCA_010203745.1). Taxonomy (NCBI): domain Eukaryota; kingdom Fungi; phylum Mucoromycota; class Mucoromycetes; order Mucorales; family Mucoraceae; genus Mucor; species Mucor lusitanicus. Next base: position 3,553,243 of record JAAECE010000004.1, on the reverse strand, counting down.
TTGACCTACGCTGCGCTTCGGTAGAAACCAACCTACGTGCAGGCGGCTCGCGCTGCCGCGGGCCTTTTGGGGGGTTTATCAAAAGATGCTGTGTAGAGATGTTGCAAATCATGATTAGAAAGTCGGATGCCCACACCTTACAATCACTCTGGCGTGAGCTTTACCCCACTTCGGATGGTTTCTTGACCTACGCTGCGCTTCGGTAGAAACCAACCTACGTGGGGTGGGGGGTTTATCAACAATTGCTGTGTTGTGGTCTTGCAAATCATGATTATGATGCCTACACCTTACAATCACTATGGCGCATATGGAGCGCATCCATCTCCGTCGCTGCTCAAAAATGTTCGGTTCGGATGGGGGTTGCTCATAGCTGATCAGAGGTCGCTAAAAGCAATAGTTCAGGACTTTTATTATGGTACGAGCTGCTATCCACACCCCCGATCTACGGTGAAAAAAAGTCTACCTTCGCTTCGCTACGGTGATTTTTTTCTACCTTCGATCTAATGGGGGTGCGCAGCTCGCGCCTGCAGCGGGCTTTCCCACATAAATAATGCTGGATCAGACGAAATAAAATCAGATTCTACTCATTTGTTTGACGATATGTAGAGTCTTATAGTAAGGAATGGTTATATCAGAGTCAAGGGGGGAGGTATCCCCCCCTGCACCCCCCCCCCCTCTCACTGGGGGAGACCCCAGACCCCCCTTGCTTATCCTCCAAATGATACAGTGCTAATCAATCGTTTCAGATCAAGGTGCTGGATCCACGTTTGTTACAAAAATGAATTTTTTATTGGTTTTGAAGGAAAACTTCTCTAAAGACAATGTTGTTGGTGTATTTCCCATCACGATCTTCGACTTTGGAGATGTCAGATGAGATCATCAGCTTCAATGAGGCAGGCGTTCTTACTCGAGACAAAGCTACATACAACTGACCATGACCAAATGCATGGCATGGCAGGTACAGACCGACGGAGCCCAGAGTTTGGCCTTGAGCCTTGTTGATGGTCATTGCAAATGATAGGCGAACAGGGAACTGTGTTCGCTGGAAGTCAACAGGACACATGCCTTCGGTGGCAAGAATGATGAATTTGATTCTAGGAATCAAAACAATGTCGCCTTTTTTTGGCCCAGTAGAAATGACAGCTTCAATGATGCTGGTGCCAAGAGAGGTTACAACTAATCTAGTGCCATTGCAAAGGCCAGCAGCAGGATCAATGTTGCGAAGCACCATGATGGGAGACCCGACCTTCAAATCAAGCTGATGTGGAGGCAACGAACCACCCTCAATCAAGTTGAGAATTTCAACAGGCATGACAACGGCACTTTCATCATCACAGGTACGGTTATGGCTAGTGTAGGTGACTTTTGCTCCAGAAACAGCGTCCAGCATTTTTTCATTGATGATGTTGACATCTTTGTTTTTGGGCGTCAGGATACACCTATCCACGAAGTAATCCGGCTCAGTAGCCCTGCTCAGAATATCGAAGTACACGCTTCGCAGCAAATTCAACAGGTTGTCACCTGGAAGAAGCATTTCTGGAGGTATTTGGATCAGGCTTGAAGGCATGTTGTGGGGAGGCAGCACGGCAGTGGGAATAGCACCTTGACCAACTTGGAGAAGATAGTTAGCAAATCGTTGCAGTGACGAAGCAAGATTTGCGTCATTAGATTCAAGGGCTTGGTGGACACGCATGTTGACAGTCAGTCTCAATTGGACGACTTGATGCCAAAAGCTGGCCCTGTTTAAGCATTGACTTACAATCATTTGCCTGCTTGCACCACGAATGATGGGCAGTACTTGACGGAAATCGCCACCAAAGACCATGAGACAACCACCAAAGGGAGCCACATTACCCATGATGTCTTGGAAAGATCTGTTGACAGCCTCGATTAAGTTTTTGCTCACCATAGAACATTCGTCCCAGACAATGAGCTTTGCTCTTTTAATGAAGGCAGCAACTTCGGATCTTGGGGTCATTTTGCACATTGTGCTGGTGTGGACTTCCAGAGGAATCTTGAACATAAAGTGGGCAGTTCGGCCACCTTTCAGCAGCAAAGCAGCTGTACCACTTGACGCAACAGCAATGGCCACTTCACCATCTACACGAACACGATCCAACAGAGCGTTGAAGACAAACGTCTTGCCAGTACCACCAGGGCCATCCACGAAGTAGATCCTTGGGCCAAGAATAGGATTTTCATCCAGGGCAGCATCACGGATGGTGCTGTACACAACTGCTTGACTCTCATTAAACGGCAAGAGGTCAGGATCTTCGGCATCTACAGCATCAGCATACAGCTGATCGTGCATGCGCTGGAAGGTGTTGGAATCCCTGGCATTGACATTACCGGCACGCGTGTCACTTGTTGGGAAAACTGTAACGAATCCCTCCATGGTACGAAGATCGTATCGATGATCAACTAAAGTATCGTTCAAGTCAAGAAGACAATGTCCGTACATTTCTTCAGAAATCGTGGTCAAAGGTGCTGCTGCTTGTCTTGGCGAGTGTTGATATCTGTACAGATAATCTTCAGCCATGTTGTCTCTATGATCCAGCCACAACTGAAACGGATCAGATACGTTACTGAACGCAATCAGGATACAGAAAAGCTTCCTAAGAGAACTTGCTGGTTGAAATACGGCAGCTTCGGTCATAGCAGCAGACCATTCGGTATCATCCTGCAAAAGGCCTCTTGCACGGGCAGCGGCTTGGAAGGTCGGAAAGACCTCGCCCTCAAAAGTTCTGATGTCCTCGAAAGAGGTGGCACCAGGCACATGCATCAAAAGTATCCTCAAGTGAAACTTCTCAATGTCTTTTGGCGACACTGTGTACATACGGCCGATGATCTTGCCGAAGCCTGACCGTCTTGCAGCCCAGTACCTGGGGCGCGCTTTAATATGATATGTAAATCTTTCAACAAAATTAACATACAACATCTCGCGGGCTTCTTCATCATTAGGATGATTGAGGTTGTAGTTGAGCCAGGCAGTGAGAGTACTCTCGGGTACATTGCGGGAAAGGACATCTTGGGGGTTGTCATCTTCGCTAAAGTAAACCATGCGATCACCAGGCAAATGAACATCCAGACGTCGGCAGGCAGGGAACTCCTTGTGCATGGGAAAAGCAAACAAACGCCAGCATGCTTCGGCAGCAGAGACGTAGCGCGCATCCAAAAAATTCTTGATTTCATCTTGCTGTTGTTGCCCATTGCCATCACCCACATGCATTTGAGCGCGATCATGGCCCTTATAAATGTACTTGTAGACATACTTGACATAATTGAATTGCGTACAGATTTCAACGTTGATGTGAGCATTATACTTGGCAGCAAGAAATAGGTTGTGAGGAACAACCCAGCGATTGTCGACTGTCATCCTGCCACTATCACGCAAGACAGTTCTGTTGGTAATGACACGTCTACGATACGTGATGCTGTCACCATCAGCATCACCAAGAGTGGTTTCCTCACTGAGCGCAAAAGGGTATTTTTTGGTGCAGACATTATTCCTCATACACCTTGCCTCGGAATTCATAGGGCCACATGGACCATGGATCATGCTTGTGGTCACGGTTGCATGGGCTAGTGGATGAGTAGCCGGATCCGGAATTTCAGCGGAGACAATGTTGTTGACAGCAGCGACAGTGGTTGGCTTATCGTCTTCGTCCAGAATAAATAGCATATGACAGTGGGGCAAACCACGTTTCTGGAATTCAATGGTATAGCAGTAGGCCACTACTTTACCCAAAACAGAATTCTTGGCAATGTCATCCAACAGGGCTTGTAGCTTTTGGTGGAATACACGTGCACAGAGATCAGGCCTATCGGCAGGTTTTTGGTGAACCAACAGTTCAGCAGCGATTTCGGGCCAAGCAGGATTGCAGGTAAACGTGATGAATAGGTCAGGCTTGCCAAACCGACGAACCAAATTCATTGCATCCTGATAGAGTTGCGCCATAAATCTAGGGCCACCGACAAATGTCGAAGGAAGAATGACCTTTTGACCAATCTCACTCATATCAGTGTCATCGAGACGAAGTACATCAGTGAGCCCACTGTAGAGCTCAGCACGCAAGGTCTCCTGGTTAAATCGAATAAAGTTTAGCCTTTGTTGCTCCATCTTGGCGTACTGGTCGACAATATACTGATGAAACAGCTTTTTAAAGGAATGGATTGACACCTGCATGTTTCTTTCAATATCACCACCTGCGTTAACTCTGTCATTCGCTCTGATCATCAAGCGAGAGCTGTAGTATTGCATGATTGTCACCTTGCTTCCTTGTGCAAAACCACCAGAGCTGACAGTTGCAATATTCCATTCGGAGCCACCAAGAGGAAACATCAGCACGTATTGAAGGGGATCGTAGTGCTGGTTAAGCTCGTTAATTTGTTGCAGTCCATCGCCTGGTCCAGCTGCTCTCAAACGAAGAACAATATCCCTGTTGCACGGAACAATGCTACTTTCATCTTCGCCACCTACAATAAGCACACCAATTTCGTCGACAGTAGGAGCATTATAACGACGGGAATCTTGACCATCTGCACGAAAGATCATTCTGATGTCTGGGATGCCATTTGGTTGCTCGGAACTGAGCTCTTCCATCATCTTGAAGCGAAGTACAAAGGGGTTGTCCTCATGCATCATTTCTTGAAGCAAACGCATGGTTTCTGGGCGCACATTTGGATTGCCTGCCACATCCATTCTGTTCTGAAGCTCGTTTGCAGAGTCAAAAATATAAATTTGAGCGAATCGTGGTTGTTGAATGACATTGTTTGGATCCGGAATCAGCTCAGGGCTTATAAAGTGGTGTACACTACCGTGAATGCGGAATGCATAGGCACCATGCTCCTCATTGGCATATCGTCTGTCCAGATCAGCATTCATAGAGGTGAAGCTCAATGCTGAATTATACGACCTGATATTGGCCTTGAACTCTTTGGCGATTGCATCGTTTCTTGTCAAGAGGTCAGTAATAACAGGTGAGAGAGGTCTCATAGGAGCAAGCAGAGCTGCACCTGCTGCACAACACATTTGAAACTCTGGATTCGTTATCCTTGAGCTGCTCTTTCTCTCGCCAATCCACATGGATGCTCCACACGACCGGCACAATGCATCCATGGCACCAATGGACTGTCTTGGTACCTCAGCCAAATTAGGATTACGGGCAATCCGGGGGTCGTCCAAATTGGCAGGGTTTCTCAAACAATCTCGATGATTTCTACGGGAATGGCCTTCTCTTCCACAATGACGGCATACGACAGCAGGCTGAATAAGCTCTGCGACAGGCTGAACAGGCTCTGCGACAGGCTGAGCAGGCTCTGCGGTAGGCGTGGCTGCAGCAATGTTGCGCATATTGAGTGGGCAATCTCTGTGGCTACTTCTTAAATGCCCCTCTCTTCCACAGGATGCGCATCTTACTACAACTAATTTCGATAATGTAATTGTATAAGTTTTTTTTTATTTTCTTTTCGTTTAAAACTTTCAAAGTTAAACATTCCGTTATGCAAAACGTACTCTCTTCGACAACGTTCGCATTCTCATTGCTGTTGCTGTTGGTATTAGCCGGGTTCATAGGGCAATCACGGTGCGTTCGTCTAAGGTGGGTTTCAGAACCGCAAGCTGGGCAAGTATTAACTATGAGCTTTGTGTCAGTTTCAATTCCAAATGCAATGTTGATTGGATCCGTGGTACGCACTCTCTTCCATAGTAGATAATATAAATATTGGATGTATATTAGATGAGAGATTAAGGGCAGGTCCTTTATTATGGCGCTATCATTCGTGACTGCGTAGACTACATACACGAAATTAGAATCGCTAAATCATAAAGGCTGTATCATTTTACAAAGGTCCGAAATGATATGGAGCGCATCCATCTCCGTCGCTGCTCAAAAATGTTCGGTTCGGATGGGGGTTGCTCATAGCTGATTAGAGGTCGCTAAAAGCAATAGTTCAGGACTTTTATTATGGTATGATATTAGATCAAAACGTTGCTATCGATCTAGCGCAGGCCCCAAAACCACTTTTGTGAGACCTTCGTATGCAAAATCTCAACATTTTGGCTAAAAACCACATTTCATATTTTTGACATTTGCGCTGTAAATTTATTCAAAACAGTTTCTATAATTGACACCATTGAATCCGCATTGAAAAGTACTACTAAAGTATGCTAGGAAGTATGGGATGATCATCACATTTTATATAGTGGAACAAGGCAAAAGAGATCTTCGAAACCCATTCTAGAACAAAAAACTGCTCGTTTCAGACGAAAACGTTTCGGCGTTTTAATCAATTTTTCGTCGCTGCTGCTGGGTGTAGGAATGACTAGTGATGCCTTTCGAATAAAGGTAGCAATAGATGCTTTTGAAGCTAATGAAAAGTAGACAACAAATTAGATAGTGTTACTACTGTAAATTGATCTACCTTTTTTCTTTTTTTTTTCAATTCCTGCATCTAAATTTGGTTTTTTTTAATAAAGAAGCTTCGAAATATCTAGGGCAATAGATTTATTATGTGCCTATAATTGATTTTGGTTCCTAAAAGAATCCCAGGCTTCATTCAAGCTTGCTAATATACCACTCACCAGCATGCATTACTCTACAGTAACTTTCGATGGGAAACTATTGAAATCTACCTAGTAGCTTGTACATTTCTAAGCTTCGAAGCTTGAAAAGAGTAGAAATCCTCTCATTTTGCATGCGTCTCTTGATTCGAGACATTTGGTTCTGCAAATTTCAAATGCAATTATTGGTTTAAATGCGAATAATTTCGAAATATATATAGCCCCAATGTCAAACATTGAATCTGTAAGGACATTTTGATACAACTTCAAAAACATCGCAAGATTTTGTTGGAATGAATAAGCAAATCAAGTATCAGGAGATCTGCTCCAATTGCCAAACACAAAAGTGTATACGCGGAAGATCTCATCATCAATGGCAAACGGGCCGTGAATAGGCCGTTTGTTGATCGGCCGTGGTGGCGCGCACCTTCGTCGTATATCCTAATTTGGAAGGTGATTACGTTGAGTACTAGTAGATGTCGTATATGAAGGTAATGTTCAATCTTGATATCAAGGAAAGTCTATTTTCTTTAGCAAAAGCATGTCCTAGATAGTCGTGCTCTTGAATAGAGCTTAATATCAAGCTCTAATAAAAAAACAATGGCCTTCAATTGCTCTCTGAGATGGGACACGTAATATTACTACTACATAAAGGCCAACACGAAAAAGTACAAATATAGCAATTGCTTGACGTGGGCGATTTCCCAATTGTATTGCATTAAACATCTATCCAACCTGTTTCAGTTTCAGCAAGAGGTGGTATATAAAGAGAACGTTATTTCGGATTTTCTCCAGATATTATATTATTCTATCAATTATTTAAACTTTTTACATTCAAAATGTCGACTGAACGCGTTTTTATTCTGGGCAGTACTGGTAACATTGGCCAAAAGGCTGTCAATGACCTCCTAGACAACAAGATTCCCGTTACATTGTATGCTCGTAGTCCCGAAAAGGTGGCTTCCTTGTTCTCCAGCGATCTAGTCAGTGTTGTTAAAGGTGATTACAGTGATTTGTCCCCCATCAAGGAGGGCATCAAGGGCCACACTCGCCTGCTCTTGCTGGTTGCTGATTTCGGCGATTTCATCAACGTCAAGAAGACCGTTGCCACTTACGCTTATGAGGCTGGCGTACAGCAAGTGGTTGATATCTCTTCCTTCAGTGTCAACATGGGCTGGAGAACCAGCGTCATTGGCTCGCATCACTATCATGGAGAGAAGGCTGTCTTTGATATTCCCAACCGTGGCTATTTCGTTGCGCTTCGCCCTGGCCGCTTCATGTCAAATCACTTTGGAATGGCTCGTCCTATTGCTGATAAGGGCCTCTACGATACAAGCGAGCCCAGTCGTGCTCAAGGCTGGATCTCTCCCAATGACATTGGTGCTGTTGCTGCTGTCGTCTTGCGTGAAGATGTCAAGAAACACTCGGATGCTGTCTACAACCTTACTGGCGATGTTGTCACTGGAGCTGAACGCGCTATTATATTTTCTCGCATCACTGGACACGAGATCAAGTACATTCAAGTGCCTGCCGTTCAAAAGTACAACAAGATTATGGAATCTGGCCACTTTCCTCACTTGTTTGCCATTGATTTAGTTGACAATCTGGACAGCAACGACGATGACAAGATTACTCCTTGCATTGAAATCTTGCTTGGTAGAAAGCCTGAGACTTTGGAAGAATACCTCAGTGCCAACAAGGACAAGATCCAGTAAATCCATACTACATCATAATAAACTCAAATTGTATACGTGTAATTCCTCATGTTTATGCTGGCAAGTCAGTAGTTACACCAAAGAAGCGACGGGCTTGAGAGGCAGCGACAGTGTCGGATAGAGGCACTGGCATTTGACACACCATGACCATCATGGCCGTGCAAATGACTCTTTTTCATCACACACCTGCATGAACAAACGTCGTACAACGCATCTGCTCTACCAGAGAAAATACGTCATGAGGGGTAAATGTAGAGTGTTTCTTGTTTCCATCAAAACGGACAAAAACTTTTTGTGGAGTTTCTTTTACTCTTCTTTTCTTTCTTTCTCTCTCTCTCAACATGGAAGCGAGCATCTTTTCACCCACGCTTATCAAAGGGCTTACCGACAAGATCTACGACAGAAGAAAGGCAGCTGCCCTGGAAATCGAGAGGTGAGTGTTTGTGCCAAGTCATAAGGAGGCCTTGCTGATAGCCACCATGCTGCTGCTGCTGCTCTGATAGACTTGTGCGTGAAAACGAAGACTCCAACGAAAGAATCACGCAGATAGTAGACGCTCTTGTGCAAGAGTTTGTGTATTCCAACAATCCCTATGCCCGTTATGGTGGGCTGATTGGGCTGGCCGCGACGTCGATTGCACTGGGCCCTGTAGGTAGCTCTGTGCCGCTCATATGTCGCATGCACTCATACCGCTAGATAGGGTGTTTCCAGGTACCTTGACATTATCGTGCCGCCCATCTTGTCGTGCTTCAGCAACCAAGATCAAAAAGTACGCTATTACGCCTGCGAGAGTATGTACAACATTGCCAAAGTAGCCAAAGGTGAAGTGTTGCGCTATTTCAATAGTATCTTTGATGCTTTATGCAAGGTACGGCGGCTCGAGACGATGGCTCATCCTTACGTGTGTTAACGGGCGCGTATACTATAGTTATCTGCAGACTCAGAGATCAGCGTCAAGAACGGTGCAGAATTGCTGGACCGACTCATCAAAGACATTGTATCCGAATTATCCACCACCTACGTCTCACCTTACAGCGAGCCCTACAACTCAATCGAAGCAGGCGGCAACAAGCTGGACACACCTTCTTCCCTGCCTCGCAACACTGCATTCTCATTACCACGATTTATACCTTTGCTGAGCCAACGTATCTATGTGCGCAACTCTGCCGCAAGACAGTTTTTGGTGTCCTGGATGTGTGTCTTGGATTCGATCCCTGACCTGGAGCTGGTGTCGTTCTTGCCTGAGTTTTTGGACGGTTTGATTCGATGTCTCAACGATGTGAGTGAGGATGTGAGAGTGGCCGCCAGCGGTTTGCTGCAAGACTTTTTGAACGAGATCAAGGAAGCAGCAGCTGCTCGCACAGTGCAGATCAAACAACAACAGCAGGCCCTGTTGAAGAGAAAAGAGGGGAGCATCAAGACAGCAGATGAGGATACTACGACTACGACTACTGCTGTTACTGAAGACAATGCAGAGGAACAGGACACAACAGCGACTGAAGAGCAGGAGGAGGCCATACAAGCAGACGACACTAAAGAGGATGAACAGGACGAAAAGTCGCTAGTGGATTCAGAAAACGATGGCCATGGCAAAGGCACCTATGTGCCTGGACAAGGTGTTATTGTGCAATACGGCAAGATTGTCGAAATCCTTGTGCCTCATCTCTCGTCCTCAGAAGAAGACATTCAAAAGACAGCCTTGCTGTGGATCAACGCATTCATTGAAATTGCTCAAAATGTCATTATCCAGTATACCCCCGAGATTATCAAGGCAGTGCTGCCCTCTCTCGCGCATCCAGTAACACCTATTCGCAACATTGCGCTCGAAACCAACCAAAATCTGCAGCGACTCGTGTTGGAGACACCCATCCAAGCATCATCATCATCGTCAACACCACCAGAGCCTGCTGCCAGCAAAAGCGATCCATCGGGTGGCAATACCAAGAAGAAATCGCTCATGGTGTCTTCTGCCACTACAGCAGCAGCACAACAGCAGGATCCCTTTGATTATCAAGCCACGGTAGCCAACCTGCGCTTGCAGTTCCTCAACCAAAACGAAGAAACGCGTGTTGCAAGTCTCGATTGGCTATTGATGCTGCACAAGAAGGCGCCCAACAAGATCCTGGCTTCCGACGATGGCACGTTTCCTGCGCTTCTCAAGACACTCTCGGATCCCTCGGAAGATGTGGTCCGCCGGGATTTACAACTACTGGCACAAATCTCGTCCTACTCGGATCACGACTATTTTAGAAGCTTCATCATGTCGTTACTGTCCTTGTTCAGTACAGACAGACGCTTGCTGGAGACAAGAGGCAGCTTGATCATTCGACAGCTGTGTATGAGTCTGGATCCAGAACGCATCTATTGCGCCATTGCCGACATTCTGGAGCAAGATGAGGACTTGGAGTTTGCTAGTATCATGATTCAGAACCTGAATATCATTTTGATCACCTCGTCTGAATTGACTGATTTGAGAAAGCGGCTGAGAAATCTGGAGCACAGGGACAATCAACGTCTGTTCAATGCGCTTTATCGTTCCTGGTGCCACAATGCTGTATCTGCGTTCTCCTTGTGTCTGCTGTCTCAGGTTTACGAACATGCTGCTAATATGCTGCAAATATTGTAAGTGGGAGGAGCGTGTATGTATGTATACGGATGTGATGACTGATCGACACGTCTAGTGCGGAATTGGAGATTACAGTGAATATGCTGATTCAAGTAGATAAGCTGGTGCAGTTGTTGGAATCTCCCGTGTTCACATGTAAGTATTCTGTGTATGGTTCAGAGAGGATGGACACTTATCAGCGATATAGACTTGCGTCTTCAACTGCTAGAGCCTGAGAAATACCCCTATTTATTCAAATGCCTATACGGCATTTTGATGCTACTACCTCAATCCTCCGCCTTTTCGACATTGCGAAACAGATTAAGCAGTGTTTCATCACTGGGTTTCCTTCACGTTCTTCCAAAGGCTACACCTGCTACTTCATCAACTGCCACAAGCACGTCCACAGACAGAAAAGGCAGTAAATCCAGTTCGACCAAAGTGGAGGAAATCAACACCATCAAATACAGCGATCTTTTGACCCATTTCAAATCAGTGCAATCCAGGCATGAGAAGCAAAGAAGACAATGTAAGTTGACATACAACTAGGCACGTTGATGAGTGTGTCGCTTATAATTAAATAGCTCTGCAGAGTACATCTCGCACCACCCAGTCTACCAACGCTGCTGCAATCAACATGATGTCTAACAGTGGAGGCAGATCCAGAAGACCACGATTGATGTACGGCGATGCATCTCCCACGCAAGCACACTCCCAACTACAACAACAGCAACAAAACACATCTTCCTTGAACGACAACAAGGGATTAGGCCTGTCCTCTAATACATCCAGTGCCAGCAATGTGGGTTCGGGTGGCATTCGTAGTGGCATGGCTAGCTTGGGCTTAACACCATCTAATAATTCGAGCCATGAGAGCTCATCAGTGGGCGGATCAAGCAATCTTGCTGGAGGCTCAAGGATTGCAGCCAGTAGAAGAAACCGAAGAGCCTAATCAGCTTATAATAATAATAACAAACCAGCTATACATACAATATGAGAGAGCTTTTTTTTTATATAAAAGTAGACGTTTTTGTCTTATGTTTTCATTTATTGTTCTATATGATATAAAGCATGCTAATATAAGGATTGGAGAATATGTGTTAAAAAAATGTCATAAAATGAAGCGTGTAAAGAAATTGAGGCATAAACATAGAATGCTACATATTGTTGGCTCTAGATATACTGCTTGCAGGCCCACCGCCATGAGACAGACTTCTCTTATGATGCTGTGGTTGATAGGAATGTCGAGCATTACTGTATTTGCCACCGTGGGGTTGTTGTGGCTGATTCAATAGCAAGGATCGCAGTTGATGCTCCAACTCACTACCACAAAATGCTGTTAAAGCGCATGATCAATCATTGGCAATCTATTTACTTACGTTGCTCGAAGCTGCCATTGATTTCTCTCTCGTAATGTTGTCTCTAGCTTCTTCCTAATTTGAGTATCTGGAGATGGATGAGCAGGTCTCTCTAACTGCTCCTGGCTATACATGGTAGCTAAATGATCCAACTCAGAGTTGTATTTCTAGTAGTAGTCGCAAAAGGTCAGTTCTCTACCAGCTGTACTGTGTATGTTGTTTTGACTTACATCGCACACGGTGCCAAGTTCAGAGACAGAATCATCTAAATCTGCTTTGAGCATATCAATCTCTTCCTCTTTCTAAAATATACAGCTATTCAGTCTAATTTCCATAAGCCCGTAGTGTACTAGAACAAACCTTCTGAAGTAATGAAGTCAGCATCAATATGGTCTTGTTTCTTTCCTCCAGTTCAACGTAGATGTCAGATTCCAATGAAGATCTCTTGTAAGCAGCGTCAGCGCTAGTCGAATAGACACTAAAATCTTTGCTGTTTGGCGTAGCAATAGGTATAATCAAGTCGGATAAGGGTCTTGAGGCAGGTGTTGCATTATCCATAAGTCTTTGATGATGAGGCGTATGATCTTGCATCTGATAATGGGGCATAGGGCTGTTAAATGTCGAAATGGTGGAACTGGCTTGGCTTTGTAATGTAGAAAAGCCGCTGCCTGGCTCAATCATGGTAGGCGTAGGCTCTCGAATGCTAAGAGGAGATCGCGAGCGACTGGACAGCAAATGGTCAATCTTGGATGCTGTGCTTGGGTTGCTATTGTTGTTGTTGGTAAAGATGGGATACAGTTCCTCAGACACTCGTTTGGTAGCAGCAGACTATATATGGAGGCGGGTTAGACGTTGTATAGAACGGCATCTCTGTGCATCTCTACCTGTATTTCATAAGAGGCCGTACGAGTGGGATGAAAGCTCGGCTGCGTGTACATATCAAAGTGTTAGTTGCAACTCTATCCTATGCAGATATCCGACAAGTACTTACGCTAAAGTATCTCTGTTGGTTGATACTAGCAGAAGACTCGCTAGCCAATCGATGCAGCGACGACTGTTGTGGCAGTAGCTCTTTTGACGCCAAAGACTGCAATGTTAATCGAGATTCATGGCTGTGCTGTGATTTGATGGAATTGTTGCTGTGCGTTGAGGATGCTGACGACGACGAATGATAAATCGAGCTACCCGACGTTTCCAACCCCAAGATGTATTCGCTGTACGTGCTCGTTGTCCGCGGTCTAGTGGGCGTTGAAGGCGACGGAGAGGAAGGCGATGTGGTGTTGTTGGAGGATGTTGTTGTTGTGCCACTGCCGCTGCTGCTTGCGCTTCTGGCGTGGCCCAGCTTTTCCTTGTTGGACGGCTTGTTGGCAGGGCTTGCCAGTGCAGTGAACAGCTTGAAGGTAGACTTGCTCTTTTTGCGGACCAGGTCTTGCTTGATGATGGAGAATCGACTGTTGGAGTTGTTTGTGGTGGGAGTAGGCGCCGCTGCTGGTGAGGTAGTAGTATGTGCTGTTGTGCTACATGCCAATTGAGCTGATTTTGACAAATCGCGATCACAAGCAAGCACTAGTCGAGAGTGAGTGAGTCAGTGTGTATTGCAACGCGAGGGTTCGATACTTACAGTTGCCAAACAGCTGATTTTGAGCGCATTGGACTTGATGTGCATCATTGGACCGGAATGTCAGCAGCGATATTTCGTCATTAGCAGTGTTTCCAATAGCACATTTACTACGGATAGCGAATCTGTAATTATCGTCTTTCTCGTGCGGGACAATGAAGCCTACCATGTTGGGAGCCACGAAGCAGTTGCTCAGAATAGCCTCTATATTGACTGTATTTTTTTCAATATAAAATAAAGCAATTTCGTTCTTTGTTTATTATTATTAAGCTTCTTGATTGCATTATTATCTTGTGTATCATTACAACAATTGAGGTTATTGTCATAAAGAGTAGGGCGTCTTACCTTGTTTATCACTTGGTGGTACTTGGAGGTCGGGTAGACGTTGGCGTAGAAGTGGTGCTGATTCCACTGGCAGTAGCTGGACTGCAGCAGTTGATCTACTCGGGGTCAGTTCCACATTGCTTGCATTTGGCGTGTGTGTGCCTCTTACCGCTCTGCTTGATCTCGTTCTTGCATTTGCCAAACTGGTAGATAAAGTGCAGCTTGATCTTGTCCATGGTCTGGAAGTGCTCTCGGTTGATGCTGTTTCCGCCGCCTGCTTGGTCCAGCAAAAAGCAGTGCCGCTGCTGGTCATGCTGGAAGTAGGCCTCCAGTGACCTCTGTGTCGTTTGATCCGTGTCAGGTGAGGACAATAGCGAGCCAGACTTGTTACACAGCAAGGTGAAATTGTCTATATTCAAGAGCATGGTTAGGTTTAGGTCATTTCCGTATCTGTTAGTTATCGTCACTTGCCCGAGGATCCGTCATACACATCAATATCATTGACACTCGCCCAGCCAATGAACTTCATCTTTCCCGTAATGGCTTCCTTGCGTATGCAAAAGTCTTTTCTCTCAGAGCCCTCGTACATGCGCTGATCCAATCCACACAGGTCCAAACCATCTACTTCGTACGAGGGACGCTTCACCACCATGATCTTGTCAGAGAAGAGAAAGAGCGTTACTGGCTGCATGGGCTTCAATGTTACTGGATCCAGCTCGATGGTGTCCAGGTATCCGACCAGGCGACGTTGGAAGCTGAGCAGAGATTCCTAGTACGGAATGATTTAGTGCGTGTGTTTTACGTGTGATTCGCGCGCAATGGAGTTCTTACGGGGCAATACTGGATAGCTTGCAGCAGGCGACGGAATATCTTCATGAGCTGTGTATGGATTTCTTCAGTCATGTTGGCAATCTCCTCTGCTTTCAAGAGGGAACCGTGCAGTCCCGGCAAGTCTGGATGGTCGTCGGTCGTGTGCTTCATCAGCTCTGTTGTGATACACTATTATCAGTAGCCGGCAATGATGTAAAAATGCATGCACTGTTTACCTTTGAAATACATGGTGTAGCGCCCCACCCGTTGACTAGGCAATGCCAGGTAGTCATACACGGTCTGATTTCCATTCTTTTGCCCCTCAATCACTTTCTCTATAAAATGAAAGTAGCTGGGAGCCTTCATTTGCTTCTCATTGATGATTTGCGCATTGTGGACACCCAGCAAGAACTTGTTGTAGCACGTAAATTGGCGCATCTAGCGTTTCATGGCACGTTAACACACACATTGCAGAACTGGTACTTGAGTGATCCACTTACATGATGGAGGCACAAATCGCCCAAGCTCTGCTGTTGTGTGGCAGCAGGATTGGCATTGAATTGGATGAGATCGTTGTAAAAGTTCTCTGTTACTTGGACAATTTCATCAATGTTCATAAAGATGTTTGCGCACTCGTACTGCCCAATAATAGCTGTCTGTCTATCTTTAGATCTTTGTCGAAGCGGCTCAACGATCAGCTAAACGGGCGAAATTAAGGTTAGTGATCATGGGTCCTGTATGCGGCGGTGCACTTACGGAAACAAACGTCTTTAGGCTGGAGAGATAGTTGGCCTCGGTTGTGATGAACTCGTCCAGGAGATACTGCCTTCTTTCGTTGTTCTACATACGCAGCATCGCCTTAGTTGCGGCCCAGAAATACATGTTAGCGCTATTTTACCTTGACGAACTCTCGCTTGCGCGGAATGGGTGGTGTGATGTGATGATGTATCGTTGACGGCGAAGTGATGATTTTGTTGAATTGCTGATAGAGTTTTGATTGCTTGTCTATTTCGATGTTTGTTTGTTTGTTTTTAAATGTATGAAATATTTTCAGGTACCTGTACTGCTGTCTGTTCTTGGATCGTGAACTAAAATATCATAATAGTGGCACTATGTGTGTCTCGAGAAGTTTGTAAATGCGCACAGCGAGTTCAACGTGTAGCCAGCCTACCACAGACTCGACATGCAACGGCAGCTTCTGCTGGTGGTTGCTGTTGTAGTCGTTCAATTGCCGAGAGTAGATGTATCCAATACTGTCCAGACTGATGTCAAGCTGCTGCATGATGTGAAGGATGGAGTGAGCAAAAGAAGAGAGAAAAGGGAAAAAAGTGGCATTTTGCTCTATTAAAAAGGGACAAGGACGGTCAATTTCTTTGTTCTTTGCTTGATGCAGCCAAGAGTGACAGAATGTCGACAAATCAGGCCCTTGTAACTGTCAATTTTTCTCACTCGCACCTGCTGCTATACCCTTATTCTTGTACGAGCAAAGCTAGCACAAGCGACTTGGTGCTCCGAGTGAAAACAAAATGCTACAAAACATCACAAACAGCAGGAGCAGCAATTTAAGGTTGAGGTGACTCAGTGTAGCAACAGTCTATTGCCATGATGCCTCTTGTCGCTCAATGTTTACGCCTGCCTCCAGTGCTATCAAATGTCTTGTCAATGTGCTGCCCGCGTCTAGGTAGTTTATCAAGAATGACGAAATGATACAGGCTAATTTCGACCCGTAGCGAAATTTATATGTGTTATTATTATTTGCGTAATCGAACCAAGCTAGTTACACCAAGCAATATTATATCGGAAGGATACCTTCCTGATCCTCCGAGAGTCTTGTTTTTATCGTCAACAAATTGGGTGCCTTTGCATCTGTCTGCTGTGTATTCGTCACATAGCAACGCCTCAAGGCATGTCAAGTAGCGTCAAGATGAGGAGTGTCTCGGTGGACAGTGTATATTAGAACGTTTCGGAAAAAGTGTGCTATGAACTTGGATTACACCGCATATGCCACGTGAATGGTCCTTTTATATCTGCAAAAAGACAACAGTAAGCAGTGTGGAGGACACGGTCCGAGATTTCTCTCATCTTTCTTTGGGAGCATGCTGCTTCTCGATTGTGCCTCTTCTTCTTCTCAATCCAACAGAGCAACAAGAAGAAATCGCATCATCAATTCCAGCTCTGACAGCTGCTGTGCATTTTAGTATAAACCATGACATTGAAAACGCATCATTTATGGTAGTCTTCATTTGTCTCTCCATGACAATGGTAATAAATGCTATTTTAATATTTAAAAGCCATCGCATCACATTACTTTAGCTAGCTTAGCTGTCGCTCTATCATCATACTATTACCATTGTCATCATCAATACATGGTGCATTGGACTCCTGACATGCTATATAAACCCTATATGAAGAAATAAAAGCTGTGGGCTGATTATTATTGCCGAACCACAACATGCCAAGGAAATCCAATGTCATTCAATTATCCCCATTCTGAATCTTTAGGCGCTAGTAGCTAGTAATTCATCTTTTTGTTATCATGCTCCACCAATGCTATCTATACCTACCTGTCTATCTCCTACTATGATGAAGAAAAGTAATTTTAAATCGGCAATGTTTAGAATATGCTTCTGTTTTATTCTACCGAAATTGAGCCTGTTTTCCCCCCTCAGTGCGTAAAAACTGTACCAGCTTTGTGTCTAGACGTTGACGTTTGTGTTCCTGAACTGAGTGTCAAGTTTCAGTAACAGCTCAGGTACACAAATCGAGTTTGGCGTGTTATTTATATTACATTCAGATACCCGTTCTTTACACAAGCTGATGGCTCCTTTTCATAGCAACGAATCACTGTCGCTCATTACTGATAGGAAATATTGACATGACGAAAATAGCTTTATAAGCTAAATTGGGACGAAACAAAAGGACAACATCTCTTTTCAATATATTTGATGATTAGTAGGCGGTGTTGCTGAATTGGGCATATATCCACACGTTTGAAGATGAGATATTAATGATATGAATTGCATATCACATTCTGAATAATTGTTATAGATCACCAGTGGTTTATTACACAGCTTCAGAAATAAAAGATGAGGCTTTGGGCGAAAATGTTAAGATTTCACATATAAAGGTCTTACAAACAAAATTTTAGGGGAGTTGCTCTGAATCGAGAAGAACATTTTGACTTGATACACAAGTAGAATGAGCTGTACCAACTTACAAACTGATTATAGCTATAATATATACAGCAAGATCGCTTGATAATAAGCAATTATTCACCAAAATCACTTCACACACGGTAACTTTGAGGGGTATTTTGAAGCAGTTACAGCGCGTTAAAAACGCAGAGAAATAGCTCAAACCATTTCTCTGATCATTTAGATGCTTTATGTACATTTCCCCCGAATTTTTTTGATCATTGATTTTTCATTGAAAATCGTGCTCAAAACCCTTGCTACCATGCATGATTTTTCATCAATTTTCTTTGATGCCATTTTTAAAGGTAAAGGGGCCATTTTTCATTAAGATGTTCTTAAGCTCAAAATGTTGCAAATTCTTTAAACTTTTGTATGCAAGTCTTACTTGGCATGTTTGACCAGTAAAATCTCGTCTTTTTGGTCAAAAACGTGATTTCAGTTTTTCCAAAATTGCGCAACATTTTTGGTGCAAGATATGCAAATAATTGACATAGATAGATAGAGAATCTTTTGAAGATGCTATTTTTGTTAGAAACATACCTGGCAAAGCTTAGCAAAATTTCGAGAAATTGACCAAAAGGTGATTTTGGGATCCCAAAACAGGTTTCTGGAGCATCCTGCGTCTATAGTGACAAACTGAGTTTGAACCGTTTTTTTTGCAGCAGGAGGCTGGTGCACCTTCAAGCAGGCGAATGGCTTACTAAAATATAGCTGTAGGGAAGTTTGTGAGATCCATTTAGACACCTTGGGCTACATGATGACATTTTCTATACATGAGTCGTATATATTGACTCGTTGTTTGTATAAATTCAAGTTGAACGGTAAAGAGCGAGGACTGGACAGACCTGTAAAAGCGTATAAAAGATGAGGCTGAATGGTCAATTATTGCCCATTTAATGTTGATACAGAATGATACGATGGAACTAAGAGATCAGCTTCAATAACTTGTATCATTTCCACACATCAAGGCAATATTTTCAATTGCAAAAAAAGACGGTATTTTGGTATATACTGTATATATTTACATTTTACACCAGTATTACATATGATTAAATGGAAAATCACTAGAGACAAGCGCATGGTAACAATAGTTATCTAGACAAAAACTCAAGTTCAATAAAAAGACGCGTCTCATACAACCAAGCAACATTGCAATTGAAGTTTCACGTAGAAATGGTAGTGGAAAGACTCGATAAAAAAGGCATTTAGATGATTGAAGGCATAGTTCATTATTCTTATTTGGCTTTTTCATTTGCATTTATTATATAAAATGGACTCTTCTTGGTTTCTGAAAGCCATATATTATAGCAATGATACTTACAGGAACAACTACGTGAAAGTGAGAGTCTACTGTTCCCAAAAAATAATGGTTGCTAGCCCCATATGTCCCGAAACTACCACAAGGATAGACACACATAGTATGCTCGGATGAGTAAAAAACCCACATATAAACAAACATATAAGGCCGGCAAAAAGAATGAGGATTCAAATTATGAAAAACTGCCCTCCTTTTATACTTTTTCACCTGCAAAGTCTCGAACCAAAAGATCCCACGGCGTTAGTTTTGTGTTGTTTTGTGCTATTTTGATGAATTTCGCAATGTCCATTACACTTTGGACTCTGAAAACAGCACCATTAGATCCCTCAAGCAATTTGCTTTCCAACAATGTGCATATTTTATAACAAAAGGCCTTCATTTCGACTATAAAACAATCATCTACTTGCTTATCTCTCTTCAATTCATGTTGTTTTGTTTATTTTTTCACATGTTTATAGTTTTTGATTGATGTTGCCTACAAATCAGCTGTTTTTATTCTGCATGATCAGAATACCTTCCTAAAAAAAACCAATTAAGATACTAAACTTATGATTTGGAATCCATTGACTCTACATGAGGTGATTACCTTTGGATCATATGAAAATTACAAGCTGATTACAGGAATGATGTATGAGAACGATAAACTCACTATAAAATATGGGCGTAATGATACTGTATAGTAGCGCGTAGTACAATATATTGAGATGTCACTGACAGCCATCAGACTCGGCTCATGATGATAATTGACAGCCATAATGAGAATTGACACAAGAATGCTCACCGTAACTCCATCTTGTTTGATTTCGTGGAAGCTACACCGTCAATTTTCATACAATGTTCTTATCAATACTTTGTTTTCCAGGATAGTATATACACTTGTTTTTTGGTGTGAATGTACATGATTCGTGGCACAAAAACCAGTTTCCGATATGATGTAAATGTTAATTAGCTATTCTTACCATCTAATTGAATAAACAGCCCATAACAAGAACAGCATGACCATGTGAAGATATGGCGCAAGATACCGTCAATTCCATTCACTCTTATTACGGCATATGCGACGTTTGCCTGCGTATTACATTCTACCTCTAACAATCAGTTTGTAGCTGTGGATCTGGCTCTCTCACCACTCTATGCTTGTATCAATGAGATTCACTTATATCTGAGCAAGTAGTGTACTTGAGTTACCTCTCAATACCCCCGGATTACACAAACTGCAAGGAATTTTTGATGCATTTGACCCATGATTTCGGGTGTTACAAGCCATTCTAGTAGACCGCCAGAGCAGCACCAAAAAGTTCTTCTCAATGTTCTAGTAGATGTGTTCATTTTGGAGTCCAAAAACTCGATCGATTGATTGATTTTTGCTGAGAACCATGAGGAATATCTCATGCTTTTTGGTCGAGAACTGTGAACTGGTTGGAGTCGTACGAAAAAAGCTGATGTAAAAAATAGTATACAAACAAAAGGATGTTGCACACTAACGACAAAAACCTGCCATTGTTTGATGAATTTCGTGATGTACACTTTACTTTGAGCCCTGAAAACAGCACCATTGGATTCCTCGAGAAATTTGCATTCTAGTACATACTTTATGATTGATTGCCATATTTTTGGCAGTATACTTGCTTATCTCTCTTCAATTCGTATTGCTTTGTTTATTTCTCTTTTTTTTTGAGTTTGATTTCACCTGCTAATGAGTTGTTTTGATTATGCATGATCCCAGTGACCTCCCAAAAGAGGACAATCCCTAAAAGTGCATATGACATGATGAACATGTTGTGTTTTTATAAAATGTATGGCCTCAACATGAATTACAGATACACTGTCGATATAATATGCGAGACTGATCAAATCAATGCATACATGTGTAATAGTGTGTGGTAGCATTATGCTAGTGTAAACAATTGATTAATATATTTAACTGACGGCGAGTACGACATGATGTACTTATTGCAAGACTACTTTAAAACACCTCACTTTGCTCCATTCCGTAGAGTCTATAGCAGAAGCTTTCATATAGTACTCTTATCAATAAGCTGTCTTCCGAGGTGTAGGCTGTGGGATGAGTGCATAGTCTATGGTACGATAACCACTGCACTGGTTTCAAAATCAGGTTTAATACGGAACACCTAAAATATCCTTAGGGACCACCAAGTCCGGGCAAATTTTTACGTGTGGACCGCCTGAAGAACGAGCTACCTGCTTAGAGTCTACTATTTAATCAGATAAAATCACTGATTTATGATATAGACGCCTTTCTTTCTCTATCTTTCTTGAACAAAGAAACACAGATAGGTATAGTATAACACTTCAATTCAATGGTCTTTTGAGTATTCAATATGACAAGTGGCTCTAACGTCTGGGTAGCTTAGATTAGGTGGTCCCTAAGGTGGTAGCACCCGGAGGACTTGATGGTCCCGAAGGAAATGTTTAGGTGGACCGTATTAAATCTGTTTAACAAGACAGGCGAAACGAAGGATATCGCCGACATGGAGGCATCTCGATTCATGTACTGTCAAAAACTGAACGAAGACCACTTGAAGCTCGCTGTGGATATCTTGGACAATATTGTCAGAAACTCTCACACCTTTGATCCCGCTCATTGCCAAGTCTTCATGCTGCAATTGTGTAGTAAGTTTTTTTCTCGCAGAGACATCTAATGTTAGAACTTTGATCTAATACGATGTTATTTTAGTGAATCGCTGTGATGTGAAGCAGGTCTTTCTTGTGGACCGTGGTGTATACTGCATGAATCATGCCTTCGACCTCTCCTTGCCAAGCTCCCCAATCAAATTTGCTACAGAATCAACAGATTGGTTCAAAAAACTGACTTGTTTGAAGGTATGCTTCTACTAGTTTTTCTAATCGTGCATACTAAAACATGCTATGTAGAACAATTGTTACCATCTGATGGCATTATACGACAATACAAACAAGAAATCGTACAACAGCAATACAGCCCAAGCCTTTCAGATTGACTACCAAGATTGGATTCGTGATTCTTTCTACCCACCTTGTGAAAATGAACTTGTCATGCCCAAAAAGTTATATGGAGCTCATCAGAACAAACGCCAATCCGCCTCATCTGCCAAGTAATGTTGATCGCTTCCTCTCGTCGTCTTTTCAATGCCAAACATCTCCTGGGCCGTCGTTTTACCATGATTGACGCTTTGTTTTTTCTTTGATTCCCATGTTTATGCCCATTATATCATAACGCTTTTATTACAAATATAAAATCATTTCATCTTGTACACATATTACTCAGCCATCAATTCGAGGATCATTGCTATGTACTGAGTGGCACTTGGTATACGTGTTTTCGCCTAGTACTCTGTAGGCCAGAGATCATGGACAACCATCATGCCATTCACCAATGGAGTGATGCTCACCGTAGGGATGCTGAGTTTTGCCTCTAGTTGCAAAGGTTGTCTAATTGTTAAACTATGACTTCTCGGTGTGTTGAGCTGGTTTTCCCTTTTGATAGCTACCTTGTATTCTATGATACAAATTGGGCAGCCACTCTCGTTTTTAAATCTTCGTCTCTACTGAATTTACTTCTTTTGACGTACGACTTCATAGTAGACCAAAAGTTCTCAATAGGGTTCAACTCTGGCGAATAAGGAGGGAGGCAAATGCTCTTATATCATCTCATCGATCTCATCAGCAGTGTGTATTGGGGCATTGTCCATGACGATGTAGAAGCCCTTCATTTCGGGATACTGGTCCATGAAATCCATTGTATGTTGCAGGAACAACATGTAGTGGTCAGTGACAGTACCGCCTTTTTGGATTGCGGTTGCTTTCTCTTGCGAGCGCCGTCGACTTTGATCTTCTTCGGCTTCATGTTGGGCAATCGTATCTCAATATTCACCACGCCCATGGCAGAGATTGCCCCTAGAATGGTATGACTCACTGCACGAGTTGACGGTGTTGTAACAATTGCTGGTGTGCCACTTGCAGATCTTGCTGTTGCTGGCCTCATGTTGATATCAAAAGCAGATTCATCCACGAAGACACAGTTATTTAGGTAGTCCATGTCTGTTTGCGACCATTTTTCGACCCACACTTTCCTCTTGAAAGCGCAAATTGGGTTACCAAAAAGCGCCAATTGGCACCGGAGGCACTGTATCATCAACAAACATGTAATTGGGAAAGTTACACAGCATTGTATGTGTGCCTCCTTTTTATTTCTTGGTTCACACAAATAAATCAGCTTTGCATCTTTTCTCTTTTCCTTTCACATCACATCACAAATGACTATAAGCGACCAAGAACAACTATTGAGAGAAGAACACGAAGCGAGGCAAATCACCAGCGTCAACTTCAACCAAGATTTTAGCTGTATATCCGTCAGTACAAGATCTGGTTACCGCATCTATAACTGCGATCCTTTCAACAAATGCTATTCAAAGGGTAAGTTATGCTTTTTTGTAACTAAGCGCGTTTTATTCATGCTTTTTGCTTGCCTACACGCAAATCAGTGGACAGCGATATAGGCCATGTTGAAATGTTGTTCTGTACATCGCTCGTAGCCCTTGTCGGATCCAGCCACGAATCGCCTTCAAGATATCTGCGCATCAACAACACAAAACGGGAGAGCACTATTTGTGAACTGTCTTTCCACAGCCCTATTTTATCTGTCAAGATGAACAGGAAGCGACTCATTGTGGTGTTGGAGAGCCAAATATTCGTATACGATATCAGCAATATGAAACTGTTACATACAATCGATACGATCCCAAATCCTGAAGGTAGCTGCGAAATGTCTGAAACAAGGAAACCAAGTGCACTCATCGTTCATTTAGCCATCTGCGCATTATCGCCTTCAAGCGAGAATTGCTACTTAGCTTGCCAGCCACTAAGAGCCTCTGATTACTATACAACATCATCATCGTCGTCTTCCTCCAACGCATCGTCTACTTACAACGGTATTGGGGACATTGAGATTTATGATGCTAATGCAATGAAATTGGCCAATATTGTCCAAGCACATAAATCAACCATCAGTTGCATCTCTATGAATTCCGAAGGCACCTTATTAGCAACTGCAAGCGAGAAGGTAGGAAGAAAACTCGGCAGTGCGTTTTTGTTATGCTGACACAATCGCATAGGGCACAGTGATTCGTGTTTTTGCGATTCCTAGTGCAGACAAGGTGTATCAGTTTCGAAGAGGCTCCTATTCTGCCAAGATCTACTCCATGTCTTTCAACCTAGTCAGTACATTGCTGTGTGTGTCAAGTGATACCGAGACGGTCCATATCTTCAAATTGTCATCGAATGGCAATGCTACCGAGGATAGTTCCTTTGACAAGAATGAGCCGTCATCCACGTCCATGTAAGTTACATATAGTATTACTTGACGCATGCTGACCACGTTTTAATTAGGCAGAGACGATCTTCCTTCCAGCATATAGGACGTAGTATGGGATCCTTCTTGCCGGACAGATTGACTGACATGTGGGAGCCATCTCGCCATTTTGCTTCATTGAAACTGCCTAATATTGGCGTACGCAGCCTGGTTGCTTTGAGCAGGTATGTAGCCTGGATCCACACAGCGATGCACTTTGTATCTCACTGGTTTTCTCATAGCACCACACCACAAGTACTGGTCGTCACCGCTGAAGGATACTTTTATCAGTACAACATTGATCTGGAAAATGGCGGAGAGTGCGTCTTGCTCAAAAGAAACAGCTTGCATGAGCCAGGGGATATGGAAAATTAATGAAAACGAGGGGGGAGCAGAGGTTGAGAGGAAGAGGAGGAGATGATAAAAGACAAGGGATGTCAATCGTAGCATTCTTGTACACACACTTGAATCAAATACATACTCTTTTTCATTTCTGAGCTTGTATTAGCTATATATGTAGCCTATATCTGTGACATGTGGCCTGTAAGATGCTACTCTCTTTCGTCAACTCGAGTACTGCTTGATATTTGGGATGGCACATCTTTGCCCAATGCATGCAGGTGCGGAGTTCTGTCTTGTCTGATCTGATGCTGCTGCTGCTGCTGCAATGAGATGGCAGCTGTGTAAATGCAATTGCGAGTTTCAAGAACACATGATCTGTGTATGCATGCCCGTTAGTACAGTTGAATAGAATGGTCTACCAGAAAGATGGCTTTTCATCAAGCAAGCGTTTGCCATTACACATGCACTCTAATGATGGCATTTGATTGTGCTGCGTACACAATGAAACAGCTTCCTTAATCTCTTCAGCATCTTACTGGTCATCCAAGCCTAAAAAATCAAACCATTGGTAACAGACGACTGAATGACGTTCTTGAATTGAAATTCCGGATCATTACAGATGTTGTATCTTGGATACAAGAAAGGTAACCATAACAAAGCAGAGAAGCACAAGAAAAAAGGAGGCCAAGGATGCCATAAAGAATACAATATTAAAAAAGGGAGAAGGATTGCTCTTTGCTGATGGAGGAAAAAAGGCACAAAAAACCTGTAGGCTTGCAAGTTAATCAGGCAACATATACACAAGAAAGACATCACACCAAGCAGCACACCACACGAATATCAAGAAATTTTTATTATTAATATTTTTTTTTCCCTCATTTTCTTTTTTTTTCCCTTTTTCTCTCTTTTCACTCTTTTTCTCTATCATATCCTTAAGCAAGAAAGAAGCAGACTTACACATCCAAACTAGCGACTAGACTACATACAACAAGAATACATAATGCGTGAACCCAATTTTAGCTCTCCAGCACAAAACAGAGCCGCTGTTGTTATCACATCCACCCTATATGACCGTCGAGCTCTTGATTGTACAGCAACCCTGCCTCTGGTGAATTCGCTTACCCATCTTGCCTACATGACCTCAACATCACCACGTATCCGCGAAATCCTGGCTGCGGACGGCGGGCTGGAAAGGCTGGTTAAGATCCTGGCTACTTGCCAGCACACAGACAAACATTCCTTGTGGAAATGGTCCTTGGCTTTTCAGTGTGTGGTCAACGTGGGCGTACGTGGCACTGAAGCCATCAGGTCCCGTGTGGTAGAAGCAGGTGCCGTCCATGTCGTCCTGGCCATTCTCGAAAACTTCATGAATGCACTGGATCAAGCAAAGATTGAAAAAGACCAAGAAAGAAAGCAACAACAACAACAACAAACAAATCATCATTTTCACCAGCAACACCAAACAGCTCTGTCTTTACCGACGATGCCGACATCTTCTTCTTCCTCCAACCTGGTTGAAAAGGACTTCCCCATCAACTATCATGTTGATAACAATAGAATTCCCAACAACACCAGTCTGAACATGCTGTTCGTTATCCCAAAACGAAACACCTTCATGACTCGCACTGGAAAACCAAAACCAAAGCCCTATACCGCATCCCTATCAAGCATCCCGCTCTTAAACAATCTCTCAACAGATGCAATACTGCATCGCGAAGAAGACATCCTTCTTTCTCTGCAGCTGCTCGCTTATCTATCCAAATACCCTTTAATTCGACAGGCCTTTCACTCGAACCATCGCCTCAATGTGTTTTCTGTCGTTGAAAAATTCACCCATCGCCTCCATCCCGCTGCCATCATCTATTGGGCTGGTGTCATTATGAGAAATGCGTGCAGAAAAGACGAAGCCAGAGGAGGTGTTCGACAGTGTGCAAACATGCAGTGTGGTAAATGGGAGCGATTCCCACGCGAATTCGCCAAATGTCGTCGCTGGTAAGTAGACACACCATGTGCAAAATGCGCAAGAGTACTGATGCCGTCTCTAGTCGAAAAGCCAAGTATTGCTCGAAATCATGCCAGTCAAAAGCCTGGGCTGATGGCCATCGCTGGTGGTGCGTCGAGAGACCTCACAACAGCCATCCGCCACCCAACCCAACAGCAACATCCTCAACCACACAGGCCGCTGCTGCTGCAGTCGTTGCTGCTGCTCCGCCTCCACCTCCACCTGCTGAACAAGTCGTTCACTTGGAAGACAATGTTACCTCAGACGTCCTGGCCATACCTATTGGCGAACACAACAATGGACAAGAAAATAATACCACCCAAACAGCTCAACTTAGACGTTCCTCACTTCCAGTTACTACCAATGAAAATCATCATACCACACCTACTATAGCTAGCCGTGCCCCACGTGATGGCGACCTCTTGTTCAACTACCATCATGCCCAGCGAAGGAATTCCCGTTCTGTTCGCAGTCTTGCGTCAGGCAGCTCGACTGAAGTAGAAACAGAAAACAATTCAGACAACAATCGTGAGCGTCCTCGAGACTTGATGGACGTGGATTGAATGGCGTATATTTTGTGGGTGAGTGTATGTGTAGTCAAGTGTTGCTTGAAAATTTCATCATCGTGTGATTTTGAATCAACAAGAAAAATAAAATAGGGATTGTTCTATCGTTGTATTTCCTTTTTACCATTAACTTGTGGGTTTATTATCATAATAAATATATTTAATATCGTCTATTTCTTGGAGAGGGTGTTACGAATGGCGCTGGCATGAAGTTTGGCATTGGTGATCTCTGGGTAATACTCAGATCGAGGACACTTGCCCTTGACGCATCTAGCAACCTTCAAACCGGCTTCAGCACCACTGAACCAGGCACCTATATAGGACACGAGGGGTGAGTATTATGTATCATTTTTAGCGAGATTGCATGAAATTACCTTGCAAGAATCCGTAATACTCTGTGGAAGTGGCCTCGCCAGCAAAGAACACTCTGTTATTCAAGGGAGCCTTCATGTTGACATGGTGTTCGTCCATCTCGCCAATGGGCCAGTTGCTATAGCTACCACGGAACAAGGGGTTGCTATGCCAACGAGGGAACATGAAATCAGTGGGCTCAGGAATATCATCACCATACATGCGACGCAAGACAACCATGATCTCGTCCTTGACTTCGTCATCCGTCATGGCCTCGATACGGTACGACAAGTCTTGAGTAGCAGTGACAAAGAAGATGTTGCTGGTAGAGTTCTTGGGCAAGAATCCTTCAGCGTTCAAGTTTTGCCAGGCATTGTAGTAACCACGTTGATCAGGATCAGCCCAAACAGTGAATTGATTGTCATCCCAGAATTGAGTGGGAAAGTTCATAAAGATCTTGGTATACGTAGCCATGTGGAAGCCGTAGATGCCTTCCAGCTTCCATGCAGGTAATTTGGGACTCCATTCAATGTCCTTGTGTTGCAGGACACCAATACTGAAGGTAGTAATGGCATATTCAGCGTGAATGGTATCGCCATTCTTGGTATGGACAGTAACGCCTTTATCGTTGTACTCAATCTTGGTGACAGTGGTGTCAAGTAGCAAGCGCTTGTCGTTGGGCTTAAAGACTTTCTTGGCCTCCTCTTGGAAGATGTGCTTGAAACCACTAAATAGCATGTGCATATCAGTACACACTGTTCGGCCATGTGATGAAAAAAGGCAAATTTCTGTAAAATCACTTACCGAGGGTCAATTACGAAATTGTCGCCATCACTGTCAGGGCCAAAACTCGTTTCTCCATAGGTCCATTGATCATTGACCACGGTAAAGATGGTGGAAGAGAGCTCAGGAGATTCTCCCATTTCCCAATCCCACACATAGTATTCAATGGCTTCATCAATGGCGTCCTTGGCGTACCAACCAGCGATATCAAGACCAACATTACCAGCAAGATCGACCTGGTCTTTCTTGACTCTTTTAACTATTATGAGGAAGGGAATGTTTAGAAAACAAACATTTGCAGGATCTACATATTGCTGACATACTTGCATCTTCAGACATGATTTCGTAATAGTTGTTCATGTCATTGTATCTCTCAGTGGCATTGATTTTGCCATCTTCACCATAAAAGACAACATCATCACCATTAGTAACAGCAGTGCGAAGCTTGTACTTGAGTGCCAGTTGGTTGATGGGGTTGGTGCCTAAACCTTGAACCCAATTACAGCCCAATTCAACATTTACATCTGCAAAAGGAACATCCTGAGCTCTGCCTGCAAGGGGAAAAGAAGGGGGAAGGAGAAGCTGTTCTCAGTACACAAGATTGAAGAAAATAATGTATGGTGTCTCTATGTAGCTTACCGCCTAATGTATCTCTGGCTTCAACCATCATGATATCATCTACACCATTAGCTGTCAAATTCAACGCAGCGCTGATTCCACTGACACCACCACCCAGGATGACGACCTTGGTATTGTAAGATTTAGCCTCAGTCAAGTAACAGCCAAATGCCAGCAGTGTGGATAGAACGATTGATTTTCTCATGTTTCGGATCGAAAGGGGAAGAGAAAGATGGATGTAGAAAAGAAGCAGGAAAAAAAAAGAGACACTGATTTCAGTGTATTTATACCAAAATGTTTGTTACACATTCCATTTTATACGGCACGACTGTACGATGCATTAGTGCAAGCGTATATTATCTTTTGTTATACGCCAAAAGACGACAATAACTTGATCGGCTCGTATTCATTTTGCATGAATGATAAGAAAGCTTAAATGTCCATATAAATCCAAAAGAAAAAACTCTATTACTCATCCAAGTGGTACTAAAGACTTAAATGTGAGTAGTGTGGTGTCAATGGTATACCTATTTGATATGAAATATAAATTCTGTATCACGCCAGGTTTTTCACACATGGAAATGATGAACTCTATCGCTATCGCCTATCGATCATAGCTCGCGATAGAGAGTAGTATGATAAGCGACACAGCAGGGATTGAGTCTACAGAATCTGACTGTTAATACAGTGCATCCTTCACATTACACATTGACATATGCTACAGCATTTGCATGCTTCCTACCAATGATATCAAGTACTACCAAGGTGCTTACCAGGCTAATTACTGTAAACATTGAAAGCGGCGATGTGTACGTTGCCGTTGTGATCCATACAAATGTATCCCCATTGTAGTCCGCTTTGTTGCACAACATGGATGTTACGTATGATATACCTTCCATTTCATGACGTTCCTGTAGGTATTTTTCACATAGTCTGTCCAACTGGAGACAGTTTCCCATGATCGCTTATGATTCTGTCAATTGGGATTAGTTTATTATATCAATGTCTATGGGAAACCAATCCATTAAACACCCACACACAAACATTGAACACAAGAAATGGCACTTAATCAATGTTATCACTGTGAACTCAATAATCGTTTTGTTTGCTACATGTTAAACGCATTGACATCCATCCAAGTGCCATACATAAAGCGCATATTGACCTATCATGATAGCAAAATGGCTAATCCACTCTTTCGATTTATGAGATGATTTGACGCCATGACTGAATAATAATTTCACTTACATATCTACCCTCAATAGGTCTCAAATTGATGGGAGCCTTACGTTGGACTATTTTGCGACACATGAATAATGCATTGGCAGCAGCTTTTATCAATGATGAATATCTGAAAAGTTAGAATTCAATGGGGAACCAGAGCGTATATAGTAGAAAAGCGATTGCCAGGTTTGGCTTGGGTGCAGCATTACTTAGTATCAGGGTTACCAGAAATTCCACCCTATGTAGGCTAGTTACTTTGTTTGTTTGGACCACCAACAGCTGTAAAGAACCGGGACTCACTTTCCATTATAGTTACTGCTACTACTATTACTGCGATAATATATATGAAAAGGCAGACGAGTCGAGCCCAGCAGGCTTGAAATGACATGGCCATCCAAAAGGATGATAATAGTTCTGCGATTTTTTTAATTGTAAACTGCAGGGCTACGATTCTTTTACTATCATCTCTTTGGGATTCTACATGTGTAGGCGGTATTTTGCATTGTGCTTTCAATCACAAAAGTACCACTATTTCTATTGTTCAGGATTACTAGGTAAAGCATTTCAGGAATGATGATTTAAATGGTTATTGAGATTATTCCAGCCAAAAAAATGTTGCTAGTAGCGTATCCAGTGTCACTTGCAAAAGCAGTGATACTTAACAAATGCTCATTATCCAGAAGGCCTCCTCTATCGATGCTTTCTTGCTTAGGCTTATGGTATATCGTACAGAATTTACATACTGAATTTACATACTAGTAATCGTACCTTAGTGCAAATATCATCACATTTACAACATTTTTTACCATGGGCAATATACAGCCGAGGAAACCTCGCTTAAATTCTTCGCACAGAAGCATACTACTTCCTACAAACATTTGAGACACCTGGGATCTACTCTGTCAAGCCATTGGCTGGTCTAATAATGCGCAAGCTCTGGTTGAAATGTCAACTGCTGATTGAGCCAACCAATTTGTTTATTTTGATAATTTTATCAAAGTACGAGAGCTTCATCTTTAAAATAATACATTTTATTATGCAGCTTTTTTTTTGTCCACCTTAGACTTCTCAACCTGATCAAACTCTTTTTTCTTTCTTTTTTAGAATAGTAAACGTATTTGATTATGTCTGACACTTATGATGGTATCGTGTGTAGTTACCTTAAGCCATTTGTACCATGCATTTTGAATGTTTAATTGTGCTTTTCTCATTTCAATTACATTTTTAGTTTCAATACGAATGCTTTATTTCTCTGAGCTGTCTCCAAATTTGAGCCAATCACAACGCTTTATTTGCCCTACAGACACCCCTGGCCAAAAAAAATTGCGAGGGTTTCCCTCTGTTTTGACGTTAGGCGGAGTTTTAAGTATTACTAAATACAGTAATTTAGCAATTCCATCATCAAAATCACCTAAAATGCCAGCATATGCCTTACTACACACCCCAGCTTATAGTGCAAACGCTTGAGACTCTCAGTTAGCACCAAGTAAGTGATACCAATCAAGTGAAGGCAGCCTATCTACCCCCTAGCCTCTGAATCAAATCTAGTTGTGCTTCAACGATAGGCTTATCCACACAACGAAAAAAGAGGGCTATGGCTCAGAGAACCATAAAAAGTGGGAAAAGTAACAAAAGGGCATCACTAGAAAGTGATGAAGAACAGAAACATCGCAATACAGTTACGTACAAAAAGGTAACATGCAATGTGTATCATCAAAATGACGAGTACAAGAAAGAAAAAAAAGTAGTAGAAAGAAGTATCAGCGTGGTTGCCTCATACAAAGCAAAAACACCAATACCACCAGTATTACAGAAGAAGTAATACTTGAAGAACAAGAAGAAGAATGCAAGGCTACTCCACAACAATAGAGCAGCAATTCCAGCGATACAATGCATCAAAAGATACACTATAGCACTGTTGTGGTACAGCAACAGAAAAATAGTTGCGTGCAGAAAAGGAGGAAAGAATAAATCGCAACAGAGCAAACTAACGAATGCACAGTATCACGAGAAAGAAAGTAGTAAAAGGTTGAATGAATGTAATCCATGGCAACCAAAGAAAGGGGAATATACAAACCAAATACAAACCAAACAAAAACAATATATCGTATCATAACGAATTGGCCCAAAGTAAACTGTGTAATTAGTATTACTGTATATTGTACCGCGAAAAGTGGCTCTTATCGACTGATACCTACTGTAACTAAATTCAAAAGTGTTATCTCTGGTACTCATGGTTGCAAAGACACGCTTCTGGTGGCGAAAGTGATGTTGTATTCAATCAATAGTAACAAAAAGTATATGGTTTAATAGAAAAAGTGCAGTGCAAAAACAGTGCGAGAAAAAAGAATAAAAAATAAAAACGCGTTGCTGCTGAGGGTGACTGCAGTCAATAGGCTGCCGCAGCACAGAGCACACGGAATTTGAATGACGTGTACAATGAGCATTTTGCATTGTGGTGACTGTACCCAAATGATTTTTTTGCGATGATTTTTTTGAATCAAAATCGATATAATTTGACATTTATAAACATTTTTGTTAAAATTAGCTATAGAAAGTGTGCTCAGCGTATACTACTTTCTAATAAACTTAAGGGGAGAATTTGAAGGCGCATTCAATGGTGTCAATTTTAAAGTACTTTTAGAATGAAAAGATAAAGAATTTTGAGAAAATATAAAAAGCAGTTTTTCCAAGAAAAGTCGAAATTTAGCGTATAAAACATTCAAAATAGCAGTTGCACAGGTTACCCTACATCTGTGCGGTTATTTTGATTTAATATATATCATAGTAAAAAGTGTCGTTTTCGCCTTCAAAATTGCGATCGTTTGATTTTTAACAAAAACTTTTTTTTTTTTTTTGGATGATATTGTTTTATTAGAATAGTAATTAGAAATAAGATTTTTAACAAAAACCATGAGGGGTACCTCATGAAAAAACGTGAATTTTCGACGATTAGGATCGATCCAAAAAAAATAGAAATAAAGGTTTAGGATGTAAATGGTGATCGATAGCAATCATTTGGGACTATTCTCAGAATCTAGAACGGCTTAGAAGACAAGATATTGAGGGTTAAATTCGGACGATTTGGCAGGGAAAAGCACCTTTAGTGCCCCTGTTGATCCACAGCAACTGACGCTACAGATTTGATTAAGACCTTAAACAATTGCTATCTATTGGGACTACACACTGAATATGTTTAGACAGAAAGCGATGGAGACTTCTTCTATGTTTTGCATTAAAAACCCTCAAAAATCATAAAAAACCCAATCATCATGTCTCAATGCACCTTCTTATTAGCTACCTATTGAAAGTAACGCCATTTGCTGTGAGGTTGAGTTCTTTGTAAATTGAATATAAAGTTAAAGCAGTATTTACGTGACGTAGAATGATGGTAATGCCTTTATGCAATAGATAAATTTAGAGGTTGAAGTCTATCACCGTTGTTCTGATAAACTGCATATGGTACAAATATAGTAGTTAACCCCCGATAATGTGTCTTTTCTAGTGGATCTTTGGATTCAAATAGAATAGCGTAGTATCAAATTCTCGCTTCATCAAAAGGGCGTAGATTTACTATGTAGTTGAGAAGATGTATTATGCAAACTCATGAATCTACTCTCATACTTTAAAAACCCAAATAAAACAAATACACCCCGGAGAGCGAGGCGTGATGCGAGCATAAGCGAGCATCTGCTAATATATTCATCCAAAATGCCCCTCTTCATTCGACGCAGCCCTCCCCCTTTTAAACTTTGTTGGTGAGACCTCGATAATATGCAAAAAAAAAAAAAAAAAAATGTCATTTTGGCCAAAATGATGATTTCCTGGATATGAGAATCAGCATCTCCTGTCGGTGACGAGAAACCAAATGCTCGAAAACACACATTGCCGATAGATGGTACCTGAGCGCAAATGTTTTTGTTTGTAATAGCAGCAATAGTGTACCTTAATAGGGAAAAAAAAAGGTTTTGATAGAAAAAAGATGCAATGAATCATACTGCCTCATTACGGCCATTTCCATGTTGTAAAAACCTATCTAATCATCGATTACTGGATTTGAAAGGCACAAAGCTAATATGCTTCTCGATCACAAAGCCGATGGGAAGGATCAGCGCTTTTCACCTACAAGGAGTCATTGGTAGCACACATATGCATAGAGGCTATTTCACGCAAGCCTATTCGCTAAAACCCTGAATACTCTTGGGTACACAAGAAGGGTAGTACCATCGCCATGACAACAAGAAAGGAGATTTACTTTTCCGTCCTGTCCAAAAGGTTTCGTTTCTTCTTTTCTCTTTCTATTTTTCAAAAATGATTAAAACAGATGCATTGATGCATGTGGGCCAGCGATACGCAATTCCAATCATAAGTATAACAGCTGCTGCTACTGTGTTGTACTCGACATGCCGATTCGTTTCTTCAATCAGCACGAGCAAGCTTAAAAGCGACAAATTCCAGAATGCGACGGAAATCCCTACACCAGGCTCACGTTATCCATACATTGGCCACATGCTCGCTCTGGGAGATGCACCGATTAAAAAGATCATTCAATGGCACAAGGAATTGGGTCCCATTATCAAGATCCATCTAGGGCAGCAAACGTGGGTGTTGTGCGATTCTCCAGAGCTGGCACACAAGATATTTGTGACGCATGGCAGCGAGACATCGTTCCGACCTTATTCAACCTATGCATCAGAGCACTACAGCTTCCGGGGAAAGTAAGTAGAATGGCAAGTGTTTCAGGGTGGTGTGCTTACTTGAATTGAAGAGGTATAGGGTTTGCACAACCAGGACCCTCCTACAACAAGAGCCGATCTGCAGGTACTACAATGGAACATGGCTTTCTCGTTTCTAAAATATGAATACTCAATACAATGTGTATACAGTCATCTCCATATTGGCACCCAAACAAATTGAAACATACATGGACTCTATCAGCAACGAGTCATTCGAGTTGGTCAACCGCCTGATGCGTGCAACAGAGGAGGATGGGAGTGTGGATCCGATGCAGCATTTCATGCTACAGGCGCTGAACGTGATTTACAAGGTTTCTTTTGGAGATAGGTTCGAGGCGATTGATGATCCCAAATTCCATGAGCTGAGCAGCTTGATAGAAGAGACCATGACACTAGGTGGATTCGAGAATGACTTGGCCAGCTTTCTACCCATTCTTTCTATTGTCGATTACTTTGCGGGATCACAAGTGAAGATGAAGCGCTTTATCAAATTAAAACGGGATCCCGTGTTTAAGAGATTGTTGAAGGAGGCGATGGCAAGGGAGGGTCCTAACGTGGTCAAATCACTTGGGGAACAAAGGTTTGAGTTTACAGAAGAGGATAAAATAGTGCTCATGTGTAAGTGTATCTTTATATATGCGGTGCATGATCACTCATCACACGATGCTTATATACAGGCGATATCATTGCAGGTGGCACAGATACTACAGCAACAAGTCTATCGTGGAATTTTGCAATTTTGTCCCATCATCCAGATGTACAGCAGAAAGCAGCAGAGGAAATTGATAGCTTCATCAAAACACACGGCCGCGTGCCCGGATTTCAGGACCGTTTACAGGTGCCGTATTGTATTGCTGTGATCAAGGAGAGTATGCGTTATAGGTCCATCAGTCCATTTGGAATACCTCATAGCGTCCAACAAGATGGTGAGTGCAGTGTAATCCCATTAGAGATTTTTTGTTCATTGATTTTTTTATGTGCTATGTAGTCCTGATCGACAACTTTATCATTCCTAAGGGTGCCATGTTGATATCAAGCATGGATAGTATGCACAAGAGCGCTGACAATTATTCTTGCCCAGAGACATTCTCTCCTGAGCGATTTATGAGCAATCTCAAGACGATGCATGCTGCTGCCAATGGTAGATTGGAAGAGCGTGATCATTATGCGTTTGGATGGGGAAGGAGACTGTGTCCGGGTTGGTAGATGCCCATATGTTGGCATTGATATTAGTGTACTAATACTGTATTGTCTCAACTTATAGGAATCTACTTGGTATGATACTTTTGGTTTGTTGTCTCTCCAAAACCATGTACATCACTAACAATACTTGTGTCGGTGTATAGGCTGAAGCGCAGATTTTCAATGCCATGATTCAGGTCCTTGCAAGGTGCTCTATCGAGGCGGATGATGAGCTTGGATTGCCCAACATTCATGAATCTCGTAATGGCGGAGTGACATCGATGCCACTGCCATATAGATTGAAGTTTGTTAAACGAGCAAACAGCGTTCTAGTGTAGAATAAACACCACACCACCCTTAATTTTGAATTATCAACTTGACAATACCTAATAAAATAATGATGGATCTGTGCCTAATACATGTCTGAACCAAAGTATAATTAGCTATGAAGCAACAGCAGATGCACAGACCAAATGTCGGATGAAATCTCATTAAAACCATCGACATTTGGAGAGTTTTCAGGCCAACAGTATCTACATATGTTATACATGATCAGTTAGATAAATGCTGCTTCTTTCATACGAAACTTGTTTATGATCCATTCTCAAATTGCAGGATGACACTGAAATCCACCACAGCATTTGCTCGTCGGTGGCTTTCACATCAAGTAGCCAATCAAGACGTTGTTGAACTAGAAGAAAAAATTTATATATAAAGGTAAAATTTTTAAAATGTTATGGCTCCTTCTTCGTTTTAGCAAATTGACTTAGTCACCGCTGGTATGTGTTTGATGCTACTATTACTAGCAAATGTTCTGTCTTATTGATAATGCCGCTGCAGAGAATTCATAACTAGAATGTCCTACGTCGCTAAGAACTCTACCCAAAAGCCTGGTCTTGAGGAACAAGATCAACCCAAGTAAGTCTGCAAAAGCGATGGAGAGAGAGAAAGACGTGTTCAAAACGCTGACTGATGTCTAGGATCCACCGCATCCGTATCACCTTGACTTCTCGCAACGTCAAGAACTTGGAAAAGGTCTCTTCTGACCTCATCCAACGTGCCAAGGATAAGCAACTCAAGGTTAAGGGTCCCGTCCGTCTCCCTACCAAGGTTCTTCGCATCACCACCCGTAAGTCTCCTTGTGGTAACGGTTCCGAGACTTTTGATCGCTTCGAGATGAGAATCCACAAGCGTTTGATTGATTTGCACTCTCCCTCTGAGATTGTCAAGCAAATCACCTCCATCTCCATTGAACCCGGAGTTGAGGTTGAGGTTACCATTGCCTAAATATCTCATTGTATTTAGCTTTTCTCAGTAGCTCAAATGCTCGCCATCTCGAATGTGGCCAGGTTTTTTTGAATAAAAAAACAATATAAAAAAAACACTATCAAGGAGAGGTATCTTTGTGCGTGAAAAAGATACAGGGGGTCTGAATAGAGCGATGTCCAGAGCACAAAGAAAGTTGAATTATTGTATATAAAAGCAGAGAGACCGTAGCATTGCTATTTCTTCATATTTCTTCTCAAAACGTCTGGCTGTTCATGAGGAGTCTGCTGCTCCCTTAAGAGCAGTTACTTCACGCTTACGCGAAGAATTAGTCTCGACATGGACAAACAGTAAGTGATTGATATAGCTAATAGTTATTAGATTGACATGGCCTACATATGGCAAAGGTGTTGAGGCTTTCTTTAGACGGTTTGCCGCCCATGGCAACTTTTTTAGTATGTAGTCTTATACAAACATTGTAGTGCCTTATCCACAATAGATTCCTTCAATGCTAACCACCAAACCTTCCAAAAAGCACCTCAATGATGGCTAATAAAATACACGTTTCTTTCATATTGATAATGTGCTCTCTACAAACTAGCTTAGAGAAAATGTTGCTAACTGCTCAAACCATGGATGTAGATCAATGTCCATGCAACTGCTTTGTCTACTATTACTCGGCACTTCAATATAGCCGTGTTGTTTTTGCTCATCATCCACCAACCAATAGTGCAAGCAATAAAATTCTTTCTTTCTCCACTGTAGATAACATATACACTAGAAAATGACCTCCTCGTCCTCGGGTATAGACAACGCAACAACCATAGATGTGCACGACAAGCTCTACGATAGCAACGACAACGTACCAGAGCTAGGACAACAAGAGTCCTTGCTACTGCAGCAACCCATAGCCACGACTGCAGTAACAGCAACCACAGCCCAAGGTGCCGATATCGAGCTGTATCCAGAGCAGCAACGTAGACAGCCTTCACGTCTCGCACAGATAGGACAGCAGCTCACTAAGCGAAAGATAAAAGCATTCATATACCATTGGCGATGGTACTTGCTGGCTGGCGTCTTTATTGTGATATCATCCATCTTCATGTACACGCATCGACGTCAGTTCTTCCAAGCATTGGAGACATTGAGCGGCAAGCTATCGAGCATGGGATACAGGTTGGTTAGGCTACATGATCCCGGGGCACAGTAGACAAACTAACACACGCATTACAGCGGTTACATCCTCATGTCCGTGCTGATCTTTTCGAGCGCATTTCCTCCCATCCTCGGCTATGGCACGTACCAAACGCTGTCTGGCTTTACGTTTGGATTTGCAGTTGGATTCCCCATTTCTTACTTCAGTGCATTGGCCGGCGCCGTTGTCTGCTTTCAACTGTCTCGCAGTTTTCTCAAGGCTCGTGTGGCGCGCACCCTGTCCAAATATCCCAATCTCGAGGCTGTCGTCAATGCTGTGGAAAAGAAGGGGTTCAAGCTGTTCTTGCTGATCCGATTCTCGCCCTATCCCTTCAACTTGCTGAATGTATTCTTTGCTGCCACCAACATCTCTCTGTTTCAATTTTCTGCAGGAACAGCCATTTCGCTGCTCAAAATTGCATTGCATGTCTACATTGGCGCCAACCTGACATCGTTTGCAAAGCATGTGCTGGGTGAAGACGACGATCTCTCTGAAACAGAACAAAGAGTCATCAAGATTCGGTTTGCTGCCGCCATCTTCTTTTCGCTGCTGGCTTTTGTGGTCATGGCTTACCTGTATCGCGTGGCCAAGGCGGCTGTTGCTGAAACTGCAAGCGCCGATGAAGAGCAAATGGCATTTTTGAACCACCATGATGAGGAAGAAGGCTTTTTGGATGCTGTGGATGAAGAGGAGGAGGAGGGCAGCGTGCATGAGACAGTGCACAGCAATCGCGTTGTAGAGGAGCCAAGAGATAGCGTGTCGTTGGATGCTTGGGATGCGTGGGGCGATGATTCGGATAATGACGATGAGCAGCCTGCCGTTGCTCAACCCAAGAAGAAGACACTTGTTGGCAAAGACGACTAGAC
Organism: Mucor lusitanicus; assembly: GCA_010203745.1. Taxonomy (NCBI): domain Eukaryota; kingdom Fungi; phylum Mucoromycota; class Mucoromycetes; order Mucorales; family Mucoraceae; genus Mucor; species Mucor lusitanicus. Next base: position 3,513,258 of record JAAECE010000004.1, on the reverse strand, counting down.
ATGTGTCCTATTATTTATTCTTGAAAATGTATATAGTTATTTATTGTATGGCATAAAAAGTTGATGATGTATATCCCCTTCAAACCGTGTGTTTATATTCAGTAGTGCTGCCACAGTATAGTAGAGAACCAGCCTTTCGAGTTGGACCCTCCTCGTTGTATATTGATCAAGTACAATTTATCATTATTTTTTTCTTTATTTCCAAGGTATATATATACTACTGTAGTTGATTAAACATGAAGCAATTTCTCTTCATCTTCATCATCTTCATCCAATTGAATAGCCCGTTGCTGATACTGTGCTTTGAACAAGACCACGGCATACTGATAAGACGACAGCCAGATTGCCAACACCTCCATTGCCAGCACGGTGATAATGATATACTTGAGCCCGTTTGCCACGTAGATTGCCAGAGCACAGCCTGTCTGCTGTTCTGCAAAGTTCAGTCCCATCATGTTCTGATCTATCAGGGCAGCTTCTGTGCGCTGATCAAAGGTGATGCAGAAAATCCAGCTCATAGCAAGGCCTAGTGGCATCAAGAATTGGCAGAATTGCTCGACAATGGCGCGCCAAATGTCGGTAGTAGACAGCACAATGAACGATCTTCTGGTAACGTATTCAAAGCAGCTGGTCGATGTGTTGCACGAACTCATGAGCAGAAACAGAGGACAGAATATAGATGCCTGCGCTGCCACTAGCGTCGCAATGAGTCTGCGGTCTTGAATCATGTCGTAGATGATTTGGTGTCCTTTGATGACCACGTTGGTGGCATCTTCTTCCAGCAGTGAATAGATGGGTATAGCGCTGTAATTGTAGATGCTGAGTGAGAGGACGACGATGAGAATGGAAAGGATGAGCACCACGCTCCGTGTCCAGATGACTAGTGTATTGAAGAATTGAATGTCTTCCATGATGTAGGAAAGAAAGATGGTTTGTTAATGAAGCCTGTCTCTCTCTCAACCGTGTAGCTTTTATACTATGCGATGTGTGTGTGCGCATTGTCCCTTGATTTTTAATTTAATTGACGGGGAGGGATCAGAGAATGATAGATTTACTCGTTTAGGCGATATTACTTTTTTTCATCAACAAAGCGTGTTCCCAATAAAACGATAATCCAGCACTCTTTCTCTACACACTCCTAACACGTTAAAAAAACTCGATTAATCCCTCTTCCTGGAAGCCTAAATATTAAATTCTGTTGAAGTGTTCTATGCTTTATTTCTCAAAATGAAAAAAGAAAGGGAAACAGAACGGTTTGCTTATTGACGGGCAGCAATTTCCTTGGCAGCAATGGCAGCACGCTTGGCCATCTTAGCGTTGGACTTGGGGCCCATGATACCGCCACCCCAGTGACGACGGACATCCTCCCACTTCTCGGTGAAGTTGGTGTTGACAGCAGAGACGATGGTAGCCAACTCAGCCTTATCAGCCTCAGAGACTTCGGTCAAGGCAAGAGCAGTGGCGGTCTTCTTGTGGACAAGTGTACCGAGACGAGCCTTACCCTTGACAATACAGTAAGGGACACCCATCTTACGGCAGAGAGCAGGGAGCCAGAGAACCAACTCAATGGGGTCAACATCATCGGCAATGACGACCAATTGAGCCTTCTTGGCCTCAACCAAAGCGGTGATGTGGTTGATACCGTACTTGATGACAACGGGCTTGTCAGTCTTGGCAACTTCCTTCTTCTCGGACTTGGCAAGAGCAGCAGCACGGAGACGATCACGCTTCTCGTTCTTGGACTCGGGTCTGTACTTGTGCATCAACTTGAAGACTTGAGTGGCAGTGTTCTTGTCCAAAACGTGGGTGAATTGGTTAAGAGCAGGAGGGACCTTGAGACGTTGGTAGATGATCTTCTTTTGACGTTGAAGCTTGACATATTGGGGCCACTTGACGAAACGAGAGACATCACGCTTGGGTTGAACATCTTGACCGACACCAAAGTTCTTGGGGGTCTTTTCGATCAAAGGGTTGGCAGCAGCCTTGGTGGTTTGCTTTCCCTTGACAGGATAGGGAGAAGGAGCGACCTTCTTACCAGTGGACTTCTTGGTAGGAGCCTAGTAGCATGGACAAATGGTTAGTTTTTCGGGTTCCTTGTAGTGAGCTTCGATCGTTGATGGGGAGCCCTCTCAAGTGATGATGTGTTGAATAATGAAGGGATACGGTTGCCATGTCACATCCAATCATCGAAAAAATCGAGTTGACCGATCCAATGCCAACAGTGTATCCATCCATGTATCTACTACCATCTCATCCATCCCAAGAGACCCATCTATCGTCGAAATTGTATCCATCCAGTTGCATTGATCTACGTTACCATATTGAGATGTATGAAAAAGAGGAGGATTTCTGGCTAGCCTGACATTGTGGTAGTTTTGAATGAATCCATTCCACTCCGTCGCTTATAGGTAATCCTTCATCCGGTCCGGAGATGTTGGATCGTTGAAGCCTGATCTGGAGGTTTGATGGTCAGCTTGATTCCAACACAGCCAGACTATGTGTGGTGTTGAAGAGTAGTATAGATCAAGATGGCATACATATGCAATCAAGCTCTCTAGTCCTTTAGAATGATGCCAAAAGTGCATAGTATCTAGCTTATACTTGAACCGCCTTAATCTCTAGATGCTTTCACATATTATTCTCTACATTTAGATACGACACTGGCCCGTCGTGGATAGTACTGCTATATATAAACAGATACTCCATGTCTAATCAGCATTGCAACGAGCTTACCCCTCTACACGAAACCTGTTGGCTTGGCGACAAATGGCTTGAGCATGGATCCACTTTGATACTGCCAAAACTGGAGTCGTCTGATTCTATTTTCGATGCTACACACGGCAATCTCTCAAGTAATAATGACCAGCTCCTTAAAAGGCAATGCGATGCGAAGAAAGCTTGTGTACCTAAACAAGATGTGTTCATAAAGTGACATGTGTGTGTGTGTGGAGTGATGTGCACATTTCGGCCATCATTTATGCTTGCAACAAGTTTCTCAGGCTATCCTATGCTAAAAGACCCAAATTTTCTCACAATGCGGTACATGCATTTTGGGGCCTTTTTCGCATTGGCGAAATACCAATGTTGGGTCTGCAAGGGTATTTTGAACGAGTGCTCGCTGGCGTAAACAATAAGCACTTGATTACAAAACAACGAATGCAATCGCCGTCATATTGGATTCATAGTAGTAGCAGTTAATTTAGTATCAATGCCAAGTTTGTGGAACAAGAAAGTGTGTGCTTGATGGCAAGCTATACAGAATACGCCGGGAGAAGGCTTCATTATCCAGCCAAATCGAAGCTTGTTGTCCAAATCCTCTCACTGCTGCTGAGCACATTTGTATCTTACACTGTAGTAATGCATGCCAAATCATGAGAGAGATTAGGTTTTAAATGATAATAGTCGGGGTTTCCTGCCATGACAATCAACTAAAGGGTTAACCTAACGCAGATTTCGTTTTTTTTTCCTTTCTTCCTTCCTTCTTTCCCTCCGTTTTTCGTTACATTTTACCTTTTGAAAGCAGACAATGTCGACTCAAGCCAAGGCCAGACGTATTGCAGTGCTAGGAACAAGAGCCGTTGGTAATACTGAAAAGAGACATGCCATGTGGACACACCCCTAATCATGGACATTAGGCAAATCTTCGCTTGTTATCCAATTTTGTGAAAATCACTTTGTTGACAGTTATTACCCGACCATCGAAAACACATTTACAAAGACCATCAAGTACCGAGGCTTAGGTGAGATGAGGGCAGTGGGGGGAAGCATGGCACAGTGTATACTCACCATGCGGCATTTGCAAACAGAATACAAGGTGGAAATCATGGATACAGCGGGTCAGGTAAATAGCCATCCTTCTCTTGCCTCGAGTCGCGCGCGCGAGAAAAAGACACTAAACACACAAGCGCGCAGGACGAGTATTCCATACTATCATCACACCACGCATCGAGCATGAACGGCTACGTGCTCGTCTACTCCATCTCGTCCAAATCCAGCTTTGATATGATCAAGATTATTCGAGACAAGATTTTAGACTTCACCGGATTAGAAACTGTGCCTTGTGTTATTGTGGGCAACAAGTCTGATTTGAACATCCAAAGACAAGTTACCACACAAGAAGGCTTAGAATTGGCACAGCAATGGAACTGTCCTTTTGTCGAGACGTCAGCAAAGCACGATGAAAACGTTTGTAAGTTGTCTGTCACTCTCTACTGCTTCAAATCAATCTAAATGAACCCTCTTGCTTGCAGCCAAAATATTCGACTCGTTGATTGCTTCCATTGAAAAGGCGAATAATCCACCTCCAGAAGAGAAGGGTGGTTGTGTTCTCATGTAGCTGATGGGGTGTTTAAATAAAGCCATGTCAGATTCAGACGATACTCTTTTGGGAGACACTCTTTTCATGTATGATCTACTACTGCTGGACATGCTACCACCAAGTGTATCGCTCATTGGAGTCACTATACGGTAGTAGCGGCCGTGTTTGTTTGGCAGGCACGTCCATGATCAGATCATACATGATGACAGACGGGGCGGGTTGTATGGACGCTATGCATTTACGGATGATATTGTTGCTACTGGACGAGTGACAGTACTATAGTTGAAAGCCGTATCTGAAATGTCTACTCAGTCCATCATGCGCATTTAAATGTCACCGTAGACACACCTTGCAATCATCAGCCGTTCTCTGACCCACACCTTGATGGCTAAGTACTTTGTATGGAAGCATGAAACTAGAGTTTTTCGACATCATCATCATCGGCTGAGATGTGATTCGTGTGTGTGTGTTGTAGCATCTTCTGGAACAGCCGCATCCATGCTAATTTGGGTACAATAACGAGAAACGTAGGTGTATTATAAACACGGCAAGCTGGAAACAAGCATTTGATCACATCGCTTTCTTGCCCAATGAGATTCCATCAGACATTGCTGGCATATATGGATGGGTGTGGTGCACCACAACACTCTACGTAACTGGGTTCCATTATTCATCAAGCTTTTTATTTGTGTTTTTCACAGCTCTTTTCCTTCTTTTTCTCTCTCTTCTCCCTAATTTCTCTCTCTATAGTCGAGTAACCGTCCATGTCTCTTCCCAAAAGAATCGTCAAAGTATGAAGGCATCGCATTTGGCAGTGTAAAGACATGATTTATTTACGTGATTGAGCAGGAAACCGAGCGTTTATTAGCTGACCCTGCTCCTGGCATCAGTGCTACACCTCATGATGATAATTTGCGTTATTTCGATGTGATTATCGCTGGCCCCACTCAGTCCCCATTTGAAGGTAACAGCCCGCTATTGAATATCATTGCCAGGTATTGACTAGCACCCTGTAGGCGGCATCTTCAACTTGGAGCTCTTCTTGCCCGAGGATTACCCAATGGGACCTCCCAAAGTTCGCTTCTTGACAAAGATTTACCATCCCAACATTGACAAGCTTGGCCGTATTTGCTTAGATATCCTCAAAGGTAAGATAAGGGAGGGGACAAGCAAGAGCGCCTCCCAGGGAGGTGGGGAGAGAAGAAGGAAGAGAGGATATTGATTGTCATCCTTTACAGATAAATGGTCTCCTGCTCTTCAAATCCGCACCGTGTTACTCTCTATACAGGCACTGCTGTCTGCACCTAATCCAGATGATCCATTAGCAAACGATGTTGCTTCTCATTGGAAAGAAGATGAAAAGGGCGCCATTGAGCAAGGTAAGTGCAGCCTGAATGCCCTGTTTGTAGTGCTGATGCTCATTTCTGCTAGCCCGCCAATGGACCACCATGTATGCTCACCCATAATTTATATAAGATATCGAATAAACAAGAGACCCTTTTTTTTATAAACTCGCCATGCGCACATAACATCATGTGATTTTAATCTCATGAAACTCGATCAATCAACACGGAATAGCATGCAAGATGGTGATATAAATCCTTGCTGTCAAATTACACATGGACCGGCTTTTCTCCCAGCTCCATTTTGGTTTAAAAAATGTAAAACCTAAGAGATGTTTCTCTTTTTTTTCCCTTTCTTTTTCTTGTATTTGTTTTACATTTATTAAAAGACTCGACTACCGACGATCTTTTTGACATTTGAAAAGAGAAACGTTTCAGGTAACTTGATTTCTGCCTCGTCCCAATGCAACATGTCTAACATGGCTGATAGCGATGAATAGCAATGCTTTATCCGATCGTAATTATGAGCGCATGATCGTATCGAAACTCAATTTATTTATCAGTGTCTGTATTATTAGTTCCTGCTGTCCGCTTGGCGTCAGGCATAGAGCCTCAGCAAAAATGGCCCTCCATGTCAGAGGATCAGCAGCAGCAGCAGCATCTCCCGCAAAAGAGCGAGGGCAAGGGCGCCCAAGGGCCAAGGCTGATTGAGTTGTCGCCTTCTGGCGGCATCGAGGGAACAATTGTTACGGTGGTGGTACAAGCATTGCCTCCTCAAATGCCTGCCAAACTGGCATTCAACAGTCTGATGGTGGACACAAAGCAGCTGCAGGCTCAGGGCATCACCTCTCTTGTTGCCACGGTGCCCTCGTTCCAGCAAACGCACTCGTCCACGCCCAATGTGCCCATCAGCATCTGCTTCCTGGACAAAGACATGGTGACAGAAACATGGACTGTAGCAGATTTTAATTACACGGCATTAAATGGCGGCGACAAGATGAGTCCAAGTGTTACCTCCAGTGTTACTCCAGCGGCTAATGCTGCTGTTGCTAGCACGACCGATGCCCACACTGCACCAGGCCCCTATCAACCCAAAGGTACATGTATTTACATATCATTATTAATCATGTATTTAATTTCTCATCTTCAATGACAGATAACAACGACTTTCTGAATACGTCTTCCGCCGCTTATCAAAGCTTTTATTCACCTCCAGCTGTAAATCCCTCTTACGGATTCGGAGCCCAGGTTGCTGCTGGTTATCAACCATACAGCGCTTATCAGCAACAGCAGCCATCGCCACATCATGGGCATCCAGGTCAAGCCGACATCTTTGTAGACAGTAACGTATCGTGATGTGTGTGCTAAAGACTAGTTGTGATGAATTAACTGATCCGTATTATTGTGTCATTTATTATTATTACCAGAATATGCCCAGCATGCAAGACCCCAACAACATCATCCATACAGCGGCTATGCCAACTCAGCTGCCACCCTCAACAATCTCTTCCCTTCCGCCGCTGGCGCAGGAGGATTCACTAGCATGCTCACTGGTGGCGGATTGGATCAGACGGCTTCAAACAATGCCATGCCATCTACCTACGGCAACCATATGGACCCTTCTCTCGGTAACGGTGCTAGTAGACCCCATCAGCATACTACTACTAGTAGCAACAGCGCTGTTTTTGGCTTCAAATCAGCTGTTCATACACCTACGACTTCGGTAGCCAATTATCAACCCTATCCGGGCCTCGTCAGTCGCGCCAACCTTGACATTATGGGTGATTTGGATGCCATGGCCAAGAGCTGGGCTCCTGAGGAATGGGATCATCGTCGCCGTTTGGTCCAGTTTTGGCGCGAGCAGCATGGCAACAAAATTTCCACCACGTTCCAGCCTGTACCTCAAGGCGAACGTGCCTCCAACAGCGGCAACATTGTGGTCTCTTGCATCTATTGGATGGAGCGCAATGACTTTTTTATCACCTCGGTCGACTGCATTTATCTGCTTGAATGCTTGATGGACATTCGATTTAGTGTCGAGGAAAAGAACCGTATCCGCAGAAACTTGGAAGGATTCAGACCATTGACCGTCAGTAAATGCAAGGCTGAAAGTGCTGATTTCTTCAAGCTCATCATGAGCTTCCCCAATCCCAAGCCCCGTAACATTGAAAAGGATGTCAAGGTGTTTCCCTGGAAAACATTGCCCTATGCTCTCAAGAAGATTGTCACCAAATACACGGCTTCCAGCTACAACAATGTGGGTAGTACGCATAATAGCCAAAAGGTGCAACAGACTTCAGCAAAACAGTCTCCTGCCCCCAGCGCTACAAGTACCAGCAGCAATGTCTTTTATCATCAACAAGATCAAGACACTGCAGTCTCTGATCGCTCTACGCTTGTCAGTAGTTACAATGCACAGCCTTACTCTCATGAGTTGTATGAGCCAGCCTACTTTAATAATCAGCAGCAACAGCAGCAGCCTGCTGAGTGTAGTAATGTAGATTCATCTTCAGCTTCCATTGTAGGCGGTATGCGTGATATCCCTTCATCTACCACGGCAGCTTCGGATGCTACATCAGCAACAGTGTCTACACCTCATCTTGATCCTACCACAGCCAAGAATCCTTTACCCAACGCTGCATCTACCACAGCATCTCCTCCCACCGCCACTGACGAGAAGCAAGAAACCCCATCTGACTGATCCTCGACACAATAACAGAAAGCAAAAGCACTCCTTCATCTTCATCTATTTTACTTACATTTTGGTTTTTACATTTATATCTCTTACATCAACATTTCATAAAAATTTATTACATAAAAAACGCCGTTTTAATCACGAAAACAGGTTCATGAGGTGATAATTTTCTACTAGAGCGCGATTATCAGATACCAAATCAGCATGGATACCACTATCAATACTAAAAAGACGGAAAAGATGCTCATGCATCGGTTCCATTTGTAAAAGAATAAAATTTCGTCAACAGGAGATGAGGATACGCTGCCAATGTCGGCTTGTGGTTGTGGTGGTAATTGAAACAATTTGGATGATGTCTTGCCATTTGCGATCATGGATGGGTGGATAATGATGGTCGTTGTTTCGATATCATTCGTGACAACCTTAATACAGTAACCGCCAATCCACCAGCAAGGAAAAAATAGAAATCCAAATAGAAAGAGTAGCGATTGTGCATGGAAAACACCATGTAGAGAATGCTGATTTGAATAGGATGGATCTTTCGCGTTCTTTTCTTGATGGCACTGCCAATGGAGAAACGAGTTTTTATTGCTAAATGTGAGTGTTGATATAGTGGTGATTGTGTGCCGATTGCTGTTTGGCATGGTGCTTGATCTGCTAGCTCTTCTCCTTTGCTGTGATTTCCATCGTTTCAGTCTGCTGATTGAATTTGCCTTCTTGACTGTGCTTGCGGGAATCCATGTGCTGGGTCTCTTCTTGCTACTATAAGCCATTCAGTTTCTCTTTGATTTACAGTAATGCCCTTCGGCGGTAAAGGATCATCCTCTCTTTATATACACAGAGCACCGCCCTTGAAATATTTAATATATTTAAAATGTCAAACCACCATCATGATCTCTCCTTGGTTTTCGTGCTCGTATCAGTGACAGAAATTTAATTTCCAACATTGCTCATCACCGCACAGACCCATACCATTTAGCCGCTTGGCACGACTAATCTCGCACAAATATAGCCAACGTTTGCATGCTGCGTATACGGTATAAAAAGTTCACAATGCGTGAGCCTATCCCAAATTGGCAACGAAGAGATGGTGTCATTTGCTTATTCGATTGGCAAGTGTTCTTTTTTGTTCCATGAAGGCCTCGAATGCTAATTTGTCCAGTTTCTAGTAACGTTCAAGGACGCCCTGTCGTCATTTTGAAATTATGCAATGAAGCAAACAGGTAGCAAACCAGGGTCGATCTCGTAAGCTTATTTATGCAAGAGCAAGGAGATTTTCATCATCATGACGTTTTTCGTGTCACCTCGTCCATATGTGTCCAAATGTATATAAAGGGCCGCAAATCAAGACATATTTTCTCCCAACATCATCTACAATCTATTATACAATACAACTAAAATGAGCTCTCCATCCAAGACTGAAGCCAAGAAGGACCAATTCGTCGGTAACGTAAAGGAAAATGTCGGTTCCGCTTTGGGCAATGAATCTCTTGAGGCCAAGGGTACTGCTCAAAAGAGCGACGGTAACGTCCAAGAAATTGCTGCCAATGTCCAACACTTTGTCCAAGGTGCTTATGATCAAGCTGCTGGTGCTGTCCAAGGCGTTGTTAACTCTTTGACGGGCAACAACTCTGGTGAGGCTGAGGCCAAGGTGCAAGAGAAGAAGGGCGAAGCCGAGAGAAAGATCAACACCTAAATGGTCTTTACATCTGTCAATACAAAATCTCTCCATAGTGTACATACATATTACTTTTTTCTAAATAAACAGTTTCTTTTCTGATGTATTCATAAAGGTTTGAATGTTGCTGTATAAATAACATGCTTAAAATACTCTGATGGTTTGACTCTTGAGCAGTTTAAAAGGTCGTGGATGCTGAAATGCCGTTTTTTTGTCTAGAATTGGCAATTTGATGCTGAACTAATTGAATTTACAAAAGAAAGTTTTGGAATACAAGTATATATGATATATCAAAACCCGTGGGACAGCATATGAAGTAATTGAGCGTAGCAAAATCAATTAGACCTGTACAGTGTCTTTTATTAGCTAAAGCTAGGGCAAAACAACAGCCTGAGCTGGACTTGAAATTCAGAGCCTCTACTGGTCTTCTAGACCCTTCATCTGGACATCTGAAAACCTTCCAAGGGCAATTACACAAAATGTTATTACATAATCAACAGGTATTTCTTAAGACGTATAGATGAAGAAAAGGCCAAGGAACCCAATGGTACCAATCTCAAAGCGATTCCTTTTGTCTGTCTAGATTAATTTCCAAAAAATGCAAAACACGTTTTTCGGATAAATGTTAACAAAACGCATAGTAAACCGACCGAAAAACAGTTCCACATGGTGCTTTGCATTCATACGGTTGTTTTGAGCTTAAGAACACCATAGTAGAAAACCTCATTTTCGAGGTGAAAACTTCCATTCTTTAAAATCATCAACTTTTCCTGTACAAGTACAAGGGCAAAATGCTCGAAAATCGATGATCAATTTGTTCCCCAAAAAATTGCTGGAAGGTAATCCATAGCCTAACGTGAGGTCGTAGAACACGATTGCACTTGTTTTGAGGCCGAGATTATGCTTTATTCTCAAGATACAAGCGATTTAAATCGTTCTTTTTACAGTGGTAAATACATTTGAAGGCTTCTCACTCAATATTGCGCTTTTTAATATCTGATCTGTTGGTCTGCAATTGCTCATTTAGCAGAACAGCGTCGTATCGTATTTGTTGGTTCATCAGAAGGGTGTAGATTTACTATGTAGTTGGGGTATTTTATGCCAATTTGTGGATTTACTCTCATACTCCATAAACCAAATAAAAGCAATATTTACCCCAGGAGGGCGAAGCATCAAGTGAGCGAAAGCAAGTATATACTACTGATGTAATTAACCACAGCGTTTTGGCTCATATACAGCCGCGAACCTCCCTTCTAAACTCTATATCTTGATCGCATTGAATGGGATACATATAATACGTATATCAGTAAAAATGGCATATATTTATTTAACAGAGGTTGTTGATTAATCCCATGACAACAAAAAACAAGAGCACCTTCACTCGGGTATCATCTAAAATCCTTCTAAATAGGCTTGGCTTCTTTTCATCAACGAGTGATGCGTCCCAGACCTCCTCGTCCTCTTGCTCCTCCTGCGCCTGCAATATGGCTGCTTCTTGCTTTAGGTGGGTGGGTTGCACCACAGGATCAATGCCAGTGGATGAGGTCTGTTGCACTTCTGATGCTGTGGTAGGCAGCAGAGGAACAGCTTGATAGTCGCCACCTGCTGGTCTGGGAGGAGTTGCTTTCTCGGATTGGGCCAAGGAGCAAATGGCAACCGAGATGGTATGTGTCGTTTGGCTCATGTAATGGCACACATAAATGAACAAGCAGCTCGAGATTAGCAAATTGATCCACCATCCAAGACCAGCAACCCAGGTAGGTTGAGCCAAAATGACCAGTAAGCCCTTGGTATCACCTGCGAGCCACATGTGGAACTGACCGATAAAAGTCTCCAGAGAGATCTTGCCAATGAAGGCATAGAATTCAGAGTGTGTGTTGCGCAGGTAGACGTTGGCGTTGCGGAGAAAGATGAAGGCCATGATGGGGATCCAAGACACGTACGGATGTGTCTGGTTGTAGACAAACTTGTTTTCGCGCGTGATTTCGTACCAAAAGTACCACACCATGGCGAGCACTGAAAACACAAGCGACCCCTTCTTGAGCGCAGGGAAACGAGGATGATCCATCACCTTGTGTTCTGTCATTTTGATAAAGGCATAGGCACAAAGCATACCCACGTAGACAATGTAGGCATCCAGCGCCAGACGGAAGCGCCATTCGCCAGCATTCCAGTGCACATTGAACACGACTTCCAAGAGACTAAACACAAACTCCAATGCACCGCCTACTTTGATGAATGCCGTGGTAGCAACACACGACACAGCCAGCTTGACGAGCATAAAGGCAGGCACCTTGTTCCACTGGTGTCCAATGTACATGACCAGCCAGATCACCAAAAACCAAAACGAGACCAAGGGCGTAAAGTAATAGCTCAAGTAGTCCGTGTCCATCAAGTACTGTAATACAAACGTCAAAAAGTTGAGTCGTACCATGACATTCAAGACGCGGCCCATGCCAAAATCAGCCTTCTTGTAAAAGAAGAAAAAGTGGCCATAGCCCGTCTGGAAGAGATACGCTGCCACCAAGATGCGCACAGCATTGTATATGCCTGATGTGCCTGAGGCACCGCAAAAGTGGTACACTAGAATGATCACTTGCATCCATCCTTTCCATTCGTCGGTTTGGTGGCGATTCAAGAATCCCTGGTCTCCTTCCTTCTTGTGCTGCAACTTGACCATGCCCAAGACGGCCACTGCCATCATCATACCAATAAACACGGTAGCGTCAAAGTTCTTTTGAATCTTGCCAAACAGCTGCGTTCTGTCTCCGTAAAACATGTACATGACGCACAGGCCAAACACAAAGCAGGCATGCAGTAGCTTCTTGGACGGAAACAGCTTGCTCATGGAAGAGGTATCTATGCTGCCATGTTGAGTACGCTGCTGCATCCGCCTCCCCCGTTCCACTCACCTGATGATGTATGTCGGACCAGATAGCCAGCAGGAATCCAGAGCAAAAAGAAGGCCATGAACGCTAGCTGATACCATCTGGGCGCAGGGTACGTAAAGCAGCAAGTATCGCTCATGGGGAACTTTTTGCTGAGCTGGTTATTGCATCTGTAGTTGAGGGCGATCTGTGTCTGGACAGTGGTGATTATGGGGTTGTAGTGAAGTCCATCCTCTGTGACATTGGTGGCGTGCGTGCCAATCTCGTTCCATACAAAAGGTATCTCTAAAGGTGTTTGTGGCGTCTTCATTTGGCTGTGTCTCTCCAGTAGGTAGTCGTTCATCTGCGTGATCTTGTCCATGGTCATGGTCTGTGTGCGATTGGCGCCCAACTTGTCATACTGTGGTATCTCGACAGGGCTCAACAGCACGGCATCCGCCACTTGTGTTTGCTGTACAGCGTTGAAAATGGTGTCGATTCCCTTTCGCCATTCTTTGAAGTAACTGTCGCCCAGATAGTGCATTTGCCATGCGCCTGAGCCTACCACCATCAGGCTAGGGCGGATCGAGGGCAGCTTGCCTTGCAGCAAATCTGTGGTTTCGTTCAAGTAAGGATCCCACCAAAACTCCAGTGTCAGGTGCTGTTCATTAAACACATATTTGCGGTTGACATGTGCCTCTCCTGATGTGTCGATGCCAGGCTTGACGAGATTCAGGGCAGCAAAGAACTGTTGTCGCACGATGGAATCACCCACATACACGATGCGAGAATGGCCGAGACAGCTGGATATCTCTGGTGATTTGTAGTTGTGCATCATACAGCTCGCCGGCTGCCAGTTTTTGTATGTGTCGTCTATCCACCAGCCGTAGTTTAGCAGACTGGTGCATCTGCTTCTGTCCTTGGCAACTAATCAACCAAAAAGATCAGTCCCTTTTGTTGCCCTTCAAAGAGACTGCCTCCTCCTTACCAAATATATAACGAAGCAGCGATGTGAGGCCCACAAAGATGAAGCCCACCAAGCAGCCGAGTTTGATGACTTTTGCTATGGTACTGGAATCAGATGAAGCTCCCATAGAACGGCTTTTTTTGGTGTATGCAGTTGAAGAAAGAAGAGAAAAAAGGAAGAAGAAGAAACTAAATTACATTCTTGTTGTGTAGATCTTTTTTTGTGTAAATTTGTTTGGATTAGTTTGAAACCCAATTGGTTTCCATTTATCCAGCCATTCCACACATGCAAATGTCAACACACACACACACACACACACAGCCTATTTATCCTTTTTGAGGGTCCTGTAGGTGGGGTCGACATGTCTAGAAGCATCTATAGCTATGCACGTTGGCTTGAAATACCATGGTAGGCAAGCAAGTCTGATATGCTGGTTGATTTGCCGCCCGATAGATGCTATATTTTTAGTTTCCATGACAACATGCTTCCAAAAGACTATTCGTAATTGGCAGCATACGCCAAGAAAGTGTCAATTTACGAATGAGCGTCTTGTTGCGCTGTAGAAATTGCAGTCAGCTTAATAGGCAAAGGCTGGATCATCGACAGGTTTATAGCAACAAGGTTCTTGGAAGCATGTTGCACGCACATGTAGTAGAGTATCTACGCCAATAGTATTATCCGCCGTGGAAAAGAACATGGATAATCTATACTAGTCTATAGTAGTGCATGACATCAAAGCAAGCATCATCTATACCGTCCTGGTCTTGACCAATGCATTGGAGACAGCAGCCTCTCGCTGTTTCTGCCCTGACCACGCAAAGTCAAATTAAGCTTCTTCAAGATGTCTTTCCTTTTTCAGCCTTGAATGACAAATGCAATCCCACGCATAAACACCAATGGACACAACTATATTACCTGGAAGCGGCGCTTGTGCGATTCAAGAGAGTCATGGTAAAGGGGTGATGGTGCTGCTGAACTCGAATCGTTCGAGCTATTTGCGACTAAAAAAAGACATCATAAATGCGTTGTGGGATGAGGGATTTCTCTCTCTCTCTTCTTCTTTCTTCTTTCACTTCTTTATACCTCACTTTTTCCGACACCCACTTTTTCATGAACAACCATCATGCCAATCACAAACAAACGCATCATACAGAGTATGCTATAGCATCAGCCCATGGCGATCATCATGGCGTGTATCCACCTTATTTTGACGTAAGTAGAGAGGTGGGGGGTTTAGGCCAAGTAGTAACAACGGCACTTTGCAGGCCATTGTAGCAGGCGGCATAGGCGGTTCAGCAGCAGATTGCTTGATGCACAGGTGAGCTTCAGTAGAGCAAGGCACCGCAGTATATGCTGTTTGGCTGACCAGACTCGGATAGTGTCGATACCGTCAAAACCAGATTGCAGGGCCAGCCATTGAACCGATCCACCATTAAATACCACAACATGGTGCAAGCATACAAGCTGATTTTCAAGGAGGAGGGTGTTTTCAGAGGATTGTATGCGGGCGTGACACCAGCTATGCTTGGCTCGGGTAAGGATGGTCGTGGTGGTTGATGGACGCAACATTTTGACTCATCTCGAAAAAAAAAATCCCCCCTATAGTTCCCGGTACCGCCCTGTACTTTGGTATCTACGAATTCACCAAACGTAATTTGACAGCCAACAATATACCCGAAATCGTTTCACATTTGGCAGCAGGTTCATTGGGCGATTTAGCAGCTTCCATTGTCTATGTGCCTTCTGAAGTGCTCAAGACCAGAATGCAATTGCAAGGAAAATACAACAATCCCCATTTTGTGAGTGGATACAATTACAAGGGAACATGGCATGCGGCAAGGACTGTAAGTGCGAGGATGGAAAAGAATCGTGGTTGTGGTGGTAGTAATACGCTGCTGTAGATTGTCAAATACGATGGATTCGGTGCCTTGTTTCATGGATTCAGAGCCACTATTTTGCGTGATGTGCCTTACTCTGCACTGCAATTTGCTTTTTATGGTAATTCTTAAGACGAAATGTGTGTACTTTTTTCATTTGAATCTGCATATTGACCCACTTTTTTGTAGAGCAATTCAAAAAGTTTGCCAAAAACAATTACGTTCAGCCTGGAGAACAACTGCCCGTTGGCATGGATTTACTAACAGGTTCAATGGCAGGAGGTATTGCAGGCGCAGTAACAACACCATTGGATGTGGTAAAGACGCTTCTACAAACACAACCTACGGAAAAGGGCAAAAAGAAGGACATCACAGCCACGACACCCACCACAACAACCGTAAAGCACTACCATGGCATTGTGGATGGATTAATATGGAACTACAAGAACCAAGGGCTGGCTGGTTTATTTCGAGGCATTGGTCCTCGTGTCTTTTGGACCAGTCTTCAAAGCGCCATCATGTTTGTCATTTATGAGCAAGTGTTACATTTAGAAGAGGATCTGCGTAAAACAGAAGATTGGCCACCATCCAGGTTAGCTGCGAGAGCGGCCTCTTTATAGAACATCACATAGAAACACACACACACACACATAATTTGTACATATATAAATAGCTTTTATCTTAAATGTCTTGCAACAGAGCCTTTATGATCCTTCTTCCAGCGTGTAAATTATGTAATCGAATGCGTTCGTTGGGTAAATGAGCTTGGTCGGATGATTGACCAAATGGTATATGGATCGCAGATGCTTTGCAGAACTTTTCTAGCCATCGTACTGCTGGAATGGAGCCACCTTCTCGGATACAGAGTGGCTTCATGTTCCATTCATGCTCAATGGCTCGTTCAGCTGCTTTGAAGTATTCACTGTCTGGATCACCTAGCCAGTAATCTGCCGAGCTCTGAATGTCCACCTACACAAAAATGCAATACGGTGAGCCGAATTCACTAGCGAGAATGAAGGATAAGTACCTTGATTTGGTTATCAGATCTCAATTGATCAAAGATCTGATAAGCGTAGATCTTGAGATTGTTGCAAATATCTGAGATCTCTTGATTGGGCACAATGCGCATGCTGATGGTGGCAGTTACCGAGTTTGAAATAATAGTGGGGTTGTTGACAGACACATCCACCTTATGTACTGTCAGAGTTGGGTATCTCCATCGCGACATGAGCTGATTCTTGATCTGTTCCCGCGATTGATCTGCTGTGGTGCAGCTGCTATTGCTGGCTGCTTCATCATCGTCACTGAACGCATCCGAATTGAGTGAAGGCGAGGTGACACATGAATGCTGCGACCGACTCTTTGGCAGAGGTAATGCTTTGGATCTACGTATTATGTGTAAGCATGTAGTACTATAGTAAAGCGCAAATGATGCGATTGACGTACGATTGTATCCAGTCTACAATTGGCTCGTATAATTGCTCCTCAGAAGGCGTTACAGGCAAAACATCTTGATAGAAATCTACATATACTATAGTTGAGCATTTAGACCTTTGATACAACACACAGACATACCTGGAATAAGCACTCGTCTTTCACTGTCCACCAACTTGCCAACGACATGCACCAAATCAATCAATGGCTCTGAAATGGCACCGCCTTCTACACCCGAATGAAGGTTAGGCAGGCCACTCGACACGGTGATATCAGCACGAACAACACCCCGCAGACCGTGCGTAATGCAAGGCGTATCTTCTCCAAGCCAATACGAGTTGCTCAACAGTATCAGATCAATGTCTAGAAACAAACTATGGTGATTTGTCAGTGCTTCCAAGAAGCCATGACTGCCGCACTCTTCTTCTCCCTCGATCAAAAAGATGACATTGACATCCAGCGCACCCTCTTTGACTAGTTCATACACGGCAAGCAAGGAAGACACAATGGGGCCCTTGTTGTCGCTGGTGCCTCTACCGTAAAGATAGCCATTGAGGCCAGTCAGCTTAAACGGGTCCTTGAGCCATTCGTTTTTCTGGTTTTCAACAGGCATCACATCGTAGTGACCATAAAAGAGAACTGTGCGTGGTGTGTGTTGTGATTTGGTTGATTGCTCTTGATCAGGCGTCAGTGAACGATGGTTGAATCGATTTGCAGAGAATTTGGCATAGACTAGAGGGTTCTTTCTAGCAACACTGGGGATCTACATTCGCTTTGGTTACTATAGAAACACAGCATTCATTAGGACACTGGCTGTACTTTACCAATTGACTGGTAGCACCGAGCTGTTGCATGATATTCTTGAGATATTTAGCGCCTCGACGGCATTCTTCCAAGTATTGAGGCTGTCCACTGATGGTTCGAATGGATATCCATTTCTCGAGTATATGCAAAAGCAGATCTACATGTCAGTCAATTAATACTTGCAACGTGGCATATACATGTGGTGTAATTACCACTACTGGAATTGCTGGCATGTAAATGTGGCTCGCTATGAATCTTTGAAGCGTCGCTGCTTACGGAAGCCGCTACATTGTAAATTTTGATGGAGTGATCGCTGCTGCCTGTGATCAAATAGTCGTTGGATTGTGCCATGGATAGAATGATGCCATTTTCTTCGTCAAAGACCTCCTTCAAATGAAATGCTCCATTCCAGATCTGCCAATAATCATCGTGTTAGTCACATGTTGGGTGCTTCAGGTTACCTATGCTAGTACCTTGATGGAGCCATCAGCAGATGCACTTATAAATCCATTACAGTGAGCAATGACAGAGAGCACATCGTCCTACATGTCATGATGGATATGATAAGTATACGCTAAATATGGTAAATAGCATGAGGAGCAGGCTATCCTTACCGCATGTGCCACCACAGTCTTTATCAGTTGATACTACAGAAAAGGAAAAGCCGATGGGGATCCGTCAGTCAACAGACGCACACACACGTTTGAATCAACTCCAGTTACCGTTTCAAGATCCCAAATCTATACAAAAAAAGTAGACGAGGATGAGCAAAACGGCGAGAAAATGGCACAATATTCAAAACCTATACCTCAACATGGCCACCTTGTACACCACAAAACAAATAACCCTCGTCAGATATGGCTAGGCTTAAAATGCCTCTGTCAGGGTCACCACCTGTCAGCGTTTGATGATGCTGCAACATGCTATTGGCTTGAATAGACCAAATCTAGCAGCGTACAATAGTGTGAATGGGCTTATGTCTGTCGCGCACTCATCCACTCACCTTGACATGGCCATCACCAGAGCCTAAGTAAGTAAATAAACGAATCAGCCTACGAGCGATACCTGTGAAGAGCAAACTTGCATGTTACCTGTAATTAAGACTTGTCCAGCCAGATTGGGTATATCTCGTGTGTATGTCATACAATAAACATAGCCATCATGAGCATTGGAGTAAACATTCTTTGTTCGGATGACACATTGCGCTACTGCTGCATCCTGTTGAATAAACTGTTTGGAGGAGTGCAGACCTAAATCATGAAACAGTTTGAAGAATTGCGTCTTTTGGCAGCCGTTTTCGTTTTTGTCATTGCTGTTGGTGGGGAGATGCTGTTGCTGAGGTGCTTCATTGAAATCGTACCATTGAATGCTGGTGTTTTGACAACCAAAAAAGAGCACTCGATTGGGCGTGTATACAATGGAGAAGATGTCGCCTACATCATGACATGAATGGATGATTCGATCGCATTCTAGTCTATCAATGTTCCACACTCGCACTGTGCCATCGCCTATATATACAGTGTAAATGAGCCCGTGCGTATAGAGATGAACGTTGATGAGAGCTACTTGCCAGAGCTGCTGAAGAGCCATTGCTGATCTGCCGACAGAGTCAGCCCCAACACACTGCCATGGTGTCCTTCCAGTACGGTGATGAGCTGAAACGTATCAAGACTCCACACATGAATCGTGGATCCTTGACTTCCAGAGAACAGGTACTTTTTGCTACAAGCAAGTGATAAGACAGAGTTGTTGTTTTCGTCGTCTTGATTCGTAATGGCATGAATGCAACGACTGGCTGTTTGATCGCCGCTACTACTACTACCTAGGTGTACGCATGGTGGATAAGCGATGTGAGGTCTATATATGACATGCCATCATGCATCTATTTACCAAAGGGATTCGAATGCGCACTGTTGGGTGAAGTGCTAAAAGGGGATATTGTCATTTTTCTTTTTATTGTTGTTGTTTGAAAGAAAGAGGGGGAGAAAAAAAAAAAAGAAGGAATTAACATAAATATGGCAAATCAGGGGCTAAAATCAGACACTTTCCCCTTGAGCGGACTCGCACACAAAATTGACGTGAAGTGAGACCTGCCATGATGGATCAAATGATGCAACAAAATGTGCTCAGTGTGTAGGGATCTTTTGATCGAATCATGTTTTATTGGGTTCAGGGTTGCCAGTAATCTGTCTGACTACGTGTACCGTTATGCTTATCCATCTCAGAGAAAACAGCCCTTCATCCTACTATTTGTACCATCCGACACTGCTATCTGAATAATGTCAGAAAGAAAGGCTCTACGGTATGTTATTGAGATTAGTATTTAGACCAAGACATGACATTTAGAAAACAAAAGTCTTTTTACATGGATAAAAATCAAGCGTATCATAATTGACAATGATTGATGTCTTTTTTTGAATCAGAAAACCGTTGTTTCGTCGTCATCATGGCTACTGTTGACAAGTACGTTGTTTGCCACTAATACAGTAGAGAGTACAAATGAATCTGCCCGCCAACGAGCTACGCTATCTAGTGAGAGTGTAGCCGTCATTTATATACTTTTCATTATGATAGCGCTGTCTATAGCATAGTCATGAACTACAATATAATTTATCAACCCTTCTTCTAACCAAAAAGTGAATGTAAATCATGATTTAGCATGATTTACCCACAAGACCTACTAAGAATACTTCCAGAGCCAATGTGTGAGACCTTGTGGGGGGGATTTGATACAACAAAAGATCTCAAAGGCAACAGCGGTTTGTGCTATTGATATTCCTTTCAAGGATAGTAAATGTCTCTAGTTTTGATCGTGCTTGATGTCCATTGCTTTTATTCCTCCTCCTAACGGCACTTTGCAGATGTCAATGTGGGTATTATTGCAAGTGTCGGGTGAACTTATGCACTCTTTTCGAGGGGTCAGAGCACGCTTCAGGGCGTTCAAGCGCATTTCAACATAAAACTATCCTTCAAACATATCATCAAAAGGGACCAATACCAAAATTTTGCACCTCATTCTAAGAATTACCTTTAAATCATCGAATACAACTTAAAACTACCCACTGATTTGGTAATACAGCCGCTCGCTGACCGTTTCTATGCCAGATCTGAGCCAAATCGTCCAAATTCAACCCTCAATATCTTGTCTTCTAAGCCGTTCTAGATGCTGGGAATAGTGCCAAATGATTGCTATTGATCACCATTTACATCCTGAACCTTCATTTTTATTTTTTTTGTGTCGATCCAAATCGTCGAAAATTCACGATTTTTCATGAGGTACCCCTCATGGTTTTTGTTAAAAATCAAACGATCGCAATTTTGGAGGCAAAAACGACACTTTTTACTATGATATATATTAGATCAAGATGACCGCACAGATGTCGGGTAACCTGTGCAACTGTTATTTTGGAGGTTGTATATGCTAAATTTCGACTTTTTGCGTGAAAACCGCTTTTTACATTTTCGCAAAATTCTTTGTCTTTTCATTCGAAAAGTATTCTAAAATTAACACCATTTGATGCGCCTTCAAATTCTTCCCTTAAGTTTATTAGAAAGTAGTATACGCTGAGCACACTTTATATAGCTAATTTTAACAAAAATGTTTACAAATGTCAAATTATATCGATTTTGATTCAAAAAAATCATCACAAAAAAATCATTTGAGTACAGTCACCACAGTGCAAAATGTTCAGTGTACACGTCATTCAAATTCCGCGTGCTCTGTGCTGCGGCAGCCTATTGACTGCAGTCACCCTTAGCAACGCGTTTTTATTTTTTTATTTTTTTTTCTCGCACTGTTTTTGCACTGCACTTTTTCTATTAAACCATATACTTTTTATTACTATTGATTGAATACAACACCACTTTTGCCAAAAGAAGCATGCTTTTGCAACCACCAGTACCCAAGACAACACCCTTCAAGTTTGTTACAGTAGGTATCAGCCGATAAGAGCCACCTTTCGCGTTACAATATACGGTAATACTAATTACACAGTTTATTTTAGGCCAGTTTGCTACAATATATTGCTGTTTGTGTTTG
Source organism: Mucor lusitanicus (assembly GCA_010203745.1). NCBI lineage: Eukaryota > Fungi > Mucoromycota > Mucoromycetes > Mucorales > Mucoraceae > Mucor > Mucor lusitanicus. The sequence continues at coordinate 3,491,236 of JAAECE010000004.1, read as the reverse complement.
GTTTGTATTTGGTTTGTATATTCCCCTTCTTTGGTTGCCATGGATGTGGTTGTCATGGATTTGGTCACTATGGATTACATTCATTCAGCCTTTTATTACTTTCTTTCTCGTAATACTGTGCATTCTTTAGTTTGCTCTATTGCGATTTATTCTTTTCCCCTTTTCTGCACGCAACTGTTTTTCTGTTGCTGTACCGCAGTGCTATAGTGTATCTTTTGATGCATTGTATTACTGGCAACCCTGCTCTATTTTGGAGTAGCCTTGCATTCATTTTGTTCTTCAAGTATTACTTCTTCTGTAATACTGGTGGTATTGGAGGTGTTCTTGCTTTGTATGAGGCAACCACGGTAATTTTTTTCACTACTTTTTTCTTTCTTGTACTCATCATTTTGATGATACACATTGCATGTTACGTTTTTGTATGTAACTGTGCTGCGATGTTTCTGTTGTTCTTTATCACATTCTAGTGATGCTCTCTTGTTACTTTCCCCTTCCTTTTTATGGTTCTTTGAGCCATAACCCTCTTTTTTGGTTGTGTGGATAGGCCTATCGTTGAAGCACAACTACACTTTTTGATTCAGAGGCTGGGGGTAGATAGGCTGCCCTCACTTGATTGGTATCACTTACTTGGTGCTAATTGAGAGTCTCAAGCGTTTGCACTATAAGCTGGGGTGTGTAGTAAGGCATATTCTGGCATTTTAGGGGATTTTGATGATAAAATTGCTAAATTACTGTATTTGGCAATATTTAAAAGTCCGTCTAACCAAAAAACATAGGGAAACCCTCGCAAGAATTTTCTAGGGTCAGCGGCGTTTAAATGAGCTTTTAAGCGATTTTATTGGCTCAAATTTGGAGACAGCTCAGAGAAATAAAGCATTGATATTGAAACTAAAAATGTGATTATAATGAGAAAAGCAAGACTAAACATTCAAAATGCATGGTACAAATGGCTTAAAGTAACTACATACAATGCCACCATAAGTATCAGCCATGATCAAATACATTCACTATCCTGGAAGAAAGAATTTTGAATAAATCTTAGCCTGTCATAACATCCAAAAGTACAATTTTGCATTATATTGGTATCAAATCAATCAAAGCCTTCAAATGTCAATCATCTGGCTTATGAGGTAAACATGTACCTACGCAAAACTTTACGAGGAAGACGATGGTGTTGTTGGTTTTGGTTTTCATATTTTCAAAAAAAGCTCATCATTCTTAATCTAGAAGCAATGCATCTTTGGGACCACTGGATACGCATTAACCAGTTCTTTGTAACTGTAGTAGAGAATATGGTACGAAAGCACAATTTGTATAGTTAATTTTAGCTTTTAAGAACCCAAATCAAGTGCAAAACAGACATTTCAATCGCCAGAAATGCGTTACTTTCCTCTGACCTACCTCTGCAAATTTGAACAGTTCCATCTGTTTTTTCGAGAACGATTAGCACATTGGCATCATCACTTTGCTCTCCTTCGAGCTTTCTTGGAATGCTTTTCGAGACAGATTCAATGGTGCTAATCTCAAAGCGCGTTCTTTATAGACGTATTAAGTAGCACCCAAAAATATGAATTGAGGTTTTCGGCAAAAATGTCGAAATATCGCATATAAAGGTCTCGCAAAATTTGATTTCAAGGGGAGGAGAGCGTTGGATTGATAGCAACATTTTGAATTAATACTTACTTTAGTAAAAGTCTTCATTTTCATATCTGAAAGCGAGATCGTTTAATACTCAATGGACTACAAGGAAGAGCTTGAGCAAAGGTGTCAGACAGTTACTGCTGGACGAGAACAATTGCTAGGCGCTACTCTGAAAGTCTGAAACAGCTTCTGACCCGAGTAATTACGGCTCAACTGCACTCATATTTCATTGTGTTTTGCTTGTTTTAGGTAATAAGAGGGGCCATCAGTGTGCTATCTGTGCTTCCTGTATCGTCTGTTTCTATCAATACGGATATGGAGCATTGAGAAATGCTCAGATCCACAGCTACAGAGCGCCTATAGGCAGCCTTGAAATGACAAAATAGGCCAAAAGGGGCATTTTGGCCTGCATTCTCTGTAGGGTTATGCTGGTGGAGATGATTTCTATCACAGGGACCTTTTAATGGAAAACGATGATTTCAGTGTGAATGCAACCACTGTATAAACGACGCAGCAGTTTCGCTATAGCGACTCTTATCATACACGCCAGATTATTAAGATCTAAAGGCGACAGCAAGAGGCCTCTGTACAACATGTTTGGATTGAGCATGATGCTTGATTACACCTGTAAAATTGCATGGATCAGTGACAGAAATAGCAGTAGGCGTCAAGTTTATTTCAAGCGCATTGATCTGCGAGTATTGGTGCGGTTTTTGTAAATCAAAGGGTCCTGTGTCGAATCAAGTAGGACCATCGCACAACGTGCCGCTCAGTGCGATGTTACATTGCAATGATCTCAGTACTGATGTGTTGGTTTTCCTGATAGATTAGATTGTCTGTTCGTGTCTACAGGTAAACAAAACAGTAGCAAAACACGAACAGAGCACTGGTCGACATGCAGCAGAAGCACATGGCCAGCCGCCGTGAATGGTGCTGGCGATGGGCCTCTTCACTGGCAAACACAACAGCTCGAGCGATTAAGCTCCCGATCGCCCTAATTCCTTCTCTACTTGCCATACTTTGCTTCATCTCCACCACACCATTACTTGACCCCTCCTCCCATAAAAATTTATTTTTCCTTTTTCTCTTTCTTTTCATCTCTTTCTCTCATCACTCACACTTTTTTTCCTTGAATACATATTCCCTCACTCCACAATGAAATTTGGCTCGCAGTTGAAGGATGCAATCTACCCCGAATGGACTCCCTTCTACATTGACTATGATGGCCTGAAGAAGAAGCTGAGAAAGGCTGAAAAGGACAGACCTTTTACTGAGAAGGATGAAACAGAGTTTGTAGAGTTGCTGGATAACAATCTCGAAAAGGTAGTGTCAGACAAGACGTGTGTGCGTGCGTGTGTGGATAAACTCAACCATGTCGTTATTAGGTGTACGCCTTTCACCAAGAGAAAATCGAGGAAATCAAAAAGAGTATTGAAACCTACGATGACAAAATCAACAACCAAATTCCTAGCCAAGATACCACTGACATGAGCTCCATCCAAGAGAACATCAATTGGATTGCTGATGACATCAACCGCCTTGCCCGCTTCTCTCGTATCAACTACACTGGCTTCCTCAAGATTGTAAAGAAACACGACCGCCACACAGAGTACGTGCTTCGCCCCATGTTCATGGTGAGACTGAATCAGTGTCCCTTTTGGAACGAGGACAACGACGGCCTCTTGATCAAGCTGTCTGAGCTGTTTGCCAAGGTGAGAGACGGTGGTATGACAATGTCCTTCAAGCCTGCTTCACAAGCCATGAACTTTTTGGACGAGCAAACAAACAATGAGCGTCGCTTGGTTGTGAAACGTTTCTTTGTCCAGACGGAAAACGTATTGGAACTTAAAACCTATGTGCTTCGCCATTTGCCCGTGTTGGTGTACCGCGACAACAGCAAAAAGCAAGACAACATCGACCCTCCCATTTCCTCGGTATATCTGGACAATGCTGATTTGGACGCTTACAATTCTCGTGTGGAGGCTGCTGAGGGCTCTCAGATCATTCGTCTGCGCTGGTATGGCAGTGCTAAAGGTAACAATGCTATTGGCTTTGAGCGCAGAACATTGGCAGAGGAGAACCGCGGCGAGCTGAAGGATCGCTTCACAATCAAGGACAAGTACGTCGCGGGCTTCTTGAAGGGCGATCAGACGTTCATCGAGAAGGCTGTGCGCAAGTACAAGAACAGCGGTCGATCTGACGAGGATGTGCAAAAGTATGAAAGCCTGATCAAAGATGTGCAAAAGGACATTATGGAGAAGAATGAGCAGCCAGGTAGGATCGCACGTGGGCACAGGAGAAATTCCCCGAGAATCTGACATGTTTGCATAGTGTTGCGTACCTACTACCGCAGAACCGCATTCCAGATTCCCGGCGACAGAAGCGTCCGTATGGCCTTGGACACCGATTTATGCTTTATTCGAGAAGATTCGCAACTGTTCCCAGACGACAACACGGTGCGTCGCCCTGCTGACAGCTGGAGACGACCTGACGCCGACACCAATTTCCCCTTTGACAACCTCAAGAGCGAGAATGACATTAACCGATACCCCTTTGCCACATTTGAAATCAAACTTGAACTGGCACCCAATGAAAAGGAGCCTGAGTGGATTGTTGATTTAGAGGAGAGCGGCATTCTGGAAGAGGCGTTTGATTTCTCCAAGTTTGTCCATGGTATTGCTGTCATGTTTGATACGCGTGTGCCTCTGTTGCCTTACTGGCTGGCTCAAATGGACAACGACTTGCAAGAATTACCTACATTACCTTCCAATACACCTTCTGTCAGTCAAAAGAACCTCAAGGGCAAGAGCAAGGCACCCAATGAAGTCGATTCCATCCACTCGGAATCTCGCACACGTGCCCCTTCCTCCTCCAATGAGCGCTCCTCCTTGCTGGGTACACAACACACTGCATCTTATATGGGCACGCACAATGAAGCCTCCACCGCCTCTACCATTGCTGAGGGCCAAGACGAGAGCTACCCCTCCAAGATGATTGACAACATCAGCTCCGTGTTTGATAAGTTTATGGGCAAGTCAGGTCATCTCAGCAAGCAAGAGCAAGAACAGCGCGAACGCCAACTCAATGCTGCACCTGTCATTTTACCACCTGGCGTCAAGATCCCTAAAAAGGTGGTGACACCACTCCGTGTGGAGCCCAAGGTCTTCTTTGCCAACGAACGTACCTACTTTTCATGGATGTCCTTTGGTACACTGATCTCCACCTTCTCGCTTGCCTTGTTCAACTCGGGCGATGCTGTTGGTAAGCTGAGTGGTATCGTCTATACCCTTGTGTCTGTATCCACTTTGATGTATGGTATGGGTCTCTACTATCGTCGCCGTGAATTGATCCATAACCGTGCTGCTGGCCCTTATGATGAATTGGTGGGCCCCACCGTCATCTGCTTTGCTCTCTTGTTTGCCGTTGCATTGAACGCGTACCTCAAATTCACTGTCAAATCCCCCTCTTTATTCTACTTTTAATCCAAGTGTAGTATGTACACATCCTATTGCTATTTTATTCACCTGCTAGATTCTCTGTTGCTTTCTCCTGTCCCCCATTCATCACCCCCATATCAATCCCCTTGCTTGATGTTGTCTTGAAGCGATAAACTATTATATATACATTACATATTTTCAAAAGAAGTTGTACTAATCATTATTATCCCCCTCTATCATTAAAAAAGAAGATAACTGTAACCATTACTACGGAAAAATGCTTATTATTCTCGGCTAAAAGCCTATTATCTCTTAAAAACACTTTGGTTGATGCAAAACACTATAAATAAATAGGCAAATGCACATTGTCATCATGTGTGAAACGAGCATTTGCGCAGTATGCTCAAATTACAATCATCATCACTATCCTTGGTGTTCTGAGCTACATACGCTTTGATATGAAGGATGCTGCTTGGCTGTGCGGTTTCATCCATCTGCATTTATCAGCACATAGATTTGGGATAAAATGGAAGAAAAGGTTCATCAGCTCGACGTACAGTCATGGTGGCGGCTGACACGAAACTGCGTGGTTAGATAACACACAATGGTAAACAATGCTTGATTTGGTTTCAATTAGCATATTCATGCTTGTCATACATGACACAACAGATCTAGTAGGATATAAACACAACTTGTTTGCGTAGTAGGATGACAATTCATCCATGTATATACTTAAATCATGGAGGAAACGCGATGCTTTCCATCAAATCAACCCAGCACTTGTCAAGGGAGCAGTGTAGTATGTTGCAGCTAGAGACAGGTATCAAACCAGTAGCTGGCAGTATCAAGGCTGATTTTATAAACAAACGTATTTGTTGGCATGATAAACAGATACACAATAGACTTGCTGCTGCGCGTTTTCGTTCCTGGTGCTGGTGGGATCATCATCACTCTTTCTTATTTATTTATAAGGCAAAAGATCAACAGTGTTTCATTAACTCTCTTTTTTTTTTTATTCCAGATTGTAGGATCTAAAATGAAGCTTGCTAACACCATCGTTTTGAGTTCTTGGCTTCTTGCATCCATTGCAGCTGCAGTGGATCCAAGCGTCCTCTTTGAAGTCAAAGATGGCTTTCGAGAGCCAAAGAACATTGCATTCATGGTCATGTCTGGTGGTGCTTCGCACACCAATTGGGTGTTGGCCTTCATGGAAGAGCTCTCCGCCAACCGTGGCCATAAAACATACTTTTTCACAAGGGCAAGTTGGGCAATGAGCGCACAATGCTATACAGAGGCTCTCTAACAGCTAAAGCAGGATGATCACGTCAAGTTTGGCCACAGATTTCCGTCTGTCGAGACTGTATCCATAGGACCTCAGTATGCATTCGGCAAAAAGAAGATCGAGGTCGTCAAAAAGATGCGCAATAGGCAAATGGTGGAGTCTTTTATAGACATGTTCTCATCCTTCAATGAAGAATTCACGTCAGGTACGCTTCAGGATATGTTGCAGCAGCCAGCAATGCGAGGTTCTGACACTCGTGTTCTCTTACCAGATTACACTAGCATTCTCCACACGCTCAAATCAAAAAAGATTGACCTTTCCGTCTGCGACCATTTCTGCACGCCGTGTGTTGAGGCGTCCGTCAAGCTCAAGATTCCATTCATTGTCACCTCTGGTATGGCACTCAGCCCTGACGCTGGCGCTCCATACATCAACAACAACATGCTGACCATGAGCGAGCCAACCACGCTCAACATGTCTCTGTGGCAACGCTTCTATATTACGTTTCTCCAGCCCGCGCACTTCATCTACAAGTTGCGCCATTTTGCTAAACAACAGTATGCATTATTCACATCTTTAGGCATTGAAGATCCAGTCAATGTGCCTGAAGATCGATGGAAGGATTCGCTCAAGATTGTCAATGCAGCCTTTGGATTTGAGGTGGCTCGGCCATTAGGTCCTCTGGTGGAGCTTGTGGGTCCTATTACGACCATGAAAGCACCTGCTTTGACACTCGATTTGGCTCAATTCATGAAATCACACAGCAAAGTAGCCTATGTTGCGTTTGGCCAGCATGTGGTTGTCTCCCCCAGGGACATTGAGCTCTTATTGACGGGCTTATTGGAAGCGTACGAAGCCAAGGAACTAGATGGCGTTATCTGGGCCACTCGAGGATTGGAGGACGAGTTTCCAAACACCTTGACTACGGCATCCAACACCACCTACGACATTCAATCCTTCTTTCAAGATAATAACAACAAGGACGTCAACTTCATCAATTGGGCTCCTCAGATTGCTATCCTCAATCATCCCTCCACTAGCATGTTTATCACACATGGCGGTGCTGGCTCTTTGTATGAATCTCTGAATGCTGGCGTACCTGTTGTTGTGTTTCCCTTCTTTGGAGATCAGCCTGCAGCTGCTAAAAACGCTGAAAAGAACGGTTTCGGCAAGAGATTGGAATACACTGAGCCTCAAGAGCGCGCCACTGAGATTATCCGAACAGTAGCAAGAGACCAAGGCAATCACTTTCGAGAGAATGTCAAGCGTTTTCAAGCGTTGGTTCAATTAAACAACAAGATTGGCGTGACCAAGGCTGCTACCTTGCTGGAAGAAGTGCTGTTTACGCATCAAGATGGCCAGCTGTTGCATCGACGTGATGTCAAGAGAGACATGTCTTTTTTCAAGGCTTACAATTTGGATTTATATGCTATTGTTTTAGCAGTGTTTGTGGCCATTGCCCTAAGATTGACTCGATTAGCGAGAAAAGCAGTAGGTCATTATCGTGTCAATCAGAAACTCAAGACTCATTAGCAATAAACTATTTTCCTTTTTATTTGACAATGGAGAGGGGTGTATAATGTAATGGTGGTGGTGGTGTATTATTCGCTTTCAACGTGTATGTGTGTGTGTATTTACAATAATAGAGTATTAGAATTTGACGAAAATGGCGGCAAGCGCAACAGTGGCATCAATATGAGCTAAATCACAAGCATACTTGTAGCCCTTTTTGACTTCCTTAATACGGCCTGGCTTCTTGCTTCTCCTGGCAGCCAGCAGCATTTCCTTGTCCTTCTCAAGATAGCCAAATGGATTGATCTCGGTCTTTTCGATCCAGCCCCTACGTTGCCATTAATACTCTGCTTTTTTTTTCGAGTCTGCATGGATGATGCAACTTACCACATGTGTGAATCGCTCACTTGAAAGAACTCCACAAGCACGTGCAGCTTGTCTGTCTTTGTGAGAGCAAGTACGTTGTCAGGAATCTTCTTTTTGGTATGCTTGGGATCAACAATGGTGGCTGGATGTGGTGGAAAGCCTCGTACACGGGCCCAAACAAGCTCGCCATCTGTGAATTTCACTTTGGAAGGTGGTTTGGCGGATGAAGGCGGTGGTAATGTGTCCTTTGGCTTTCTATCCGATCTGTTTGTGGTGCTGGCGGTGGCGGTTGAATCTGCTGGTGGATGTGCTTCCTCAGTCTGCTTTTTAAAGTAGGTGTCGATTGTTTTTGTTGACGATGGTGGTGCTCTTGTGCGTTTGGGCTGAACCTTGGTTTTCGATGTGGAGGATGATGCAGGAGGCGTGGAGGATGCTGGTGATTCAGACTGTGTGGGTGACGCCGTTCTTTTGCGCTTTCGAGAGGTGGTAGCTGAAGTAGAGGGCGACAATGAGGGTGTGGAGGGCGATTCAGGCTCTACGGGTTCCACTCGTCGTGATCGCAATGAACGTGAGTTGAGGGTCTGCGTCGCTTTGATGCTTGATCGAGTGCGCTTCTTGATACTATCCGGCGAATCCTCATCACTGGCAGCTCTCTTTTTGTGTGCTGATGCATGCTGGTTGTTACCATTGGTACTGCTTGAACTGCTTGCACTCTGCGATAAATCAATAGCGCTACTCAGACTACTGACACTGCTTAAATCAGGCACATTATCCTTCTCTGTAGTCGTCGTCGTTGAGGGCGCTGATGGTGCTGGGAAAGGTGGTGCTGTGTATCCTGGTGGCAGTCCATAGTCGAAAATATCAGGATCGATATCCACATCCAACGCGCCAGATTCATTGCGAATTTGAAGTGCTTTAAAGTCTGCGTGTGCTTCCACAAGTAACTCTTCTGCTTGTTTCTGCAGTTTTTGGGCCAATTTGTAGTAAAGCGTCTCTTTCTTGTTGTAAAATAGACAGTTTTTCCAAATCAAATTCAAGTCATACTATGCACATGTTGATGAATACCTCTGCTCTCTCACTCTCACTCACTCACAACTCAATGCACTTACCTCAAATTCATCCACTGTAGAATACTGGTGCAAAGCCAGCTTTTCCTGTATCTCTGAAAACGACATGGGCTCCTCAATCACTTGGTAATAGTCCGGCGCTAGATCCAAAGGCACCGGGTACCTAAAGAACTCCTTCTTGTCCATGGCCATCAATTGTCGCAATATGGGATGCACAATGAACTCCACTGGGTACAGTATCATTTCAAGGTAGGCTTTCTGTTTGCGGACTCGGTCCAGTTTGTGTCGTTCTCGTTTCTGCACTTGTTCTGTCAGCATCCTCACTTTTTCCAAATCTGCGCGCAGACTCATCATGGACTAGTATACATGAGAAAATATGAGTTATACTGAATACATTTGGATAGTGACGCTTGAGCAGCTTACAGATGCCTTTTGTGCTTTCTCCACTTCAGATTGCTTCAGCTCAGACGAAGAGGCTGTCCATGGCTATTTACAAACAAGTCGTCAATTGACTGCAGTATGATGCGACTTGCACTACCTACCTCCAAGTGAAGACGCTTCAGTAACGGCGCTCCACGTCTCGACTCGCGCTTCAAGGACCAGTATCGACAAATGCTCACAATCAGGTTGCTCTTTTTCTTTATTTTGGCGTGTCGCACACAGGGCAGGTTTTCCAGTTTATCCAACACGTATTCTGGAGCGATGGGTGCGCCTGCAGTGTATTGGTGTTGATGCGCTCTGGCGGCCTTTGAGGTGGGCAGTAGTTTTGTCTTTTGTTGCTGCACACTATAGTCGTACGCGTCGTCGTCCTCCTCATCCACATAGCGTCTACGAGGCATGCCATGCTTGTGATTGATAAACCACTGTTGCGCTGCTGCTAGATTGGCATCCACATCCACGGTCTCTTTGTAATCGCGTGGTGTATGACGATCACAGTACGCCTTCAAGACGACGCCATCATAATGCGTGCCATGCAACTTCATGCGCATACACAGGCGAGCCCACCTTGCACAGGTAACATGGAATGCCACAAAGCAATGCTTGTTGTCACACTGAATACAAGCACCATGGCGACGACGGCAAATGTAACAGCTGAGCTTCCACCGACTCTTGGGCACGCTTTCAATGTTATCAATGGGCTCCATGTAGACACTGTTGCTCAAACTGACTTCCGGGATCCACACAGCACAGAGCAAGTGGCCCCATTGATTGGTTGTTGTCTGCTTGAAGGCGCCACCTTCGCCAGGACAGAATATACATGACACTGGATTTTCGGGTGATACCATGCATTTTCGACATAGCCATTGACCTTCGGGGATATATGGGATGCCGTAACAGTCTTGGTGCACTGCCAGATTACAGCCATCACAGAACACAATGGCGTTGCTGTTCTCGCACTCACCATCGTCGCATACGGCACACTTTGAATCTTCAGGTAAAATGGGATCCTCTGCTGTTTTCTTGGGCAGGTTTTTAATCTAGGCAAATGAAATCAGTCGCTGGTCTTTTGCGGGTGGGGGGGGGGGGCATGTGCCTGGCAAGACTTACCAAGTTGAACCACTCCTTCTCTAATTGATCAATGATGGCTTCAAACAGTTCGCCAGAGATTTCGCCTGAATTTTCCTTTCTGCGCTCCTTGTTGTAGATCTGCAACCACACCTCGTCTGCCATTGTGTCGTCGTGTGAGTGGGATCCGCCGCTTTTTGCGTCTTGGCCAGCATGATGGCTTACCTTGTTCATCCATGTCGTACTCAATCGTGGCAAACAGTTCAGATTCTGACGGTTCTGGAGCGATCAATAACTCTTGTTTTTAAGAAAAAAAAATTATGCCTTTTACAACATGCATTGATGCAACTTACCGGTATAGCGAATGTAATGGTTCTCAGGGCGATGGAATGCCTGCACCGTGCTGGTGTCTTCCTTTTTGCTCTTTTGCTTTGGTGGCTTGATCTTTTGGTAGGAGGGCGTGGGCAGTTTATGCAGTGGTGCTGTGGTTGCCGTCATCGTTACTGGCGCTACAGAGGAAGATTCGCCTTCTGACGCTGTTTCGTATTCATCAACGGAAGGTGATTTTGGTGTAGGGTGAGTGGCTTGCTTGAACGATGCCTCTGGCACCTTGATGATGGCTAATGGCTCTCTAATGTCTAGATCAGGGAAGAAGTCCTTGTAGGAAAGCTCCTCTCTTGGTTTGTCAAAAGGGCCCTTTTCAGCCGTTTGTTGCTGTTGTGTTTGGACATTTAGTTGCTGTAGAATAGAAGGAGGAGGTGTTTGTTTCTGCGCTGCGGATGGACTCTTTCTGGGTCTACCTCTTTTATGTACAGTTGTATGTGGGAGCATGGTTTCGTCTTCCTCTTCAATAGACATAGTCAAGAGAAAGAAACGGAAAAGAGACAAGAATGAAAATATTTTAATCGCGAATTCTGAAGGGTGTACAAGAATGCCCTTTTAAACAATCTGATATTTACAGTCATATCATTACACACACACACTGGGCTTTAACAGAGCTTTCCACTGCCAAATGACCTTGGTCCAGAATGGCCAATGAATCCAATGTATTGCATGTCAATGTTATCTGATTCGTAATCAGCTCGCAGCATCTTGATCAGTACATACTTGGCAGACCTGCTTTCAAGTTGAGTCATCTAGACGAAATGCTGTATCATGGAGCCCTACCTGAAGCCAAGGTCAACCACAGTGGTTCTATCGTTCGTTAGGCTGAACCAAGCAACTGGATCTGCGTCTTCCAACATGCTATTTTTGTGTAACTTGTTGGCAATGTACTGATCGTAGTCATGTTTGGTGAATTTATCAAACTGGGATGTATCTACAGCAACGCTTGTGAGTATCCCGATGAGAGAGAAACATCATGTAATCATCTATACCTGCAGTATTGATTTGCTTGTGTGAAATGAAGATCATGCCATCTCGACCTACATAATGTAGTAGACTGTGAGTGAGTACATGCAAACAAAGTCAATCGCGCTATAGCTTCATACATGGCGCTGTAAATCTAGAAAGAAATTGTGTTAGGCCATCATATATCACTCGATAAGCAAGCCTACATTACCCATGCTGCGGTGCTTTGATGACCATCTTGGAAATAGAGCAGGTTTTATCTGCTACAAGACCACTTTCAATGTATCCACAGTACTGAGCCAAGATGTTGACTGTCCCCTTTCTACCAGAGCTGTATAGTCTGTTAATGATGGGGGGCACAAGCAATGTAAGCCGATAAATTATACTTGCCAGTAGACTGATCCATCATTCAGCAGCAGATTCTCAATGCCATACATGGCTCTACAACCCCCAGTTTTTAGTGTCATGTTCTATATTCAAAAGATCAATCACCTACCCATATTGTCCGCCATCATCATATACAACTTCAAAATCGAGCATGTTCACTCTAGTGCTCTGTCCTTGCTGTAGTAATGGGCTTGTATTGTAAGCACGATCACTCAAACACTGCTGGCCATACAGGAAACTGGTGGCATCTGATCTGGGAAACGAGGTATTTGTTGGCATAACAGGACCAATATGATCCACTTCTCCTGGTTGTTGTCCAACATCTTGCTCGTTGTTAATTCGCTGCATGGTGCTCAAGCGTCTTGTCCATCGAGCACTGGGTGGAGGCAATTCGAAAATGCCATTATTTCCATTCCTGGCGTTTAGTCTACCTAATGGTGTATGTCGTCGTCTTGCTTGTTGCTGCACTGGTGGTGGCAGAAATGACTGGCGCATGGTAGTAGCTGGTGGAATATCTTGGTCTTCTTCGTCATCGTCGTCATCATCATCGATTTCTGCCACAATGGATGTGTATATTTCATCAAAAATGGAAGATGTCAAGATGGGAGATACTTCAAATGCTGAAGTAGGCATCATGTCTTCTGCTGTGATAGGTGGTGAAGAGTCGTGAATCACAGGCATAGCAAGTTTTGTTCTTCTTGTCGTAAAGTAAAGCAGAGAGAAGAAAAAGAAACAGATTGATATAATACCACTGATTTGCATGAATTTTGTGGTGTTGCGCTATAGGCCTGTCATCAAACCGGAATGACACATCAAGGTGACTGGGGAGAGAGTCTCGGTGGTTATGGGAAGAGTAACATCTGGTTCGTTGCAGGTTTGATCTATACATCAGATCACACAATCATTATGCTGTAAGCGATAGCTATGTTTTTTCCACGTTACGGATGCAATTTTCTGATACAACGAAGCTTTTAATCTTGCTGAACGTCCATCAGATACTTCAATTGCAATTACTCAGAGCATAGCAATGGTACATAAACAGCCCACGGTTGATTCTGTATTCGTTGTTTCTCCTGCCCCTTTTACACTCATCTTTGTCACCTAACAAACAAATAACGGAAACCGAGCCAAATAAATTTTGGCGTCAATGGTAACAAACAACCTTGTAGGCGTACATGTGCTACTCAAAGGCGCTTCTCACCAATCAAGGCAGTGTAGTTTGGCTGTCGTCCAGCTCGCTCGAGGAAGAAATTTGATGATTTACAATCAAGGCTTCATGTACATCATTGTAAATGTTAAATGTCGGGACAGATCTGCAGCAGACAGATGAATTACGAAGATCAGCCGAACAAAGATATATGATACGAGGTAAAAAATGTGCCTTTTTATCAGTGCTGGACCTACTAGTACCAGCTTATTCTGCTTTATTTCTGTTAGATTACTTCATCTGCTGTTCGACTTGTCATCATACTCGACAAGCACTGCCAGCATAGAATGCATTGAATCTCTTTGCCAATCATGAAATTGGAGCCCAAGCAAGGATTGGCAGGAGCGGCGATCAATCGATCTGACAGCTTTATCTGTGGGAAATGCACAGATCAACCAATTTGTACATGCATTACAGCATTATGCTTCGCGAACATCATGCGTTTTTGAAACTTTATGTTATGTGCCGCAGTGAACTTTCCATGACACTCTTTTAGCCTTTTAGTATTTAGCAAGCATAGGGTACAATCTCTTTTAGACAAAATACTGTTTACTACAACAGTATGTTATAGTCTTTTGGATATTTACCAATGCGTACTGAGTGCAACGTATAATAGTAACAGTGCTGAATCTGGTTAAATTTAGTTGAAACATGGTATGTATGTTTCTCTGACACTCAAAAGAGTTTGACTGTAACTAAAAGAATGTCAACGGTACTACTTGCAAATATTGTATGAAAGTTTATACGGTATATAATTAAGTATTATATTTTGTTATCATGGAACCAGAAATCAGAAAGAGAAATAAATGAGAGTGTAAGTATGAGGGGTTGAAATGTAGGAATGAGAGATATATAGAATGTAGAGTATTAGAGGGATGTGTGGTGGTTTTAAGCCTTGATCCGGTATGGATCAGTCTTGTTCTTGTAGACAGATTCACTCCAGATGAAATCTTCTTGAATCTTCTTGTAGCGAGTAGCGCAGCTCCAGCCGTGCCAGTCTATAATGTACGCAAGAGTTAGCTTTGCACAACATCACAGCCATCTCATCCATCTACATACCAAAGTTGTCCTTTTCATTACACCAGCAGTTCTTTTGAAGGAAAGGATCAGTAGGACAATGCATTAAGGGATTGTGCTTGTAGCCAATATCATTAAAGAAGTGAACTTCAGAGGTCTTTAGCAACATGGCAACAGCAATAGAATGTACAGGAGCATCACCCCATCTTGTCATTGATAATGAGTTAAACACCATAAGCAAGACACTCGCGTTTACATTCTTACCTCTCATAGAAGAAACCGCCCAGCTTGTCCAAATGTTCAAAGTACTTCAAGTAAGGCTCACTTCTCAAGAAGTCCAAAGAACCAATCTGTAGCTCTTCATGTTAATTTCCAGCCTACACGTTACCCGGTATCCAACATTACCTCGAAATTAGACCAGAAATGGCAGCCATTGTATGATTCAAAGGCATTGTCAGTGAGCCAGGGCATCAAACTTTCCTCACCCCAATTAATATACTCTGGGTATTTTTCCATGTAAGCTTGAGTAGCATTCCAAAGGGTAGGAATGGTGGCCATGTATTCAGTCAATGAAAGAGTCCAACCTAGACATAACAGGTGAGTCTACATGGTCAAATTGGTTTCAGTTTTGTCATGGATGATTTTACCGTATTTGAATTTGTTGTCCTTCATCATTTGGAAGACATCGTAGTCAACATCACAGAAATACTGTACATCAGGCTCAACACGCCAGTAGTACTCAAAGTTGTCAAGCAAGGGGTGTCTAAAGAAGAAGCCAGATTGGAAACTATGGATGCAAAAGGTTGGAGTTAGGTTCCCAATGTTTCATAGCGGCACATTGATGCTTTTACACGTTACCGGCACATGTGTCTGTAAGGCTCACTGCCACCATAGATGATCTTTCTGTCATGCATATCTTTTCTACATTCTGCAGCATATGTTTGGTTGATGTAGTCAGGATATCCCCACATGTCCTCGTCGATCTTGCCGTAGAACGTTTGAGCGCTTGTCAAATCACTGGTCTTTTGCTTGAATTCATCAGTAAAGTACTCCTCGTTCAAAAAGACATAGGGATAGTTGAACTTTTTGTTGAAGCGATCTTCCATTTGACGAATCGACTGACGGATGCCTTGCAAATCAGAGTTTCGGGCCAAGATAACAAAGGCAGCCTTGACACGGTTGGGATCAATGACAGGCTCTTGCTTACCGCCATGATGCACAGCAGCTAATGCAGCCATTTCTTGGTTTTCATGAGGCTCGAAGCCGGTGAGATCAGATTCGTCGTACCAGTTATCAGCGAGTTGAGGGCTTGCAGGGCGGGCTGATGGGAAAAAGACATAGGCGATTGTACAAAACACAGCAGTGACAGCAAGCAGCTGCAAAAGGAGAGTCTGTCTCCTTTTTGTCATCATCATTTTGTGGATATGGATTGTGTAAGAAGCAGAAGAGAAGAAGGAGAGGGCAAGCTGATACGAGTGGAATCCTTTTTATATAGATTTCATATCTCAAACCACATTTTCTTCGCCTCTTCATTTCTATTTATCTGAGCATTGCATGATGAATGTTGTAGTGTAGCACAAATAACCCTCTCTCGCTCGCTCTCTTTTTGACAGTTGAATCCCATCTCATTTTCGAATTCAAATTTTGAACTTGGGACTACCTTTAAGGCAACGTTGGATGGGTCAAGGTAGTAGTCCATGAAAAAATTTTTGCTCACTGAAATGTGTATAAAAAAGCAACATCTCTGGCTTCTTTTCACACTTTTTTTTCTCTTTCGTTATATGGAATTTTGAAATCAACTAGCAGAAAATAAGGTAAATTATTGTTGTATATAAATATTGGTAAACATGTCATTTCTATGGAAATGGGAAATGTGACATTGTTGATGATTAAGTGATTCGCTGAAGTTGGTCCCATATACGCAACAGGGGCCTTCTAACTTTATGAGTTATATTATCTACTTGCCCTCTCTGAAGTGTCATATTTCTTCATTTTTGATGCATGTTTACCATACTTCTCTTTTAAATTTATATACTAACATCTTTTTGTTAGATTGCATCTATGTATTCTTGTATATCATATAACTTATCAATAAAAAAAAACTCTTTAATACCTGAACATTTGTGTGGCTTTTTTAATTAAAACGTTTACATTGCTTGAGACATTCATCCATGAATTTAATTTATGACTAAAATAGTAATGGATCCTGTCTTCTCTGATGTGCAACAGTAAACCTACATGCAACGTAAAATAAACATCACTGCTCCATGTTGAAACAAGATGTCAGTCTTGATGAAAGTTGCTTCTTTACCTCTCTTTTTCACCCATGAAATCTTTGCATCTCGTCGTTGTAGGCGTCCTACAGCTGCCATTGGTATTCGCAGCTGCTCCACAGACGTATCCAAGCATCTTTGTGCCCGTGAAAGCTGGCGTTTGCATTGATCCAGACAATTATGGTTCAACCTTTCATGATTTTGTACGTATAGTTTCAACATGTCGGTAGATTATACCACCAGATAACCTTAAATTCATGTCATTTCAGATGAATCATTTCAATCTGTTTGCTCTTGCTAGTGTCACATCCGAAATTTCGTTATACGTAAAGGGCCCGTTAGCCATCAACGGGCTACTGACAGCTTCAAAATCAATCGTGGTGAATACAAACCAGAATAATGCTCACTGTGGAACAAAGCCAGCCATCAATGATTTGGGGATATACATACGATATCTTACAGGAACGGCTGATACAATGGTATCCGGAAGGGTGATGTACCAGAGCAATCAAAACACTGGTAAATTATATCAGCTAGACGCCTCTTGTAATTCGCAAACATACCAAGAACTCTACAACAACCTACCATTCTCATCCATTGCATCTTATACTTTGACCATTGCCTCTTATTTGTGGAGTTATGTCGATACACCAACACATCAGATTACTGACGATGGAAAAATCAGAAAGTGGCTCCATTCTTATGACGAGAGGTTTTGGGTATTTGGTATTGGTATTTGCACTGGTTTTATCTGTGAACCTACAACGGATGGCCTTCGGTCAACAGGAAACATGTTTCTTCAGCCAAATTGGTCAGGGCCTTCGTCTCCCGGATACCCCACTGACCGTATGCTTCTATTCAATGTAGAGTATTGAATGTAATGAGGACCAAACTTCATATTAAACACTGCTATAGGTGGGGGTGCTATCAAATACACCATTTACAGCTATCGCAAACAGCCCATCAGCTGGACTGGATCCTTGTCGTGCTATTTTCAACATTGTGCCAGCAAATTATGATTTTGAACAACAAACAACTGGCAATACCATGTTTATACGTGCAGGAGCAGGTTTATTTGGTGGAACAATCTTGTCAGTATGGTGTAAAATTGGTAGAAAAAATGCTCGAAATTGAAAAGAAGGCTAATAATGTGTCTTTTCACCTTGTAGCAACATTAGTGGATGCCTCGCCAAAAGGACAGTTTGCAGGGCAAGTCGTTGCTTTAGCCTACGACAATGCAAAAAGTGAGACAAGGATTGGTGATTTTACAGATGCGGGTGGAGATTGCCAAGGAAGAATGACATGCTGGGTGCCTACCAATATGACAGCCCCCAGAGCGCTTTACACGAATTATGCATCGACAACAGAAACTACAACTGTTTCCACAAAATCTGTGTCTACGATACTGTCATCCCGCGCAATAGCTACAAAAGACGCGACAACCACGACAACATTAACACAATTCTCTACCTTGACGAGTTTCAATATCCCATCACTAACGGTGAGAGTACCAGTTACAACCACAGAGACATTAGAGTTTATCTATGAGAAGCATAGCACCATAGTCACTCACTCACCCACCACCTTTGTAACAAGCATAACGGTGTCTGCTACTTCTCTCACAGTGACCACAACAACAACTGTAGTTCCTACTACAACTATCACAGACACGACTACTGAAACTTCATTTACATACACATTGAATGAAACTACAACCACATCTACAACATATATTTCAACATCTGTCTCCAACACATATACCTTGACCACTATCTCAATTAAGACATGATATCACATTTAAGAGTAGATAAGAATTGCGCCTAATTTACCCAAATAAAACCTTTTGACATATTTTGATCTGCAAACTGAAATTCAGGAACAGCTGCTTAATTGGTTGAATCGAAACTCAGTGCATTTTCAGGTACAAATCAAAATGACATTGTTGCAACTGCACATCTCTTTGGCAATGGCAAGAATTACTCAATAATGTAAAAAGGGTTAACAAAGAATAGATGCTATATGAGAAACAGCTAGCTTTGTATGTGCTTCGGCGGTTGATAAATCCTCAATTGCCTGTTATAGCAAATGAAAGCTGCTAAAGCATGGCGAGAAGGATGTAAAGTAGATGTGTTTCTTAGTTGCATTCGGATAAAAGTATACCGATCTTATCCAAGATGGAGATGATTGCGGCGATCTGAATATGCCATCATTCAAATCCTATCGCGCGTCGCCGCGCTTGACAGTTGAATTATTAATGCATTTTTAATCATTACTAATTTCTCCTCCTGCAAGAGTGCATTACCTTAATTTCCATTTTACGCAGCACAAAAACAATGATCATTCTTCATCATGACCTCAATCCAGAAACTGCTCCACTTGAAATACATGCCTCTCTTTTTTCCACCCCTCAAAACCAACAATAAGATGAAATCCAATGTTTCAGCATCATAGTGTGGGGCTCCTGTTTCAATCATCCTAAAGAAGATGTCGAATTGGAGGTGAAAAGAAGTGAAACGCGTAGGTTATTTCTGCTAAGAATGGAATGGATATTTAAAATATAGATTGCATTTTACATGCGAGTTGCACAAAGAAGGAGAATCTAAAATAATGAACGTGTCGAATCTGGATCGCGTAGAATTTCCGTCAAACAACGCGCTCAAAAAAATTTACTATTCGTTCTTAATAGTGTATAGTCACGTAGAGAAAAAGTATAAAAGAGTACACGATTATCCCCACTCTTTCATCCTCTTCAAACCTTTTCATTCATTCTACTATAATCAACAATGTCTGCTACTATTGAACCTACTTCTCAAATGGCCAAGCTATCCATGAACGACCCTGAAATCAAAAAGTTGAATGACACTGTCGAAGGTGAGGAGGTTGAAGAGATCCTCAGGGACAACACCAGACGTTTCTGCCTCTTCCCCATCAAGTACCATGAGGTAAGTTGAGTTTGTCCCCATCGTTGTATATCATCTTCTTACGCATCTGCTATATCAGATCTGGCAATTCTACAAGAAGGCTGAGGCTTCCTTCTGGACTGCGGAAGAGATTGATTTGTCCAAGGATCAACATGATTGGGAGACCAAGATGAACGAAAACGAAAGATACTTCATTTCTCGTGTGTTGGCTTTCTTTGCTAGTGCTGATGGTGTTGTAAACGAAAACCTGGTACAAAACTTCTGTGATGAAGTGAAGATCCCTGAAGCAAAGTGTTTCTATGGTTTCCAAATCGCCATCGAGAACATTCATGCTGAAACCTACAGTCTCTTGATTGATACCTACATCAAGGATAACGCTGAAAAGGAGATGCTCTTTGACGCTATCGAGACTATTCCCTGTATCAAGAGAAAGGCTGACTGGGCTTTCAAGTGGATCTCTAAAAACGACTCCTTTGCCGAGAGATTGGTGGCCTTTGCTGCTGTTGAGGGTATCTTCTTCTCTGGCTCCTTTGCCTCTATCTTCTGGCTCAAGAAGCGTGGTCTCATGCCTGGTTTGACTTTCTCCAATGAGTTGATCTCCCGTGATGAAGGTCTCCACACTGACTTTGCCTGTCTCTTGTTCACTCACCTCAAGAAGATTCCCTCTGAGGAGCGTGTCAAGAGCATCATTGCCGAAGCTGTTGGCATTGAACAAGAGTTCTTGACTGATGCTTTGCCTGTTAACCTCATTGGTATGAATGCTAAGCTCATGTGCCAATACATTGAGTTTGTCGCCGATAGACTCATGGTTGCCCTTGGCTTCAACAAGATTTACAACGTGTCCAACCCCTTTGACTTTATGGATATGATCTCTCTCCAAGGAAAAACCAACTTCTTTGAGAAGCGTGTCTCTGATTATCAACGTGCTGGTGTCATGAACAAGACTCCTGTTGAGAAGACCTTTACTTTGGATGCCGATTTCTAAACTAACTTATTATACACATATTATCATCTTCATTATTATTGCTCATTCTTTCAAGAAAGAAAGCCCTTACTGTAAATATATCCATTAAACGACAAAGATCACTCCCCTTCTCTTGTTCAATAAACTATTAAATTATCATACAAATTGCTACAGCCTCTGAATACTGTAACCAAGTGACAGAAATGATATACTAATTTATGGTTTATTGATGTGGATGTTTATGCGCTTTTACTCATTTCCTTGAGATATTCCTCGTGAAGTTTCTTTTGCATGTCAAACTCCTTTTGAAGCTTCTTCTTTCTACTCTTGGTAACCTCTTCTCCATCTTTGCTATGGGTGGGGAATCCAGACTCATCAAACTTGGAGAACTCATCTGAAGACTTGAACATTTCAGAGGGTGCAAGCTTACCCTTTTCGAGCTTCTCTAAACGCTTGCGCTCACGTTCGGCAGCAGCAGCAGCCTTCTTGGCTTCCTTTTCGGCAGCAATGGCCAACTTCTTTTCACGAGCTTGGATCAATTCTTCGCGGGGCACAAGCTTGACAAGAGCAACACCATCTTCTTGATCGTCTAATGAGACACTAAGATCAACCATCTGATTATCACGAAGGGAATCACACATCTTTAAGAATTCGGTATGCTCAATCTTGTTACGAGCACCATTTCTCACTTGATCTCTGAAGGAAGAGAGAGCTTGCAAGTAGGGCATCAGCACTTCTTCAGTCTATGTGCAATATTAGTCTATGAAAGCATCCTGTTGTGCACATCAATCAACTTACATTGCCTGAGCTTTGACCAGCAGCAGCACCGAAACCAATCTCGACACCATTGTCAGCAACACCAAAGATCTTCAACATGGAAGTAACCCACTTGGCGACCTTGTTCAAGATATGGATGTTGACACCCTTGGCACCATTGGCGTTCATGTATTTGTTGGTATTGGAGATCAAATCAACGAGTTCATCCATAACGACGGGTGTATTGATAGAATCACAGAGGGCAGCATGCACAGCATCTTGCTTGTCTTGTAACAACTTCAATAGCTGTTGCTCGGGTTCTCTGAAACGATGAGTAATGGAGCCATCGGCGGACTCAGTGGCTCCACGAGTACCGTCATTTTGAACCTTGTATACAATGGCCTTGGTGTTGTCAAAGAAGTTCTTCATGAATTGCTCCAATTGAATAGTCTCTTGCATGCTAGACTTCTTGAAATCCATCTTGGCGTCCCATTGATGCAGCAAAAAGAAGATACGGAGTTGGCGAGCAGTGTAAGTCTTGAGTGCCTCGTTAATAGTGATGAAATTCTTCAAACTCTTGGACATTTTTTGACCTTCCACATGGAGATGGCCAGCGTGCAAGAAGTAGTTGACCCATTGCTTACAGTCGAAATGAGCCTCAGATTGAGCCAATTCGTTGTCGTGATGAGGGAAGGCTAAATCGACGCCACCAGAGTGAATGTCCATGTTTTCGCCAAGGACAGCACTAGCCATGACCGAACACTCGATATGCCAACCAGGACGGCCTTGAGACCAAGGAGAATCCCAGACAGGCTCTCCAGGCTTGGAAGTCTTCCACAATGCAAAATCGTTGGGGCTCTTTTTACCTTGGAGCTTGCTGCCCAAAGAACCCTCGCCGTCCTCAATCAAAGCAGTATCACCCTTGGACCAAGGCTCAAGCTTGGCATAGTGATGACCGGCATGACCATCATAGCGAGAGGTATCAAAGTAGACGGATCCATCGGCAGCGTAAGCATAACCATTGTCAATGATCTTTTGGACATAGTCAATGATTTCGGGGATGTATTCACTGACACGAGTTTGAACGTCAGGGGCACGCACATTCAGGGCTTCCATATCCTTGAAATACTCTTGTTCCCAGAAAGCAGGAAGATCACGGAAAACCTTGGGATCATTCACCTCTTGACCTTTCTAATTCATGCAAATATAACGCTAAATCAATATACGGTATACAGTAAACACCATTGATCTGCACTTACTCTGGCATCTAACCAAGCTGAAACGATATCTTGAGAGGCAACCAGAAGCTCATCAGAAGCCTCCTTTCCAGTAACGCCCTTTTGCAAGTTGGCCTTGGCATTTTGGATAGCAACATAAGAGGCGTCCTAGTGCCATATTGTGAATAACCCCGTTCTCGACCCCTCAATGCTCCAAAATCACTTACCAAAGCACTAGAGATCATCTTGTACTTTTCATCCAATACAAGAGCTTTGGCGACCTCCTCGGGGGTCATCTTTTTGACGAATTCTGGCCAGTTGGAAGTAGCCAAACTGACAAGACGTGCATCCAGTTTCTTCAACTTGGCATTAGCGAATTCCAGCCAAGCTTCTTCTGCTTGTTGAATGATCTTTTCGTCCAGTTGAGTTGTTTCTTTTTTCAAGTTTTCAAACAGATATTGTTGACGTGCACGCAGAATGATCTTGTCGTCGATATCGGTGACATTTTGAACAAACAAGACATCGTACTTGAAATAATCTTCAAGCACACGGCGAATGATATCCATGCTTAAATAGGTTCTGGCATGACCCATATGAGAGGCATCGTAAACAGTAGGTCCACAATTGTACCAAGTAACACGTCTACCCTCTTTGGGAATGAAATCAGTCTATACAATTAGCAATGTTAGAGTCAGTATCGTCAGCGCATCTTTTTTGGTAATTACCTTTGTCTTTGTGAGCGAGTTTTGGAACTTCAAGACAGGAGTAGCCTTGGCAGCAGGTGCGAGCCATTTGGGTTGCGTTCTAGATTTGACACCAGATTCAGTAGTAGACATGATGTTGATTGATCTTCGGGCTGCTGGAAATTGATTTAGGTACAGTTTTTTGGGTGAGTGGACTGAAGAACGTAATATCACTGTTACAAACGGCAAAATACGCATGTAACGAAATATTTATATCAAACGAAAAAACTGACTCACTTTCTTTTTACCTTGAAAGATGGTTGCTGGAAAACAAAAAAATTGAGAGACCAAACATAATTTATACTTTTGGAAAGATGTAACCACATATAGTGGCTTAGGTTACCTACCACGTTGAAAAGTAATGCAAGAATGGACATGATAATAATGAGTCAACAAAGCCGCAGTAAAGTCAATTGGGAGACTTGGACTGTATACATGTCGATTCGTATGTACAAAGATTGATGCTACTTTAATGTGCACATGTACGAGGTGTGATGTTGATTTTGGATGCTCATTGACCAAGGAGAGCTTAAATGGCACTGTGGTTCCTGCAAGTTTAATTGAGTTCCTTAAACTTGATTACAGCAATAACTATTAGGTTGGGAACTCGAATCATTCTATTTCATTGGATGCACCTCAATTTTGCATTTCGTGAGGAAAATGAGACATGTCAGATACGAAATTGTGAAGCGAAAGTCATCAAGAGCAATTAGGCTAAACTGCTGACTATCCCAGTTTGCAATTCCCTTATTATATGCTTCATAAGCATTTGTCTCGTTCTTAGTTCAGATTGGCTTCATGTTGTCAGCCTAAATAGGTTCACGCGTCGTCTTGATTCGTTCATTTCTACCCTCATACTTTGGAAAAATCGGCTATGTAAGCTGTCGTGCTTCCATGGGCTTTTTGAAATATTTTTCGAACCGCATCCACTGGTGCCAATTACGATGGGTGTTCTGAACAAACTTTCCAAGAAATTCTCACCAACATAAAGCCTTTTGGGCCAAAATGTCGAGGTTGAAATATTGAACATCACACAAAAGTGATTTCAAGAGGGTTGTGTTGGATTAGGAGGAACCTTTGGATCTAAGATGTAACTAGCAGATGCTCGCTTACGCTCTCATCATGCTTCGCCCTCCGGGGGTATTTATTTTATTTGGTTTATGGAGTAAATAAGAGAGTACATTCACAAATTTGCATAGTACAACTCAACTGCATGGTAAATCTACGCCCTTTTAATGAGCCTAGAATTCGATACTACGCTGTTTTGTTATATGAGCAATTGTAGACCAACAGATCAGATATTAATAAGCTCATTACTGTGTGAGCAGCCTTCAAATCTATTTGCCACTGTAAAAATAACGATTTCAATCGCTTGTATCTTGGCAACAAAGCATCATCTCGGCCTCAAATTAGGTGCAATCGTGTTCTACGACCTGGCATTAGGTCAAGGATCACTTTGCAGCGATTTTTTGGGGAAAGTTTTGATCATCGATTTTTGAGCATTTTGGCCTTATACTTGTACAGGAAAATTTGATGATTTCAAAGAATGGACGTTTTCACCTCGAAAATGAGGGTTTCTACTATAGTGTTCCTAAGCTCAAAACAACCGCAGAAAAGCAGAGGAGCATATGGAGGTGTCTTTTGGTCAATTTACTATGCGTTTTGTAAACATTTTCCCAAAAAACGTGTTTTGCGTTTTTTGACATTTGCTTAACATATACGAAAGGGATTGCTTCGAGAGTAGTACTATCGGATTCCTTGGTCTTTTTTGCACGTATAAATGTTAAAAAACACCTGTTGCTTACATAACGAAATTTCGTGTAATTGCCCTTGGAAGGTTTTCAGATGTCCAGAAATTTTTTTTTTTTTAAATGAGTTTTATTTGTGGCACGTAACCCCGAAGCATAGTAGCTTCAGAGCAAGCGGTGCTCCACAAGAGAAGAAAAATTAAAATAAACGTCTATAGAGAATGATAAAAAGAAAGGAGAAAGGAGGAACCTACAAAAGAAAGAAAAGAGGTTAGCCGTTGGAAGATGTCCAGAAGAAGTATCTGGAGGACCAGAAGAAGCTCTGAAATTTAAATCCAGCTCAGGCTGGTGTTTTGTCCTAGCTTTAGCTAATAAAAGACACTGTACATGTCTAATTGATCTCACTACGCCCAGTTACTTCAGGTGCTGTTCTAAGGGGATGCCCTATCATATATTTCTTCCCTAAAACTTTCTTGTAAGTGCATCATGTTCAGTATCAAATTGTCACTTTTAATTGTTTTCTACCGATCACCTATGCTCCACGTGATTGATTGAATCCAAAGAAACATTTCAGTATACCGTATATAGTTAGGGACTAGTAGATGTTCGCTTACGTTCTCATCCTGCTTCGCCCTCCGGGGGTATTTATTTTATTTGGTTTATGGAGTAAATATGAGAGTAGATTCACAAATTTGCATAGTGCAACTCAACTACTTGGTAAATCTACGCCCTTTTGATGAACCAAGAATTCGATACTACGCTGTTCTGTTGTAATTATGAGCAATTGTAGAGCAGTAGATCAGACATAAGTTTTCAAGTACGGACCGCCTAAAGAATGATCTACCTGCTAAGAGACCAGCATTTATCAGATAAAACATTGATTTATATTGCAGACGCCTTTTTCTCTCTCTCTTTCTTGACTAAAGAAATACACATAGGTATACTATAACACCTCAATTCAATGATTTTTTGAGTATTCAAAATGACAAGTGGTTTTAACGTCTGGGTAGCTTACATTAGGTGGTCCCCAAGGTGGTAGCTCCAGGACTTGGGGGTCCCTAAAGAAATATTTAGGCGGTCTGTATTAAACCTGTTATGCAAGCCCTATCTCGAACAAAGCAAGACTGGAAATTTCTTCCTGGTGAAACTCGTGTTAAAGCAGTGTCCAACCAGCTGAAGCTCTTGCACAATGATACAAAACATTACTACAATAAATGCTAATGGAGTTCTGTCTTTACGGCCATCCGGGCTCGAGGTCTTGCTGATGGAAACAACTGGCAAACTCACCGTTGAAGACAAGCCGAAAGAGGTTAGGGATTATGTGAAAGCTGGATACGACCCTATTTCCATGCTGCACAATATTGGTCATCAATATCCGTATGCCAATTTCCAAATTTTCAAGAAACTCTGTATCTTCTTACAATTAGTGCATTAATTTGATTGATTTATAGCATTTAAAATTCGAATCTGGAAATTTAGCATGACTGATCGATATTTAACCTAGTCCATCGATATCATTCCAATAAACACAATTCATCCCTTAGTATCTACAAACTGTTGTTTATTGTAGATGTAAATTTGCTAAAAGATATTATATCAAGACTTGAACCAGCTTTGAGAACCCACAAGGTTTCTATATATCGACTCTCTCGTCTTTTTCGCATAAGTCTCATCCAAAAGATCAGCCTCTCGTCGAATATCCTGCTCCAGCGCCTTTTTTCTGTCTTGTTGTTGCTTGAGAAATGCCTCTTTCTCTGATTCAAAGGGTATATTGTTGTGTTTCCTTTGTGTTTCCTTTACTGCATCTAGCAATGTGTTGAGCTTTT
The DNA here is from genome assembly GCA_010203745.1 of Mucor lusitanicus. Classification (NCBI taxonomy): domain Eukaryota; kingdom Fungi; phylum Mucoromycota; class Mucoromycetes; order Mucorales; family Mucoraceae; genus Mucor; species Mucor lusitanicus. The sequence continues at coordinate 3,464,016 of JAAECE010000004.1, read as the reverse complement.
GTCGAGTTTTGGCAACTTGTTGCTGTGTGCTGGACAAATCTACCTTGGACGTTGCTAGTTTTAATTTTGAATCGCATGTTGTGATATTGACATATGTTCTCGCTAAAGTATCCGCGGTAGTGAGTTGCTGTTTTGTCTGACCATTGCCGTATAAGTTGAATGCATGCTATATGAAGCCTCTTATATCAGAATACCTACCTCAAATTCCTCTACAAATGATTCAAGCTCTCGAGAAAGAGCCTCTTGCCCATTCTTGAAAATAAGATTATCCAGCTCACACGCGCCTTTGAACATGCTTTTGAATTAGTGATTGTTCATTTGTATTTCCTGTAGTCATAGCTACCGACCTGAAGTGATAGTATCTGCAGAGAATTTCACCATTGCAATAAAACTATAAACAAAAACTGCATTCTGCTTCTCAGGTCTACACCACTCACAAGAATTAGGCTGCCGACGTTGATCTCAAAAAGAAGAAAGATAAGTCGCAAGCTAAGCATTTATTCTATGTTAGATTTTCCTCTTCTATGAGTCCCAACAAAGCTAGAACGATGGTCATTTAGATTTGGAGTGTTGGTAGATGGCAAAAATAAGGTATTTCTTCTGGAAGAGCCATTGTTGCTGCCGGCAGGTGTATTTACAAGGTTATTGGGATTAGCGTTGTTGCTTGTATTGTTGGTTGGAATAGATAGATTTTCAAGCTCGATCTCTGCTGTTGTGCTGGTATTATGTGATGATTGCTGTAAAAGAGAAGAGGGTATAGAATTGATAGGAAATGGCACAATTTGTGAGTCTCTTTTCATCGTATGATTGGGCACTAGGGTGGCATTTGCTGCCGCAGGTGATTTGGATGCTGCCAAGGGTGGGTAGCTGATGATAGAATTGGGTCGAGAGTCCTTGTCCTTTTCAGACAGCAGTATCTTGCGCTTGTATCGTCGTCGAATGAACCAAACAATCCAGCCAATGATGAGTAGCACACCGATACTACCAAATATGTAGACTGGGATGGCAATCGCTTTGTTCTGTGCTGTCCAAGCCTTGAGCGTGTTCACTGTATTCTGTTTAGACAGATGAATCATCGTGGCATGTATAAAGAGACTTACATGCTCCAGTGCCAACACAGGTTCCCTTTTGGCAGAATCCAGCTAATCCACATTCAGTGCCATCCAGAAACATGCCGCTCAGCATCAAGCAGTTTCTGGGATCTTTGGGATCTGTGCAGCTGATAAGACACGAATCCTTCTGGAAAGAGCACTGTTCGCTAATATTTTGACGCAATCCACGAGCCATGCACTGCTGATCCCTTGACGTGCATATTCCAGAAGCGCATTTCATAGTGCCATTTGCACAGTCTGATCCATCAGGGTCAAACAAATCAACAGGACACTGACTGGATTCTCCGGTGCAATATTCTGTTGTATCACATTCAGAAACAGCAGGTCTACAAATGGTCTCTTTTGGTGCAATCGTACAATTCAAGCAGCATTGATTACTGTAATCACTACAACCTGTGTGAGTCATGTATTCGTGTAAAGAACTCGATAAACTTACTCGCAAATGGCATTTGGCTTCAATTTACATGTTCTTGCGTAGCAGCAATCGCTGTCAGTGAGCCCTGAATCGCACTCTTCCCCGGGTTCCAGTATACCGTTGCCGCAGAGTGAGAATGAACCGCCTGTTCTCAAATCAGGCACTGTAATTTAAGGTTTAATATGCTTGGCAAATGGACATGTAGACCAATGGCACACTTACATTTCAGGCAGTAGCCAATATTGGGAAATGTATTGCAAATATCAGAGACAGAGCAGGGGCTGAAGTCGTTTGTCGAGACATTGCTGGTGGGGTTCATCAAATAGGTGTCGCCTGCACTGCACACTGTATCACTGAGGGGACAGCAGCCACATTCGCCCTTGCAAGGGCACATGCGCGAAGTGCAATCATGAATAGCCCCTAGAATCAATGTACATGTCAATACAAACGACACACTATGATCAGCATTTACTCACCGAAGCCATGGCCTACTTCGTGCGCTACTACTTTCCATTCATCTCTTGTAATCGAGGACACGCCTGTGCCTGACACCCATTCGTACGATCCATCGTCTTCAATCTGTTGTGATACTTGTGTCTCACATAGCTGACTCAACCACGCAATCCCTACTTTAACGCCAGTTCTAATAAAACAGTATCAGTATGGCAAACAAGCAAGTAGCCGCCGACCCACTTACGCGCACTTGGTCATTAGATGCCACAAAGCAGCACCATCGTCACCTTTAGTGCCTCTCCATAGACTGAAATCACTGAGACGATCATTGATAGAATAGTAATTTGAGCACCCCTGATTCCATGCAATACTCGATTTCGGCTTTGCTGGACATTCAGGCACAGAAATTTGCAAATAGATCAATCCCAGTGACACATTGAACGTCTTTTCATAGACAGCAGAAGCGACATTCCAGTCATTGATCATCTGTAGTTTTGCGTAGCGAACACTGCCATACGACAAGACGTACGAGCAATCAGCGGCAGCACCCATGTAAGCAACTAGAAGCCATTGACAAATATTAAGTATCATTTCGAAAGAGCGTATGTTAGGAAACCTTACTCTTTCTAGCTGTGGGACATCCCTGTGTAACTGCGGAGGGCGAGGATGATGGAACAGCAACAGCAGAGAACACATCGATGTCTCGTTTCTCCCATAAATTCGAAAAAGCATTACTGCTTGTATTGGAGGCGGTAGGAGCAGCATGAGATCCAGTCATACGCCTGTTGTAAGCCAATTCTTCCATAGCACACATGATGTCGTCCTTTTTTCCATGTCGTTTTTCTAATAATCCAAAGTCTTCCTGATCTTCTACCATGAATTGATCGGAATCTCTATAAATAATCATCTTGGATTGCTGGTTCATCGACACAGGGTCATCGCTGCGCTTCGTCAAGTGATAATTGGGAGCTGTCTTGATGTGGTATATATCTGAATCGACGGTAAATGCACCTTCAAAGATAGGTGTCGTGTGTCTAAATAGTACAATTTAGCTATTTTGCTTTTCTGTGTAATTTCTCCTTAAAAGATCACCTTACTCTAAATCTTTTCTCAGTAGAATTCGAGCCCACTGATGCTCTTTGTTGTTGGCATGCCCCTTGAAGACAAAGTATTCATGAGGCACTACTTTTTCGACTGTCTGCGGCGATCCGTCTGCGTTGAATACAGTTAATTGAGCATCGGGATGAAACAGATCAAAGTTGGGTGAAAGCGAAAGCGATATTGATTTATCAAATGCGGTAAATTCGAGATTAAATTGATCATGATACTGTATCGCTTGGCCGTTGTCATCATACACATGTCGCTTGTTGCCATGGAAACCCTGATGGTTGAATGTGATGATTGGGTTATCGATTGTTTCAATTCGAGACAATCTCGAGGGACGAGTTGACATGCCTGTGAATACAATTCAGTACAAAAGTGCTTGGCAAGCTGAACTGGGTAACTTACCTTTGGCTTGAGTGAATAGCAACAACAAGATACATATTATAGTAAAATACATTGACGTCTTTGCTATTATAGACAGTGATATAGCATGCCCTTGCAACTTTTTCTTGTTTCTGCTATATTTGAAATAGAAAGAAGGAAGGAAGGAAAGACAAGAACAATTAGCAGTGAATTGAAGAGTGTAGCGGGGTAGAAAGATGTAACCAGAGCGAGAGTAACTGTAACTTGTACAGAATAGGAGGGATTCTGTAGACCAATGATAAGTTGCAATCAACTCGGAGCATGGCCCACACTTATTTAAATAGCAGTGCTTAGCTCGCGCGTGTTTCGTTTTTCCTGTTCTTCCTCTACCAGCGTCAAGTTTGCCAACATGTCACAACAGAATGAAAGAACCCTCTACTTTGCGAGCTTGTGTCAACAGCTCTACAATCCCAAATCTCCCGAAGAACGCAACCAAGCACAAAAGATTCTGGAGCACTCATTCCCCACCTTCACCGACACCAATGGATTGCCTCCTGCCGGCGTCGATACGCAAGATATCAGCACACCCATGGATACAGCCTATGCGCTGCGTGTTCTGTTGGAGAGCTCTCCAGACCCATATGTATTGACATTTGCGCTCTCTCGTTTGAAGCAACTCGTACAAGCCCAATTTGCTTTATTCAATCAAGATGCCAAAATTCAGCTACGTCAATTCTTATTGCAGTACGCGTTCATGCATCCTGATCTGTTGCCGTTTATCATCACTCAGCTAGCAGGCGTATTGGCTGTCATTACGCTGTTGGGTTGGGCTGATGTCGAGCAGTACAAGAATGTTCACAAGGACATTTTGGAATTCATTCAGGTAATTCAAGTGAGCCTGTCATTTCACTGAGCAGCATACTCAATTTCCGACATGTAGGCTTCTGTGGATCATCGTATTGTTGGTATGCAGATATTGGCGGTGATGGTGCAAGACATCAACCCTCCCAGCTTTGCCAGAAGCGCAGCCAAGTTTAGAAAAGCAGGTAAGCAACCACCAGCGCAAAAAGATAGCATAGACTGACCACACATTAGCTGGTGAATTTCGTGATACCCAATTGCTTAATATCTGTGAAACTGCATACAAGACGTTGGAAGAGTTAGTGCAACACTCTATTGGATTTACATCAAGCGATCAAGAGCAGCGCTTGCAAGAAGCAACACTCAGCCTGATGACAAAGTGCTTTTCTTACGATTTCAATGGAACTAGCGTAGATGAATCTGGAGAGGATATTGGCATCATTCAAATTCCCGCTTCTTGGAGACCTTTGTTTGAAAACCCTGAATTCCTGAATACCATGTTTAGAGCCTACAAGGAATTCCCGCCTCCAAGATCATCCAAAGTCATGGAATGCCTGGTCCAAATTGCCTCTGTCAGAAAGACGCTATTCAACGATCAAGAGGAAAGATCCAAGTTTGTCGTCAAAGTCATGCAAGGGATTCGCGAGATCATTGTTGCTTCACAAGGATTGAACGATACCGACAACTACAACGAATTTTGTAGACTCTTGTTTCGCTTCAGAGCTACCGTGCCCTTGAACGAAATGGTCGAAAAGCCGGGATATTTGGATTGGATCGAGCTGATTGCAGAGTTCTCGTTGAAAGCCTTTCAGTCTTGGAAATTTGCACCAAACACCTCCATGTATGTACTCGGGTTCTGGGCTCGTATTGTGCAGAGCATGACGTACTACCAGCAGTTGGGGGAATCAGCGGTGGAGAAGTTAGGCAACATCACAGTGGAGCTGACTCGCTCCTACATCTCCACTTCAATTGACGCTGTCTCTACTCGCATCGAAGAAGCCTTGGACGATCCCTTGGAAAACGAAGAATCCATCATTGAGACACTCAACATGCTCGGTCAAATCGCACACTGTAAATACGAAGCGTCCAGCACTGCTCTCATCAATCTCTTTGATCCCATTACTGTGGAGTACCAAGCACTGATCAACCAGGCAACCAGCAACAACATGACCAACCCAGAGACGTTCAGAGAGGCTTTAGAGGTGATTGAAACAAAGTTTGCTTGGCTGGTGTATGTGATGGCCGCATTTGTCGGCAACCGATCTGCTTTCCTCAACTCTGAAGACTTGGACAAAATTGACAGCGAAATCACCACCAAGGTACTACAGTTGATGGATGTACAGCAATCGTTGCAGACTCAACACGGCAACACTTTTATGAACGAAAAGTTGGATTTAGCCTTCATTTACTTTTTCCAGCAGTTCAAAAAGTCTTACATGAGTGAGTCCAACGGCCGCGACATTTATTCCAAGCTGTCCAAGGTATTTGGCATCAGTGACCAAGTGCTCATGCTGGACGTTATTATGCGCAAAATGTAAGTATCGACGGTATTCATACGGGTGTATCCGTACTGACACATCGTACAGTGTATCCAACTTGCAATACTGGGCCGACAATGAACAGCTCATCAGGCGCACCTTGGAGCTGTTCAACGAGCTAGCCACTGGATATGGAGCCTCCAAGAACCTACGCAAAATTGAAACAACTCGCTTGATTCTCCAAAATCACATGGCAAGCCAGTTCGCATTCTGCCAGAACGAAAAGCAGAGCGAAAACAGAATCTTGTACTTTCAAGTCTTGTGTAAGCTCTTGTTTGCTGACGACAATGTGGACGAACGCACCTTCTACGAATTCATGAAGCCATTCGACGTGCGCTTCAGCAACTTGGGCCCTTTGAACAGTGTGGAAGCCTTCAGACAGGAGACGACCCGTCGTGCCTTGCGCGATATCTTTGTGGATATGTACGGTTTCATCTCTCCCATGCAAACAAGAAGACACTTTATCTTATTCTTCGAATGGTTCTACACTGAATATTCTTCTGTTTTGTTGCGCGCTGTGGAAGCCTGGTCTCCTGATCCCATTGTCAGCTCGCTATTGACCTTTTACTCGGAATTCGTTCACAACAAGAGTCAGCGCTTGGGTTTTGAGATATCGTCTGCCAATGGTATCCTCATGTTCCGCGATGCCAGCCAAATTGTGTGCTCGTTTGGCTCTCAAATCATCAAGCAAACCATCACTGACGAGAACCAAAAATACGAATTCAAGTATAAAAACATTGCGGCCTGCTTCAGCATCATGTCCAAGTGCTTGGGTGGCCGCTACATCAACTTTGGTGTCCTCTGGCTCTACCAAGACAAGGCGATCAATGAGGCTCTTGACATGATTATACAACTCATGATGAACATCCCCATGGATGATTTGATGAGCTTCCCCAAACTCTCGCTATCGTTCTTCCATTTACTCGATGAACTGTCCAGAGAACAGTTGATGGCTATACCCAGCATCTCTCCCGAGGCTTTCTTGTACGTGATGCAGGCCTGTGAACAAGGTGTCGAATCCACGGATAGCCTCGTCCGCTCCCATGCTTGTTCTTCTATCTTCAACATATGTAGCTACGTGATCAAGGAGACTGAAAAAGCAGAAAGAGAAGCTCAAAAGTCATCCACATCCGACGCTTCATCGAGAAGAAGATCTTCTGTTGCTTCTGGTAACGTCAATCAAATTGCAGGCAATCACTGGCTCATGACCTATCTCCGTCAATTCCCTCAAACTCTGCCCACCTTGATGTCCACAGTATTCAGCTTGGTGTTGTTTGATGATAACAGCGACCAATGGTCCTTGTCTAGACCTCTGTATGGCTTAATGTTGTTGCAGCGTGAATACATGATTAGATACATTGATGCCGTTATTGAACAACAGTTGCCTGAAAGAAGAGCATTTGTCACTACTGTAAGTTTTGCTACGATTTGGATGGATTCCACATATCACTAACCACCTAGCCTACAGTCTTTAAATAATCTATTTGATGGTGTTAACTGGACACTGTCTCCCAAAGATCGCGAGAGATTCACCCAAAACGTATCTTCCTTTAGACGATTATTGAATCTGAACAGTGTCACTCTCGTTCCCTTGGCCACACCCCCACCTTTTTATTAAGAAAGTCTTTTATACACACATATGCACAGACAACGAGCACGAAAAAATCAAGCAACAACAATAGAGCTTCAATTTTAAATATATACAATACCTATTGTCCTCTATTTCAAATGATCAAAAAAGAGAAAAATGTATATATTACTGCATGTGTACCATATTTACAAAGTTGCGTACTATTCATGAGTAGTACTGTGCTATCATTTGATTTCGCCCATGCATTAGGCTTTATAAGTTCATTCTTTGTGTGCATACGCCATGTCTAGTTGATAATCTTAATTCATGAAAAATCAGATCGAACAAACAATATCATACTACAATTGTCACTTTGCCCTTTTTAAACGCAAAATAGTTGAAAGTTTCGGTCAAACGGCGTCCAATACTGGCACCACCCTACAGCTAGCCATAAATTAAAAGATAACGTTTTGAAATGTTGATTGGCGCATTTTCTTTAAGAAGTACTACGACCACACAATATTTTCGTATTCATCCTTCCAGAGCTCATTGCAATTTGTGTCTAGCTTCGATCCTCTGGATGCTTTAGTGCGGAATATACTTGCGTTGTTTTACCGTATGACGATGCATGGTCGATGAATATAAACGTCGACTTTTTATACCATTGTTGCGACATTATACACGTACTTACAGAATGGAAGTGTGTGTATCTATTTTGTTTCTTACATTTATTTGGTATTCCAATGTTTGATGCAGAAGCATTGATTAATACCTTCTCAATTCTCAGAGACCAGAGGGTAGTTTATCCATTTCAAACTCCGTTATCGGAGTTTTGTGTTTTTAAACGCCGCCTTTGCGCTGATTCCGAAACTGAAATTGATATTGCTGTAGGTAGGATAGAACCTGAGAAACAAGAGATTTGAGAAATGTTTGAACTTGAAGGCTGTGCTACTAGTAAAAGTCTTTTAATTTGATATAAATGCCCCAGGTTTCTATAGCCGAATCGAAAGCGGTGCACGTTTCTGACTAGGTCGTGCTTAGTCTAGGGTCGTAATAGATGATTTGCACGAGTAATGATAAAAAAAGGTGCGCATACGTGATTTTTGAAGGGCTCTACACTCGAATTTTACTAAGTCAATCAAAGTAGCATAGAGCTTAACTATTGTTTGGCATTCAATTTTCTATCGAATGGCATAGGTTTTATATAGGGATTCCGAGTTTTGTCTCTAACCCTCTGCTTGATGGACACAAAAATTCACATTCTGAGTGGATCTGTGAAGGGAATGCACATCTGGTACTTTAGACTGTCATATTATAATAAACCTAATGTGCAGCTATCGAATCGTTTTTGTTTCATGTCAATCCGATGATTTTTCGTGAAGATATTGCCAAAAAGGGGTTCAGGGAAAATCATCCAATTTGGACCAAAATCTGCCTGTCATAGCAAGGGAAAAAATTGGGTTGTATTTTCAAAACACGACAAAATTTTGGATTTCTCATGCTAGAGTCATGCTAGAGCTTCAAGCCAGGTACCATTCGAAACCATTTTTTTTGCTCTACACTATGAATGGAATGAAACGTACAGTTTAGATGACAGAAACCCCTAAATTCTTGAAAAACCTTCAAAACAACACCATCAAAAATCACCTATATAATGGCAACCAAGACACTTGATATGGGTACCATTGAATTTTCCTCTTAATTCTGTACAGAAAACCTATAAGGTGAAAGGGGTGTTTACTATCAACAATTATCCAATTTTGAGGTTCATGGATTTCAGGATCGATGGAGGACCAATTTCTAAATCCAAAATTTCAATGACCGCACAGTATTTTAGTCGTGAAGATGATATATTTAAATGTGGATTTCAACTTCGTATGAAAAAACGTTACTGTTCTGCTTTCAAAATGTGTAGAATAATATGAGTAACAACATTGTTGTAATTGATATTCAAAACTCATTTTAAGGAAAAATTGCCCGGGATTTGATTTTTTGAAAAAATTACAAAAGTGTAACACAGTAATGAATTTAATTTTCTATTATAGTTACAGCCAAAGTCAATTACAGCCGCCCCACTCCCATAAAAAGCTTGTCAATTAAAATAAAAAAAATATAACAAGACTTAGCCATCTTAAACAAGACAGCAGATTAATGTGTTTATTTTCAAATGCTTGGTTTTGTTTTTGCAATTCCATTCCAGTTATTTGGCTTTCGAGAGGTCGCACGTCTTAAGATAGAAACACCCAATTTTCAAAAACTCATGAAAAATATATAGACGTCCCAAAAAATTATGAAAAAATAATACGAGTATCCGTCAGAGTATGAACTACTCTAATATGTAAATTTGCTTCAAATCGTTCAATATATGAGTGAAGAAATGCTCTTCAAAGTCGAGCGAATTTGCTTGAATCTCTCGAAACGCCATTCAGTCTAACCAAAAAAGGCGATTTTCCACAGTGTGTTTTTTGTTTTAATTAGTAATATGTTGACAGTGATTCCTATGATGTTAAACTCTACATGTATCTTGTTTTTCTCTTTAGCTCTGCCTTTAATTTTCTCCGTCTGCTTTAAGAATCTGGCCAACGTACATCACCTCGGTTCTATACATCCTTTGAAAGTTTGCAAAAACCGTCGATTCTGCTGCAAGAGAATTGGTCGATGATACCCGCAGTAAAAATGCGTATATCTCTCACATGGGTTCAGATCCTAGATGTTTCGATAATAATTTGCACAAAGAGTTCAAGGCGGAGTATCCTCAACTCTTGCTGACAGGACGCCCTCGTGCTCTTGATACAAGAATGATTCTCGTCTTGGTTTCAATGTGGCTCCATAGCACTGACACAAGAAAAAGAAGATGATTGGCTAGAAGTTGTTAGCTTATTTCGACGACATCTGGTTAGCTATGGTTTGTCTGTCTGGTAGCCGAGTTTATTGTCAAGTTGGTGGAAAGGGCACAAGGATTGTCCTTCAATTTGGAATTCGCCCAAACACAACAACATACTCTAATCAAGCATAGTCGAAATGCACAACATATACATCCTTTATCTCTTTCGCCCCAAACCTCAACATTCCTAGTACCAATCTCAATTTTCTTCATTTCCTGTAACCTCCAAGATAGTATAAATACTCCTAATAATCCCATGTTAATAAAGATTACCATTATCTCCATATTTAATCTTGTTCTTTGGTTGTTACATTGGATTGATCCGATTGATCGTTTCCTGTGTTGCTGAATTATTGTAAGTTGAAATGATGATCACCACAGAGAGAAGGAAATGGTTGATACTAATTAACAATGCTCTATTCTACCTCATAATTAATAGCTTGCTATTTATCAGTCAATCATTCTCTACACCCATCAAGGGAAGCCATATTGATCTAACAACCGATCAAAACTCTGCAAACACATCAATCTCTGTTTCAGCACCATGAAACAAGAAGCACTGTGCCTGCTCTTTGGTATAACCACCGCTTCTGTCAGTAGATCCAAAATCATGGGGATGAAGACTCTCTATCGAATTTTCGGCAGCAAAAAAAACGACAGAAAATGAAGTATAAGGTGGCCATCCGACAACAAAAAAAGACGGTGCAATCAGATGGTTCATGCCAACAATAATACTTCTAACGATTTTGAAAAGGAAGTGACGGAAGGTGTTTTTGGGTTCATAGATGACCTGAATTTGAAGATAGAGCATCCTTCAGATCCTTTGGAGCAGAATGCTTACTACAATGGATGGAAAAGCGACTGTTTTGCCTCGCAGGTCATTGTATTTACTCCAGACGGCTGTATCTGTTTTGTGAGGTAATGTATAGCTTTTCGTTTTTCTTTTCTAAGCTTCTCATCATAAAAAATAGGTACAATTGTCCCGGATCCTGGCACGATGCTGAAATTTCAGTACCACTCTATGAGATTTTGTTGTCTCCCAGGTGCCCTGAACCATTCAAATTGCTTGCCGATTCTGCTTTTCCGTGTAGAAGAGATTTTGCTACCAAAATCCTCAGTGTACCGAGAGAGAATGCTGTCGGTGTCAATCGAGCCGATCCCGAAACGCAGAAAAAGCATGCTGTTGAATTTTAATGCAATCCATACGGGGAGGAGTGCTTGGAAGAAGGCTTAATTCGAAGCTTTCTTCCAATAACAAAGAAGAGCGCAAAGGACTTTTGACTTGTTCCGTACAAGCATGCAGACACACAGAACCATGTAACTGAAGACTGCATGCAGCTCTGGCTCCACACACTTATAAACACATACACACAACACCGTGAGCTTGAACAAACTACAGTAGAACAGTACTAATAGTCATGCTTGAGGAATAATCTATTATATTTGAACCAGGTAGATGCTGCCCAGCAATAAAGAAGTCTTTGTCATCGCTTTAGATACAGTTGACAACTGATTACTTTCATTGTATTCACTTGATTTCATTAATTCGAGTTCAGCATAGCTGTTGCTATTTAGCTTCATATCCACAGGACAAGACCTGTTGGCTTAACCAAATTAGAAAGGTCTACTTCAACCAATGTTCAAAAAATAGAAGCCCAACAAATGGTATATTGTCATACCTGTAGTTTCAGTAAATTTTGCGTTAAAAAAACAGTTTTGAAACTCATTGTCAATTAACTCGGAATATAGTTTAGACGAAGTTAATATATTTCAAATGTTAATTTTAATTAATTTTAGTTTTGGAAGTCATTCAGTATTTCTCTGCAATTCAAAAGTATAATTATCATACATTGTGGTGTTGGATGATGATGCCTCGACATCATTCTAAAAGCTATGATGTTAAATCAATAGCACTCAGATCATAACCTTATCCAAAAAAGTGCAAAAAAAAAAAATTAGCAGTTTTTCCCTACAAGCCTTCTAAGTACAGTAGTATGGCATTTACTTAATAAAGCTCTAGTATTTGGTTGTCCCTTTTATAGAGAAATACGAGTAAAGAAAATCAGGAAAAGAGATGGTACAGACCGACGCGGTGGCGGCTAAAATTTGGTAATGTCTACCAAAGCTGTTGTTTTGCATGGTGTAACATCAAAGGCCTAGCTAGCTCAATCGGTAGAGCGTGAGACTCTTAATCTCAAGGTTGGGGGTTCGACCCCCCCGTTGGGCTTACATTTTTGCGTAATCTATTTGATGAACGTCTCACGTAATTCTTTTGCTTCGAGTTTATAGGATTGGAAGACTCTATTATTATTACTGTTGTTCAGTTGCGACTAGGCAAATGTATATGTAAAGTAGTTTAAAATAAGAAAAGATAGATAAATGAGCAATAAGCAGATTCGTCTATAATGAGCACCAGGTTTTAAGTTGTCCAACTATAAAGATAAACAAATAAAAATGAAAAGTAGAAATTAGAAAATAAAGGATGTACAATGAATCAATATGTCAAATATGAGATTCAAGGGATCTTACAAATGTAAAATATAAGAATAAATGTAAATGTTAAAGAGCTAAAAAGCTATATATGTAATTTTAGGTGAAGAATAAGATAATCTTTATTGATTCAATTGATGTTCCCTTATTTATACTTTTTCTATATCTTAACGGATTTATATTTAAGTGATTTCTATCTAAAAGATCAGTGATTTATCCGAAGATAGGGTCAGTGAAAACTTTTCATTTGATAAAGGAAATTGAATAAGTATGTAAAAAATGTTTTGATGAGAGATGGGAAGGTTCTACAATTGTAAATGCCTCATCTCTGATAAAGTATGTTGCTTTGATTCGACTTGATTCATATTTATTAGCTTGAATGATTTGCCGTTTGGATTACAGGAGTTAAGGAAAGAAAAGGTACTATGTTCGATCCGTAACACTGTTACAAAGTGGTTTCTTGTAACGATAGAAAATAGAAGAGATGTTGCTACAAAGTGGTTTATTGTAGAGATAGAAAATAGAAGAGATGTGATAAAAGTATATAATAAAGAAATAGCCAAAGCAGATTCGTCTATTATAATAGTAATGAGCACTAGGTTTATAGTTGTCCAACTAGTAAAATGAGATAAAGTAAAGAGAGAGATAAAAAGATATACAGATAATAAAGTATAATATTACAATGAAATAGATGTATTCAAGGAATCAGGGCTTCTATATGTTAAGCTAATAATAAGATAGCTTCATAAATAATAAATGATATAGAGTGTTAGAATCGTATCGATTCGTAACACTATTCTCTATACTTTTATCGCATCTCTTTTACTTTCTCTCTCTACAATAAAGCACTTTGTAACAGCAACAATAATAGAGTCTTCCAATCCTATAAACTCGAAGCAAAAGAATTACGTGAGACGTTCATCAAATAGATTACGCAAAAATGTAAGCCCAACGGGGGGGTCGAACCCCCAACCTTGAGATTAAGAGTCTCACGCTCTACCGATTGAGCTAGCTAGGCATTTGATGTTACTGTCGTACTCAAAATAAGATTCAACCCAAATGTAAAGAGAGCGACCCAAAGGCGCTCGAAGGCGCTCGAAAGTTCTGGAAACTAAGGTAAAACAACGGATCGATTATCAATGCCATATCAAGCATTTGACTTGCTCGAAAGTTCGACATGTTAATACTTGGCACAATCGAATCTTCCATAGATTAGTGATATTGATAACAGAAAAGTATAAATACGAATAACAACACATTCAATAAAGATCAGCTTTCAACATTAGTCTTAGTTTACTATATACTTGAATATTTGTACACTCTACCATTGGATCCATCTCCTCAGACGACATTACTGTCAGATGCTTGTATATAGGAATAGTGAAGCAATCTGAGATCTGATCGAGATATAGGTTGTAAAGAATATAGAGTGTGCAGGAAGATGTTTATAGCCTTTTAGTAAGATGAATAAAAAGGTATCTTTATTATGTTTATGAATTGGGATGTATTTTATCCAATATTGTTTGTGTAATATTGCTCGCTATCCAGGTCAGTCGCTGTTTAATATTCCTGGTAGCGGGAGCTCTAGGTTTAAACCTACGCTTCTTATTCTTGTTTGTATTTAGCCTTTGGATGATATCCTGCAGATCTAAATCACTGTCAGAATACCCATCAACCCTGACATTACTGTCAAGGCTCATTTCTATTAAATAGTAATGGCCTCTACTTTGGTCACGTGTGTCCTTCACGTGATGTTCTGTAGTCTGTCTAGTCAATTACATTCAGAGTATAAAAGACTCACCTTTATACTCTTCAATAAACATTAACTTCTTTCTACTATATATCTCTTACTACCACATTTATATATTTGTTGTTCCTTACAGACATCTATCTATCTATAATAACTAAAGTACCTAATAGCCTCTGGCTATAAGTACATAACAGTTATGACATTACAACATGCAAAACAACAGCTTTCGTAGACATGACCACTGCAACTTTTAGTTATATTACCTCCTTTTACCCTAGGGTAAAATGTGCATGTCATTTTGCCCAATATTTACGGTGTTATCAGAAGGTTTGAAAGAGGAATTTTACATATTTTATGACTGGGACATGATCTGGATGCAATATAGTTCATTTTCAATACATTTGAGTATGTATGTTGGCAGCCCATCGTCAAATATCAATTATGCTTTGGATTAATATGAGGGCAAAATGTATACTTTATCCAGGGAGGTAATATGAGGATAGATTGTATAATTTGCCCGGTATTTTACCCTTATTTTACCTTTCAAAAAGTTGCAGTGCCCCCCCACTGCAACTTTTAGTTGTGTTACCTCATTTTACCCTAGGGGTAAATTGGCATGTCATTTTGCCTGATATTTGGGGTATAATATGAGGGTGTTTAAGAGGAAAAACATTGCAATTCTGAAATTTTTTTTATGATTGGCATATGATTTGAATACAATATAGCTAATCTTGTATGCATTTGAAATTGTATGTTGTCAACCAATCGCCTAGTACCGATTATGCTTTGGAGTAATATGTGGGCGAAATGTATACTTTCCCCTTGGGGTAATATAAGAGTAGTAGAATGTATACTTTGCCCAGCATTTTACCCTTAATTATAGTGCTTTTCACTTTTCTTGTTCCATTAATATACAACAACTAACTAAGAAGGTAGTCACTGGCAGCTCCTTTATATGGCTTTGGACCGCCCACAAAATAGATATAAACTCATAGTAATACGAACCTTTTGATAACCAGATAGGGCCTGAAAACACGCTTTGTTCTGTTTTGTCAGATGCCCTAAAAAGTGTTACACCTGCGCTACTGAACAACAAAGCATGCTAGAGCCAAGCGGTTTTAAACAAAATGTTGCGCAACACCCCCTTTATCAATCTGTTACTACTACTTAACAGGCGTAATTAACAGCTTTTCGTATGGATCTGGTCAAGGCCAGTGCTCAAACTTGGCTTATTTAAAAAAAACATCCATCCATTAATGGCAACTCATCCAATCAAAAATCCAATTACACCATTGTGTTTTTTACAAAATTTTGGTACAGGAAAGTGCTAATTTTAATGCTCTGACATTATCTTTTTTTCGAAGCAAGAGCTTGGATAATGGTCTTATCCTGCATACCTAAAACAACTGTATGCAACCTCCTGAGTTTAGTGCCAAGTGCAAAGTTATGCTATGCAGTTCCAACTAGAATGTTGCACAACATCCCCTCTATCGAAGTGCTGCTACTCCCATCATGCACTCGTAACTAACTGCTTTCCTCATGGGTCTTGTCAGGATCAGTCTTCAAAGTTGGATGATGTTTGGAAATCATCCATCATCCGCCAACGGCAACTCATACAAAGAAAGATCAAGCTACACCACCATCGTGTTTGCCAAAAGATTTGGAATAGAAACGTGCTAGTTAGTTTTAATATTCTACTACTACAGTAGCATTGATATTTCAAAAGCACATCCGGGATGATCGAAGCCTTGACATGCAAAACACTTCAATACACTGAGGATTTAGAGCAAGTGCAAAGTTCAGCTATGCAGTCATGACTACTACAGTGTTGCTGCGCAACATCCCTTCTATCAATCTGTTGCTAGCAGACACTCGTAATTAACAGCGCTTATTATAGATCTTGTCAAGGTGAATGCTCCAAATTGGCAAGTTTTGAGTAATCATCCGTACATCAAAGGCAACGTTTTCAATCTTAAATTAAACTATACCACCATCATTGTGTTCCTTGCAGATTTTGGCATTGGTACGTACTCATTTCAATAACCTGGAATGACGATTTTGAAGCCAAACTTTGAGTGGTTTCAACTTGGATACGCAAATACCAGAAGGACAATGCAACCTGGATTTAGTCTCAACCGCACAGGTACACTATGCAGTCATAACTACAGTACAACGTTGCCCATTATTTCCTCTATCAATTTGCTAATACTAGACAATCGTAACTAACAGCTTTTTTTCATGGATCTAGTCAAGATCAGTGTCCAATACGGCTTTATTTCAAAAAAAAAACATCCATCCATCAATAACAACTAATTTAATCTAACATTCAACTACTCCATCATGCTCCTCGCAAAACTTCGCATAGGTACGTGTCAATTTCAATACTCTAACAGCAGTTTTTTGCAAACGAATATCGCATGATGACCTAGTCCTGCATACTGATCACAATACTACCTGCGTACAAGCAGGATAATACTGTAGTGTCGAGCACAAAAAAGAAGACACAGTATGCAGCTTTGACTAAACTGTTTTCCAATACCCCACCTCCTGTCAATCCGTTAACACTAGACGCTTGTAATTATCCGCCTTCTTCATGAGTCTTGTCTAGACCAGTGCTTAAAATTGGATTATTTTGAATAATATCATCCATCCATCAACCGCAACACGTCCAGATGAGTATAGTCTGACCACACAGTTGTGTTCCTCGCAAAATTTGGCATTGGTACGTACATGTTTATCTCATATATAAGCCAGATGATTGACATTTGAAGACTTTGATTGATTTGATACCAATATAATGCAAAATTGTACTTTTGGATGTTATGAACAGGCTTAGATTGGTTCAAAACTCTTTTTTTAGGATAGTGAATGTATTTGATCATGTCTTATACTTATGCTGGTATCATGTGTAGTTACCTTGAGTCATTTGTACCATGCATTTTGAATGTTTAATGCTGCTTTTCTCATTTCAATTACATTTTTAGTTTCAATACAAATGCTTTATTTCTCCGAGCTGTCTCCAAATTTGAGCCAATCAAATTGCTCTAAAAGAACTACATACACCACAAATCTTGAAAAAAAATTGCGAGGGTTTCCCTATGTTTTTTGGTTAGGCGGACTTTTAAACATTGCCAAATACACTAGTATTAAGCTACGTTATCATCAAAATCCCCTAAAATGCCAGAATATGCCTTACTACACACCCCAGCTTATAGTGCAAACGCTTGAGACTCTCAATTAGCACCAAGTAAGTGATACCAATCAAGTGAGGGCAGCCTATCTACCCCCAGCCTCTGAATCAAAAAGTGTAGTTGTGCTTCAACGATAGGCTTATCCACACAACCAAAAAAGAGGGTTATGGCTCAAAGAACCATAAAAAAAAAGAGAAAGTAACAAGAGGGCATCACTAGAATAATGTGATAAAGAACAACAAAAACATCGCAGCACAGTTACATACAAAAATGTAACATGCAATGTGTACCATCAAAATGATGAGTACAAGAAAGAAAAAAGTAGTGAAAAAAATTACCGTCGTGGTTGCCTCATACAAAGCAAGAACACCACCAATACCACCACTACTATTACAGAAGAAGTAATACTTGAAGAACAAAATGAATGCAAGGCTACTCCAAAATAGAGCAGAATTGCCAGTAATACAATGCATCAAAAGATACACTATAGCACTGCGGTACAGCAACAGAAAAACAGTTGCGTGCAGAAAAGGGGGAAAGAATAAATCGCAATAGAGCAAACTAAAGAATGCACAGTATTACGAGAAAGAAAGTAATAAAAGGCTGAATGAATGTAATCCATAGTGACCAAATCCATGACAACCAAATCCATGGCAACCAAAGAAGGGGAATATACAAACCAAACACAACAATCAATATATTGTAACAAACTGGCCTAAAATAAACTGTGTAATTAGTATTACTGTATATTGTACTGCCAAAGGTGGCTCTTATCTGCTGATATCTACTGTAACAGACTTTAAAGGTGTCGTCTTGTGTACTGATGGTTGCAAAGACACGCTTCTGGTGGCGAAAGTGATGTTGTATTCAATAGAAAGTAATAAAAAGTATATGGTTTAATGGAGAAAGTGCAGTGCAAAAACAGTGCGAGAAAAAAAAATAAAAAATAAAAAACGCGTCGTTGCTGAGGGTGACTGCAGTCAATAGGCTACCGCAGCACAGAGCACACAGAATTTGAATGACGTGTACAATGAACATTTTGCACTGTGGTGACTGTACCCAAATGATTTTTTGTGATGATTTTTTTGAATCAAAAATCGATATAATTTGACATTTGTAAACATTTTTGTTAAAATTAGCTATATAAAGTGTGCTCAGCGTATACTACTGTCTAATAAACTTGAGAGGAAAATTTGAAGGCGCATTTAATGATATCAGTTTTAAAGTTGTTTTAGAATGAAAAGATAAAGAATTTTGCGAAAATATAAGAATCAGTTTTTCCAGGAAAAGTCGACATTTAGCATATGAAACGCTCAAAATAGCAGTTGCACAGGTTACCCTACATCTGTGCGGTCATTTTGATTCAATATATATCATAGTAAAAAGTGTCGTTTTCGCCTTCAAAATTGCGATCGTTTGATTTTTAACAAAAACCATGAGGGGTACCTCATGAAGAAACGTGGATTTTCGACGATTTGGATTGATCCAAAAAAAATAAAAATAAAGGTTCAGGATGTAAATGGTGATTAATAGCAATCATTTCGGACTATTCCCAGCATCTAGAACGGCTTAGAAGACAAGATATTGAGGGCTCAACTTGGGTAATTTAGCTAGCAGAAATACCTTTGGTGCCCCTGTTGATCCACAGCAGCTGATGACGCTACAGACTTGACTAAGACTTTAAACAGTTGCTATCTATTGGGACTACACACTGAATATGTTTAGACAGAAAGCGATAGAAACTTCGTTTGTATTTTCTCGCTATAAAAGTCCCCTGACATTGTAAGAATTTCACTTGTCATGTATTAATGGATCTTTTGATAAGCTACGTCCTGAAAGTCGTGCTATCTGCTGTGTATTTCTTCAGTTCTTTTCATACATAATATAAATGTAAAGCAATAGTTACGTGCAGTAGAAGGACGATTTTATACAATACATACTGTTGTTGTATAATATCTTGAGGTTGATATCTGTGTAATATTACCGTGCCCCACCACTGATAAACTGCATGAATTGTTTATTAAACGCACGTCTAAGGTAGCCATTTAAATTTTGCTCATATGGTTTTGATTCCCTCCGAGTAGGTACAAAACAATGATAATACGAACTCTCTAACAATTATTTACGGCATGGAAACACGCCTTGTCGTATTTTGTTGCTCAGCGTACAAAATAATGGTAAGCCTATGCCATTTTAGAACAAGGCATGCTAGAGCCAAGCAGTCTCAAATGCAGTGTTGCGCAACATTCCCTTTATCGATCTGTTACTACTGGACACTCGTAATGAATGGCTTTCCTTATGGATCTAGTCAAGGTCAGTGCTTAAATTTGCTTTATTATTTTAAAAGTCATCCAATCCATCAACCACAACTCATTCAATCCAAAATCCAATTACACCATCGTCTTTTTCTCACATTTTTGGCATAAGCATCTGCTACTTTAAACAATCGCTGCATTCAAAGCTTGATTCAAGCTTGGATGATGGTCTGACCCAGCAGAATACCAACTGTAAATACCTGCATACCACCAGGATTCTTTAGTGTCAAGCACAAAAAAGCTACACTATGTAGTTCTGGATACAGTGTTGCGCAACACCCACTCTATCAACAATCTGTTTCTACAGTACTACACTACTGGACGCTCGTAATTAACGGCCTTCCTTATAAATTTTGTCAAGATCAGTACTCGAAATTGGCTTATTGAAAAAAACATCCATCCATCAACAAAAGCTCATTTAATCCAAAGTTTAACTACTTCATCGTGCTCTACACAAAATTTAGCATAGGTACGTGCTAGTTTCAATACTCTAACAGCAACTTTTTGCAAATAGATCTCGCATGATGACCTGATCATGCATACCGAGAATACCTGCATACAAGCAGGATTTAGTGTCAAGCACAAAGATACAGTATAATACAGCTTTTAATAAAGTGTTTTCCAACACCCCACTTGTCAATCCGTTAACACTAGATACTTGTAGTAATTATCCACCTTCCGCATGAATCTAGTCTAGACTAGCGCACAAAATTGAATGATCATTTTTTTGATAATCGTTCATCCATTAACGGCAACGCGTTTAAATGACTAAAGTCTGACCACAAAATTGTGTTCCTCGCAAAGTTTTGCATAGGTGTATATACCTATCTGTGTATCTTTGTTCAAGAAAGATAAAGAAAGAAGGGCGTCTATATCATAAATCAGTGATTTCATCTGATTAAATAGTAGACTCTAAGCAGGTAGTTCAATATTCAGGCGGCGGTCCGCGCGTGAAAATTTGACCCGGACTTGGTGGTTTCTAAGGAAATATTTAGGTGGTCCGTATTAAACCTGTACTGCCATATGCTCATGCAACGAATGAAGCTTTTATTAAATGGACCAGCACTGCTGTCTACTTGTACGAACTTAAAATTTCAGCCAATCAAATTGCTCTAAAAGGACTACATACACCACAAATCCTGAAAAAAATTGCGAGGGTTTCCCCTTGTTTTGACTGTGGGCGGACTTTGAATTGTTACTAAAAAGGCAGGTACACTCTGCAGTTTGTTTCACAGTCTATCAAATCCCCTAGTGTGCTAAAATGTGCCTTACTACACACGCCAGCCTTCGGTTCAGCAGACGAGACCCTTCACTAACACCAAGTAAGTGATGCTAATCAAGTTAGGGCAGCCTATCTACCCCGGCCTCGGATAAAATCTCATTGTGCTTCAACGATAGGCATATCCACACAACGAAAAAAGAGGGCTATGGCTCAAAGAACCATGAAAAGTGGGAAAAGTAAAAAGAGGGCATCACTAGAATGTGATGAAGAAGAGAAACATCGCAATCCAGTTCCATACAAAAAGGTAACATGCAATGTGTATCATCAAAATGATGAGTACAAGAAAAAAAAAGTAGTAGAAAAAAGTATCGTAGCTGCCTCATACGAAGCAAGAACACCAATACAACCAGTATTATTACAAAAGAAGTGATACTTCAAGAACAAAAAGAATGCAAGGCTAGTCCACAATAGAGCCGCACTCCCAGCGATACAGTGCATCAAAAGATACACTATATCACTGTGATACAGCAACAGAAAAATAGTTGCGTGCAGAAAAGGGGAAAATAATAAATCGCAATAGAGCAAACTAAAGAATGCACAGTATTACGAGAAAGAAAGCAGTAGAAGGTTGAATGAATGTAATCCATGGCAACCAAAGAAGGGGAATATACAAACCAAATACAAACCATACACAAACAGCAATATATTGTAGCAAACTGGCCTAAAATAAACTGTGTAATTAGTATTACTGTATATTGTAACGCGAAAAGTGGCTCCTATATATCGGCTGGTACCTACTGTAACAAACTTGAAAGATGTCGTCTTGGGTACTGGTGGTTGCAAGGGTATGCTTCTTTTGGCGAAAGTGGTGTTGTATTCAATCAATAGTAATAAAAAGTATATGGTTTAATAGAAAAAGTGCAGTGCAAAAACAGTGCGAAAAAAAATAAAATAAAATAAAAACGCGCTACTGAGGGTGACTGCAGTCAATAGGCTGCCGCAGCACAGAGCACGCGGAATCTGAATGACGTGTACAATGAACATTTTGCACTGTGGTGACTGTACCCAAATGATTTTTTTGCGATGATTTTTTTGAATCAATATCGACATAATTTGACATTTGTAAACATTTTTGTTAAAATTAGCTATAGAAAGTGTACTCAGCGTATACTACTTTCTAATAAACTTAAGGGGAGAATTTGAAGGCGCATTCAATGTTGTCAGTTTTAAAGTTGTTTTAAAATGAAAAGTTAAAGAATCTTGCAAAAATATAAAAATCAGTTTTTTCAGGAAAAGTCGAGATTTAGCATATACAACGTTCAAAATAGCAGTTGCACAGGTTACCCTACATCTGTGCGGTCATTTTGATTCAATATATATCATAGTAAAAAGTGTCGTTTTCGCCTTCAAAATTGTGATCGTTTGATTTTTAACAAAAACTTTTTTTTTTTTTTTTTTTTTATGGAGAAATCGGCAGGCTACCGCTCGTATTTATTATGTTATTAACATGCTACCAAAAGACTCTTCTACCTAAAACGACTAGTCTATAAGTGTGTGCACTAGAGGGACAAGAAGGGCATGACTACTGATTTGAATTACAACCGGGGCTAAGAAGAGCATTCCCACGAGAGAGGACCCAGGAAATCTTGACTAGGGATAGTACTGTCAGCACTTGATCAGATGGTTATCGCAAAGAGACGAAGATACTCGACCGAAGTCGCAGACAAGAGAGAGAGCAAACCAACAACACACCAGTAATAAAGCAAACGTTCACGTTAGTGAAACTCATCAACACTAGCTGAGAGCAGGCAGGCTTCGATGGACTTGAGATATCGTGTAGACTAAGGCTACGTGTAAATCGCATACATCTGGCACAACCTGACGTTATTCTTCAAGGTTGAAAAAACCTTAGCTAAGGGAAAAACCAAGCGACTATGTACTCTGTCAACTATTGTGATGGGAGAGACCATAATGTGCGCCACCACCGCACAAAACTAGGGAATCACCCCGTTTGGCCAAAAAAACAGTAGAGAAAGTGAAAGAAAGGTGGATTTTTAACAAAAACCATGAGGGGTACCTCATGAAAAAACGTGAATTTTCGACGATTTGGATCGATCCAAAAAAAATAAAAATGAAGATTCAGGATGTAAATGGTGATTGATAGCAATCATTTGGCACTATTCCCTGCATCTAGAACGGCTTAGAAGACAAGATATTGAGGGTTAAATTCGGGCGATTTGGCTGGGAAAAGTGTCTTTTGTGGCCTGTAGATCCGCGGCCCGGCAACTGATGCTACAGGCCTCATAAAGACCTCAAACAATTGATATTTTCTGGAATTATACACTGCATACCAGCAGACAATAAGCGATGTGAGTTTCGTGTATGCCTCGCTTGAGAAAGCCTTGGAAATTATTAAAACTTCACTTGTCATGCCTCAAGAATGCAGCTTCTAACAGGCTACTACTTCTTGATATTAGTGCTATCTGCTGTGCGTTTCAGTTCTTTTTCTACCGAATATAAACTTATAAAACAATTGTTATGTACAATAGAGTTGTCATTTTATACAACAGATAAATCTTGGGATGGTTGAAATTAGTAAAATTTAGAAGGTCTATAAAGGAATGTGTGTTTACTTGAGACATCTACGCAGACCTGTACCAGTTGGTTGTGCTGTTTGAATGAGCGAGATCCGCAGAAACCGAGTATTCTCTGGAATAATAGTCGAATTCTTGATGAAGGAGACTCTATTACTGACAGCATACTATGTAGTCAAGTCCATTGAATTCAATGACGCTGATTTCATCATGCAAAAATGCACATTTGCTAGAGTGTATCATCCAAATTACCACACTGTAGATAGGCTCCCAAAAAAAGTAATCCAGCGGTTGCCTGGTAGCAATTTAATGAATGCTACACAATTCTCAGTGATACAAACAAAGATTAACACTGCCTGTTGCTGACAATGCCAAAGAGATAATGCACAAAAAATGAGGCTGCTTTGTTTAATACCTGTATATACTGCAGATCAGTTGCAGACAGGACTTGATCATGATCCAAATATTGAAGCAAGAGGCTCTTGGGCATCATAAACATTAAGGAGTAATTGGGGTCCGTTTTTAATTGCAGGTTTTTTTTTCTTTTTGCTCTTTCTCTTTCTTTTCATTTTGTACAAATAAACCATGGGCCTAGATGATGAAGACTTGGAGAGGGCTGGCACCCGTTCAAGGCGACAGCTCACCAACTCGAAAAAGTATTCGGTATATCCACCACCGCCTGAGCACGATGCTGCCGATCAGCAAGAAATCACCATTATAGACGGACAGAACCATCCACTCAGAAAATCTAATAGCTATTTATCGCACCTCGCCAAGAGCAAATCAAGGACGCTGACGCTCGTCTGCTGTATATGTGTGCTCTTATTTATCAGCTTTTATCGATATCCATCCATACACTTACTGTCAAGGAGCGACACGGGCAGCCTCTTTGAGGACAAGACACTGTTCAACGACTCTTCACAATACACAGACTATGCGCTGCTTGACAGGTTACTAATAGACAAAAAAGGTTTGCTCAATTCTACTGAAACAAGCAATGCGAGACTAAGCAGCCCACAATACCATAGCTACGCCTGTTGCAGCCTCCTCATCCCGCTTCGACAACTACTTTAATGTCAACTACCCGGGCGAAAACTCGTTTGTCAACCAGCTGTCGAAAGGATCTGTGATAGGACACACCTTTGACGAGCTTCGTCGACTCACCAACAGCGTATCGTTGCCTGTGGTGTCCGCAGGCAAGAATCGCCGCGTGCCAGTTACAGCCATTGTCCATACGACCACAGTGACACAACTCTATATCCAAGTACAAGCGATACTCACTCAGACAGCGTTACCAGAGCACATTTGGATTATCTGTGACACGGCATCAAAGCAAGAGGTAGAGGCACGCATCATGACATTGGACCGCAGAAGAGTCAAGGTGATGGCAAGAGACGACGATACCAGTCTATGGCTCCAAACAGCGGCTCATGTGGCTACTGAGTTTGTCTGGATTATAGATCAAGACATTGCCCCTGGAAAACGCTACTTGGAAAACCTGCTCAAGCTGTCGTTCACAACACAGTACAAATCAGCGCTACTGGGGACCGAGGGAGCAGTGCTGAATATGGCGTCCAAAGACAAGATAGAGTGTATCCCGGACACGATGCACTCGGGGAGCCGACAGATGAGAAGCCAGGCCGTGGATATGATCAACGACAGCTGGTTGCTGCATCGATCCTGGATACCGTATTTGATGGATGCGATGGAGAAAAAAGAGATGGCAGCTGCAGAGCATTTGCTGGGATTGTTCATCAGCCGCACCCTGTACATGACAGCAGGCATCCCGTCTATTGCACTACCCAGCGATCCCATCGAACGAGCTTATTGGGGAGACGTCAGACTACAGCGGACACAGCGATCAGAGACATGCAAGGCCCTGGAAGCAATGGCCCACGACAAAGAGACGCAGCCTACGCTATACCAAGATATGCTATACCGGGGACAACCATCGTCGTCTGCAGACACTGCCGCCGAGCCGATTTTATTCTACGTGGACTCCAGCGACGACTTGGATCATTTAGCACCATTGATATGTCGGTTCGAAGCCAAAGAGGATGTGGATCTGCATATTGTGACCAGCGGCAATTCGAGAGGATTATCAGATCAGCAGATCAAGCGCTCGCTCTTTTCTTTGTGCGGTTACGATGATTTTCCTACCCGAGTGATAACGCATGATCTCAGCATATTGCATGAATCTGCCGACTGGAATCTGGTAAACGATGTGCTGCACCGCTTGACTCGCATCTTGACGGTGGTTCGGCCGGTGGTGATGATCCATACGCTTCAAAACGACGCGTCCATCAGCATGGAGGCCGCCAGCAAAATTGCGCGTGTTCCAAGCATCTACTTGCCAGCACAGGATATCGCTCATGTTACCTGGATGACGGAATTATCACTGGACACACTCTCAAGTAAAGTATAGTTTTGCTGCTGCTGCTAGAAGCGCTGCTAACCCTTTCTTTACAAGAGTGGAATGCATTCAGCATCAACATCATGATCACCACCGACAAGAAGCCACATGCGCTGGCACGACTGCTGAACTCAGCGACCAACGCACACTATCTAGGAGACAGGGTTGACTTGACGGTGCTCATGGATCAGACAACTGACCAAGTAACACAAGCATTAGCAAATAATTACAACTGGAAGAAGGGGGCCAAGAGCGTCCGTCATCGCATTGCAGCAGCGCCCAAATCGCCCGTCTTTGTCGAGTCGTGGTATCCAGCAAGCAACGACGAGTACGCCATCCTCCTCAGCAACGACATTGAGCTCTCGCCCATGTTTTACGTCTGGGCAAAGTACGCCATTCTGCAGTATCGCTACGCTTCGTTTTCGGATCAACTGTTTGGCGTCAGTCTGTATGCGCCGCAGATACTGGAGACCGACCCCTCTGGCCGACGCCTGTTCAATGCGAGCCAGACTGTGCACGGCGATGCGTACATGATGCAACTGCCCAGCCATGCTGGCGCTGTCTACTTTCCAGAGCACTGGCGGGAGTTTCACGATTACATCACCGCAAGAACGGCCGACATCAATGGCTATGAGATGCAAGAGGTCATTGTGCCCAACCTCAGATCAAGTGAATGGGAGAGATCATGGCGCAAGTACTTTGAAGAGTTGGTCTATTTGCGGTCCTACGTCATGCTCTATCCAACGCACAGCCTCTCCACCGTGCATCTGGAGCTAAAGAAGAAGGCGCTGCGAGAGCAGTTCAAGGACGCCGTCTCGCTCTACACGGTGCCGCTGTACACGCAAGACTTTGACATGCGCCTGCCGCCCTGGGACCAGCTGGCCCTGTTTGATCTGTGGGGATCGCCGACCACCATGGACGAACTCAGGGAGCGCGGACTGACACTGCGAGCCGAGATATCGTCATGCAGCCTGATAGACCAGCAGTACGATCCAACCGACTTGCTGTGTCCCTTTGCCCGACTAGTGAGTGTGTCATTGGAGAGCGAGGATGATCTGTTACCTGAGCTTCCTACAAAGGAAATCTCTGTGTATACATGATTCGGGAAACACAGTCTCTCCTCCCTCCCCCTAATTAGTGTCAATAAATTAAACTTGTTTCTCTTTCTTTTTTTCCCTTTTTCTCTCTCTCTTCTCCAAATCAACATGTCATCCGAAATACCCAAATCCCACTCCTCTCCATCCGATGCAGACGACAAGCAAAAGAGGCTGAAAAAGTACGACAAATTCAACACACATTCGCTGCGCCGTGATCTGTTACTGTCCAAGTTTGACCGCACGCTGGTGGTAGAGAAGGCTAAATTTGAGCCCACAGCCAGTGAGGACAGCCTCATCACCCAGACGCAATCAGCCCCCATTGTGCCGACACAGCACACAGACGCCCTGCTGCCAAAGATGGACGTCCTGCCGAATGACGAGAGCCATACCCTGGAGGCCGATAGCACCTCCTCACCGCCTGCTCCCATGCCAACGTATGCATTGACCATGTCACCCTCCGCACCTACGCTGAGTAGTACGGCAGGCAACAGCAACAATAGCATGGCATCGCTGTTGACGTCAAATCCACTGACCACCTCACATTCCGTAAACGATCATAAAAGAAGGTTGACACCTGTTAAGAGTGAGGTAATTCAGTCATCATCACACCATGCGCATAATTTTTTTTTCTCAACGCTAGCAGCAGAACAATGGCACAGTACAAGCACCCACACCATTGCGTCCGTCAACAAGTCTACAGCACAATAGAAAAGTAATCAAGAAGCAATCAAAGCCTGTCATGAACGGCACGGCGAGTCCGGCCGAGGTCTTTCACAGAAACCTAGTCGATGCCGTCTCCAATGTAGAAGGTATTATGGCGAGCCCAAATGCATTTCAGGAGCCAATCATGCTCACAGCGATTGTGTAGACTCGGATGAGAATGAGCACTATGTATACCCGTACAGTGGAAACGAATCAAATGCACCGGGCATCCATCGCCCTCTTTCCGTTCGATCCACGCCAGCAAGCCTATTAGACTCGAAAAAGCGATCCAGAAAGGGATTCGGCGAGTGGCTAAGGCAGACCTTGTACAACAAGCCCCCACAACCACCAGTAGACGAAGAGGAAGAAGACCCCTTTTGGTCCAGCGGAGAGCAGCAGCAGCAATCGCAGCAGCGAAGGCCGAAATTAAGGAACCATGTCAAGGACCATCAACAGCAGCAATCAAACAAGTCCAGCCTGCTCAATCTGTGGCATGACAGCTTCAACAAGAAATACGCCAATCCGCTATCAAAGAAATCATCCGCCAAAAAGTACTACTCCTCACAAAAGCACTCGCCTCCGTACATTGGACATGGCAACAGAAATGGCGGCTACACCAGCGACGATGAGGAGGCGCCGTTACTGCTGAGACGACAGAAGCGGTCCTTTTCAAAGCCGAAAAAGACATGGTATGTGTGTTGCATGATGACAGTATTATACTTCTCAAACTCACAGTGACCGCAAACATCAGCACACATACGCTGCAAAACTTGGTCCTGTCGCTTATTTTGCTGGTGATACTGCTGCTGCTCATGATAGTCTATAAGGCGCAGCCCTTGATGGAACTATCGGTCGACATGGGGCGCGTGTTGGCCACGGACAAGGAGCTCATTTTTGACCTCAAAGTGAGGGCAGACAACTGGAACTGGTGGACGATCCATGTCGCTGATGCGGATATAAGCGTGTTTGCATTCAGCCAGATTGTGCCAAGCAGCAGCATTATTGTCACCGACATGAACTCGAGCACGATTCGAGGCGTGGATCCGGCCGAATACTTGGGCGGTTTGACACATTTCGACGAGCCCCTATCGATACCGTCGAATCGATTCCACAGCGACACGACCTTGGAAGCTGTCAGTCAGATTCGAATCAAATCACCTGGGGCCGACACCGCCGGTAATGAGAGATGGTACGGTTTGCAGTACAAAAGGGGGTTAATTTGAATTAGATAAACTTAATCTCTGTATATTAGGTCCAGAATGATCCGATACCCGTATGGCCTTGTCGTCAGAGGCGTGCTCAAATACAAGCCTATACCCTTCCTGCTGGGCACGTATCCACAGTCAGTCGCCATATGCAATGTCACCCAGGTAGATCCCACCACCGGCGCCGTGTCAGCGTCTCCAGATAAAACCATCTGCGCTAGTGAAGACAAAGTAAGCATATTTTCACACGGTCGTCTTACAGGGACTGTTGTCGGATGGTAATAAAAAAGCATTGTTCCTTGCCCCTCCTTTCTTTCAAGTCTGATTTCAATCAACTTCATCAAGAAACAACAATATGAGTAAGCTTGTCATTTACGGTGGTGCCGGCGCTTTGGGCCGTGCTCTTGTTCAGCACTTTAAGACAAAGGGCTATGTATGTATATCCAGCTCCTCACAGAGATGGCATTGACATTTTGGCTACTAGACTGTGATCAATGTCGATTTGGTCGAGAACCAAGACGCTGATTTCAACACACTGGCAACTGGCAGCGGCTCTCTTTCCGAGCAGGGCCAATCCATCAGCGAGTCCATCGCTTCAGTCTTGGGCTCCGAGAAGTTGTGTGGTGTGTTCTGCGTCGCCGGTGGTTGGGCAGGAGGAAACGCTGCAAGCAAAGGTAACGTTGCAGCACTACAGAAAGCTCGTGAGAGCCTTGTTGCTAATTGATGGAGCCTCCACGCGCGTATACTAGATTTCTTGAAGAACTCTGAACTGATGTTGAATCAAAGCGTCAATTCCTCTTTGATTGCTGCTCAAATCGCATCCAAACACCTTCAACCGTAAGTAGATGGTATTTCGAGTTGCATTGAAAAAAAACAGTGAAATCTGACACGACGGATACATTCAGGGGTGGACTTTTGACCATGACAGGCGCATTGGCCGCTTTGGATGCTACTCCTGGTATGATTGGCTATGGCATTGCAAAGGCTGCTGTTCACCATCTTGTCAAGGATCTCTCTGCTCCCAATGGCGGACTTCCAGAGGGCTGTAAGGTCACTGCTGTATTACCGTAAGTGCTTGGATCGCGCGCTTGAGCAAAGAATGGCATTGACATGGTGTATTTTGCAGAGTTACCATTGATACTCCCATGAACAGAAAGTTCATGCCCGATGCTGATTTCAGTACATGGACATCTCCTGGAGACATTGCCAAGTAAGTTGCTATCTATCATCCGTGTCCAGCATTTGGTATTTATCGAGATTGCATGCTTTGTAGCCAATTGGAGGGATATCTTACAGGTACATTGCCTCTTACCAGCGGCAAGCTTGTTAGCGTTGTTACAGAGGGTGGTGTCACTGCATTTGATCAAATTTAAGGATTCTTGCTGAATAAATTGTAATAATAAAAAAGCCTGTGTGTATTAAATAGCTTCAAGAAACAAATGCCCTTCTCCTGCATGTACCTTGTGGTTGTGATAGGTATCACAATTTAAATAGACTTTCTGAGCCGTACAGAACATCTTGCAGCGCAAGATTATAGATGTAGGCTCATGCCGACCTGTTATTGGCGATCGCGCTGTGTTTAGGTTGTAAGTGTAATGAGCAACATTACTACTACTATTTCGTATTCTCAGATGCTTTTTGATCGATGGTACTTGTGTGTAGGTAATAGCTGTGGATTCACACAAATGCAACAGCATTGCTGATGGTTCCACAATGTATACACACTGACCAACCTACTCAAATGTCCCAGCAATATAAAATCACGAAATTTGTGTTCATCATCAGTAAGTATAAGAGGCAGCATTTATCAGCTGAAATCTACTCTTATAATATATGGTATCTAGTGTTGACAATATAGATGCTTGTATGATGGGACTGAAAAGGATAAATAAGAGTCAGTTTGACATGATGAAGAGCAAATCTGTTGCTACATAATGCATGCTACTACTACTACTACTACTATATAATACACCGTATATTCGGCAAGAGTGTCCTGAAATCAATGTTGGCAAACTATCGCCGCTACGTAAATTACGCACAGCGCTTCTTGATCCAGGAACCAAGCGGCCCATAGTTTGCATGATAATCATGTTTGTATACTTGTTTTGGCTTGAGAAAGCGGCTCGAAGCGCAGTAACGGCTCGAGTTTACTGACAATGCATATCAGACACCATCTTGCGTAGGAAATTCTGCCGCTGCTACTAATTATACACCACACCAAGGCAAACACCTGTTGCTGTAGATGGATTGCAACCTTTTGTCATTTTGACATTCCCATTTTGCAGCCTGATGGTATACAGCCCGTCTCCATACTAAGCTAATGCGATTTGCAATTCTCACCTGTCAACACAATATCACTAGACCAAATGATACAAACGACTGGCATTCAGAAGACATCTTACTCTTAAGGGATTATTTCTTCTTTTGGGGATAGTGATACAAAGGGTTGCTTGTTGCAAATGACCTTTGCCACCACCGCATTGCTGTTTTTGTGCAATCTTGGAGTTTGTCAGATTCTTCAAAACAGAGCAGAAAAGCAGAAATAGCCTGATGAGATCTACATTTCTTCCATGATAAAAAAAAACCAAAATCAAAGGCAAGACGCATTGTCCAAGGATATATATTATATTCCTCGTACGATGCCTAGATCAACCGGTCGTATGCAAAGCATTTATTTCTACACAGTAGCACCAAATCAAAAGGGAAACCTTGCATCGTGTTTACTGGATTTGTGTGTGAGAAGCGTCTCATCAGATGATATACGTTGTATTTTGTATACCTTGAGTTCTTTTTTATATCACCTACGCAATCGTTTATCCCAGTTTTCAGTACGCCTTGTTGGTGGGCAATTCACATGAATCGACTCAAGCGTGAATCCTTAAATTGGGGACCGTCGTACCTGTAAGCACACACACACAGTTGTCTCCATCTACTACACTGTGCTACAAAAACCAAAGAAACCAATAATGTCCATGTCCTTGTACAAGAGAGAGAGATCCATCGAGTATATAAATATGGCCATCTATTTTGTATGCCATGTCTTTCCACATTGCTCTCTCTCCCGTAAATCCATATACACCGTCTTTATATACTCTCCTTCTTGTCTATAAAACAGCACTCTCCACTCTTTAACTACTACTCATCATAATAATGGCTGGTAGCATACACCAAACGTATGAGCATCAGGCAGTTGTGTCTGATGGCGGTAATTATTATCACACAGCAGACGACGAAACAAACCTTCGACACGATGATAATGATTTAATGGAGGAATACTCTGAAAAAGCCGCTCCTCCTCCCAAACAAAAGTTTTACAAAAAGAAAAGGTACTGGATCATTTGCTCTATCACTACCGTCATTGTAGTCGTAGTTGCGGTCGTCCTGGCCCTCTATGTCATCTTCCCCAAGATTGCTCAGTCCCTGATGAACAAGTCCAAGATTGACGTTACTGCTGCTGGCATCACATTCACCAAGCCTGATGCCTTGGCAAATCAGGTCTACGCTAAGCGTGATGGCGATGACATGAACTCTACCTTCTACATGAACATGGAAAGCGCTCTCTCTGATACCGGCCCATTCAGCGCATCGATCAAGTTCCACAACCCTGTTCAAATCTACTATAACGAATCCTATCTCGGTGATATTTTCTTGTACAATGAAACAAGCATTGGCGGTGGCCATGGCAACTTGAATGCCATCACTCCCTTCTTGATCAGAGATCAAGCTGCCTTTGCTGCTTTTGCAAAGACCATGCTGGCTGTCGAATCTTTCAAATGGACCCTCAAGGGTAAACTTGACATTACAGCTCTCACTAGGTATGTTGATGTTGCGACCTAATGAATACACATATATTAATTTACCACGCAATCTTGTAGAACAGCAACTGTGGACCTCAACAAGGAGATTGTTCTGAATGGTAAAGTCTGCTTATAATCACACTTGTTTAGCAATGTACTCATCTTGCATTCACACAAAGGTATGAATGGCTTCCCCAATGTCAAGATCAACTCATTCCAGCTTCCTGGCGATGACCCCAATGGCGGTATTCTGGTTGAATTGGGCACTGTCCTGGAGAGTCCTTCTCCCATCGGTGTGCAGCTGGGTACCATCAAGCTCGCTATCGGTTACGACGGCGTGCCATTGGGCATGGTTACTGCTCAAAACGTGAACCTTGCCAAGGGCGAGAACAACATTCTTCTCAAGGGTACGCTTTCTCCTCACAACGACACTGCTTCCCTTGACAAGATTGGTGTGCTCTTCTCCAACTACGTCGCTGGCCAACTCTCCAATACAACGGCTGTTGGTGTGTCCTGTGCTCCTGATGGCGTGAATCCCATCACCTGGCTCTCTGAAGGTTTCTCTACCGTCAACTTGAATGTGGGTCTCACTGCTGGTGCTCCTCTCAAGATCATCAACGGTGTTAGCATGGGCTACCTTGACTTGAAGTTTGATCCTGCTGCTCCCTACTCGCCCGTTGCCAATGCGCCTGCCGTCACTGCCAACTTCCAACTGCCCTTTGGTTTCTCACTGAACATTAGCGAGGTCTCTCAGAACATTACACTTGCCATTAATACCACCGGCGCACAAACTGAGAGCTTTGCTGTGATGCAAACACCCTTTGTTCCTGCTGTCAGCAACCAGCAAAACGGCACCATCATCTTCCCATTGAGCAACACGGCTATTGCTGGTATCCCTGGCAAGGAGAGCTTCTACAACCAATACACCTATGCCTTGACTGCTAGCGACAACTACACCTTCATGGTCTCTGGTATTGCTACCACCAAGACCAACACACCCATTGGTCCTATTGTGCTGACTGGTATCAACTTTACCGTACCTACCACACTCAAGGGTCTGCAGTTCTTGAACAGCACAGCTACTGTCATCAACTCGCTGGATGTTACAGGCGGTACTGAAGCTGGTCTTGCTCTCGCTATCAATGTCACCATGGACAACCCATCTGATTTCGGTATTTCTACTGGCGATGTGAGCTTCAACATGGGTGCCAGTGGTACCACGCTTGGCCTTGTCACCTTGAACAACCTTACCTTGAACCGCGGTCAAAACACGGTTGCTGCTGCTGCCTCCTTTGATCCCAAGTCATCCGATGTTGGTCAAAACTTGCTTAGTACCTTTGTGATGGGCGCCAACAATGCTGTTGATATCTCTGGTTATGCCAATTCTACCAACATTGCTTCTCTTGCTCAAGCCTTGAGTGTTGTCAGCCTCAGTTCCACGCTGCCCGGTCTCACTACTGCTTTGATTCAAGGTTCTTCCATGTCTGTTCTCAACGATACCTTGCAAACAAGCATGGTCGGTGTCAAGGTCACTATTGCCAATCCCTTCTCTGCTGGCTTGAGCATCTCCAAGGTGGTTGCTGCTGCTACGTTTGTCGGTATGCCTGTGGGTAACATTGATCAAGACATTAGCAGCAATCCTTTTGTCATTGGCGGTAAGGCTACTGCTACATCGCAAGACTTGAGCATGAGCATGAACCTGGAGCCTGCTGCTGTTGCCCTGTTGCTCCGTACACTGGCTGTCCAAGCCAACATGGATACCAGAGCCCTGGACGGTCTGCTCGCTTTGGGTGGCTTCAACATTGAAGGTCAAGAAGATGTCGGCACTGACTCTAGCCTCTTCAAGGGCTTTGACGTGTCCAAGTTCACTCTGGATGCCATGAAGGCACTGAAGGTCGATCTCTCTCTTTCTTCCACCATCACTATTGGTCAATATGTCAATGATTTGGCCTTCTCACAAGGTGGTGTTGCTGTTGCTGCCGACAACTCTGTCACCAAGTTGATCCCCATCGTTGGCCAGCCTATTGTGCAGCAAGTTGTGGATGGCTCTGTGCTCGGTTTTGAAACCATTGTCATGTCCAATGTCGGCGAAAACTCGTTCACTGTGCAAATGAAGGGTAGCATCTCCAACTCGGGTCCTATGGATGCCACCATCAGCTTCCCTACGCCTCTCACCGTCTACTGGCAAGGAAAGACCCTGGGTACAGTGACCATGGCCAACATTGAGGCCAAGGCTGATGTCGGTGCTTCCTTTGATGTCCAAGGCAGTTTCTCTGTCAACAATGGCAACGACATGGCTGATTTCTCTGCCTACTTGATCAACAACGAGTCCTTTGAATGGGAGATTGTCAGCAAGGACGTCAGTGTCACGGCACTTGGTTTTACCTTTGTCGGCGTCTCTCTTGACAAGTTTGTCACCTTGAAGGGCTCCAATGGCTTCAAGAATGCTGTTACTGTCAAGTCCTTTGACTTACCTGCCAATGATCCTGCCGGTGGTATTACTCTCACTGCCGATACTGTCATCAACAACCCCAGTCAAGTTGGTTTCAACCTCGGTGGTGCTGCCTTTGAGACCTACTTCAACGGCGTTGATCTTGGTCCACTTGCCTCCGATGGTGCTGCGTTCTTTGCTCCTCTCACTTCCTCTAGCATGAAGATGAAGGGTCGCTTGATCCCTCAAGACACCAAGGAAGGCATTATTGCTATTACCACAGTGTTTGGTCACTATCTTGCTGGTATGTCATCAAACCTTACCATCAAGGGTGTCTCTGGTTCTGGTAGCAATGGCCCTGTCAGCTGGTTGACTACTGCATTCAAGACTATCAACATTGAGAACGTCGTTTTACCTGGTCCTCCCACTATTCCTGAGCTCATCCCCTCCATTGAGATGAAGGACCTCAAGTTGGACTTCACCAAGGATCAATGGGCTCCTCCTACCAGCTCTTCCAGAGTTGAGGCTCAACTCAAGAATCCCTTTGGCTTCCCTCTCTCTGTTGCTCAGCTTGACATGAAGGTCGAAGCTACCTACCAAGGCGCCTCTGTTGCTACGCTTGACATTCCTACATCGCCTGCTTCTACCTCCAACACTGGTTTGATTACCACTGGATTCAACGACATTCCATTCAAGGTGGTCAACCACGAGCTCTTTACTGGTTTCAACGCCTTGTTGACTTTGACGCCTAGTGTCACCTTTGGCTTGAAGGGCTCTTCCAATGCTGTTGCCAATACTGCTGTTGGTACTCTGTCTCTTCCTGGTGTGCCATTCAACGTGGACACTCACTTGGCTGGTGAGTAAAAGGAGAAAGAAATGCAACAAAATAGTTTTCTAATCGTATTGTTCTTTTTATAGGTTTCAATAGCTTTGGTAACGTAGCAACCATCAAGTCCCTTAAAGTCAGTGGTGCTGCTCCTGGATACATCATTGTTGACTTGGTGGTTACACTGAACAACCCTTCCAACATTACTATTACTATTGGCGATGTCAACTTTGATGTCTACATGAACGAGTACAATGCCAGAGTTGGTAAAGCTTACATGATGGATACGACCATCAAGCCTGGGGCTCAAGACTACAACTCTGTGATGCACTTGGCTGAAGGAGCTACTAGCATCGAAGCTGTTGGCAAGATGCTCTATTACTACTTGACAGGTGCTACTGTGCCCTTGACCATCCGTGGCAGTGATACTTCTACAACCATTGAGCCTCTTAAGCAAGGTCTTTCTCAACTCCAACTGGCCACTTCCATCAATGGCGTCCAGACCGGTTTGATTGAAAAGCTGGATGTTGTGGTTGATATCAACGATCTTGCTGCCGGTCTCCCTGCCAAGGCCACCATCACTATCCGCAATCCTTTGGACACCAAGTTTGCCTTGAAGAGCATCACTGCTAGCTGTACCTCTTATCTTACCTGTCCCTACGCTGGTAAATACCGATACACTAACTTTGAGATTGGTACCGTCAACTACGAGTTCAACCCACCTTTCGAAGTTGGACCAGGCGAGACAAAGACTACGGGCGAGGTTCCTGTCAACATTGACATTGCCAAGCTGGATGCTGTCATGGCTGATTTAGGTGCTATGAAGGGTACATACAACATTAGTCAGACAGCAGCTGCCATTGTGGGTGATCAATTCCAAACGGACCACATGGTATACAGTCAAATGAACGTGCCTTACACCATTTCCATCCCTGGGTTCCCTGATCAATACGATCCTACCTGGGCAGCCATCTGTGAATCTCCTCCTTCTGGTGGCAATGTTGACACGCTTTCACTTATTCTCAATAACGGTACTTCCAGTGCTGCTCCTAATGCCACGTCTCCCGCCACATCTGCTGCTGTTTCTTCAACATCCTCTGTGGTGCCTGTTACTACTACCACTACCGAAGCTGCTGCTACCGAGACCACCACTGAAGCACCCAAGCCTACTACCACAGAAGCGCCCAAGCCTTCTACAACTGAAGCATCTCAGCCTACTGCAACAGATGCTCAACCTTCGACTACGGAGGCAGCTCCCCCAACAGTTACAGACTAATGTAACATCTCCATCTATCTTTTATTATTAGTAATATCTTAATATAACTATAGCAATGCGATACACATTGTTCTCTTTAAAAATCAACACATGTAATAACACTCTTTTGTTTGACCACTATCCCTCTCTACCTTATATACATATGCTTTATATTCCATCTATTTCTATCTCACATCATATCTATACCGCCCCGTTCCAAAAAATATAATATGTAATTCTGACAAAACCTTGTGGAAAAGGCATGGTTTACTGAAGATTATCAATAAAACGAGCAAAGCAACGTCGCATGTATCATACATTTTTGAAAAGTGTAGGCTCTTGTCTTTCTATCATATCCATTTAGTTTTTTTGCGACAATATAAATAGAAGAAAAAAGGTTTATAAGTGCCTAATAATGGATAGCTCCACCACGATTCTCCGTCAATTCTTTGATCAATTTGTTGACTTGGCTCATATGAATCGACTCCTAGGAGTCTATGATTGCTAGTTTGAAAGCAGGAAGCTTTATCCCTGGATAAAATTGTTGCTAAACCTTGTATATTTTGTAATTCTCCACAGGTTCATAATAGGATTCATATTTGGGAATATGGGCCACCTGTATCAAGCTGATCTCAGTTCAGGAACCTGAAATTGATATAAATGGAGGTATCTCTCTCTTTACCAATATACCTATTTATCTTTTACTTTTCAAGTGTATCCACTTATTTCTACAAGCCTCAAAAACAAATATCAAGACTATCACAGCAAGCAAACAGTTTACTCTTCAAGATTCTCCACCTTGCCCTTGGTACTACGGTAGCCCATGTACGACTGGAAAGTCCAAACGCAGCCAAGGGCAATGGTTTTTCCTTATCCACGGGTACCCCTAGTAAGTACATTATCCAGCAGACTTTGGTATACATTTCCAAACTGTTTCCTAATGCAATTGCAGAGGGGAAAGTTTATTTCAAGAACTCACCCCCATGGTATACTCTAGCACGCTTATCGTCGTCGTTCTACCCGTGGATATACAATGCTCTTGTCCGGGATATCATGCAAGTAAAACTTTTCCATCAATCAATGCAAGTATATCAGTGCTAACTTCCCTTTTTGCTATGATTGCTTATTCCTTCCTTGCTCTTTGGTTCCTTCCGTCGTTTGTTGTGCTTTACCTAACCCAAGAATAGTTTCACAAATTTGTATAATGCATCTCAACTACATAGTAAATGTACTCTCTCTTGCTAAACCAAGAATTCGATACGACGCTGTTCGGCTATATGAGCAATTGTAGACCAACAGATCAGAAATTTATAAGCGCATTATTGAGTGAGCAGCCTTCAAATGTATTTACCACTGTAAAAATAGCACTTTGCATCGCGTGTATCTTGCCAAAAAAACATAATCTCGGTCTCAGAACAAGTGCGATCGTGTTCTACGACCTGACATTAGGTCAAGGATCACTTTCCAGCGATTTTTTGGGGAAAGTTTTGATCGTCGATTTTTGAGCATTTTGCCCTTGCTCCTGTAAGGGAAAATTTGATGATTTCAAAGAAAGGAAGTTTTCACCTCGAAAATGAGGTTTTCTACTATAGTGTTCCTAAGCTCAAAACAACCGTATAAGTGCAAAGCATCGTGTGCAACTGTCTTTTGGCCAGTTTACCATGCATTTTGTTAACATTTCCTCAAAAAACGTGTTTTGTGTTTTTTGAAAATTAGTCCACACAAACTAAAAGGATCACTCAAAAAGTGGCACCATTGGATTCCTTGATCTTTTCTGCATGTATAAGACTTAAGAAATGCCTGTTGATGATATAGTAAAATTTTGTGTAATTGCCCAAAAAAGGTTTTGGGATGTCCAAATTCATCGTTCAGAAGATCACAGGTAGCTCTAAAATTCAAATCCAGCTCAGGCTGTTTTGCCCTAGCTTTAGCTAATAAAATACACTGTACAGGTCTAATTGATTTTGCTACGCTCAATCGCTTCTGGTGTTATCCCTACGGGTGTTGTTCTGTCATATAATTCTTTCGCAAAACTTTCTTGCAAATCCTTCAGCATCAAATTGCCAATTCTCATCGTTTTCTACCAATCCCTTACATTTCACGTGAGCTAGACGATCCTAAAGAAATTTGATCTCGACATTTCAGTATAGAATACATTTAGTTAGGGAACGTTAGGTGTCTGGCACATGTAGATCATTGATCCAATGTAATCTGGCTAATGAAACAAGAGATCTCCACTTTGAATCTATACCTCACATCATAGTGATGCTTCCACAAAGGATTCATACTGCTGTGGCAGCACAAGCATTGCTTCAGTCATGCAGAGGATCCAAAAGGTGGACTACGTGACGCGATAATAATTTTTTGATTGAAAGGTATAAAATGCTGACAACTCCATCTATCATCTCTTTCTTCGCTCTATATCTCGCGTGTACACATCCGCAGCAACAAGTATACAAGAAAATGAGCTCCTTTGATACTGATGAGATAATTGATCCTACTGATGTCGAGGTAGAGAGAAGCAGAGATGTCCTCTTGCATGTTGCTGTTTCTAAACCTTTTCCCGTTTAGTTTTTCAAGTTTCAAGGCCTTGTTCCCGATGCCAAAGTGTCCATTCAGCAGGAGCCGTTTGACACTGCAAACTATCCTGCCACCGTGTCTCTGCTGGCATGCTCAAACAAGTTTGGCCAGTTTGTTGCCGCTACAAAACAAGGTAAGTCGGCATGCTTGCAAACGGGAAGTGTGTCTTGCTGATGTCAGACAATTGAGAATAGGTTTCATCTTTGGCTTGACAAAGGCACTTCGCACGACATTCTACAGCGCAAAGAAGGGCGAAATGAAGCAGCTTTCCGACAGTGACAAAGTATCCGTGTCTCTCACACATGCTGTCAGACAGATTCGATTTTCAGCAGACGAAAAGCACATCTTGATTGCATGTGATGGTGGCAATCTGTCTGTTTACAGCACAGACGACATCCAAAGCCAGGTATGTGGCCAGACGAAGCATGGCATTTCTTTGTACTCATTCAGGCTACCACCACCGTAGAAGGAGAATGCGAAGCCTGTCCATACCTTTGCATTGGGCAACGATGTGGCTGATGTACGACCCAACCCTGAAGCATACGGCAACATTGCAGCAGTGTTATACACAAACCAGCAGTGCGCTCTGATTGATTTTACCACTGGCAACACCGAGTGCACTTTTCCTTTGGACAATGTTACAGCCATCTGCTGGTCCTTCAAGGGAAAGCAAATCGTCTGTGGTAAAAGCGACGGTGGACTCCAGCATTTCGACATCAAGGGCGCAGTGAAGGACAGTTTGGCTGTGCCAGAAGCCATGAGTGCTGGCCACGGCGACGAAACAGAAAACAGATATGGCAAGTTTATGGATATGCTCACTGCCGCATGTTGCTGATATAATAGTTGCTTAGTGTGCGATGTCTTGTGGATCGAAAACCACATCTTCCTTGCCATGTACGCCCGCAAACGCAGCAGCCAAGAAGACGACTATATCAACGACGGCTACATTATCAACAGAAAACCGGCTACTGGCACGGAACCCGTCTACACTCGCCTTGCGGAAATCACACCCATCTTTTCAACAGAAGGACGTGGCAATCACTTCTACATGGAGACCATTCGTGGACTTGGAAATGAGATCAGACATCTCATCATCATTGCCAATGCAGCTACCAGCGAGATTTCCGTTGTGGGCCATGATGAACAGGATCAATGGGCGACATGGCAGCTGCCTGAAAATGGCTTGGCTAATTTACCCCTATCTCCAACAACATCCATGGACACTTTCCCTGTGGGTTTGGCTCTGGACTTGACTGCAGATGAGAAACTGCCTGCTTTTGATCCCAGTGAGAAGGATGTTGCTGTGGAACCCATGCCTATCTTTTACTATCTCAACGATGATGGCGAGATTGGA
Organism: Mucor lusitanicus; assembly: GCA_010203745.1. NCBI lineage: Eukaryota > Fungi > Mucoromycota > Mucoromycetes > Mucorales > Mucoraceae > Mucor > Mucor lusitanicus. The sequence continues at coordinate 3,422,494 of JAAECE010000004.1, read as the reverse complement.
TCCTTTCATTGTTACAATAGCGAGTTGGCCCGAAGCGGCGGATCCTTCAAGAGCTATTCAGCACCAGCCGCAACCACTGCGACACCAGCTGCTCCAGCTGCTCCTCCTTCTGGTTTCTCTGCATTTGGCACTGCTTCCACCTCCAACAACGACAATTCATTTGCAGATCTCTTGTCTGGTAAAAGCGCAGCACCTGCTGCAGCATCGTCTAGCACGAGCAGTGGATTTGGGGGATTCGGTGGGTTTGGATCTGCTGCCGGAGGTAGTATTCCATCCTTCTCAAATCTAGGATCAGCACCCAAAATCTCTGCTTCACCCGCATTTGGTTCTTCCAGTGGTTTTGGTGCTGCCCCAGCTGCTCCTACAGCCAGCAAGGAGGCCAGCAAGCCCTTGTTTGGATCCACCACGAGTTTTGGTGCTGCAACCAAAAACGAGACGCCTGCTTTTGGATCTACATCCAGTTTCGGTGCTTCTGCCAATTCGTCATTTGGATCCACATCCAGTTTGGGTACACCTGCTGCTAAACAAGCTACCACTTCCTCCTTTGGTTCCTCATCCAGCTTTGGTTCTGCCAAGAGCACTGCTTCCGTAACCAGTGCTTTTGGTGCACCTGCTCAGACACCTGCGCCCGCTGCTGCTGCTGCTAGCAATACTACTACGACCCCATCAAAGACAGAGCCGAATGTAGCATCTCTTTCTTTTGGTTCATTGAGCACAACCGACGAGAAAAAGACAGAGGCCCCCAAGCCTGTTACCGCCACTACACCCTCTGCCTTTGGATCCACAAGCACATTAGGAAGTGGTGGTTTCGGTTCGCTTGCGAAAAACACTGTTCCAGGCGCAAAATCTCCCTCCACTACTATACCCTCCTCTTTATTCAGCAAGAGTCCTGCTCCAGCAGCTGCAGCACCCTCTGCCACTACCACCACAACCGCATCGCCATCTTTATTTGGCTCAACATCAACTGTGAAAGCACCCGCTGCTGCCACACCGCCTGCTACAAGTGCATTTGGATCAACATCTACCCTTGGATCTGGAGGCTTTGGTTCACTGGCAAAGAATACTGTGCCTGGCGCTAAATCTCCAGCAGCAGCATCTCCATTTGGCACATCCACATCATTTGGAGCACCTATTTCTGCAAAAACCACCACCTCGACTACTAGCACACCATCTGCTCCTGCTACCACCGCTCCCTCAACATCAGCAGCAGCTCCCACGGCCAAGCCAGCAGTCATCACTCCAGCCGCGCCATCCAAGCCCACAGTAACATCCGCTCCTGCCACAACCATCACAGCACAGCCCAAGGAACCGGCTGAGACCACAACCAGTAAGCCACCAGCTGCAACATTGAAGCCCACAGCAGAAGATGGCATGGCCAGAGGATACGAGGAGCTCTATATCAAAGTTACAGAAGAGATTGAAACGGTAAGACAATAGCCGATGCTCTCATGTAGTGTACTGATCGTTCATCTCGACTTTTTTTTTTTCGTTCTAGTTGAAGGAGTACCATAATAAGCTGACACTTGCTGTCAAGGCCTCCACAATGCCTCTGGAAGCCAAGTCTGTGTCCAATTTGCAAGTGAAAGAAGTCTCATGGAATCTGAGCGATGCTCAAGCGCTTGGTAACATTGCTGATGCACTCAATACCGATATCAAGAACGAAGAAGCCTCCCTTCAGCAAATCAAACAACAAGTGAATGCCTTGATTCAAAACTGCAAAAAATGTAAGTCGAATCTGGATGTAAATGTGTGGCATGACGCTGACCATGTGGATTAGCCATGGACAAGAAGGAAGACATCAAGTACCTCCTGGGCGGCTTTGACTCCAAGGTGGTGGATATCCTGGACAACCGGGAATTGGATGTAGAGACAAAAAAGGCATTGGTCGAGTTACAAAGCAAAGCAAAGGCATGTGGTAATGTCCTCAACGATTTGGAGTTCAAGACGGAGGAAAGCGAGAAGCGAAACAAGATCAGAAATGCGCATAATACGGGGTAAGTGAGAGTGGCACTCGTCCATACGCCTGCACAGAGAGACTGATAGTATGGTATAGCTCGCTTTCCATGTATACACTTCATCGTGCTATCCGTGATATTGAACGAGAAATTGAGCACAAAGAAGATACGTTGACTGAGCTTGGAGACCAGCTTGCAGCCATCAAATTGGCAGACAGTCGAATCAAAGCGAGACGAGGTGCGATTGGTATTTCATGCGACGATCTCTCTGACTCTGAGCAAGAGGAGGACGAGCAGAGCCGCCGCCTCAAGCCTGCAGTCATTGAGCACACCACGAGATATCTGCGTCGATACCAATTCTTGGACACTGTCTGTGATGAACTGACTAAATCAGGACCCGTTTACACTAGCATTGAATAAATAGGGCTCATCTCTCTTTTTTAATATTGTACATTCATCTTTTTTATTATTATTATTGCTGTGTATGTGTCAATTATTGGACCATCATGTCTTGCTCTGATTGCTGCTGCTCGGGTTGCTGAAGAACAGTATTTTCAGGATTGTTCCAGTCAATCATGTATCGAGTAACCTTGGGCTTGTCTGCCAGGATATTTCTCTGCAATTGGTCGATAAGCACTTGCTCGGGAGGGTTCTCACGTAATTGCTCGTCAGTGTATTCGTTATTGACATAGTAACCAACACGGACAAACTCCTTGTCGTTGTAGAGACAGCTCAATAACACAACTGTAACTTCCAATAAATCGGCTTTGGGCAGCAACTCAATCTTGGGTGCATCGGCCTAATAGACAGATTGCTTAGTACACACACATGCATCGAGTAGTTGCAATCAAGGACTTACAGCAAAAATAAACTTGTTGACGCCAACAGGGACAGGTCCAACCATGATGGAATCAAGCACTTGGTCGTATTCTGAGCTCTCTGCAGATCCAACGTAGATCATTCTCCATTCAATGTCTTTTGGGCGCATGTATCCATGAGTCAAATGCCCTCAAATCAACACCATCTGCTATGGTTTCCACTTACCGTCTTTGAGAGGTTCGTTGCATTCAAAGGTGATTTCAAATTGTAAAGGGTTGGTAAAGTTGGTAGGGTTATCCAAAACTTGAATATTCAAGATGTTGACAAGCGACATGATTGATATTGGTTATTTTTTAATAAAGAGTAGAAAAGAAGGAGAGAAATGGGTTCAACGCGCCTTGATCATTTTCAAACGCGCGCGCTTGTTCAGGTTACAGTTTCCATTAAACGAATTACATGGAATCACATCATCCGGTCCGGAAGATACGCGTGAGATGTTACCTGTATGTGTGTGTGCTGTAAATGCTAGTTTTACCAGGATTTAGGCTCCCAAATCCCGAGATGGAATGTAGTATAGTGATAGCATAATGCGAGCATCCGATCCCTCTTTCAGTACACGCCCATATCGACCATGAAGTTCAGTGCTGGTAAAGGACCGAATGATATATGGATGGATGGATCATTAACACGCTGTATAGACGTCAGTTCATCTCGCCGTAAGAGCAGAAAGGCTCATTTCTCCGCCACATCCGATGTTCGTCGCAAGATCATGAGTGCCCCTTTGTCCAAGGAGCTCCGTGAGAAGCATAACGTAAGATACTGCAACATAAAACCTACAACATGTCGACTTAAGATTGTATGTCCATCCTTAGTGCCGCTCCATTCCTGTTCGCAAGGACGATGAAGTGATGGTTGTGCGTGGTACCTACAAGGGCCGTGAAGGCAAAATCGTCCAAGTGTACCGTAAAAAGTGGGTGATCCACATTGACCGTGTCTCTCGCGAGAAGGTCAATGGCGCCACTGCTCCCATTGGTATCTCTCCCTCCAAGGTCGTTGTCACCAACCTCAAGTTGGATAAGAGCCGTGTTGCTATCCTTGAGCGTAAGGGCAGTAGCAAGAAGGATGCTGTGAAGCAGGTAAGTTCAAGGGAGATTTTATACGTTGACTTGACAGTAAATTGACATGTTTTACTAGTAAATGCAGAAATAAAATTAGTAATATAATAAAAAGAGTATTACGATTGTACATATCAGAAACATACATCATACACACATACATAGATGATTGAAATTGAACAGTGCGTGGCCGAATATATCGTGCCCTGACAACTGAACCTGGCTGACAGCTTTCAAGAGTTCAAATACATAATGCTTCTGAGAAGAATAGCTAGAATCACTTGATTTCGTCACTGTTGACATTTGCGGATGCAAACATAGATGCAATTGGCTCGTTTTAGATAGATATGAATCATGCTAAAGGACCTGTGCATTTGATTTCTAATCACTTATGACGTTTGCAGACTAGAGACATTGGGCCCAGGTACCATTACCAACCGTGGCATGAATTTTGGCGGCGCCAATTTTCTCACGTCCTAATACCCAAAGCACATTTCTGATGGTTGTTGTTACAAATGAGTGTTTATTGTAAAATGAAAATATATAAATGATAAAAGGTTCAATTTCTAAATAATTAGTTTGAAAAAAACAAAAAGAAAAGAGTGCGAGTCTCTCTTCTTTTCTGCGATATAGATACAAAAGGGGCGAAAAGATACATGATAGTAGGGTAAAATGAAATTAATAAGCCTTCTCCAAAGCTTGCTTAAGATCAGCAATCAAATCCTCCTTGTTTTCAATACCAATAGAGACACGAACCAAGGTATCAGTGATACCCAAGGCAGCGCGGTCCTCAGGGCTGACAGCACCGTGAGTCATGATGGCAGGGACCTCGACAAGAGACTCAACACCACCCAAGGACTCGGCCAAAGTAATGTGTTCCAAGTTGCTCAACAACTTGTTGACATTGTCCAAATTACCTTTAACGCGGAAGGAGATCATACCACCAAAGCCGCTTTGTTGCTTCTTGGCCAGTTCGTGGTTGGGATGAGAGGGGAGGCCAGGATAGATGACTTCTTCAATGTGTTCGTTGGTTTCCAAATACTCTGCAACGGCTTGGGCGTTCTCAGCATGTCTTTGCATACGAACCTCAAGGGTCATCAGACCACGGCGAGCCATGAAACAGTCGAAAGCAGAGGGGACAGCACCAAGAGAGTTTTGCATGAAAGCGAGCTTCTTGTACCATTCCTCGTTGGAGGTAACGGCAACACCCATCACGACATCAGAGTGGCCGTTGATGTACTTGGTGACAGAGTGAATGACGATATCAGCACCCAAGGCAATGGGGTTTTGGAAGTAGGGAGACATGAAGGTGTTGTCGACAACCAAGAGAGCACCGTGAGCATGGGCGCGCTCAGCAATAGCCTTGATGTCAATGACACGGAGGGTAGGGTTGGTAGGGGTTTCGAGCCAGACCAACTTGGTGTTGGGCTTGAAGTGGGACTCAATGTTGGCAGGATCGCTCAAGTTGACAAAGGTGGTTTCAATGTTGAGGTTGACAGCGACCTTGGTGAAGTAACGGTAGGTACCGCCATAGACATCGTTGACGGAGATCAAGTGAGAGCCAGCTTGGAGAGAGTTGACGATGGTAGCAGTGGTAGCAGATCCAGAGGCAAATGCAAGACCGTACTTGGCGCCTTCGAGGTTGGCAATGGCTTCCTCAAAGTTGTTACGGTTGGGGTTACCGGATCGAGAGTACTCGAAGCCCTTAATTTACACGTAGTGTTTAATTCAACTGATCTCTCACATCCCCCCTTTTATGAACACTTACAGTATGAACACCGGCAGCGGATTGCTTGTATGTGGTTGAAAGAGAAAGAGGAGGAATGACAGCACCGGTGGTGGGGTCAGGGTGTTGAGCAGCGTGAATAGCACGAGTACCGAATCCAGAAGACATATTTAATTGAGTTGATGTGAAAAGACAAAGGTCCATTGCATCCAAAAACTTTTTCCAATGCTTTTATAACCATTTTGTTTTGTGACAGGGAGAACAACCCGTCATTTCAAAGGAAATAATCCCGAAGCACGCAATATCCATTCTTTCATTTGGGATTGGCAAATGATGGCAACATGAAAAACCTCTTGGAAGACGGAGAAAATATAGTAGGCTGTCTGTTGATTTCTAAGCAGCAGCAGCAGCTTGCCCGTCTCTTGTTTGTCCAGCATGCATCCACCGATGGCTCTCTCGGCATGTTGAAATGACCCTGGGAAAAATAATAATTTCTTGTCCTACGCCATTGCCGCCATCCCGTTGCTATGATACTAGTATTAAGCTTATCAAGAGAAAGGCACTATCATTGAAACAGCGGTTCATTACCCGTGAACTCCATTCAAAATGCGATTTCCTCATTGACAGCACATGATCTCTTGGGATCAAGGAACAAAAAAGGGGAATCTTGATATGCGGAAGGATTTAAACTATTCATCTGGAGGTCTGAAAAAGGAGCGCTATGCCTCTGATCAAGGGTAAAAAAAGGAGGCATCAAATCAGTATATATACACATCCCCAAAAACTCATTTATCCTCTTGAAAGCATCTTTTCAAATGGCTCCTCACGCTTTGCTCAACAAAGAAGCACCCTCCAATCTGACACTGAAGGATCAGCACGACCAAGATGTGAATCTAGCTGATCGCATTGGTAAATCTACCATTGTCCTGTTCTTTTATCCCAAAGATAGCACATTTGTCTGCACCAAAGAAGTATGTATACTACTACTATTGTTTGTCTAAATGTGTAACCTCAACCATGCTAAGCTCCAAGTTTCTTGATGTTTGATAGGCCTGCGCATTTCGTGATCGATTTGAAGTAAGTGACACCGCTCTACATTTGTGCTAGAAACTTCTAAAATGAGTAATTCCATTGAACATTAGGAAATTCAAAAGTTGGGGGCAGAGATCATTGGCGTAAGTGCTGACAGTGTAAAGTCTCACGAGCAATTCGCTAGTAAGCAGAAACTGCCCTATACTTTGCTGTCTGATACAGAAGGACAGCTGCGTACAGCATATCAGGTACCCAAATTGTTGTTTGGATTTCCTCAGTAAGTGCAGGTGCAATGCGATGGGTGCACAAGACCGTCTAACGTGTTCATTTAGACGCACTACCTATGTGATTGACAAAGATGGCATCATTTCGAATGTCTTTGAGTCGTTCTTCAGCTACAATTATCACATTACCAGTGTACTGAAGGCTCTGCAAAAGGATCCTGAAGCTGAAGCTCAAGCAGAAGAAGATCAAACAGGCGAGCAAGAGGCTCAATAAGTTTTTGATGAGCCACAGAGGCGTGGATAGCGTACATTTGTTCAAGAATAAAGTCAATCATGCTCCGTTGAAAAGCAATTACAGAGATAAAAAGAATGTTTTTATGATATTCTACCCATTCTCCACTTTGAGTGGTTTCCTGATATACGCTGCCGTTGGTCTTTGGCTATGATATCACGAAATAAACAACAGCAGCTTAAATCCTGGAGGCTTTATTATGCAAATGTTGTGCTGAAATGTTGCAAATCATGATTAGAAACTTGTGGCCGCATACATTTTAATGTCTATCATGGCTTACATTTGTTATCAGATACGAGAAAACCAAAAGAGAATACTTGAACTAAGCGAAAGTTCTGATCATGATCTCAATATGTTTATACTAGCTTCCCAGTGGTCATTTAGCACTATCAGAAAGGCCAGGAGCGCTTAAAAAATCCAATTCCCGCTTATTTCCATTTTGTTCAAGATTGGCCAGATTTCGTTTTTTCGCAACCCAGTTGAGCTATTTCGTGATCTTTGACTAGGTAAAATGTAATGACCGGTGCCCACTTCCTAATACATTGTATGAGTACTTTTAAAGGCGCATCCAACGGTACCAAGAAAAACAGATGTTTTAAATGAATCCATTGAGCAATACTCAGAAAAAGAAAATGAGGATTATAGCCAAAATGTCGAGATTTTGCATATGAAGGTCTCACAAAAACGATTTCAAAAGTTGCTTTGGGCTTGGAGAAGCATTTTGAGTCAATATATACCATAGTAGAAATGCTCATTTTCAGGGTGAAAAACGCGATCGTTTGATTTTGAATGAAAACCATGAGGTATACCCCTCATGGTTGGAGGTGGTGTTTTTTAGGTCTCCAAAAAATTAGGCAGAGGTATCAGGGATATACTACCACTCGATTGAAATTGTTTGGCACTATTCCGGTGGCTCAGAAAGATCTACATGGCAAGGTATTCAGGATTGAAAACTGTCAAATTTGGCTGTGTTTTATACATTTGCTTGTCAATAGGCACGTTTTTGTAATGATACAAAGGTGTAAGGACATTGTGCTCATTAATCTTGATTTAGAGTATGCTACTACATCCAAATAGTTAGCTAGAAGTGTTAGTTGAGTGACACTCCTCTGTTGTATCGTCGCAGTGCCGTAGCATAGCGATATAGCTTACTAGTGAGGCGATGAGGCACATTGCACATTTTAAAGACAATAAATAGTATGCATCTAGTAGAAACTATGCGGCAAATTTAGCTCAAATAGGATCGATGCCTTCAGACGCTGGATTATAGATGATTTTGAACCTTCGCCTCGCCAAACGTTGGATCGGATGTTGGGTTGTCATGGCTTTGGACCTTCACTTCGTTACGTTAAAATTTCGTATAAATCAAGATTATCAAGTGCTGGATCAGATACTTGGTTACCAAAATTTTGGACCTTCGCTTCGCTACAGTAAAACCATCATGTAGGTCAATACCACCATATTTCTCACAGCCACTGTCGCTTATAGGGCTTGAAGGCTTGACACATGCGTTGGACTCCGGCTCCAAATCAGGGCTGTTAAAGTGCAAGTTTTCAAGACTTTTATTATGTTATGAAATGAGTATGTGTAAAGCGCGTTTATAGTTACATTACTTTTGAAACTAGATTCATTTTTTTAATACTATGGGGGAATAATGAAAGAGTTCAAATGTAAGGTAAGAGGAACAAGGGAGGGAGAGTGAGATAGAAAAGAAGCGAAAAAAGAAAAGAAAAATGTACATCTACATTCATATAGGATCCAGCCAGCCTATTTAGAAAATGATTAAATATATAGTTGATTTGTATAAGTTTGAAGTGTATAATGGTTGTATATAGTATGTGTTCTTTCTTGCGTGTGCGTTTTTGTCAGTGTTGAGTGTTGAGTATGTATGTGTATATGTAGTCTCTCCCTTTCTCTTCTCGCAACGAATTGATATTAATTGGGTCCTTCTGAGAGGTTCATTAACAGTTGGCCAAGACAGCGCTTGGTAGCAACATCATCTTTCAAGACTTGGTGGAAAGTAGAGTCTCGAAGAGGCTCAGGGAGACACTGACGCAAAGCTTCACGTGCTCTAAATTAAATTACTCTCGAGTTACTCCAAATGTTCAACGTAATGCAGTTCCAAATGTACACATTTACCTTGGGTTTTCAGAAAGTCGAAGGTAACAGCGGATAACGTGCTTCAAAAGACGCATAGCTTGGTTTTCTACGAGTTGATTGACCATGTTGTGCAATACAGTAGCCACAGCGTAAAAGCGCTCATAGGTTTGACAAATATAGTACTAGAGCAGCATGATGAGCTATTTTTTTTCCTTTGGCCTCCCTATGAATCATTACTTACCAATCCTGTCTCATCCAAAAGAATCTTTTGAACCACAAATATAGCTACCGTTTTGGACAACTCACTACCAGTTTCCATGATACGAAGACAGAGAGGGATGATTTCAGTGGATAAAAGAAAGCTAATCACCTCAGGATTATCGTTCTGTAGCCCCATATGTTAGCTGAATTGCTCTTACTGCCACTGCTGCTACTGCTGCTGATTCTCCTATTTACCTTAACCAAAGCTCCAATGACACCCAAGCTTGTCAATCTCAAATATTCAAAGGGTCGAGTTTTGCTTGTTGTATTCAAAAATGGGTAGAGGTAAAGAGGGATGTGAGCTACAGTGGATGTATCAGTGTCAGTATTCATAAAGATGGAAGCTTGCTCGCAACTTTTTTCTTTACCTTGGAGAAACAGGCTTCTTGTTTCATTGTGGTTGGCTACACATTGGAGAAGGGCGAGAGCATTACAGACTCGGTTAGAGGCTCCACCACTCAATGTAGGAGGCGTCAACAGAGGATAGACTGTAACAATCTCCTGAAGTAAAACGGGAATAACACCTATCGCAATACATGATGAGCCTTAACGTCATCTTGGCTACGATGCAAAATATACGTTACCATAAGAATACCACAAAACCAATGCCAAATCTTCGTATTGCTCTCTCTTCTTGCTCAAGTCTAATAAAGCTTGCTCTCTCGAGGAAGGGTTGAGCAAATCTAACACGAGCCCGTAAATCTTTTCCTCATCTAATTGCTGCATCTTCTGAGCAGCTTGATGGTCTTGCTGATGCTGTTGTTGCTGCTGCTGTTGCTGCTGCTGCTGCTGCTGTTGTTGTTGTTGCAAGACAAAGTTGGCTGACATTGGCATGCCTTGAGAGCCAACACCGTTGTTCATCATTTGGGCATATACAAAAGGGTCTGCATTATTTCCTCCAGCACCACGATTCATGGCAGGGAAATGTTGAGACAACGCGTTCATGTTGTTGTTGGGGCCAGGTTGAAGAGAAGATGTTAAAGGGTTTCCGCCAGCTCCTGTTAATGAGGATTGTTGCAGATACTGCTGAATGTTTCCATTATGTTGTTGCATGTCTTTTTTTTTCGAGTCTTTTTCTTTTTGCTATATGGTGTTTCCAAACTGTTTCGGGTTTTGCAAGTTTAAATAATATATGATGAGTATATAAATTAAGTAGTATTAAATAAAATGGTGTAAAGCAGAGAAATGGGAGAGAAAAGGAAAAAGGAAAGAAAAAATTAGCATCGCATCTGCGGGCTAGTTCAAGTGTTTTTGACTGACGACGACCACGACAACGAATAGACGAGGGCGTGCGTGTCTATGTGTGTGTGTAAGCATCTGTGAAATTTGGAGATGGTGTATGGCCAACGGTCATGTCAGATTTCTACATCAGTCAGATTGCCTAGCAGCCGCTTTGCCGGCCTCAATAGCTTGCCAGAGACCTCGTATCATTGAATCTGATGAATGACCATCATGTTTGGTATGTGAATGTGCATTTTAGCTTCATTTCTCACAAGATAGCTTGATGTGATTTCAATTCCAGAGGCGACAAGAGGCTGGCTCAATTTCGTTGAGCTACAAAAAATCTTTTACTATCCCTCATCTCTTTCTCTACTACTCCCTCCCTCAACATCTACACGATTATTCTAGGCTAATCACTAGCAGGATTCGCACCACACACCTACTCAACTCCATCTATATCCAAATTCTCTTTTACGCTAATTTTTTCTTTCAACATTTACACATTTAAACCAGCCCCAAACAGCGTTATGTTGGGTTGGTAACTTATCACAGAAAGAAAAAAGCAGCCAGGATTATTTATTTAAAGAAAGCAACAAACAATACCCCCCTCTCCCTCTCCCCACTCTCTCTCTCTCTCTCTCTCACCAGCTGTATAAAGAAAAAGGAGTAGCCAACCATGGACAATAACATTTTGAAATCAAAAAGCGAAGAGTCTATCGATTCTGGAGTGTACAGTCCAACTGCAACGGCATACGAAAAGGACGATGATGCAGAGCAAAATACAACTAGCTCCCTTTCACTTGTGCGTCAGCTTGCAGCACAATTTCCTGAATACGAGCGACAGCCCCACATGGAGCCATTTGGCTCTGTCTTGATGAATCCCAATGTTGAAATTGATTCGGAAAGATCAAAAGCAGACAGCGAACGAGTCATTGAAGTTTCCAACAATGGTCGATTTGCTAAACTGAATACATTCTTGGGCAAGGGCGCATTCAAGGTTGTCTACAAGGCCATTGATAGAGAAGAAGGCTATGAAGTTGCTTGGAACGTCTTACAGGTAAATTTCTTGTGTACCTTGAAAATTTATTTCATGATATTAACATCCTAAACTACAGGTGACTCGTCAAGAAGTGAAAGCTTTGGGCCATGAGATTGAGATTCTCAAATCTGTGCGACATCCCAACATCATCACCTTTCATGAAGCATGGTACAATGACTCAGAGTTTGTATTCATCACCGAACTCATGACATCTGGCACACTGCGTGAATACATCCGAAAATTATCTCCTTTGCCCAACATGAAGATTGTCAAGCGATGGTGCCGTCAAATTCTAAAGGGTCTTGTCTATCTGCATGGTCATCAGCCTACCATTATTCATCGTGATATCAAGTGCGACAATATCTTTATCAATGGTGCTCATGGTGAGATCAAGATTGGCGATATGGGCACAGCTGAAATGAAGGTGGATAAAAAGTACACAGTCATTGGTACCCCTGAATTTATGGCACCTGAAATGTACGAGGAGAAGGGCTACAATGAAAAGGTGGACATTTATGCATTCGGCATGTGCCTACTGGAGATGGTTACTGGTGAATATCCTTACAATGAATGCACCAACGCTGCTCAAGTCTTTAAGAAAGTGACACAGACCATTCGCCCCGAGTGCTTGTCCAGAGTCCAAGATCCCGAGGTGCTGGCCCTGATCAACAACTGTCTTGCCACTGAACACGAGCGCATGTCGGCACAGGAGATTTTGGAGCATTCGTTTTTGGCTGTTGAGCCTGAAGTTGTTATGCTGGCTACGGATGTTGGTATGAAACAGCTGACATTGCAAGTTGTTTTCAAGGGCATGGATAAGCTGTCGGTCAAGTTTGAGTTCAACGCGGACACGGACACTGCAGAAGATGTTGTGGCCGAGATGATTGAGGAGCAGGTGTTGCCAGAGCGATATCAGCAATTGATTACTGGAGACATCAATCGACTTTTGCGCGATTTGACAAAGCAACAAAACTCGGCGGCTGATAAGATTGAAGACGATCGCATGGTCTGGAGAAGAGAGAACGACATTCGTTCAGAGTTGGAGAGAGCAAAGAACGAATTGATGGCAGCAAGGGAGAAGATTGCTGATGTGGAAAAGAAGTGCAACAGTTTTGAGCAACGCACACAACTCGCAGAAGAGAGATATAAAGATACCATTACTGCATTAGAACAAGCTAAAATATCTGCTTTTGTCGAGCCCGAGTTGGAGGCAGAAAACCTAATGACACCTACCACAACCACCTCTCCTATTACTAATTCAGACGAACATATCCCTCTGGATTCATCAGGTACTATTTTGTAAGGCAACCAGTCAACCTTGTTGCTAACAATGCCATTTTTTTCATAGAATATCCCAATGATACCAGTATCGAAACATTTGTCCTCGAAACAGCTGCTTCCACTAATCGTAACAAGGATAAGGCTCTTGAATGGGTAAGAAAGCTTCAGAATCAAGACATTATGACGGTTGGAGACCTCCGTGATTTGCATGATGAAGATTGGGCAGGCATTGGGCTCACTGTGTTTGCTTTGAGAGCACTGAAGAACATGTTGGTTGGCAAAAAGCATCAGCAAAGATCAAGAGCTACTTCAAGTGGCACCAATACACCTATTGAAGAACAAGATCAATACCTTTAGATGATCCTCGTTTTGCTTTTTTTCTTTTATCTTTACTTTTTTTTGTACTAATACAGTTTACATATTCCCATCTATGCATTGTGCTGTGTTGTATTATTGTTGTTTGCGACGCGAAATGTGACGCATATCTTGAATCATCATGAGCAATGACCAATATTGCATCATTAGAACAAGATATGCATTTGAATAGGTAGCTCAAGTTAAAAACTAGGCTATGATAGGACCTCTTAACTCGCGATTGCCTTTGTAGTAGCTCCAAAAGTATTGAGAAGCATGATTATGATCAAGGTTGGAGCTTAGCGTAAACAAAATGGCATAGGTCAAAAATTGAAAATCCGCTCTGCTAGCGTTTGATTTTTTTCGAGATTGGTCCAAATCTGATGAAATTTCAACTCGTTCGAACTATTCTTGCCAACTCGACTATATAAAATGTGCTGATAATCTCATACTTCCTTATGCTTTCTAAAAGTGCTTTTTAGGGCGCATTTAATGGACTTGGTTCTGGTAGGTCTTTTGAATAAATTCACTGAGAAAAATCCGAAAATATGAAAAAAGGTTTTCGGCGAAAAAGTTGAGATTTTACATAGAAACGTCTCATAAAAAAACTTTCACCGGTTACTTTGGATCGAAAGGAAACTTTTGATGTAATACATGCTATAGTAAAAGTCGTCGTTTTGGAGTAGAAAAACACGATTGTTTGATTTTCGATAAAATTCATGAGGGGTACCTCATGCTTTTGAGTCGATTTTTGGCCATGTTTTTTCGACCCCAAAAAAGTGGAGCCAAGGTGTCAAGAAGTATCTAGTAGATGAAAGCAATCGTTTGATGCTATTCTGGTGGCCTACAACGGCTTCTATCGCGAGAAATCACGTCTCAAATGCATCTAAATTTTGCAGTATTTTGCAGATTTTTGAGCATTAAACGGTAGTGTGTGTATGTTGTGTGCCCCTATTCGAATTGTTCCCATTGATACAGACTGAAAGCATCTCAGAAGAACAGATTCATAGCTATAGGTCATCTATGAAAGGTACTCACATGATAGTAGAGCGTCGAAAAGCAGAAATTTAGCGTATACTTAAGGTAGACTGTAGCCTGGCAGGATCTACATCGTCATGATTACGTTGTACCATGGCAAACCAAGAATGACTCTGTTCCATTAACGCAACGAGCGCTGAGAGCCTGGCTTTGTCCTTATTATACTTACAATCAAGGTTGTGGCGCTCTAGGTTTATGGGAGTAGTAAAAAAGTGATCCGGTTCTCGAGTGACACTTGTTGCATGAAAGAGTCGAGAGATTAACTTCTGGGCTATTCTTAGAGGAAGCCCAGTATAGTATGGATTGGATAGACGGCGATATTTCAAGTTGCCGAGATTTAGGGTATAAAAGGGCCTGTTTTTTGCTGTAAGGATATAATCTTACAACACATATTACTAACTTTACTATAATCCAAGTACCATGTCAGAATTTGAAGGATCCAAAATATACTATTTCCAAAACATTGATGATAACCGTAAGAGATAAATGTCGAACTTTTGATCTAAAGATCTAACTGTATGAAATGGTAGCCATTTGCGGTCGTGGAGAGCCTCTGAGGTTGTTGTTTGACGATGCTGATATGGATTTTGAATACATACGCTACACATACGATGAATGGCCCGCTGTCAAGCAGAAATTGATTTTGGAAGGTCACCACATGCCCACACTGCCTTACCTCATCACAAAAGAAGGCAAGTTTTATGGCACCACTGTTCCTCTTATTCGGTTTATTTGCAAGAAACTGAACAAGTACATTCCCAAATTTGCCGAAGACGAGTATCTGGCCGACGCATACAGTGATTTGTATAACGATTGGATGAGTAAATGGGCAGAAGTCTGGTTTAGCAAAGACCCCAAAGTGAAGGATCACTATGAAACTACCTACTGTGATACTCAGCTTGCCAATTGGCACAACATCCTCGGAGACAAGGACGGCCCATACATTTTTGGTGATGAGGTTTGTTGCAAAATGGATCGAATCAATCTATGAAATCTGTACAATTGACACTTTGAAACAGATCTCGTATACTGATTTTTTACTCTATCAACTGCTCAATCATTACAACGGTGCACAGATTGATGTCAACAGGTATCCTCGGTTTGATACATTTGTAAAGACCATTCAGAGTAGACCTTCATTGAAGAAACATTTTGAAACCGAGAGGAAAGAGTCTAGTGAATTGTAAAGCACAATAAACATCTCTCCCAGCGCACGGGAACGCTTTAGAAATGATTAAATGTTGCTGTCGTAACTACAGGCCCGAGCTTTTACGTAAAATTTTGATATTTAGGATTTGAGCAATACATCTGTTGGCAATTATTCTGTATATGAAGATGTTAGATGGCTTGATGCATTGAGCTTCCACATATCAAAGCTCGATTAATTGAACCATGTCAACGGAGCCAAGGCTGACGCAAGTACTCTCGCCTTGCTATATATTCGTCAAGATACTAGTTCGTACTCGACCCTCTCTTTAAAAGCCTCATAAGTAAATGTAATTTACATAACTTTCAGACATAATCAATATAGCTATCGAGCAGCTCATATCAATTCATCCTCATTTTTAGAGCAACCTTTACGTATAAACCAATCAAGAAAACATTTAAATGAGTAGCTTGATATAGTACTACCAGAGAAATAGTGCCATTGTGAAAGATATGTACGCCCTTATGATATTAGGCTTGTTCTGTTAATACATGATCGATCACTGGATGTGTGTTCCGTGGAATCCCCTTTGATCAAATTTACTGCAAACTGTAATTGCAGATATAAATTTGGTATATATCGAGGGCTGATGAGAAATTTAATTTGATTGCATTTTCGATCGTGCATCGGTTGTGCCAAATCAAGCAATAGCATGGACCGTATGTAAAGGAGGCGTGTAACCATGGTAATTGACAGAACCATAAAAAGAAAGCCTTATGAGGCAACTTGTTTTGTTACATATAGATTTCGAGTGTGATGGTGGTTTTTTAGGTGGCACAACAGCATTTGTGTGTTTGAGTACAGTACAAGGATGAAAAAGAGCAAGCCCTTTTAGTATGTTTATTTAGTATTAGATGTATTAAACTGCAATAGCGGTATCGTGCTTAGTGTATGGTTTTTGAGCAGTAGACCTGTGCCAGTTTGTATACGATTTTGCATGATACCATTCATCTGGCAGTTGGCTGATGTAGTTGTCATATTTGGCTTTGCTAACGTTATTTTCTCGAGTGAACCAGGGCTGCAATGATTTCAGTAAATCTAAGCGATGACTAGCAGCTGCTCTTGCAAATTCAGAACATCGCAGTAATCGATGGTCCTTTCTGGTCGATGAAATCGCGCTAGTGCATAATTTTTGATATCCCCATCCCAGAGGTATAGACTGAAAGTCGCTTTGGATTCTCCTAAATCCAGCAACAGCCATGAAAGAGGACAGCCTCTTTGCGATAAATGGATCTTGTTGACGGTCTTGAAATGCACCAATTACTGCAAAAGATAAACAGAGTACTGCCTGAGATGATTGTTTGTTATGGCGATGGCTTGTTGAACTTACATTTGTTTGTTAAAAAGTCTTCATATGACGAGGCACTGTGTGTTTCAATGTCCTAAGTGATAAACATGCATGTGAACAAAAAAAGTCGATTGGGTTTGTGCTAAGCGAGCATATAAACGTACCGGCTCTACCAACTCGATCCAGCCTCCAGGCTTCAGAACTCTGAAAAACTCCTTCACAAGAGGCAGCCAGGTCGTCTCTGAAAGGTTCCAGTTGAGGTCTCTCTGGAATATGTAATCAACAGACTGATCGAGGAACGGCAGCTTGACCATGGATTGATTAATATCAAAAAGCTTAAAATGACAATTTTTTGGCTTGATATCATGCGGGAAAGAGGCCTGCTTGTCGACTCCAATAAAGTGAGCTTGAGGGAACTGCGTTGCCATTTCCATGGTCCAAGTTCCTGATCCACATCCAATGTCCAGAACAACAACTTTACTGGAGCTTTCTGGATCTGCGGATAGAGCAATAGGTGCAGAGTAATCAGCGTCGAAGGCCGTTCTTAGGATATAGTGCTGGGATACCATGCGATCCAGCTCTTGAACATCGCTGTTGGGTAAAATTTCAATGTGGGATGCTAGGGAAGTTGAACGGCTCATGCTGACTCCCGAGTCATGGATTGCCTTGGTTAAGCTCTTGATGGACAGTCGCGACGTTAATGCCTTTTGATTGCTACTGATGTCGATGTTTCTGGCACAAGAGGGCGAGCTATTGCTTCTTAATTTGGTGCTGACGATCAACTGTGAATCCTCCATGGCGATCAAGGGTGATGCAACTGCGACCTTGAGCTGGTTATTCTTCTTCTTCCTTTTGTAGCCTTGAAGCGCATTCATCACTGATCGTAGCAGTCTGTTGCGTCTTTTGCTCGCGATGGATATATCTGTAGTCATATGTAAGTAATGAAGAAAAGTGAAAGAAGCTGTATTGATACAGTGTTTTATGCCTAAAGGAATTAAATAGGCCACATTTGTTACACAGGTCAAACAGCATGCTTGCCACACAACTTCAAACATTGTTCAAAACTCCTTTTTAGATAAAATGATGCTGCCACACTCTCACACAGGGCACATAAGCAAAACACTGAACAATTAAAGTTCGCTAATGTGTACAATATGCCTTTTCAAGACCAAATGTCGTTGTTGCTGGATGACATGTATACGGATCAAGTGTACCGAGTTTGCCAATCAGCTACTACTACAATCGAACAATCAAAGCTGCTCACAATGCGATTAGGCAAACAAGGGGGCTAGCAAGGAGAAATATTGTGCTTCCATCAAAGCGTTGGCTATTTATGGCTTTTCGAAATGTTTTTATTAGATGAAATTGAGAAATGCAATAGGTTTGTAATGTTTTAGTTAATTTTAGCGCATGATACCTATTCACCCTTCCACTACCATTTACCGCCCCATCCATTTCATATTACAGACTCACTCAATCTCTCTTTTCATCTTCAGGCTGCGTACGATCCTCTGATGGGTAAGAAGTTGGCTCTTGTTGCGATGGTGGGGGAGGGGGGGAGCGGCTATAGTCTCTGCGAGGAGAAAGGTCTCTAGGTGGTGGGCTACGGCTGTACCCTCTAGGAGCAGCAGAACGAGGAGAGCGAGAATAGCTACGGCCACGACGGTCGCCGTAGGGAGATGGGGAGCGAGAGTAGCTACGGCCTCGTCTGTAATGATCTCTGTGACGAGAACTGTATCTATCTGGACTACGGCTACGAGATCTGTATCTGTCATCTCTGCTACCTCTGCGATAATCGGGTCTGCCGCCTCTAAATCAAGCGAGATTGTTAATACGACGTCTATAGTATAATTGGGTATATTTCCTTGACTTGACATTTATACTTTTCGAAAGAGCTTGTATCTTGAATATTGAATTGATAAAAAGTAATATTGTAAACTAAAGCAGCTTTCTGTATGAAGATCAAGCAAGAATAATATAAATTTACCTTCTGCAATCACGAGCGTAATGGCCTTCCTCGCCACAGTTGTAGCAGCCTGGGCCACTGTTCTTGTGAGGGGTTCCCTTTGCTTTCTCCACGACAATACGAGTGCCATCAATGTCCTATGGCACAGGCCATCAGTATTCAAAAGGCATCGAATCACGCAGCAATATAAATACTTACCAGACCATCCGTGTCCCTGATAGCGTCATAGGCATCCTCAGGATCCTCGAATTCAATGAACCCAAATGCTGTATCCATACCATTTAGCTCTCTCTCCCTTTCTTCCTTCCTTACAAAATGTACTTACCA
Source organism: Mucor lusitanicus (assembly GCA_010203745.1). Classification (NCBI taxonomy): domain Eukaryota; kingdom Fungi; phylum Mucoromycota; class Mucoromycetes; order Mucorales; family Mucoraceae; genus Mucor; species Mucor lusitanicus. The sequence goes on along the minus strand of JAAECE010000004.1, from coordinate 3,403,249 downwards.
AAACGAGTTCCTCTCTTTAATTGGCAATTGATGATTCTACCATACTTGTAGAAAATGTCCTCTAAATCTCTATCATCGAAATTATGAGTAGGCAAGCGACCGACGAACAACGACATGATGTGGATGTGTGTTGATTTTCTTGAATAAAGAAAAAAAGAAAAAAAGAAGAAGAGAGAATGTAAAAGAAACCAACTCATTTTCAACAATTTTTTGTATTGAGAAACCGACCTACGTCGACAACCTTTCCAAATGTGGTTAACAAAATGCTTGCTATGCCGTCATATTGTTCAAGGAGGAGTCAACTGCGATGGATTTCTAATGCCAACCCTGGGTGGATCGCCTCGTTACCAATGGCACGCGTATCATTACATGTGTGGAAGCATGGTACGAGCATTTAAATGTTTATTAAAAGATGGGATTTTACGGAAAAATCAAGGGTGATTGATGGTATATTACATTTCAACATTGCTGGACTCTTTTGCATGCTAACTCTGCCTTGCAAATGTTGGGTATTTTGGCATTGACGCCAGGCACTACTTATAGAAAAGATGAATATGGTTGTCTACAAGCAAGATACACTAAACATCTTGCTATCATATACTAATAAACGTTATACCAACACGGAGGTCTTCTGCATGGCCACACCAACTTCAGGCCTCTGATGCGTTTAATCAAGATGCCGTGCTCCTGAACACGTAGTTTGTGGATGAAGCATCTCATCAGATTTCATATGTTTTCAATGCAAACTGGTTTTGTTTACTAAATTGAGTAGAGAAATGCTGGCATTTCAACTCATGTGTTGAATTTCTACTGAAAGCTGGTACATTTCAGATGTCGAAATGAATAGCAATGGCATTGTTGTATCTGTGTGCACAAAAAATAATTCAACCATAAACCTCTAGTAGATGAGCGTGAGTTGCGTTGTAAGGCACATCCATGGCCAGTGTTTCACGCAATTTCTTTGAGAGCTCTTCTTTTGAAATTTAAGGCTTGAAGAAACATACGCCAGCAGAGCCATGTACAAGCAAAAGTGATTTAAAATCACTCTAATAGACTATAGTTGCTATCCTTTTCAAAGGAGACATTGTAGATCTGTGTTAGCTTTATGTAGTACCGTTCTTCTCGTTGTATTCTCTGTTCAGTCTTCCCATGTAACAGCCATTTTCTCGCAGCTAATCACAAAAAGAAGGAGCACTGCGACGCAGGTGGCCAAGTACCAGTTTTGACTCATGTTGTTATGTCACGCATGAATTTGTAACAATGGCTCCATTGGTGTGAGCTGTGTTGTGTACCCTTCCAACGGCATATATTGACTCATCTTCTGTAGTGGAAAAATTCAAAGCCACCTAAATTTTTTGCGTATATAAGAAACTTGGAGGGGCATGAGTAAAATGCTCTTCTTCGTTACTCATATTACAACTATTTTGCTCAATATGGCTTCTGCTGACAAGTTTGATAGAGCTGCTCTTGAGGTACTTTGTTCATCCCATCATTCGACATTTGAGTTGCAAAATGAGATTTTTCATACTAAATGTTGGCCCTGTCAATCTCCATTTAGCAACTCGTTACAAAGCGTTTCTTCTACGCGCCTTCCTTCCAAATCTACGGTGGTAATGTAGCCCAGATTGCGTTGTTTGATCCGTGCCTCGTTCAACTAACTTGAATCCCGTGATGTTTAGGTGTCGCTGGTCTTTATGACTTTGGTCCATCTGGTTGTGCTCTTTTGAACAACATCATCTCTCTCTGGCGTAACCACTTCGTCTTGGAGGAAGAGATGCTCGAAGTCGATACCACCATCATGACCACCTACGATGTGCTCAAGACCTCTGGCCATGTCGACAAATTTGCTGATTTCATGTGCAAAGATTTAAAGAACGGTGAAATCTTCAGAGCTGATCACGTTATTGAAGCTGTCCTTGAGGCACGTCTTCAAGGCGACAAGGAGGCCAGATCCGCCAAGGCTGGCAAGACTGCTGAGCAAATTGCCGCTGAAAGTGCTGCTGATGCCGCTGCCAAAGTCGACAAAAAGAAGAAGAAGAAGAAGGGCACTGTCGTTGCCGTTGAACTAGCTGATGATGTTCGCCAATCTTATGAGGAATGTTTGGCTCAAATCGACAACTTTGGTGGTGATGAGTTGACTGCCATCATGAAGAAGTTTGACATTCGTTCTCCTGAATCTGGCAACGAGCTCTCTGAGCCCAAGGAATTCAACTTGATGTTTGAGTCCTTGATCGGTCCTACTGGTCAATTGAAGGGGTAAGTATCAAATGGTGAGGAGGTGAGCGCTCATGTACTCACGCAGTCATAGTTTCTTGCGTCCTGAAACTGCTCAAGGCCAATTCCTCAACTTTAAGAAGCTCCTTGAATTCAACAACGACAAGATGCCTTTTGCCTCTGCTCAAGTTGGCCGTTCTTTCCGTAACGAAATCTCTCCTCGTTCTGGTCTCTTGCGTGTGCGGTAAGACTCGCATGTGCTACATACATTGATCCTTCTTCTCACATTTGACGACTCTCTAGTGAATTCACCATGGCTGAAATTGAGCACTATGTCGATCCCGAAAACAAGGACCATCCCAAGTTTGATGATGTCAAGGATGTCGTCTTGACTCTGTTGCCCAAAGACGTGCAAATGAGCGGTAAGACTGACACTATTCAAATGGCTATGGGTGAAGCTGTCGAGAAGAAGATTATCGATAACCAGACTCTCGGTTACTTCATTGCCCGTATCTACCAATTCTTGGACAAGATTGGTATCAAGGGTGATCGTCTCCGTTTCCGTCAACACATGGACAACGAAATGGCACATTATGCTTGTGATTGTTGGGATGCTGAAATTCACACTAGCTATGGCTGGATCGAATGTGTTGGTTGTGCTGATCGCTCCGCCTACGATTTGTCTGTGCACTCCAAGCGCACTGGTGAAAAGTTGGTTGTGCGCGAGCAATTGGCTGAGCCCCGCACTGTCGAGCTCTGGCAAGTCGAGATCAACAAGAAGACCTTTGGCCCCAAGTACAAGAAGGATGCCAAGGCTGTTGAGGAGGCTTTGTTGGCCTTGTCCGAGGACCAATATGCTCAATTGGCCAAGGATTTAGAGGCTAACGGTGTTGGTTCCGTGCAAGTCAATGGTCAATCTGTTGAAGTTGGCAAGGAAAATGTCACCGTCAAGCGCGGTACAGTTACCGAGCATGTTCGTGAATACACTCCCAATGTCATTGAGCCTTCATTCGGTATCGGCCGTATCCTCTACTCCCTCCTGGAACACAGCTGGTGGGTTCGTGAAGACGATGAAGCCCGTAACGTCCTCTCTTTCCCTGCCGTTGTCGCTCCCTTCAAGTGCTGTCTCTTGCCTCTCTCTGGTAACGCTGCTTTCGAGCCCTTGGTCCGCAAGTACTCTCGTGAGCTCCGTAAGGCTGGTGTCTCTCTTCGTACTGATGACAGTAAGGCCTCCATTGGTCGCAGATATGCTCGTAACGATGAGCTCGGTATCCCTTACGCTATTACCATTGATTTTGATACCGTTCAAGACGGTACTGTCACTCTCCGTGAACGTGATTCCACCAAGCAAATCCGTGACACCTTTGAGAACATTTTGAAGACTCTTGTCAATGCCAACTAGAAGGATTGTATATATAAAAAACCATGTTAATTTTGGATTTTCAATTGCCTTTCCCTTTCTATTACTTTACTTTCACATATTTGAATTAGTTGTATCAATTAATAAAGCTCCCTTTTTTCATCTAAAAAGCATGTTCGCTCAGTTCGACATGTCGACTACGTATAATATTATGTCCCCGAATGTGCCGCAGTTTCTCGACATCCATAAAAGCGAGACAAGTATATTTTTGATGAATTTCACCTTTATTCATTTGAGCAATGTCACTCGAAAGCTGGGCGATTGATAAACTAAGCGTATTCTTGGGATTTGATCCTGAAACCCTGCAGACACAGATACTGCCATACCTACTGACAAGCGAATCTCCAGATGCCTTTGCTGATCAACTTATGGTAAGAAACATAGGTATTTGAGCACGCGCGCATGTATCAACCAAGCAGTTTCCTGTAGGAAATGGTCGGCACGAGCGACGAGGCATTAGCTTTTATTCAGGAGTTTACGGAACGTCGCTTTCATCCCAAGCAAGCACCCGTTGACCAGAGCAGCAGAGCATCTCCAAAGCCAAAGCCAAAGCCTGCAGCGACTGCCTCTGTCAATGCAACAGCTTCACCATCGTCATCTAGCACTGCCTCTTCGATTCCAAACACTCAATCAGAGGGCGTCTTTCCAGCTTTACCCTCGAATCAGCAGCCATACGAGACAATGTGGCCAGCCAATATTAGCGTACATCAAAAGAAAGAAGATGAATACTTTGCAGGGTAAGATACTCTGATACCTGTGTTGTGATGACGACGGCCATGTTTTGCTCATTGATTAGCAGATTACGCAAAAGCAGAAAATCAAAGAACAACAAATCACAAACCAACGAACTTCGAGCAGCAGCCTTTCCATCTGACAGCAAGCAAACGAACGCCCCAGCGAAAAAGGAGAAAAAGACAAGCAAGAAAGAAATGACGTTGGAAGCAGCCTTAAAAGAACTAGACATCAAGGCGGAAACACCGGGAAAGAAAAGAAAGCCTTGTCAGTGTCAAGCTACAAAGCATCCCCTGCTGACCGCAGCACCAAACTGCTTAAATTGCGGCAAAATCATTTGTACAGCGGAAGGCGTAGGGCCATGCTCATTCTGTGAATCGCCTGTATTATCCAAGGAGCAGCAATTAGCATTGATTGCAGAAGCCAAAAGAAAGCGAGCAGAACACAAGCAAGCGCAAAATCAGCCTGCCAAACGCGCACCTGGCAGTGCCAATAATGGCGGTAGAGCTGCTTATGCGTCCAAACTAGGTGGTGGCCACATCAGCTCTTACGGCTCACCCTACCAGAGCAGTGATGATGATGATAGTCGATTAAAAGCAGAACAGCACAAGGAGAAACTACTGGAATTTCAGAGAACCAGCGCACAACGAAGCACTGTCATTGATCAAGCAACTGATTTTGAGCTGCCCACTGATCAATCAAATCCCTGGTTAACCTCACAAGAAAAGGCCCTGATGCTCAAAAAGCAGCAATCCAATTTGAGACGTATTGAAAGGAAGGGACAGAGTAATAGACACAAGGTCATGACTATCGATGTGCAAACAAAGCAAGTCAAGGTGCAAGATGCGGATTCCTTGTCGTCGTCTGATGATGATGAAGACAGCCAGCCAGTAACAAAGATGGATTTGTCCAAGAAGAAGGCCAGTAACGACAATAGCTCTGCGGGAACTTATGCCTACAATCCACTGTTGAAGGGCATCGAGGCGCCCAAGTTTGTAGGCAAGTCAACAAAGAAGACCAAGGGCCAGCTGCGAAGAAAGGAGAGAGTACAATACGATGTGGACGATATCATGAATGATTATATGTTTGCTTCAAGTGTCGCTGATGACGATGCCATTGATCCCGTCAATGAACCCATCACCTGTGGTTAATAAAATCAGATGTTTGATATCCTCTTTACTTGTATGTGCTACCTTTTCGCGGATGCCAGCATTGCACAATTTCAGTGAAAATAATGCTATATTGTGAATGGCTTTAAGCACATACTACGCAAGTCGCGAGCAGATGACACCCATCACACTTTCGACTATTTCTTGGGTGACATTGTGATGTTTGTGTCGATTGCATTGCATAGATTAATTGCATTTTCAACATGATTTAGCCATGTATCTCAGCTCGTTGGCGGCTTTCTATCTGAGTTCACCTAAGGATGCCTTTCATGAGCACACGGAGCAGGCATTTGTCACATATAAACATGCATCTCCCGGTTCAGATCATCGTGACGATAACAAGGTGTATCGATTATAATGTTGATCTGTAAGAAAATACACAAAATGTAAACTTACATTGCTTTCTGCATATATAACTCTATACATTTGAAACACTTTAGCCAGCCCCTTGTACCTCTGGAAGCTGATCTTGTTTATGTTTGCAAGCACTTTATGAAATCAACAGTACAATATGGGCTTGTGCGTGCATAAATCATGTCATCTGCTGGTATTTAGTCAATAGTGCAAACAATAAATGTTAGGTCAAGCGTCTGTTTTAACATGAGGCAACGAGAAAAAGGGTATTTGTATTAGCGGATTCCTTGTTTTTGGTCCCACAAAAGCCCCAAATCACAATAAAATCTAGATGTTCTCTGTTGTTCTGCAAGGAACGATTAGGGTGTGGATCCAAAATTCTGTCTCGAGTCAGATCACAAAGAATGGTTACTCAATACTTTGTTTACTAGTGTGTTTAAACCATGTCGTGATTCTCGAATGGCAACATCTGCAATGTCTTGGTACTCTTGGCTTGTCTTGTTGGATGGCATTCTCTCCTGTTCATTATCTTGTTGGGGGGTTTGTTTTCGTTGCAATGTAACATGATGCTCATGATGTATGCTTTTTGTATGACCTTTTTAGCGAATATTGTTCTTTTTTAGTTTTCGGTTGTAGTAGCACAAGAAAATTAAAATGAAAAATAGAATTGGGTGTATGATATAATGTTTCTATGCGCATATACAAATGGAAGCACATACACATGATGGTGAGAAATCAAAACATGCGCATGGTCAGCCTGAATAAACTTCAGCAGCAAGCCATGTAGGGGAGAATAGGGGGGTGCTTGAAAGAGGAGGAGTCGATACTCTTTAGTTTACCAATGTCGAACACAAGATTTTTTGATTTGTGCTCTATACAAATCAACATCAAACAAAGCTACTACAAGCTGTTACACATCAAAGGTGGTGTGATATTAAAAGATTATTTTGCCAAAACCTAATAACCGAGAAACTACAGCAGTAAAAAAGGTTGTTTATTATGCTATCAACTGCAATGTGTGTTTGTGAAGGATGTAAAATGTAATTGCTCCGGAAGAACGGTTTTTGTATAAGAATATAGTATAATAATAGAAGTAAAAAGTATAAATAATAGAGAATTATGAGGATATTAATAACATGTTCAAAAAGTAATCGCTACATTTTGCCTGCAATGACGATGGGGGGGTTATACTAATTAACCATCCTCATTGCACGCAAAAAAGAAAAGCTAACTATTTCATTAATTTTTACCGAGGTGAGTTCTGATCCGCTTAAGCAGTTGCTTGAACAGCAGGATTGGTGGTAGCAGTAGGTGCAATGACAGGCTCTTCGTGTTCTTCCTTCTTGGGAGCAGCAGCAGGCTCCTCATGTTCCTTGGCTTCGACGACAGCAGCCTCGTCAGCAGGAGCAGCAGGCTCTGAAGCGGCTTCTTCAGTAGCAGCAGCAGCGGCAACAGGCTCCTCCTTCTTCTCAACGGGCTTCTTCTTGTTGGAGAATCCACGGATCATTTGAGTGAGACGACGGCCTAAAGGAGATCCAGAACGCTTGACTTCGGGAGTCTTGGTGGCGGTGGCAGTTGTGGTAGGTTCAGCAGCGACTAAATAGAACAAAATTTAATATTAGAAATTAATGATGATGATGTTGCTGTTGTACATGTATATATAAAGAAGGAATTGTTGAAAAATAGGACAACAAACATGTCCTGTATACAAAAAGAACACAAGTTACACATGTTCACATGTGTTTCCATTCATAGTCCATGAAAAAAAGTGATGGAAGAGGGTCGATGGTTTGTTAAACTTACCAGCAGCAGTTTCTGCAACAGGCTCTGCAGCAGCAGCATGCTCAGCAGCGTGTTCGTCAGCAACCACAGGTGCAGCAGCAGCAGCAGCAGCAGCCTCAGCAGTAGTCTCGGTGGCAGCAGCATGATGCTCGTCCTTCTTTTCCTTCTTGTTGAAGAACTTGCCAAGAGGTCCCTTCTTGATGGTATCCATGACATTGTCCTTGTGTTCCTTGTGAGCGGCGGCAGGCTCTTTGCTGGCAGGAGCAGGAGTGGCAACAGCAGCTTCCTCTTCTACGATAGCACCCGATGTAGCGGCAGCAGCAGCATCAGCAGCAGGTGTCTCCTGAACCTCCTTATCAACAGCTGTTTCATCAGGCTTTTCAACTTGATCAACTATTATGAATCAAATCCAAGATGAGTCCATTGTCGCTCGTCATTGTGCTTTACAAGAGTCTTACCCTTGGCTTCAGTCTTCTCAGCTTCCTTAGCTTGAACTGGGCTCTAAAAAAAAGAAAAGAAATACATTGAGTAACTATTGTACAATGAAACTTTGAAAGGTAGATCACAAAAGTCCATGATAGAGTTTTAAAATAGGCTGGAACCACAATAAATAGGAACCCCAATGGGTCACACCAGCGTTGCTGATGTTGAACCTTCTTTGGGAAAAGCCCATGGAGGGATTCAAACTCCAAACAACAAAAGAGTTGAATCTGATCCGACATATGATAAATATAGTGTAATATATTACCTTGCTGCGGAAGATGTTACCCAAGATAGATTTGCGCTTCTCGTTTTTAGGCTTCTCGACATGAGCTTCTTCGGCAGATGTGGTAGCAGCAGCAGCTGATGCGGGCACAGCGGCGGCGGCTTCGGTGGATTCAGCAGCGACAGCAGCAGGTTCTTCGCTGGTAGCAGCGACAGGCTCCTCGACAGCAGCGGCAACGGGTGCCTCGGCAGTTTCAGTAGCCTCAGTAGCCTCCTTGGTAGCTTCCTTCTTGGCAGGCTTCTTATCAGAGACCTTCTTATCAACAAATGTCTTTGCCTTGCCCAACAAGAGAGAAAGACGCTTGGATGTTGTTGTTGATTTGCTAGCAGCAGGAGCAGGGACGGCTTCAGTGGTAGCAGCAGGCTCTTCGGTAGTGGCAGCAGGCTCAGCTACGTGAGTTTCAGTGGTGGTAGCAGGCTCTTCGGTAACGGCAGCAGGCTCAGTTACAGCAGCAGCCTCAGGGGCAGGAGCAACAGGAGTAGCATCGACTGTGGCAGTGACAGGTGCGTCGACAGCAGTGGTGGTGGTGGCAGTAGTAGGTTCAGTAGACATTTTTGTTTGAAATTGAAGAAAAAGGGAAAAAGAAGAAACAAAAAGAAAAAATGCACGCAATGTCAATTTATCTAAAAATTGGGCCCTCCTGGTTACGCTGTTTCCTAATGGCACTAACTCGATAGATCTGCTCATACATGACATGGTTACATATTATGATACTATACACCACAGAAGGCGGGGCGCTAAATCGAAAATAGAGCTGTGGAGCGATCTTTCTATCTTTTCCTCTCCCCTTTCAAATGGCTCAAGTGACATGATGTAAGTTTTCTTCAAAAGAGATCAGCCGAGTTACATGTTGTGTTCTCTCCCTTTGTGGGTTCAGCTCGCTCGAGTCTTAAACACACACACATGCACGCATTAACAAGCTGGCTACTCATGTGATGATTTGATCAAAAGGACAGCTATTATATACATGTTGTAATTTTCCTGATTTCTTTATTGAATAACGAAAAAAAGAGATTGAGATATTTAAGCACGGGCAAGACGAGCGTTGCGGGCCAATTGACGAGCATTGAGCTTGACAACCTTCTTGTCATCAGCACGGGGAACAACCTCATCCTTTTCAGTGAGGACAACCTCGATGTGAGAGGGAGAAGACATGAAAGGGTTGATTCTACCGTGGGCACGGTAAGTACGACGACGGTGCTTGGGAGCTTGGTTAACAACAATGCTGGAGATATAAAGTTCCTCAACATTCAAACCCTTGGCCTACAGTATACATTGTGAATAACCCTGATCTGCTGCACTCTATCCTGGCATAGTTACCTCAGCATTGCTTTCAGCGTTCTTCAACAAGTCAGTAACGAACTTGACAGACTTGACGGGCCAACGACCTTGAGTGGTACCGAATTCCTTGGCTTGAGAAGCACGGCCAACACCACCGTTGAATCTACGGAAAGGAATGACTTGCTTGTGTTCGGTGACGTTGTTGAGGTAAGCATAAGCCTTGCTCAACTTCAATCCCTTGACAGCGACAGCAACTTCGTGGGTGTTCTTGAACTATTAGATAAAAGGGGCGACATGTTAATACAGTGTTGAAGCATCTCCTCGTTAAATCAACATACGTGAACACGAAGGTAGGAACCTCTGGACTTGGCAGCTGGTAAAAGTTAGACGTGGGTGAGTACACTGAACAAGAAATGCACAATGGTACACTTACCCTTAGCAGGGTTGGCTGGAGTAGCAGCGTATCTGACCATATTTGATTAATAGAGTCTATGGTAAAATGGAGATGTGTCAATACGATGTTCAATATAAAAGTGTCTCCTTCTCCACGTAATGCCCTCCCTCCCTCTCTGTCTCTTTTGGTTGTGTTGCACTGTATGGAATAACGCAGCTCATATCATATCAACTGATTTTTTTCCGTGCTGCAAATTATCCATCCAAGCAATCATCTGTCCATACATCCAACCAAAAAAAAAGAGCATCATCCCATTTCCTGTATCCCATCCCATGCCATCTATCATCGCCTATCTGTATATCCCCATGGATGTATATGTATGTATATCTTACGTTTTAATACGCACAGCAAAGAGAGAGATTCATCCATTTTCGCACTTTTCCTACTGTACTTACTCAATTTGCTGCCCCGTCGTCGCTGCTTGTCCTCAGATGGGAGTGGGGCGCTTGTTTCCAGGCGTCTCCCCCCATTTCAAACCACTTCCAGCGAGTGCGCGCCGGACCGATGCCATGAGCCTGCCGGAACTCATTCTTATTCTCAAATGGTGATCATCCCTCAAGACATATTGAAGTGGTGGTTGCATGAGCACAAGTAAGAGTAACGTCTCCCTTGTGTCGTGGAAGCACAAATGACCTCAGTATATAGATTTATTAGTCTATTGTAACGATTTCTTATCTTACATCGTCATCGCTCGTAGCATTTCATTCAAAAATGGGATGTAAAAAATTGTGGTAGTAATGATTAATCACTGGCAAAGCAACATCCTTTGATGAAGCCTCCTCCGGACGAACATCTCGCTCTGCATTGCAAGATGCTGATTTGTATAATATCAGGCTTTATCTAGCTATTGAGTACGGCTCACATACGAATTATTATCAGTACGATTGAATACTACTTGATTAGAGGCCGTATTTGGATTTGCAATTTGCAATCACTACTTTTCTGTATTCAATATCCAGCACTACTATAGCAAAATCGGCATCAAGAGTCATCCGCAATAGAGGGTAGGGTCAGCTCTAGAGCTTGAGTGTAAACAAAATGGCATAGGTCAAAAATTAAAAATCCGCTCTGCTAGCGTTTGATTTTTTTCGAGATTGGTCCAAATCTGATGAAATTTTAACTCGTTCAAACTATTTTTGCCAACTCGACTATATGAAATGTGCTGATCATCTCATACTTCCTTATGCTTTATAAAAGTACTTTTTAAGGCGCATCTAATGGACTTGGTTTTGGTAGGTATTTTGAATAAATATATTGAGAAAATCGCAAAAATGTGAAAAGAGGTTTTCGGCGAAAAAGTTGAGATTTTACATAGAAACGTCTCATAAAAAAACTTTCACCGGTTACTTTGGATCGAAAGGAAACTTTTGATGTAATACATGCTATAGTAAAAGTCGTCGTTTTGGAGTAGAAAAACACGATTGTTTGATTTTCGATAAAATTCATGAGGGGTACCTCATGCTTTTGAGTCGATTTTTGGCCATGTTTTTTCGACCCCAAAAAAGTGGAGCCAAGGTGTCAAGAAGTATCTAGTAGATGAAAGCAATTGTTTAGTGCTATTCTCGCGGCCTACAACGGCTTCTATCGCGAGAAATCGCGTCTCAAATGCATCTAGATTTTGCAGTATTTTGCAGATTTTTTAGCATTAAGCGGTAGTGGGTGTATGTTGTAAGCCCATATACGAGTCTTTCCTATTAATATGGACGAGGAGCATCACAGAGGAGTCAAATCATACGGTTCCGTAGTACATATGAAGGGTTTGTGATATTAATACTAGGCCAAAAAGCAAAATTTAGTCTACATCGACAGGATGCTTGAGCAACGTATAGCATTTCGCTAATTGCAAGCATGTATAACACTTGCCGTCAAGATGAAGGACCGCAAAACGATACGATATTATTATATGCCCAAGTTATTCTTGGATCCATACCTACTTGATTAGGCACGGCACGATTTGGCGTAGTTTCGTCTACTGGTAACTTATTTGTTGTGTCAAGTCGTTTTCAATGGTCAGAATGGTGCGAAACTGATGCGTTTGATGAATGGTTGCTTCATGGTAGTAATCCTTCACTACAAACAACGATTTAGTAGTGGTTCTGAATAGTGGTTCATTCATTTTACAGCATAAATCCATCATAATACAACAGAGCATAGACCCGAGATGCATGCTCAAATGATTCGTGAATCGCTGTATAGTAGCATAAATGGAACTTTTTGCATGAACGAGATCTAAAAATACTTTATTTTGTGTCATAAATGTAAAGGACAAAAGCATAAGCTTTAATAAGGTTTTCATGTATGTGGTTGACTGTTGTAAAGCGCCATGTTCCTGAATTAGAACCAGGCACGTCAGCCAAATCATTTGTTTGTATAAATAGCAAAATGGGCGGCAAAACGCAATCTTTGAGGCAATTGTGTTTCTCTCAGCCTGCTGTCATAAAAAATTCGACTTGTAGTAGTGCTTCATTTGATCATTTGAATACAAAAATAGCTCCATTACTATCAATTGCAAAAGAAACTGTTAATAGCAGTAAGAAAGTTTGCATGAAGCCTTTTATCCTAATGCACAATGAGTAGGCTCGTGAGAAATTTTCAAGCAATGGAGCTCAATGTCAAGTAAGTTAAGCCTTAGCATAGCCACGTTATTACACAGCTATTGCATAAACAATCATTGAAACACCTTATATTTTCATACAGTAGTCAGCAGGTGTTTCTTTTGTTAGAGACAAGCGCAGAGAAGTCTTGCCTTGTTATTTATATCTCACTTTTGCATCGTTCTAAGCATTTGTTCTTATGTGTCTATATACAGGTATTGACCTATTCATGGCTGAAGCCAAGCTTATACGGTTTTTATAAAAAAAAAACGTATATATAAAGAACCAAACTTATCGACGATTTCCTCAAACTCATCCAATCATCAAACAAACAAACAAACTCTCCAATGGTCTCTTTCACCTTCTTCAAGTCTGCTTCCATCCTGGCCTTTGCTGCTGCTATGGTATCTGCTGCTCCTACTTCATCCAAGGACAAATGCAATGGATTCCACGTTACTGCTCCCAACACCTATTTCAAGACAACTGCGGGCCAATGCTACCAGGTCTCGTATGACTTTGGCGGCAACCCACCTTCAGATCGCTCCTGGGTCTCTGTTGATCTTTACGAATACAAGACTGACAAATTCATCAACAACCTCGTCAACAAGGTAAAGGCTAGCGGCATCTCTACACCCTGGTTCAATGTCGATCTGGGCAAATACCACAAATCGGGTGATTACTATTACCTTGTTACCTACGGTGATAACTGCAAACCAATCAAGACACCTTACTTCCATGTCGAGTACAACAAAAACTCTCCACCTTCCAAGTGTAATTAAGCTCTTATAGCTTGTGTACCTGTAATCATCTCTGTAACAATAAAGTCTGTATTATGAGCCCTTTACATTTAGCATGTTGTCGATCCTTTTTATGTTTGGTATCATCACGATACCCCTCCACAGTGACACAATTATATTCGATGCGTTACACCGATCTGATATATCAGGCCTAGCCCGTTTTATGTAATTTAATAAATTCCAAAGGATCTATATGATCATTGGAATTAAAGTAAACAAATGTCGATGGCCATATAAAACTACAAAACGACAAACAGACTACATTCCCCTTTATTTAAAATCACTACACATGCACATCTACTATCTACTGGTAGCCGCCCTCCTGCTGTTATCATACAATGCAGCCACAGCGCAACAAGACATTTGCACAGGCTTCCGAATCACTTCACCAACAGAGCAAGGCCTCCAGTGGACAGCTGGCCAATGTTACCAAGTGTCGTATGATTTTGCTAATGTTGCACCTTTTCTCGATATTGGCGGTGCTGATGGGAAAGCCAAGATTTCAGTCGATGTGTATAACGCAGAGACCAATGTCAAAGCAGCAAATGTGGTGGAAAAAGAGCCTCTGAATACCTTTGGTGCTACCAAGACATTCAACATGGAAGCGCCTGTAACTGGAGCTTATTACTATTTGATTACACTGTTTCACGGCGCAAATGACGAGCAATGTGAGCCAAAGCGATCGGTTACGTTTGAGGTGAATGTGAACCCTCATTCTCCTCCAGCTCAATGCTAGCTAGTAGGCAATAAAAAAGTCTGTATAATGTGTTTATTCGTTTTGTTTCCATTGATGGATACGAAGCGGAGCGATGCTGTTTATAGTGTTGCTGTCGCTGATGCCATCCGGTGTAGTGGAGGTCGTCGGTGTAGATGTGTAGTTGTTTTCAACGTGGCTGTCGCTGATGTTGCGCTGCAGCTTGGTCAGTGATGGTAATGATACTTTTTCGGGTTGGTTGGTATTTACAAATTTAGAATCGTCGTTAGCTGCTAATGTAGATGATAAAGATGGCAATTGTTGCTGTTGTTGAGTTAGTTGTAATGATGGCAATGCGGAAGGGGTATAATAAGAACGCTGGCTGGACGTTGATATGACGGACGTGGTGGCATCGTGCTTCAGCGCATTGACTCCTCGATTGAGGTATTTCGGATCCATCAGCACAAACGGATAGTTCACAGGGCTCGTTGCGGACGATGCTTCTATTGCTTTTAGATTTGCTGAACTGTTCCGAAGCGACTGGACCTGCAGGGTGGATGATGCCGCCGACACTTGCGGCGAGCCGCCTGTGATGAGGTAGTTTTGTGTCTGCACGCCAATGGACCCCCGTTTCAGCAGCTTTGAATAGTCTACAGGGCCAATGGTTAGCATGCCGTCGTCCAGTGCTGGTTCGTACTTACGCAGGCCACAGGCGTTGCAGAGAGTCCGCGCACCATCAGGACCACGACGCCATTCAGGAGTTTCAGTCGTACCACAAGAATGACACTTTTGTCCTATCATGTTGCGCCTCTAGATTTGCGAAAAATTTGTTGTTAGCGAGGTGGATCGGATGCAGCAATGAGCGAGCAAAGCAGCGTTACATTTCTCCTACGGTATTTGGGCCTTGACTGGCTGCTGCTGTTTTGCAGGTTCCTTGCCTGTCTGATGAGTTCGTATTCAGCATGATCTTTCTACAAGAACAAGTTAAAAGGAGCCCTATCTAAATTAAGAAGCACTTGTTCTTTTTTACATTGACAGATCTGTTCTGATGATCGTCGTTTTGCTCCTCGCCGTCGTCGTCCTCGTCGTCGTCCTCGTCGTCCTCGTCGTCCTCGTAGCTGTTCTGGTACTGGTTGCGACGCTTGCTGAGCATGTGCCTCTCCTTGTGAATGTGCTTCCCCGTCGACTGGATGTCTCGAAACGTCTGCTTGGCCGACTCAGACAAGCTATCAATCATGATTTCTCTCTCTATGCTGGACATGGTGTTGTGCTGCAGCTTGAGCTGCCATATGTTCTCACATAGCTTGGAGCACTGGTTCAGCACCTAACACACACTGCCTTAGTATCGCACTCGCTACAAGGGTGCGATCGTCAATCTTACATTGGCTATCGACGAGAGATCATCTGATGTGGATGTATTCTTATTCGATCCAAGCAGACCACCGTCTGATTTATTTCCATCGTGTATCGCACTATTATGGGACCTAGTGTGTGTTAGTCGCCGTGCACAAGCCCACGAGCACACTTTACATTTTGCTGGACATTGGAGGGGATGAGTCCGATGGATTTGAACATAGCTGCGATACGTCCATTTGGGCACAAGGTAGAGAGAATAATCAAGAAAAGGGAAAGAAAAAGAACAAGAAACAGGAAAAAGGAAAAAGGAAAAAAAGACGGTAAAATGGGTGCGTGTGTGTGTGTGTGTGTGTATTGTGTGTGTGTACAAGCTAAATTTTTATTGAATACAGCTATTTGGACCTTGAAATAGGCTTGCCTGCTAAGGCGTCTATTATTTCTTGATAGTCGAGCGTCTCGTACTCGACAAGCGCATTGGCAAGGCGATCCAGCTCCTCGCGATGCTCCACCAGAATGTGCTTGGCTCTCTTTTCGCTGCTTTCAATCAGGTGGAGGATTTCACTCTCAATCAGTTGCTTGGTTTGTGTGCTCAACAGTTGCATGTCATCATCGTCGTGATTCACAGGTCCCACCTTTTCGCTCATGCCATAGTAGCGCACCATGCGCTTGGCCACGTCCGTGGCTTTCATGATATCACTGCTCGCCCCACTCGTAACGTTGTCTTGGCCAAATATTAACTCCTCGGCGACTCTGCCTCCCATACACACATCGATTTGCGCTAAAAATTCCTTTTTAGTAAAGGAGTCCTAGAAACACACAAATGAGTATGAATACCACGACAGGCAACAGCATCGCTTTACCTTGTCCATCTCTGGCAGTTGCACGGTCATGCCCAATGCTGATCCTCTTGGCATGATCGTGGCTTTGTGTAATGGCATGGCGCCTGGTGTGTAGTAAGCCACAAGAGCATGTCCGCCTTCGTGATATGCCGTTAATCTCTTGTTTTCCTCTGTGATCACTGCTGATTTGCGCTCTGCCCCCATGATGATCTTGTCTTTGGAGTACTCGAGATGGCGCAGATTGACCTCTTTGCAGTTTTCGCGGCTTGCTTGAATGGCTGCTTGGTTGACCAGATTGGCTAGATCAGCGCCGCTGAATCCAGGGGTGCCTCTTGCTACAACACTGACATCCACTTCGCTGGCAACGTGGATCTTCTTCATGTGGTGCTTCAGGATTTCAATGCGTCCTCTCACATCAGGCAGTGGGACATTGACCGTTCTGTCAAATCGGCCAGGTCGAACGAGGGCCTTATCCAGTAACTCGGGAAAGTTGGTTGCTGCAATAAAGATAACACCTTCTGTTTGGGAGAAACCATCCAGATCGACGAGTAGCTGATTCAGGGTCTGCTTCATGTAGGATTGGTCCTTGGGATTTCTCTTTGATCCAATGGCGTCGATTTCATCAATAAATACAATGCTGGGTGCCTTGGCCCTGGCAGCAGCAAACAGTTCTCGGACTCTGCGGGCACCTACACCAACGTACATTTCATCAAATTCGCTGCCACTCATAAAGAAGAAGGGCACATTGGCCTCTCCAGCAACAGCTCGAGCAAGCATGGTCTTGCCAGTACCAGGAGGACCTGTCAATAGCACACCCTTTGGCAGTTTGCCGCCCAATTCTGTGAATCGATGAGGATTCTTCAAGAACTCGACAATCTCCTCCAACTCTTGCTTGGCCTCATCAACGCCCTGGACATCCTCAAAGCGAACTGTTGTCTGTGTTACTGGCTCGTATTCGGTCTGTGAGTTGGCTGTCTTCAGTAGCCCAGAATTCTCCAATGCGAGTGACAAGATTGTGAGAATACAAAATGCGTATGTCAGGGTAACGCCCACCCATCGCAATGCCTTCCAAAACATGTATTTGCGGGCTTCCTCCACAACCACGTAGATGGGATTCGATTTGTTGCCAGATCCTGAAGCAATAGCGCCACCAGCACCCTCCATCTTGACGGCCCTTCCTCCTTGGCGACTGGCAATCACTTGCTGGATAATCTCTTTTGTAATGGCGTTTTGGTTGCTTCCGCCCGCAGCTTCAGACAGTTTGTGGGATCCAGATTCTTCCAGCTTTTGCAAAATTCTGGGTAACACTGCCTCGGATTTTCCTGTCTGCGCCAATGCGGCAATGTAGTATTGCCAGCACTCTTCGTTATGCGTGAAATTGCCACGTTCAAATCGAGTGATCACTGCCTGAGGGTTGTTTGATCTGAGCCATTCCTATCAAAACAAGGCGTTAATGAAGCTCGCCTTACCCAGCGTTCTCGTCTGTACCTTGTATAGAGTAGCTTGCTTGAATGCATCTGTTGGAGACGCATTGGCTTCTTGTTCAAGCTTGTTCAGTCGTCGGTAATTAATGATGCGGTTACTGCCTCCATTGCTAGAAAACAAGGTGCGACGTTGTTGTTGGATAGGTTGGAAGGCTTTGGTCTTAAAATTTTCCTTTGGTATAAAGCGGGCTACGTTCAATGCAATGCTGGGATTTGCTTTCAACATGCGAGTGGCATTTGTCACTGCTCTATTCAGTTGACCGAGGTCTGCAGAGAGTATAGATGCTGGTAGCTAGATGGCGCGATAATGAATATTCAAAGTACATATCTATTCATCGAGAAAAAAAAAAACATTACGGTGTCTTTGTTCATTCGTATCCATTGCTCATAGTTCTGATGTAGTTGAGGATGTTTACTCAAGGAAGATGCGCGTGACGTAAGGTTGCAATGCTGAAAGAGTCGTGTAGCTTCTACAGTTACAGCGGCAAGCTTAACAAGGGAAAGAAGCATAAGTAAACCTCATGACATTGTCATTTTGAAACGCTCATTTTGCAAAGCATTTCTTTTTTTTTATTCCAAATACCTTTTGTGAAAACGAAAAAGCTCCATATGTGCTCATAATTTGTATGATATGAAGATAGGATGCGTTGCTAAAGGGGTGTGAGAGGGTGAGAAGGGAAACTGTCGGTGTAAAGGTTTTGCTGAAAAAGAAAAACTCGCAAGTTTCCTACTAGTACCACCTTACTTTTTGACCAAGGAACTATGCGCGAGGGAAGGGGAGAATGGATCTTTTTTATCGCAGCACTGCGTATTTCGACGCTTGATGACGTATTCTGAGTGGTGGAAAATAGTAAATAGGGAGGGGTTGCGCAATGCTCCATATTACTACCTTCAAAATTTCGAAACGGATCTGATGAAGGATCGCCACATTTGAATTATCAGATGGTAAATGTATTATGCATTAGCCCTTAGTTTAGCGTTTCTTGATCAGATGTCTGTTGCCATCGAAACATGATGGAATGTAACCATGGCAACATTGATCATCTCTATGGGGTCAGGTTTAAATGTCAGTTGGATCCTTAAATGCATAAAACATTCGTCAATCAACGTTGCTCACTAACTGAAAAACCGAGCAATGTAATCATGGCTTCTCGAAATGATTATTACTAATTTTAATGAAACGATGCTCGGACCATTTGTTGATGCCATTGAAACTCAATGCTCCATCTTGCAAAGATTACTCCATGATGCTTGTGATTTACGTCATGCCAATCTGTGTCTAATCATGGCTATAATGTGGAGTCCAGTGTATAACAATGATCGCTTGAGGATTTGATAGACATAAGGTTAAAAATACAACCACGAAAAACAGATCAATGCATCAGATTTACGTCACTTTCACCTGAAGCATAATGTCTGGTTTCTAATAATGCTGAAATAGGTTGTGATAATGATCTCATAAAACTTGTTAGTGTATTTCCAACATAAAAGTATAAATACGCACTGATTTCTATCATTTCTTTTTCTCTTCATAATATCATACATATCAATATATATACAAACAATTAACAAAAATGTCTTCTTCCATCTTGAGAGCTTCCATCCGTCGTAACGCCGCCATTGCCAACAAGCGTTTCTATTCCGCTCCTCCCCCACCATCTGCTTCTGCTGTCAACAACCAACAAGGCGGTAGCGGCAACGGTGGTCTCCTCTTGGGTTTAGCTGCTGCTGGTGGTATCGGTTACTATTTGTATCAAAGATCTGTTGGTAAGTTGAATTGAATTGACACGTATGCTTCTCAGGCACTCAATGAAATGTACCTGTATGTAGAAGCCAACAAGGGAGTTCTTGAAAAGAAGGGCGAATTGATCGACCAAAAGATCCAAGAAGGCAAGCAAGCTGCTAGCGAAAAGGCTGACGAAGCCAAGGCCAAGTACGAAGAAAAGAAATCTGAAGCTGGTCAAGCTATCGATCAAAAGGTCAACGAAGCCAAGGGTAAATATGAAGAAGGAAAGGCTCATGCCAGTGTCAAGGTCGAGGAATTGAAGAAGGAAGGCGCTGATAAGTATGAGGCTGCCAAGGAAGCCGCTGCTCAAAAGGGCCAAGAAATCCAAAAGAATGTTGGTGATAAGGTTGCTGATGCCGGCAAGTCTATCAAGGACAAGGCCTAAACAGGATCCTGACCATTTTCGTGTATATTTTTCACCAAAACCTCTACGATAAATCACTTTTTATATAGTAATATCAACTTTCCCACTTGTAAATATAGTAAATAAAACCAACCTAATAGTTTTGTGTCAAAAAAGAATGTATTTCTAATTCATAAACTTGTGGATACATCAAGTTGTCCTTCTAACCACGCATCTTGTTGTATTATGAAAGCGTTCGAAACTAAAATTTTGTACGGAAATAACATTTTGTTCTGCATTTCACAGACAAACGTAACTACTTGAGTAGAATTTGCCATCTTCAATCTATTTGCATGGTGTTCTAGACCCTTAAAACTTTATCAAATATCTAGTTTTAGTCGTGAAACAAGATACCAGTAGACTTCAAGGTTCAATGTAAGGTGGTAAGGATATTTCCAACATCACATTGTGCTCTACAATAATGAAATATTTTCTTGTATTGTGAATGGAAAACAGGCGTTGCTATTACACTCCAAGTGCTTCTCCACCGTCGCAAGATTTCAGCGAGAGCTAACTTGCGCATTGGCGATCATATGAGTTTATCATCTCATCGATGCGACATAGGCTACAGCGGATAAGTTATTACTATAGACTTTTGTCCTTTTAATATCACATAATGACCCTCAATAATCCCAAATATGCCTTCCCTTGAGTAATCCAAACTCATACACAAGTCGATAACATGCTTGCACTACCTCTCACCACCCAAAAGAATACAAAATACTGCAAAATTTAGGTGCATTTGAGACGTGATTTCTCGCGATAGAAGCCGTTGTAGGCCACCAGAGTAGCACCAAACAATTGCTTTCATCTACTAGATACTTCTTGACACCTTGGCTCCACTTTTTTGGGGTCGAAAAAACATGGCCAAAAATCGACTCAAAAGCATGAGGTACCCCTCATGGATTTTATCGGAAATCAAACAATCGCGTTTTTCTACTCCAAAACGACGACTTTTACTATAGCATGTATTACATCAAAAGTTTCCTTTCGATCCAAAGTAACCGGTGAAAGTTTTTTTATGAGACGTTTCTATGTAAAATCTCAATTTTTTCGCCGAAAACCTCTTTTCATATTTTCGAGATTTACGCAATGATTTTTTTCAGAACACCTATCAAAATTTGGTTTATTAGATGCGTCTTAAAAAGTACTTCCAGAAAGCATAAGGAAACATGGGATGATCAGCACATTTTATATAGTCAGCTATAGCAAAATAGATCCTCGACATCCATTCTAGAATAAAAAATCGCCATTTCCAGAAAAAAGCGAACCGGAATTTTAATTAATTTTGGCGGCGGCGGCAGTTGATGCTTGGTGAAGGTTAATAATGCTTCAAAAGCCATAATAAATGGATTGCGTACAGAGAAGCATTACCACTAGGCTTAGTTACTTGATTGAGTTTGCTTATTTTGAGTTTCGGCTGATACATATACAGATTAGCTCAAAATCTCAAGTAAGGCTCTGAAGATTAGTACTTCGTGATGTCGCAAATACTCATCTAAGATATAAAAATTTGATTTCCTATGTGTCGGCTGCTTTGTCAAACAGGCCATTCTTGTTCTAGATGGCTGTTCTATAGATAAACTTGTGTATGAAGCGCAGACGAAATTCTCTCCTGATTGAAGCTATACGCTATATAACAGTTAAGTCGGAATTCGACTAATATAGTAGAATGTCATTAGAAAAAAGAGCTACTAGTTAACTGCTATACTGTAGTCACTTCAATACGAACAACAATCAGACGTCTACAGCAAAGGAGCGAGACGTGGCAGAAACAAGGCAGCAACCCAAGCTCTTTGTTTTCTTCCACAAGAGCAAACTTATAGGATATATGTTGAAACAGAGGCCCGTATAGATCCATTAATTATCTACGATGTTCTATATAAATAAGATGCTGCGGGCGTAATTGATTCAATTTTTAAGGATTACAAATCAGGATGTGCCTGTAGCAGGCACGTTGCAATGATGAAGCAAGTCAAATCAACGACATTTGATTACTATGTGTTGCTGATATGTTGTGCCACAATGCACAATTAACCGCGGTTATGGGTATGACCTTATTTGTATACAATTGATACATGTAGTTGTAATTATATCTCTTTATGATTAGGTTGCAGATGATATGTGTACTCTTAAACTTTGAATCAGTTAGGTAACCGTCATATTGCTCTTGCAACGAAGCTGCTCCTAATGTATAGTTATGTGTGAAGATCAAGCGGCATCATTGATTCATTTAATTGGCACACTTTAATTCAGAAAGCTAATATTCCAAGATATATTCCCTGTGGTACTAAAGAGAAGCAAGAAAGGGTTGATAGCAAGCAGTAGCACAGCTTTGTATCCAAACGTGGAAAGCGCAAGATTAGATATGTTATCAGCTTAGGTTGTTGGTTATTATGTGCAAGCAGAGAGATTAGGTTCAAATTTTTCAACGAACGAGAACAATTCCAGCCCCAATATCACGAGGAATTACATTGCTCATGTATCATTCAAGGCGGCACAATAGAAACAACACAGCACACTATCGTTACATTAGGAAGATTTTATAAGTTGGCGTGAAAAGGCTTGATATATGAACAATGCTATTATATCTGGAACAGAAAAGTGGCATGTTTTTTTGTCAAGATTGCCATTTCAGTAAACGTGGTTAAATCTAACCTTAGTACACATGCAACTACGGTATCAGGAGGGTCTAGGGGCTTTCTCGCCTTGTAGCACGAGAGGGATTAAGGTGGACTGAAGAGAGCCTAGCAGTTATTGTCTGAAACAAGGCGAGTAACAACATGATGAGCTTTTGCCGTTGTTGTACGACCAAATGTCTGGGAGCACAACAGGTTTGAATTGCCATTTACTTTAAAGATGGCCCGCGTGCAAAATCAACGACTACTAAATGTAAAATATACATAGAAATGAGCCGGCTAGCGCAATCTCCACATCTCGCTCGCGACTGAGCCTGAGACAAAAGTAAATATATATAGCAACTGTTCTAATCTTCTAGAAAGGCGGCACACAAATTCATGCTCATCACATTTGATCCAATGTTGTGCAAAGGAATCTTTACTCAAAGTTGAAGCAGTTGTTCCAATTGAAAGTTTAACCGCTGAATTTGAGTTTCTTCCTACATAACCGCCTTGTTGCCAAGAAAGACGTAAAAGTAATGGGGAATGTGGCAAAAAAAGAGGGCCATCACCTGTCAATATGCAAATTATACATAAATGGCGCGATCCGCGTAAGGACATGTAAACAAAACGTCTCCAAATGTGAAAAATCAGGCCATGTTGTCAAATGGGAATTTGGGAATAGCGAGCGCCACCTCACAGTAGTATAAAAGCAAATAGAGACTAAAGAACGCCTTTACAGCGACTACCTATATACATGTATATATAAACACTGAATCTAACACTCTTCATATATCACTCAAGGTAACAACAATGTTTTAACAGATGAATTGAATTTCTCAAAAAAAGATATTCAAATGTACATTGAGCTTCCAAAGTTGGATTTAATCATTAGCCCAATTTTATGTATGAAATGGTTACAAAACCCAAAATGGAGTTGACATCGATCACAATTCTCATTGTACGCCCTTTGTATCTCATTTCCTTATTGCACTCCCCTTCTCAGAGATGCTGGCGGTATGTAGGTTGCAAGCCATAATAGCTCATTTATGTAGTGCAAATTTCGATAAATGTCGTCTCTTCCGCCGCCCATCTGTCTGTGAGTTTTCCTTTATTATCCTCTTCCTTCCCCCCTCTTCAATCTTCTCCCCGCTCAGATTTCTCTTACTATTTGGCTCACAAGGACAACAACAATCGAGTGCTACAATGAGAAAATCTGATCGTAATTTAGGGGAGTTGAAATTTCCCAAATCCAAATACTACGTTTAGTGTTATCATCATCCTTTGGATGGCCGGCTTGACGGATAAGTTGCGTGCAAGAAGCCCTTCCTTTTTGTGCTTCTCTTTCCATTATAGCACTCTTTTTCCCTTTCTTTCATTCTTCCGAACCTTGGTAAGCGAAAGCAGGCTTGAAGGTCAAACGATAACTCATCACATTATGACAGCTGAAATGATACCGTTTGATGTTATATTGGTCATTTTGCAATTTGCTGATCAGGGGACAATGTTTGAATTTGGCCAAACATGTCAAACGATATCATCGCATGCATTGAAGCAATTGTGGAATATGCCTTATATTACAAGTCTCGCAGCATTTCGACAGTTGACTGACACTCTACACAAGCAAATGCCACGCCATCCTTACAAGCATTGGATATCTGGGCTCGCTCTTCATCTCAGCACATTCGAAGCAATACCAGATCAGCTATTTACCGAGCTGTTCCAGCTGAATCTCGAGATACTGTCCTTGAGTCGTTTGGACGTCGTCAATCAGGACAGTGTGCAACTCAGGCAATTCTTTTGTCTTCAGTTAGATCAGGGCATTGCTGAAATTCACATGCATCAATGCGCGGCTCAAGTGTTGCATTCATTATTATTGGCCATCCAAGACCGAATGCGTCCTCATTTACATACCCTGTGTATAAATCAGTGCTACCTGTCAGATCATCACATTATACCTCTAGTCAGTCATTGTCCCGGTCTAAAGACGTTGAAGCTTCATCAGTGCGGCTGTCTATCAGATGAAGGATTGATCGCTATAGCCAATCATTGCAAACTACTGGACACTTTGATAGTAACATTACCGCCTACCATCATACAGTCGAATACCATCACAACGAGAACATTGGACGCTTTAGACGCCAATTGCTTAATGCTAAGAACGTTTGTCTGTGGCGGCCAAATACGAATCACAGAGCATGTCACCCAGGAACCTCGACAATCATATCGCTTTGCCATCACCACCAACACTGAGCATTTGCCTCTTTTTGGCATAGGCATATAATTAAAGCCTTGAATATAGTATAGCAGTAAATATCAATGACCTCTTGACTTGTCAGAGTGATCGTAAATAAACATGTAAACTAGTAAGAATCCTTGATTTGGCTGATTGTACGGTATTAGGGCACATGCCGTCTCCCTACTCAAGTCACCACCAACATCGGTTGATGAATAGTGTCTGTAAACATGCACTCACATTTTTTTCTTTTCTACACATTTTTTTTTAGCTTTGCTTTCATCCCAACACAACTTTGATACGATAAAATGCCTCCAAAGAGAAAGACAACGACAGCCAAAAAAACACAAAAGAAGGTCGAAGCAGAAATAAAAGTGGAGACAACAGTGGTGACTCAAGATACCGAAACAAAAGTTGAACAAACTTCAGTAAAACGCAAACATTCAGAAATTGAGGAAGAGGAGGCGAAACAAGAGCCACAAGAGCAAGAGTCAGAAGCACAAGAACCGCAAGCAAAAGGCGAGCCTGTTGCCAGCAGCAGCTCATCTCTCTCTGATCGCATGGCCAAATTGAAGGAACTCAAAAGACGCAGAGTAAGTGGAATGAAGCCATTGAGCCTATATCGATAGCTAACCACAGGCAATCAGGCAACCGAAGTAGACCAAGGCAATCGTCGTGATCGCAACCTCGAGTTCCAGCGTAGTAAAGAAAACCCCAAGCTTGAAGCTAGAGATGAACGAAAGAAGGCGGAGGCATTAAAGCTATTGGAGAAGCAAGAGGCAGAGGATAAAGGAGAGGACTACGAGCGTAAGCAGTTTTGGAAGTACTCTGCTGAATCGGCTGCTGCATGGGAGAAAAAGATGGCCAAGAAGGCCAAAATGGCCAACAATGGCTTTACAGATCACTCACAAGCAGCACACAAGAAGTACATTCGATTGATGTCAGAATTCAAGCCAGATATGGGTGCCTACACTGAGAAGCGAATGCTGGATATTGAGCGTGCTATTCGCAATGGCGAGGACCCTTCAGATATCTCTGCCATGGCCAATTCATTAGACTATGCAAGACTCGATGATAAGCCATCAAAGGAGGCTGTGGATAGATTAGCAGAAGAAACCAAGAAACAGTATGTTGCTTATCGATGTCTGTTATGTGCAATGCTAACTTTGTATACTAGAATTCAACAGCGTGAAACTAGATCTCGTGATCGCAAAGAGCAACCCGACGATATCTCATGGATCAACGAAAAGAATCGTGTATTCAACCAAAAGATTGCAAGATTCTACGACAAGTATACTAAAGAAATTCGCGAAAATCTCGAGAGAGGTACAGCTTTGTAAATGGAATAAAATGACATACAGTACATGTGCATACAGGAGGACGCTTTATTTCTTTTTCAATGGTGGAGGTACTTTGCATCTCCACATCACAAATGGGGGCTCGGATCCCTTGCCCTTGAAGCCTGCTGTCGTCTGCTTTTGAGGTCTGCAAGTACATAAATGTGCTAATTTATCGCTGATGGTCTCAAATGCGTCCATGCCACCTTGTAGCAGTGCTGTTCTGGGGAAGTTTCTTCGCACAAGGTCGGCCGCAAACTATGACAGAAAGTTAGCATGCGGTTGGAATCCATCATTAGCCGATTCTTATTTACCTCGGGCCCGCCTTCGCCCTCATTTGCAATCACCACATGGTACTTGCGGTTCAATTTCTTTAGAATGTTGGCATAGCTTGATAATTGAGAGGCGAGCACATTCATCGAAGAAGGAGCATGTCCTTTGACGTACCTGATGCGACTGGATTAGCTAATGTCTCACATAATGAGACTGACACTTACTCTGATTCAGGTCGTATATCCAGCACAAGAGCGTAGGGCAGGATCTTGGGAATATCACTGATGGATAGGCGAGGCGCTAATTCAGCCTTCTTGGTCTCGATGGAGATGGGCTCATTCCACCACTGCTTGACCTGGAGTTGCTTGGCATCAGTCGAGTCTTTTTCTTGGGCATTGTCATCGCTGTTGTCTGGTCCGTGCACGCGTGATGACACGCTTGGTGGTGTCACTTTGCACATGTTCAAGGCACTTTGTACACATTTCTCAATGTCTACCTTTGGGAAACTGTCCGAAAACAGCACAATGCAATCGTTGAACTCGTAGGATAGCAGAGTGTCTCGAATTTGACGCAAAATAGCAATACCAGCGAACAGGGGCAGTGAAGAAGGGCCCACAAGAAGCTTATCCCACAAATGATAGATCTTGTCCAGAGGAAATACATCTGCAAACAGCGTCATTCGTATCATATGCAAAAACCAGGTCCTGGACACTTACGAGTAAACAATGTCAAGAACCACGGAATAGCGTACAGATCAGGCATGAAGCCGATCGTGTCCAAATGGCTTGATAGCTCAGGGTCGTGGAAACTGAGCAAATGTCGAAACACGGCTAAATACTCTTGCAACACGGGCGCATTATCGCTCAAGAAAAAGTTGTTGAGGAACTTGGGAATAAACTTTTGCAGACACGCGAATGCAATGGCTTCGTCGTTGAAGTTGAGCGTCAAGAATGGCGCGCAGAGGGAATCAAGGCCCTGCCAGTAGACCAACTTGGTGTTGACTGACACCCACGCCTTGAGTAGTCGACGCAGCTTCTCGTGGCCTGTAGAGGATGCAAGTAGTTGGTTGTATTGGTGGCATCTGGGCACATCCACTTCGATCTATGCATCCATCAGTATTGCCTCTGGCAACCCTGCGCTCGACATGCCTACCTGTCTGTCCGCTCCCATGTCGACACACTTTTCAATTTGCTCGTATTCATGCTGTACATCGCCACGCACGCCCAGTACAGCGGCCCACACCTTTCCTCTCAGCAATGGTGGGATATCGACCTTGGCATGATGCAAAATCTCTTTTCTGGAGGCTGGGTATTGACGAAGCAGCTCTGAAAACAGCGTCTGACGGTAATGCTGGTAATTGATGTCTTGCTCTCTCAGGAACAGGGGTAATTTGGGGACATTGGGCTGATTCGGTATAGAGGTGGTGCTGTTCATGGAGAGCGATGAGGCTGATCTGGATCTACCCATGACGGAATTCATAGACAAGGCACGCGAACGAGACGATGAAGGCGTGGTAGGCGTTGGCATGCCGTTGGAATTCAGCGATGCGGGCTCGGACGACAGCAAGTCATCCGTAAACATCAAGTCGTTGATATTCGCTGCCAATTCATCCGCTTCAGTCAGTACATCGTCTTGCTGTGTGTCGCTCTCGCCTTGCCCTGTGCTGCTGTCATCGTCTTCAGAGTCTAGTAGAAAGTTGACGTCGTTTTCATCCACCAGGATAAAGTAATCTGTGTCCCATTCAAACTTGTCGGAAGCAACCTTCTTGCTGCCCTCCTCCAGACGCTGGTATAATTCTTTGAATCCAAGTACGTAGATGGCGTCTGAATAAAGCTGAGCGGTGTCTGTCACTTTGTCTCCTACTTCGAGTCCTTCTGGCATCATACACACGCGGGGCAGCCGCTTGATAACAGGCGTCGATAAAAACACACCTCGTTTGACGAGATCCAGTTCGACATCGCCACCTGCCAGTTTCCACAAGTTGTACATTTGAGATACTGGCAGTCCCTGCAGCGTGCCATTGACGTCCTCTTGGCTTTGGCTGTTCTGCGTATCAATTGTTTCGGGTTCCACTACATCTGATGCCAAGATGGGCCCCTCCACCCAAGCTACGGTGTCCACAGGCACCAATCCATGCTCAAAAAAGGGCCCAGACAGTGCTTCAGCGGTACCGGGCCGCTTTTCCACTGACAAGTCCAAGCACTGTGTTATAAATTTCTGGAATCCGAGCTCCTCCTTGTCCTGGATATCTTGTTTCTGCAGAAATTCCAATATACTCTTGTTTATATCCAGCGACTCGATGCCATCATGCTGCCAGATATTCGATGACGGGTCTTCTTGATGCCATTCTCGCAGTGTCATCAGTGTGTCAAAGATCAGGCCCACATCACTTGTCGTCCAGAACGAATTTCGTGTGTATTGCTCTACGAGAATCACACCTGTCGCCCATACATCCCGCTTGTCGAAGCCAACGCTGCTGATGTTATCCAAACATTCTGGGGCTAAATATGTTGGATAGCCTATAGGAAAGTCTACATCTCGGCCACCACTGGTCATATAATGCAATCCATATCCAAACAGTTTGACATGATTCTATGATACAAGTCTCGTCAATATAAAGCATGGCGTCTGTCTCTATGATCGACCTACTTCCTTGTCCAGCATGATGTTTGTGGGTGATAATGCGGCATGAATGATGTGATTTTCCTTCAGGAACTGCAATGCGGACAGTATCTCAAATGCCCACTGCTTCAATACTGTCATGCTGTGAGAGGATCTTAGTACTAGCAGCCATACTTTTTCTCTCTAGCATAAATTACCTGACTGGTGGAGGGTCATTTGAATCCAAGTTTCTCGCTTTTTGCAGGGAAAGGTCGAAATACTCGGATACTACAAACAATCGGTCTGGTGTATGCAAGTTCAGCTACTGTCCAGCATGATCACGAAATACGACACTGTACCATGCTTTCCACGATGTATCTCTACGTATTCACACAGGTTTGGATGTGATAGTGTCTATATGCCAACAGGTGAGCCAACAGCAAACTCGCCTTGCACACAAAGCAGCACACACCTTTAAAAATTGAAATTGTCCCATGATTTGAGAAGGAGCTGACAAGGCTAAATGACCAGAGAGAGCCAACTCCTCAGATACGCGCGAAGACGCGACAAAGTTGACTGATGCTAGCTTGGTCATTCGCTGATCCTGATGTATCGCCAAGTCTATACAGTTTGCAAATAAGGCCATGTTGGGTGAAAGAAAGATGGAAAAAAGAAAATTATCTCCTCCTCTTTCTCGAATTTGTATAACAATTTGTCGCACTTGAAATTTCCTGGCATTCATTCATGTCGCATGTTGTTGGTTTTTCCAAGCTAATAAAGTGTTAGACATCTCTTTTTTATGTAAGGTACTTTGATGACAAGGGAGTATAGCAGCAGGCATTGTCTACTATAGCTCGCAACAGACAATAAATATATATTTTAATTTAAGTGAAAAATGTCTAAGATGCGGTGACTCGAGAGCTGGATGTTCATGATGATGGTAGGAAT
Organism: Mucor lusitanicus; assembly: GCA_010203745.1. NCBI lineage: Eukaryota > Fungi > Mucoromycota > Mucoromycetes > Mucorales > Mucoraceae > Mucor > Mucor lusitanicus. The sequence goes on along the minus strand of JAAECE010000004.1, from coordinate 3,373,111 downwards.
CTGAGCAAGTTATAACTGGTTTTGCTTTCATGACACAAAAGAAAGACTCTCTGATTAGCAGTTTGTACCCAAGAGAGATTAAGATATGATTCATCATTTCACCCAAAGCGATTTGTTGTAAAATTTAAAAGCGGCATTTTTGAGGTCAAGACACTATGAAGGGGGGCTTGTACACAGCATCTCTTTTCTTCGTACTTTTCTTCTTATACAGCACCCCTTTTTAGAGGTACATACATTTTTTGGTAGATATGGGGTGGATCCAAGTAGAAGAGCATATTGACAGATTGTGGTGTACATAAATCAGGAAAAAGGGGGTGACATGTAGCAGCGCCAATGATCAGTTAATGTTCCTCTTCAATCGCAATAAAAAATCTCAATTAAACAATGGATGAGATGCTATTTTAAGTATGCGTCTGCGTTTTTTATCACGTAGGATTGTGTTACTGGACGTTTTGCTAATCAATTTCAGGCTTTTCTTATGCGTTTGCATCAATTACTACATGATACAAGCTGCATCATGGCGTGAGCAATGTCATACCATACTGTATTATCAAAGAGATTAAGGGAAAGTACAAAGATGACGGATTTACTACATATTTAACGCATTATTCTAGCTGACGCAGATCTCAGATTTGAGCCAATCAAATTGCTTTAAAAGAGCTACATACACCACAAATCTTGAAAAAAAAATTGCGAGGGTTTCCCTATGGTTTTTGGTTAGGCGGACTTTTAAACATTGCCAAATACAGTAATTTAGCAATTTTATCATCAAAATCCCCTAAAATACCAGAATATGCCTTACTACACACCCCAGCTTATAGTGCAAACGCTTGAGACTCTCAATTAGCACCAAGTAAGTGATACAAATCAAGTGAGGGCAGCCTATCTACCCCCAGCCTCTGAATCAAATCTAGTTGTGCTTCAACGATAGGCCTATCTACACAACGAAAAAAAGAGGGTTATGGCTCAAAGAACCATGAAAAGTGAGAAAAGTAACAAGAGGGCATCACTAGAATGTGATGAAGAAGAGAAACATCGCAATATAGTTACATACAAAGAGGTAACATGCAATGTGTATCATCAAAATGACGAGTAAAAGAAAACAAAAGTAGTAGAAAAAAGTATCGCGGTTGCCTCATACGAAGCAAGAACGCCGATACCACCAGTACTACAGAAGAAGTAGTACTTGAAGAACAAAAAGAATGCAAGGCTACTCTACAACAATAGATACGCACTGCCAGCGATACAATGCATCAAAAGATACACCATAGCACTATGGTACAGCAACAGAAAAATAGTTGCGTGCAGAAAAGGGGGAAAGAAGAATAAATCGCAATAATAGAGCAAACTAAAGAATGCACAGTATCACGAGAAAGAAGGTAGTATAAGGTTGAATGAATGTAATCCATGGCAACCAAATACATCACAACCGAACCCATGATGGCAACCAAAAAAAAAGGGGGGGAATATACAAACCAAATACAAACCAAACACAAACAATATACTGCAACGAACTGGCCTGAAATAAACTGTGTAATTAGTATTCCTGTATATTGTACCGCGAAAGATGACTCTTATCGGCTGATACCTACTGTAACAAACTTGAAAGATGTCGTCTTGAGTACTGCTGGTTGCAAAGGTATGCTTCTTTTGACCAAACACAGTGAATAAGTATATTGCAACGAATTGGTCTAAAATAAACTGTATAATTAGTATTACTGTATATTGTACCGCGAAAAGTGGCCCCTATCGGCTGATACCTACTGTAACAACAGACTTGAAAGACGTCGTCTTGGGTACTGGTGGTTGCAAACACATGCGTCTTTTGATAAAAGTGGTGTTGTATTCAATCAATAATAGTAGTAAAAAGTATATGGTTAATAGAAAAAGTGCAGTGCAAAAGCAGTGCTAGAAAGAATAAAATAAAATAAAAAAACGCGTTGCTGAGGGTGACTGCAGTCAATAGGCTGCCGCAGCAAAGAGCACACAGAATTTGAATGACGTGTACAATGAACATTTTGCACTGTGGTGACTGTACCCAAATGATTTTTTTGCGATGATTTTTTTGAATCAAAATCGATATAATTTGACATTTGTAAACATTTTTGTTAAAATTAGCTATATAAAGTGTGCTCAGGGTATACTACTTTCTAATAAACTTAAGGGGGGAATTTGAAGGCGCATTCAATGGCGTCAATTTTAAAAAACTTTTAGAATGAAAAGATAAAGAATTTTGCAAAAATATAAAAAGCAGTTTTTGCAGAAAAAGTCGAGATTTAGCATATATAACGTTCAAAATAGCAGTTGCACAGCTTACCCTACATCTGTACGGTCAGTTTGATTTAATATATATCATAGTAAAAAGTGTCGTTTTTGCCTCCAAAATTGCGATCGTCTGATTTTCAACAAAAACCATGAGGGGTACCTCATGAAAAAACGTGAATTTTCGACGATTTGGATCGATCCAAAAAAAATACAAATGAAGGTTTAGGATGTAAATGGTGACTGATAGCAATCATTTGGCACTATTCCGAGCATTTATGATCGCTTAGAAGACGAGTTATTAAACATTGGATTTAGACAATTTGGCTGGGAAAAGTAGCTTTTGTGTTCTATAGATCGACGGCAACCTATGCTAAAGGCTTGATCAAGACCTCAAATCATTTGTATTTTTTGGGCTACACACTGGATAGCATTAAACAGAAGAAAATGGCGTGGACTAAGTGCATGCTTTACTCTAGAAACCCTCAGAAATTATAGAAACTTTACTTGTTGTCATCATGTTAATGCAGCTGTAAATGGGCCACCTCTTAATAATCTTACTGCTATCTGCTATTACGATGCATTGCAGTTCTTTCTAAACCGAATATAATAAGGTCTGAAATAATAGTTACGTATAGCACAATGGTCATTTCATACAATATATAGATCTTGAGGAGGTTGAAATCAGTAACATTTGTCACCATGCTGGTAATAAACTGCAGCAAGAATAATCGTTTATTTAATGAGTAACAAAGATAGCCGCTGGAATTTTGTTTATATGGTTACAACCCCTCAGAGTAGGTAGTAGTAGTATACGGCAGTGTTAATATGGTACTTTCCAATATTCATATATGGCATGAAAACACGCTTTGCCGTATTTTGTTCAACCCACAAAACAGTGTTCAACCCGTACCACTCTTGAACAAAAAAGCATGCTAGAGCCATGCGGCTTTAAATACAATGTTGTGCAACAGCTTCTATATCAATTCGTTACCACTAGACTCTCGTAATTAACCGTTTTTCTTGTGGATCTTGTCAAGATCAGTGCTCAGAATTGGCGGTTTTTCGAAAATTGTCCATCGATCAACCGCAGCTCATTCAATCTAAAATCCAACAACTACTACTACACCATCATCGTCTTTCTCTCAAAATTTGGCATCAATACCTATTAATCTCATTCAATCGATTGCTCAAAACCGATTGTTGGATATCATGATCAAAACCTTGACAAGTAAAACACACTTGTACACTGAATATTTAGTACAACTGCAACGTTTTGGTATTATGTAGTTCTGACTACAGTGTTGCGCAACACCCCTTCTATCAGTGTGTTGCTACTAGACACTCGTAATTAGCGGCTTTTATTGTGGATCTTGTCAGGATCAATCCCAAAAATTAGTAAATTTCAAAAATCATCCATCCATCAACAGCAACCCATCCAATCTCAAATTCAACTACCCCGTTGTGTTTCTCGCAAAACTTGGCATAAGTGCGTGCTAATTTCAATATACTAGCAGTAATTTTTTGCATATGGATCTCGCATGATGACCTGATCCTGCAAACTGAAAATAACTGCATACAAGCAGGATGTAGTGTCGAGCACAAATATACAGTATGCAGCTTTGAATAAAGTGTTATACAATACCCTACCTGTCAATCCGTCAACACTAAACACTAGATACTTGTAACTATCCGCCTTCCTCATGAATCTTGTCTAGACTAGTGCACAAAATTGGATTATTTTGATAGTCGTCCATCCATCAACGGCAACGCGCTCAAATGACTAATGTCTGACCACTCAATTTTGCTCCTCCCAAAATTTGGCAAAGGTACATGTTTATCTCATCAGCCAAATGATTGACATTTGAATATTTTGATTGATTTCATACCAACATAATGCAAAATTGTACTTTTGGATGTTATAAACAGGCTTAGATTGATTCAAAACTCTTTTTTTAGGATAGGGAATGTATTTGATCATGTCTAATACTTATGGTGGTATCGTGTGTAGTTACCTTAAGCCATTTGTACCATGCATTTTGAATGTTTAATCGTGCTTTTCTCATTTCAGTTACATTTTTAGTTTCAATACAAATGCTTTATTTCTCTGAGCTGTCTCCAAATTTGAGCCAATCACAACGCTTTATTTGCCCTACAGACACCCCAGGCCAGAAAAAAAATTGCGAGGGTTTCCCTCTGTTTTGACGTTAGGCGGAGTTTTGAGTATTACTAAATACAGTAATTTAGCAATTCCATCATCAAAATCCCCTAAAATGCCAGAATATGCCTTACTACACACCCCAGCTTATAGTGCAAACGCTTGAGACTCTCAATTAGCACCAAGTAAGTGATACAAATCAAGTGAGGGCAGCCTATCTACCCCCAGCCTCTGAATCAAATCTAGTTGTGCTTCAACGATAGGCTTATCCACACAACGAAAAAAGAGGGTTATGGCTCAAAGAACCATGAAAAGTGAGAAAAGTAACAAGAGGGCATCACTAGAATGTGATGAAGAAGAGAAACATCGCAATATAGTTACATACAAAGAGGTAACATGCAATGTGTATCATCAAAATGACGAGTAAAAGAAAACAAAAGTAGTAGAAAAAAGTATCGCGGTTGCCTCATACGAAGCAAGAACGCCGATACCACCAGTACTACAGAAGAAGTAGTACTTGAAGAACAAAAAGAATGCAAGGCTACTCTACAACAATAGATACGCACTGCCAGCGATACAATGCATCAAAAGATACACCATAGCACTATGGTACAGCAACAGAAAAATAGTTGCGTGCAGAAAAGGGGGAAAGAAGAATAAATCGCAATAATAGAGCAAACTAAAGAATGCACAGTATCACGAGAAAGAAGGTAGTAAAAGGTTGAATGAATGTAATCCATGGCAACCAAATACATCACAACCGAACCCATGATGGCAACCAAAAAAAAAGGGGGGGAATATACAAACCAAATACAAACCAAACACAAACAATATACTGCAACGAACTGGCCTGAAATAAACTGTATAATTAGTATTACTGTATATTGTACCGCGAAAAGTGGCCCCTATCGGCTGATACTTACTGTAACAAACTTGAAAGATGTCGTCTTGGGTACTGGTGGTTGCAAAAGTATGCTTCTTTTGTCGAAAGTGGTGTTGTATTCAATCAAAAGTAATCAAAAGTATATGGTTTAATAGAAAAAGTGCAGTGCAAAAACAGTGTGGAGAGGGAGCCTAAAAAGAAAAAAAAAAAAAGACGCGTTGCTGAGGGTGACTGCAGCCAATAAGCTGAGCACACAGAATTCGAGTGACGTGTACACTGAACATTTTGCACTGTGGTGACTGTACCCAAATGATTTTTTTTGCGATGGTTTTTTTGAATCAAAATCGATATAATTTGACATTTGTAAACATTTTTGTTAAAATTAGCTATATAAAGTGTGCTCAGGGTATACTACTTTCTAATAAACTTAAGGGGAGAATTTGAAGGCGCATTCAATGGCGTCAATTTTAAAGTACGTTTAGAATGAAAAGATAAAGAATTTTGAGAAAATATAAAAAGCAGTTTTTCTAGGAAAAGTCGAGATTTAGCATATACAACGTTCAAAATAGCAGTTGCACAGGTTACCCTACATCTGTGCGGTCATTTTGATTTAATATATATCATAGTAAAAAGTGTCGTTTTCGCCTTCAAAATTGCGATCGTTTGATTTTTATCAGAAACCATGAGGGGTACCTCATGAAAAACCATGAATTTTCGACGATTTGGATCGATCCAAAAAAAAATACAAATGAAGGTCCAGGATGTAAATGGTAGTCGGTAGCAATCATTGGGCACTATTCCGAGCGCTAAAGATGGCCTGGAGGATGAAATAAGAGTTGTTGAAGATGGCTAAAGCTGGCTCAGATTTGCCGTAGCAGCGATGAATGAGCGACTGTATCGCCAAGCCAGTAGGTAATTTCAAGTTGTATTCGACAATTTATAGGTAATCCATCGAATGAAATGTAAATCTCTGTTGTTGGTCGTTTCCGGTGAAATTTGGGGAGATATAATCATATTAAAATGTGCTAAAATGAGCTGAAGTGTGCTGTGACCTCTGGAAAAAGTGAATGATGAGTATTTCCAGCATTTGTAATAATACGCACAGCAACACCTGTAAAGTGGCAAAAGGAGAAAAAATGGAAAGCGATGATGAATATCAAGCAAGAGCGAAACTGGTGACATTTGAAATTCTTGAAAGAGGCATCAGCAGTACAAACAAGTGTTGCTTTTGACATCTTTTGATATATCAAATGTTCTCACAAGGTCTCGCATAATGTCTTTGGAGCTATTCTTAGCTTTTATGGGTAAATCATACTAAATCGTGATTTGCATTCGCTTTTTGGGCAGAAAAGTAGTAGATACACTTATAATATAGTTCGTCATCATGCTACAGACCCTGGTATAACAAATAGTATGTAAATACATCTTTCTCTAGATGCATTCTTGATAAAAAGTTTAATTCTTTGCCGGGCGTATATGATTTTACTACTATAGATCCTCTCCATGTTAGTTGCAAACACCGTACTTGTTAATAGCAACGACGATGACGACGAGACAACGGTATTCTGATTGAATGCAAGACATCAATCGTTGCCAATTGCTATAAATTTTACGCATACAGTATAATAAAGAGGTTAAATATTATGTATTAATTGAAAGTAATAACAAGCAATGCTGATTCCTCTTTGACGACTTTTACATAATGCTGTAATATTTATGGGGCACCCCCATTCCTTCAAGTACTACTGCGTAATCATTCCTAGCCCCCTATTCAAAATTTTGCAGTGTATGCAGTTATAAATGGTGTACCACACTGTATAAGACGAAAAGGGATGATCTGTATGAAAAGGGTCCATTAGAAAGAGATTTAATTTTAATATGTACAAGTTTATTCAGTAGTTCAAATAAGAAGGCGTGATTTACAAATTTTTAAGTATTTACAGATCTTTAAAATCATCCACTATACTACCAACGGAAGAAGCCTCTTCGTCATTATTACTGTTTTCTACTGGAGCCGAGAATAAGGAGGCAGGTGGTAAGAAGGTAGCAGTGGGAGGAGGGGATGGAGGTGAGGCAGACAGACGCGAGCTGATGGAAACAGGTGTGGCAATCATTTGGCGTATCATATCTGTCGTAGGACCCGCAGAAGGAGAAGCATCAGAGGACTGTACAGGCAGATTGCCATAACCGAGCAACCACCACAAGATGGCTTCATAGCAAAAGACATATTGACGATGTGTTTGCACCATGCTCATACGCTGCTCTCTGAAACGACATACAGTTTCGTAGATCTTGTCATTGGTGGCACAGGTATAGACATCACGCTTTTGCCACAGACGTTGAATCATGGTATCAATGACACAGAATGTACCTGATCGACCGCAGCCAGCTGAGCAATGAACCACGATGGGGCCTGTGTTTCTCTTGGATTGAGCGACATCAGCTTGGTGTACAAGTGTCAAAATGCCAATGGGGTGGTCAGGGACACCAAAGTCAGTCCAGCCAGTGTATTGTAGTTGAGTCAGAGTACGTTCAGCGCCGTCGCATGACACGGTGAATTTGCGCGTAATGATGCATTCGTCTTGATCCACGTCGTCGTTGACTCGTTCGCGTTTGTCGTTCATGTTGCGGACAGCTTGCTTCGATTCGGATGCGAGTGTTACGGTGATGGAGCCGTATGCTTGCGAGACATTCTCCATGGTTGGCCAGTACGTGTGGCACTTGATCTACAAGGGAGGCCGAGTGAGCAAATATGACAACATCAACAACACTGGGACACACGTACCTTGTTCATTTCAGTCTCTTGCGTCAACATGACAATGACAGACGAGTTTTCGTTCCAGATCATTTGCCAAAAGTCGTTGAATGTGGTGGGTAAAGGACCTTGGGTAGAGATGTATTGACGGTTGCTGGTCAGATCCACGTTCAATCGGTTCATGGTGCGGACAGATGCTTCGCTCAAGAGGCCCTTTTCTTCAAGCTTGACTTCTTGATCAGATTTGGAGATGGGGCTCAGTGTGATGTTCTTTTTGACATTGGCAAACTGAATGTAGTTGGCATTGATATAGTTGTCGTCGTTCTCTTCCAATTTGACACGCGAGTATTCTATAGTACATGCTTATTAGTTGGGTCATTTTAGGTGGACAGTGTGTGCAGCCTACCATAGGGCCAAATGTTGTCGTATCGATTCAAGGTGCCTTTTTCCATGCTGGAAGTGATACTAAAGGGAAATTCTGTCTTTGATTGATCCTGCTGTATCGTCGTGATAGGACCTAATCCAGTGGAATGGTACTTCATGACAGTCAATAGACGATCTTGCTCCAGTCTCTCTAATTGCTGCAACACATGATGTCATTAGCATCGATGGATCATATCAGCACACATGTCGAGACCTACCTCGTATTTTTCAGCTAGCTTTTTTGGACCTGTATCGCTCTTCATAATCGTCTTTAGCCACATGGGCAAGACAAAATTGCCTTGGGCGTCGACGGAGCTGCCTGCCAGGCCAAATCGTGGGTGATGGTTACTGGTAGCAGAGTGCTGCGAATTGGTCGAGATGATGCCATCGTCGTTTTTGGAGCCGTAAGGTAAGCGAACGTAAAATCTTTCCTTCAATGGCCCATGCGATAGCTCGAGATTCTGCCGGATGTTACTAAAGAAGGGATTTATAGCAGGCGTCTTGTTGGATGTAGGGAGGAGGCTGATTGGTTCAGTTTGGTGTCTTTTGGGTTGATTGATTGAATCTAACTGAACTAGTTCGCATCGGTGCGGATATGTGTTACTGAAGGCATTGTATCCACCTATCAAAGAGGAGATGAGTATTGAATCGCCTTGTCAAAGCAAATTTTTTTTTGTCACCTACCTTGCAGATAGTTTAGTTGGCCACTGTATCCTGATTTGCGCAATTTAGACCCTAATAGGATGGCAGTGGCTGAGTTGCCAGAATCGCTTGGTTTATATGACGCATGGTCGTAAAAGATGATATGCGTTGCATGATGCCAGTCTTTCAACCGGTTGGCCGCTTCTTCAAAAACGATGGATTCGCACACTTTGTCCAGTGTGTAGGTGGGTCTTTTCAAAAGCACCGATGGGATGGAGATGTGGATGGCTGACTTGATTCTGTTCTTTGCATAAAAGGCAAACGATCTGACATCAATCACCAGCACCTGATGACAATCATATTTCGCCATCAATTCGTTCATCTTTTCGCCCTCAATAGGCGCTAAATCTTCCAAATGCTGGTGTCTGTATGCTTGCGGTAATGGGCCTGTGGATGATTGAAAGTTGCTTTGACGCTTCTGCAGCACATTAAAGAACTCTTGGTTCAGATGACTTGCTGAGGGTAGCTGCTGATGTTGCTGTTGTTGTTCTGCTTTTGATGGGTGGACTGGATTGTAGGGTGATGTGCATGGCGAGCCATCATTTTCATTGCTGCTGATGGAATACATGAGATTGTTGTTGTTGTTGCTGGGTTCAGTATCGCTCAAGTATCGTGTAGGAGACTCGTATGTAACACTCATTGGTTGCTTATAACTATTAAATGAAGAAGAGAGAGAGTGGAAACGACAAATTCATCAATTCGTATTATATAAACCGATTTTTTTTTAGTGCTAAATCACTTTAGTCTTAAAGCAGTAGACGCATCGTCATAGGCTCTTAATTTGGTAAATCACTTTCCATTGTGCGGCATTGCAAATATACAGATCAAGAATTTACTCTTTATAGTCTAGCGTAATCCTTATTTGATTTTAGGTTTGAATGGAAGAAAGATTCAATTTGCAGAAATCTAATTTGTCCTTACACATGGGCTCTGATCTCGATTTTGTTTAGTTTAGAAAATCTCTGTATTTTGATTTGCAATCAGCTCGATAACTGGGACTTGCCGCCAGCCCCCCTTCCTATCTCTCTCTTTTAGCACATTTAGATTGTGATGTATGATGCATTCATTCGCTTTCAAATCAGGCCTAAGCACATTCAGAAGAAAAAAAAAAAAAAAAAGAAGCTTCGCAGTATGGCAATCGAATGTGCCTGCCGAATCTAGAACGCTTCCCATTTGAGCTAAATTGCAAAATGTTACAAATGAAGGCCTGCATGTCATTTCATGCCTTTTTAGTGTGGTTTAAATGTATGCGAAACAACCATGTGATGCGGTAAATAGCTTAAAAAACAAAACTTTATTCAAGCTTTTCATTTGATTATTACTTGCTGGATTTAACGAAGACGGTCAAATTGATCTCTGTTGTTCTTGAAGAACTGATCGACAGTGGTAGGATGGCGACCAATGGCCTTCTCCAAATCATCGGTAGAACGCTCCTCCTTGCCAGCATCAGCCATTTCCCAGTACTCGAGGATGCCCTCAATAACACAGTCGTTCAAGTATCTTCCCAAGGGAAATGTGTAGGGCCTGTCCTCCTTCAGTCTGAGCTGGTGTTCAACAATGTCAGTAGCACGTTGAATAGGTCTTTGCCTAAAGCGATTATCGTTGTGGATGCGGCGCAGGTAATCGTACAGCGTCTCTGGACCGACTTTCTCATACGTCATGTTCTTGCGCTCCAAACCGTCAGCAGCAGACTGAACCAAATCCCTGGGAGTTATGTTGTGGCGAGGGGTGAACTCAAACAAGGTCTTGTTCTTCTTTCTCAAGTGAGCCGTGTACAGTTGCGCTAGATTGGCGACATGTCTGTCATCGCTGTCTTGCTCGGGAAAGGCAGAGAGGTTGTAGACAGCATCCACCAGATCGGTCAAGTCAATAGAGCCAAATTTGGCCTTTTCATGGACTGGCAGCTGAATTCTGTTCTTGTCTTCAATCATAGGGCCGTAATAGTAGTAAAACTGATGCCACATGGCAGAGCGCATCACGCAATAGCTGTTGTGATTGAAATGCTGCGAAACACACTTTTCCAGATGACGGTAGTCGTGCAAATGTTTGCCACTATCTTTTGCGTGCTCGGCACCCATGCTAGCGTATAATACAGTTAGTTGCTGCAGCACAATGATTCATACAATCATTAGTACTTACTAGGACAGCATGGTTACATAATCGACCCCTTGCTCCTTTGCGCATTCAATAACCGTTTCACCTTCCTTGACCGTTTGGCTCGAGTTTTCCGGCAAGAACATGACATAGCCAACACTGTCCATAAACTCCTTCATCTTGTCCTTGTTGGTATAGTCTGCAACTTCGATAATCTTGGCTCCCAACAGCTCCAGATCCTCCAATCCCTGACGCTCGCGGCACAGCAACCGGAATTCAGTCTTATCTCTTAAAGCGGCATAAGTCGTCTCGTGTTGTCTTTCTCGATTCCATTCCTCCAAGAATCGATAAGACAGGGCATAACCGAGCAGCGAGTCCACGTTGGTAATAAGAATGCAGTTTTTCATGATACAAAAAGTTGAGTGATTATGGGGGGAGATAGCCATCCTTTCATGCGTATTTATATAGACAGTGTCGTTAGCCACATTCGGGGTCTCGAGATACCTGTGTTGAGTGTAAATAAAGCGCGTTGCCATCTTGAAGCAAACAACACTCTCTTTCACTATAGTCAAAACTTGTCAAAATGTCGCTTTTGTCCAAAGTAACCCGTTGCATGAAAACCATTGCGCCTTTAGAACTTGCCGAGAGCTCGTGGGATAATGTTGGTGTCTTGGTTGGTAAGTCTTGCTTCCTGGCACCGCTTATGCGTGTACTGACAAAACAACAGAGCCTCCCTTTCCATCGCCAAAGCAAAACAAGGTCTTGCTGACGATTGATCTCACACCGCAAGTGCTTGATGAAGCACTCTCAGACGCCAAAATTGGCACGATTGTGTCCTATCATCCTCCCATTTTCAGCTCCATGAAACGCTTGACTTCTGCAGATGTCAAACAGGATATTGTGTTGAAGGCCATTGCACGTGGCGTGGGTATTTATTCACCTCATACTGCTTGTGATAACTGTGCCAATGGAGGTAAAATAACATGAATTGCATATGAAATCAATTACTGACACATACACACAAGTGAATGACTGGTTGGCAAGTGGATTAGGCAAGGGTACTTGCAAGCCCATTACGCCTGCCGAGAACCCTCCTGCTGGCCAAGAAGAAGCTGGATCAGGCCGTCTATTTACATTTGAAGAACCCACAAACTTGACAACCGTAGTCGAACGAGTTAAAAAGTTGATTGGATTGCCTCACTGTGAGTATTTAGAAAATGTGCTTAAAGATCCATATTCATGCCATGTCTGGTATATATAGTACGTCTTGCCACTGCTGAAAACAAAATGATCCAAACTGTGGCCATTTGTGCTGGATCAGGCTCCTCTGTGCTTGGCCCTGTCAGTGCTGATCTCTACTTTACTGGCGAGATGGGCCATCACGATGTCCTGGCTGCTTTGGCTAAAAATACCAGCGTCATCTTGTGTAAGCGTGTGAAAATATATAGGAAATAGCTTCCCCTTGGACTAATAATGACATAGGTGAACACTCGAATACTGAACGCGGTTATCTTTCTGCCGTGTTGAAGCCTGCTTTGGAGAAGGAGTTGGCTAATGAAAAGTCGGAAGAAGGTGAAGCCATTGAGGTCCTTGTATCCAAAGTAGACAAGGATCCACTTCAAATTGTCTAGGAAGAAAGCAATGTTTGACATGTAGTAATAAAGAGCTTTTTATTCTTTTTTCTTAAATGGTGTTTATTTTACAAGGAAGCCAGTATCATTTTTTATATATCTATTTGTACTTTGTGCTGATAATCTTGGCAATGGTTTGGAGTTGGATGTTGTTGGTACCTTCATAGATGGAGCCAATCTTTGCATCACGGTAGAACTTTTCGACACCAGTCTCACGGACGAAGCCATTACCACCCATCCATTCAACAGCGTATGAACTGGCCTTTTCAGCGACCTTGGCAGCCAACCACTTGGCCATGGCAGCCTCCATGACGAAAGGCTTGTTCTCTTCCTTCAAACGAGCAGCGTTGTAAGTCAAGAGCTTGGCAGCCTCAATCTCGACAGCAACCTCGGCAAATTGATGTTGCATGGCTTGGAATGTACCAATAGCTTGGCCGAACTGCTTGCGCTCCATCATGTAAGGCAAGGCAATGTCATAGGCACCTTGGGCACAACCAATCATTTGAGCAGCGATACCAATACGGCCTTCGTTCAAGGAGTCAATGGCGTACTTGTAGCCCTCGCCGACCTTACCAAGGACGTTTTCCTTGGGGATTCTGACATCGTCAAAGTTGAGGACACAGGTGGAAGAAGAGCGAATACCGAGCTAGATATATAGCAAGACGAATGGGTTGGCATGGGCAAACACGACGGCCAATTTCATACATGACAGCTTACCTTCTTTTCCTTCTTTGCAATCTCAACACCCCACTCCTTCTCGACGATGAAGGCAGTGATACCCTTGTATCCCTTGGAAGGATCACTGCAATGCACATATTAGTATAATAAAAAATGACTGTTCACTGTAACACGAAAGCGACTTACACGTTGGCGAAAATAACAAAGATCTCGGCTTCGGCAGAGTTGGAGATCCACATCTTGCCACCGTTCAAAATGTAGTGATCGCCCTTGTCTTCGGCACGGGTTTGAAGGGCAAAGGCATCAGAACCAGCGCCAGCCTCAGAGATACAGAAACTACCGACGGTGTCAGTGGCAAGACGAGTGAGGTACTTTTCCTTGAGCTCAGGGGTAGCGTATTTGCGGATCACAGTGTTGGTCAAGGTGTTCTATGAGATTTGTCAGATTTAATACGACATCAAGAGGGGGGACACGTGAAACGTACGTGAATATCACACAAGGCACTGATAGAGGGATCAATCTTGGCGAGCTCTTCAACGGCCAAGATGGCGGCAGTGAAGGAACATTCAGCACCTCCGTATTCACCAGGAGTTTCGAGACCCATCAACTAGAAAGACAGTGTGTGTTAGTATAGGACTACCAAGGGGGGCTGCTAGTATATGCTTACACCGTTCTCAAACATGGCATTGATGATGGACTTGTCCATGACCTCGGCTTCATCCATCTCTTGGACCTTGGGTTGAACAACCTCACGAGCAAATCTAGCGACTAATGCGATGGATTAGAGAAGCTGCGCACAAAGGCAGATCCATCAAGGGCTTACCAGTGTCCTTGAGCATCAATTCCTCCTCGGTGAAGGCTTGCAAAGAGGTAGGAGCATCATGAGCAGTGGGAGAAGAGTAGGTCAAAGCAGCATAGTTACTAGTGGACCCGTCGCGTAAGTAACCTGTAAAGGCACACACAATCACCACTACTTACCGCTTGGCAGCTTGACGAGCAACATTGGAGAGAGAAGAACGGGCAACAAGTTGAGGAAGACGTTGAGTGAGTCTGAGCATGATGATTGAGTAGGGTTTTTGAAAAAAGATGTAAAAAAAAAGAAGAGAGGAAAAAAAGAGCCATTTCATCGATGTCGATGGTATTTATATACGTTCCATGATATAGCTACAGTGGTGAGAGCGTGCACAGTGTGTGTAATTTTGCGTGTAGTAGATTGAAACTACTGGTAATTTAGTTTCCCACGGTTTGATCTGTGTATGCGCTCTCATTAGAGCCCTTCTTTTTTGACTACTAATATTTAGATGAAGGCAATATTTCCCAGGCATCAGAGCTTATTTGAATTTCAGGACACTGTACTGCGCTTTACCAACACTGCTACTACACTTGCCTACATTGCTGCTTCAAATCGACGAAGGGCCCGCTGATAAATCGCTGCTGGGCTCTCTTCCAAAAAACGGCCTCGACGCTTTGCCCTCTTAACCCCACATTTTCAAGACGAAATGGTCGTGTTACATGATGGGATTATAAGGTTGAAATTTTAGCCTCCACTCCATGTTCCGATATTTGGATGTACTGGATCAATGTTGATAAGGACGTAGGCTCCATTTGTACAAGGCCTGATTTATCAGCAGAATTACATGTTACAGCATCCTGGTGATCATTTCTGCAGAATATGGGCGTGGAGAGGCTCCTTTGCAATACTGTAACTTGAGAGATCGAGCTGCCTGCTGTGCTGAATTGTGCTGCATAATCAGCCAGCGTTCCTTCAATGCGGTCCAAGTGTCGTCGGTACTGTGTATATTCAACATGCTGCTCAACGAAGTGATGGGAATTTGGGACAAGAATGGGGTCAATGTCTGTATGACATGCAACATAGATGTCAAGCTACAACACCTCAAGTATCAGGTGATGTATATTCCCCGTAGTGTCATTTGACGCATATGGCCGTCCATTCTAAAAGGCGAATACTATTTATTTCTATAATGATGATGAGATGCTGATCTGCTGCTTGTCGAGTTGAAATCAGCTTTTACGACTTCCTTTTTGTTTTGAGGCCTAAACTTGAATTCTGCCATGATGGGAATGTGGCTGGTAGTACGTGCGTTAGTGAGATGCGATTACAGACCACTGTTTACTTACTCGGAGGGGAAATGTGCGTTGGGGAAGCCCACCACTTTAGTCAGGTAGTCGGGATCAACAGGGCCCAGGAGCGAGATGGCATCCAAGGTGGTGGATGTGTACCAAATGTAGCTCAAGGCGCCCTTGTAGCCGGGCGTGTAGTTTGTGAAGGGTAGCTCGCCAACATTGCTGTACGCACTTTTGAGAGAGAGAGGATGCGATAATCCTTCCGTGGTATATGTGCCGTACGAATGGTTGCCAAAGTCGTTGTGGTTCTGCTGGATGACGCCCTTGCTCAGGAACTCGTAGACGCCCGACTGCGGGTCCGAGTTGAAATCGCCGCAAATGATGGTGGGCAGCTTGTCCGTGGCGGACGAGGATGCACAGTGCTTGCTGGCAAACGCCTTGATCTCCTCCATCAAGACGCCCACTTGCACCAGCTTGACATCCGCGTCAGAGGGGTCCCAGTGGAGGTGCGAGTTGGCGACCAGTGTGCGCTGGTTGGTGTTGATGTCCTCAAAGACGCTCAGGACGGCCACATTGTCCTTGTTCATGACGCGGTTGTAAATGTCCACTGTCTGCTTAAAGTCGGGGCGCTGGAGCGCCTTTTGGTTGTACTCGATGTAGTCGTGGTCAATCAGGCGGAACCGCGTCGTCTTGTAAAAGATGGCACAGCCATCCACCACCCGCCTCTCCTTCTCAGACATGGTCTTTGCTCGCGTCTTGGGGTGGAACAGACTGTCGTAATCGCCCATCTTTCGAAAGTGGTCCACAAAGTAGTCCTCGTACTGCCCCATCTCCATTTCCTGCAGACAAAAGATGTCTGGATTGTAGCCCAAGATCTCAGACACCAGCAGCTCTCGACGGTAATCCCAACTCAACGCCCATGATGGCGTGTAACCATACGCCTGAGGTGTTGCATATTTCTGGCAGAGAATATTGTAGCACAGTACAGTGAACTTGTCTATCAAATGCACAGTGAGTTGCTGGAGAGGCCTGCGTATTGTATACAGCACACAAACCTGGATCTTCCATTGTATCGCCTTCCACCAACAGCCATTCGCGGTGCGGAGGAGGCATACCCACTACAGAGAGAGCGTGCGTGTCAGCAGACAGGCTATAAATCACTCACAACACATATCCTACCTGGCGCATTTTCTCGAAGCGACATGACAAGCGCTTGGGTGCCGTCCTTGATCAGAATGTTCTTGAGATCAGCCTGCAAGGGATTCCCTTCCAAGCCCAGTGTTTCCAGCTGATACAGATTTCCAAACTCGGTAGGCAGCGAGACGAGATTATTATCAAACAGCAGCAGTTCCTTCAAGTTGCAAAGGAGGCCCATTTCAGGAGGCAGCATGCTGAGCTTGTTGCCGGACGCATCCAGGATCCTCAGGTTGCAGAGCTGCGACAGCGAGGGCATGAGATAGGTCAGGTTGTTGTGGTTGATGTAGAGTGCGGTGAGGAAGCGGTAGTTGCAAATTGTCGACGCAATGTTCTTGAGGCCCATGCCGCCCATATCGAGGCAGGTCCACACGTTTTCCTGTTGCTGCTGCTGCTGCTGCTCCTCCTCCTTTCTACCACTACCACCACTGCTGCCTCCTGTTTTGTTGGCAAACATCTTGTTGGGATCATTGGGATCTGTAATAGTCACAGTAGACGATGCTGGTGTGTTGCGAGCCATTGCAGCAGCAGCACGAGCATGATGGTGGGGCGAAGACGACTGTCGAGATATCTGGGCATACGAGATTTGTCGGGCCAAGTGAGGTGTAGCACTGGGCGAGGAAGCTGCTTCGGACGTCTGCTGCAGCATGGGATAGCGGCTGCTGTTGGTAGCAGCAGCAGCAGCAGCAGTGTTATACATGGCAGCATAGTTACCTCCCACAGAGGGCGATGAAGCAGGCGACGTAGCGTAGGGCGTATTGCCAGAGCTGTACATTTGGTGCAAAGAGTGGCTATAAAAGTTGTTGCTGTTGTTTACTGGTCCATTTTCCTTTTCTTTGTCAAACGGCATATTATGTGTTCAAGTAGAGAAAAAAGAGCATAATCAAAATGTGAGGTAAAACCTGCTGTTCTTTTTTTTTATTTTATTTTATTCAGTACGTGTATATAAGGAGGACGGCTCGCACTCATTGGTGAAATCTGATTGGAACCATCACACACACACACACACTAGGTAGAGCTACACTATACTAGTCTTAATCAGTGGGGGGTCATCTACATCACTGCTGACTCGGCGGATTGCAGCCAAGAGTCAAGAGGACCCTCTGAATCACGATAGATTGGATGGAATGCTCTTGATTAGACGGCAATGCTGGAGGATCCAAGGAAGATCTATTATATACCAAAGGCTGTATAGCATAGATAAGCTCATTTGGCATGATGGCAATGTCCATAGTCAACATGTGATGTGATCTGCCATCCCCTTTCAACTCATCGTAGACCCGCATTTGATGTATCATGAATGAAGATGATGGACGTCTTTTCGACTCATCCATTGCTAGGATTATGCAATGAATCATCCCAAGTCAACTCCGAGGCATCTGTAACATTTGACATGCTCTGTATAGATGCGGCTCGCTCATCTTGGGTACAAATGTTCTCGTTATAAAGCCTTGGATCCAGCTGTAGCTACGCTCCCATCTTTGCTGTATATGTCACGCAGAGGCCTCTCTCTGTTGCGGGGATCTGGGAGTAGCGCTTGCGTGCGTTGGCTCGAAGCCAGCAGCTTGACATCTATATACTTTCTCTCCAGCGGTTCTCCAAAAGTGAGAAAAATTGTTACAACATTGCACCTGTTGTGCTCGCAACATTTTTTTCTTTTTCTTCTGCTTTTCGCATTCAAATTAACCATGGTAGCTGCAACGCAGGCAGACCCCAACATCAACAACGAGGACGCGCGAAGCACCAGCTCGACACTAGTGAGTGGAGAACACAATATGAGAAACGACGCTGAAGCAGTGCCCGAACAAGGTGGACCCACAGCAGCACCCACGGCCCATCATACCAGCTCGCCACAGATACGACATGGATTCGACCAAGAGCTGTACGAAGAAGACATTATTCGGTTTCTGTACTTTTCAGAAAAGCGACATGACACTAATGCCAAGCCAAACGTAGTCGTCCGAAATGCGTTGAAGGATTGGGTAAGAGAGAGAGAGCAGTGCGAGCGGTGTGTGTGTGTACGCTAACCGCTCTACAACAGAGACTTCGGGAGAGAATAAAGACGGTATCAGGTGGGTGATAACAAGTAATGACAATCCGCACCATGCTAACACACACTTAAAGGTCTGTTGGTCGTTTGTCTCAACATTGGCACGGACCCACCAGACATTGTCAAGACGAATCCCTGCGCCAAACTAGAGTGCTGGATAGACCCCTTCTTGCTGATTCCGCAGAAATCACTGGAGGCCATAGGAAAGAGTCTGCACAACCAGTACGAAACCATCAACGGACGCACCCGATTCAAGCTCTCGCTGGACCCCTCAGTCGAAGAAACCAAAAAGGTGTGTTGTCAGATGCGCCGCAATGCCAAAGAGGAGCGAATCCTGTTTCACTACAACGGCCATGGCGTGCCCAAGCCCACCACCAGCGGCGAAATCTGGGTCTTCAACCGCAACTACACGCAATACATCCCCGTGTCCCTGTTTGATCTGCAGTCGTGGCTCGGCTCGCCTGTGATCTACGTGTGGGATTGCTCGGCAGCAGGCAACATCATCAATGCGTTCAACCGGTTTGCAGAGCAGCGAGATTCAGAGGCCCTGCGCTTGCAGCAGCAGCACCAGTCCACATCCACCACACAAGCCTCGTGGAAAGACAGCATCCAGCTCGCTGCGTGCGGCCCCACAGAAACGCTGCCCATGAACCCAGATCTCCCCGCAGACGTCTTCACAGCCTGCTTGACAACGCCCATTGAAATGTCGCTGAGATGGGTCGTAATGCGCAACCCTCTCCTGACCTCCAACATCACCATGGACATGGTGCTGCAGCTGCCGGGACGATCAACCGAAAGACGCACGCCTTTGGGCGAGTTGAACTGGATCTTCACTGCCGTCACAGACACCATTGCCTGGTGTGTCTTGCAGGACGAGCCCGAGCTGTTTAAGCGCCTGTTCAGACAGGATCTCACCGTCGCCTCCATGTTTCGAAACTATCTACTGGCGGAGCGCATCATGCGATCGTATCAATGTACGCCCATGTCGACACCAAAGCTGCCCGAGACACATGATCATCCAATGTGGCAAGCTTGGGATTTGGCCGTAGACATGTGTCTTTTCCAGCTGCCGGCGCTGAAGGCTGCAGAGGCAGGTGGCCCGCCCCACGAATACCAGTCCAGTACCTTCTTTTCCGAACAGCTCACTGCATTTGAAGTCTGGCTGTCAGAAGGCGCTGTCAACCCCAAGATCCCCGAGCAGCTGCCCATTGTCCTGCAAGTGCTGCTAAGTCAAGTGCATCGCCTGCGTGCGCTGATCCTGCTCAGCAAGTTTCTGGATCTGGGTCCCTGGGCGGTGAATGCTGCCTTGTCGGTGGGCATCTTTCCCTATGTGCTCAAGCTGCTGCAAAGTCCTGCTGCCGAGCTGAAGCCTGTGCTGGTGTTTATCTGGGCCCGCATCTTGGCAGTGGACCGCTCCTGTCAAAACGACTTGCTCAAGGACCATGGCTACGCTTACTTTATCAACATCCTGACGCCCAACAATGCCATGCTGAGCATCCCCCATGTATCCGAGCACAGGGCCATGAGCGCCTTTATCCTGTCTGTCTTTTGCACCAACTTCAAGATGGGACAGCAGGCCTGTTTGCGAGGCAATGTCATCAGTGCTTGTCTGGCCCACGTGCGAGATCCCGACCCACTCCTGCGCCAATGGATCTGCTTGTGTCTTGCCCAAGTCTGGATGAACAACAGTGAAGCCAAGTCTGCTGCTATCGCGGAAAACGGACACGAGAAGCTATGTGCGCTGCTGAACGACAATGTGCCTGAGGTGCGTGCGTCGGCCATGTATGCGCTGGGCACGTTTCTGGCGGATCCCAACAAGACGGAGCAAATTGTCAACATTGAACACAACATTGCCATCTCTGCATTGACTGTCATGTCGGACGGCTCGCCCATGGTGCGCAAGGAGTTTGTCATTGCCTTGTCGCACATTGTGGATCAAGCAGGGCCCTCCAAGTTTCTGGCGGCTGCCAGTCAGACCATTGAAGAGGACCAGTCTCAGCGCTCTGTGTTTGGCGAGGACCGTGGCAAGATGATGCGTGGCAGGCAGTCAGAGTGGAGAGCTGCTTTGGACGGCCACTTTGGGTCCTCCAGCTACGATTCCGTCTATGCTGTTCTGTGGAAGGCGCTGCTGAATCTGTCTGTGGACCCTCACCCCGATGTGGCATCGCTGGCTGCTACTGTGGTGGATCACATCAACCTGTTGTTACTGAGCACACCTCTGATTGGCGAGTATGCGTCCAACTTGGCCCGTGAGTCAGCCCAGCAATCCGTGCCAGACAGTGCCTCCATCGACCGCGCGCACACACTTGCAGACGATGCGTCCAATTCACCCAAGCGACCTGTCAAACTGACCCGATCTGTCTCATTTGCCTCTACACTGCGCACCATTTACAACTTTGGCAATCCTTCTTCTGAAAATCAGCCTGGTCAAATGGACCGTGCAGCAGGAGCAAACCTGAATAGCAACAACAACAACAGCAGCAGCAGCAATGCCTCTGCCAGAGTAGCGCCCAAAACCAACGCTGCAGCTGCGCTGGATGAAAATGCACTACCTCTTTCTTCATGCTTTTATGACTGGAGTTGTGAATACTTTACAGAGCCTCAAATGAGAGTAAGTTACATGTTACGTGCTGTGTGTGTGTGTGATGTTAGACTTACATCTCTTTTTTCCACTGTAGGCTGCAGAGGCGGATGAACCAGGCAGTGTCGTATATACCCAACGTAAATGGCGTAGAAACCGCAACGAAAAGATCTTACAAGAATCAAATGCAACCAAAGGCATGGCAGGGACCAGTCGATGGGACGAACAGATCAACTCCATGTACAATGATACGGAGGCCACCCTGCTGCTGTTGCACCAGTTTGAGCCTCATTTGGTGGCCGCTGATTCATACAACTGCCTAGTGTAAGTCTATCCGTTTTTGGCCTTTTATATCTGTTGTACTGACTCAATCTAGTGTGTGGGACTGGAAGACAGGCACGCCCTTGAGCGTCATTGACAACCACAATCCTGCTCATAGCAGAATATCCGACATGAAATTTATCAACGAAGAAGACGAAGCATTGCTTTTGACTGGATCAGATGACGGTGTGGTTCGACTTTACAAAAACTACGATGGCAGCGATCAAGAGCAGGCTGTGCTGGTGAGTTCCTGGCGGGCCCTGAAGGACATGGAAAAGAGCAATTCCAGGCAGAGCGGTCTTGTCAGCGACTGGCACCAGGCACGAGGTTTGTTGTTCACTGGCGGCGATGCCCGCATCATCAAGGTCTGGGACGTGCATCAGGAAATGCCTGTCATGGATATCCCTACACAGTCTCTGGGCTGCGTTACTAGTATCACAAGTGATCAAGTCAATGGCAACATCATCATTGCAGGGTTTGGCGATGGCTCCATCGGTGTCTATGATCGTCGTTTGAGCCCCGAAGAAGCGTAAGTTTGGTACAAGATACACGCAGCACAGAATGATGCTAATGATACCCATCTAGTCGAGTCAAAAAGTGGGAAGAGCACAAGGCTTGGGTCACAGGTATTCATTTGCAGCGCGAGGGAAATCGAGAACTTGTCTCGGGTGGATTTGAAGGCGATATCAAGATTTGGGATATCCGTGAATCTCAATCACTGCGAACCATTGAGGCGCATACACACAACGAAATGACTGCATTGGCGGTACATGATCATAGCAGTGTCATTGCAAGGTGAGTTTTTTTCACTGGTAGCGAATGACCAAGATGGATGGTACTCACATCCATTATGCAGTGCGGGCGATGATCAGGTCATCAAGGTGTGGAATATGGATGGTGCTAGACTCTCAACTATTCGCCCTACATCTGGCTTCCTCGGTCAAAAGACATCTTCGACGCGTACGCTGGGTTTCCATCCAAACTTGATGGTGATGGCCGCGAGTGGAAATGATGGCTATATTACGGTAAGTTGTATACCTAGTAGCATAATTTGTTATACTGACTTTTTTTTGGGGGGCGTAGTTGTATGGTACTCATTAAGCACCTACCGTTGATATCACCTTATTATCCACAGAACACACTTATTTACTAGATAGCTTACATATAATTATATGTCCCAAGAAGATACCAAATAATACAAAATAATCAGATATAAACAACAAGGCGTTTTTGTGTAATTGGCTTTTAAAACACTGGTAAGAGCGCTTCTCAGTGGAGATGGTAACAACAAAATCAGTTTGAAGAGCATATGTCTTGAGATCTCGTTGTATCAACCAGGTATATCTCTGTTGTGGATGGCACTCTATGTATGGCATTTTTGCTTCGCTTTAATGGTGGAGCCAACCCAAAAAATAGCAGCTGGCAGTAGTAGCGATTGCTTTTCTTGATCATTTTGCCAAAGTCATAGTATCGCGATTTGCATTGCATTTATCTGATAATGCGCGACTTCATTTTCAGCGGTCAACCATATAAATTCAAAAAAAGAGTTTTCTTTTTCAAATCATCACAATCTCTAGACATGACACCAAGGTCTTGGGATAAACTTCCTCAGGAGGTGCTGCGCCGAACATTTGAACACCTCCGTCAAGGCCTAGCCAAGAAGGGTTGCCACACTTATCATGACGCCAAAACTAGAGCCACCAGATGGCACATTGCATTTACAGCGTGCCAACTTGTCTGCAAAGCATGGTCTAAAGAAGCACAACGAATACTATACATGAAAGTTTACCTAGGGAAGAATATCGCAAGATTTATGCAAACAGTAACAGTGGAATCACCTCACCTGGCTGCCTTTGTTCATACTGTGAACTTCTCTTCGCGAATATTTGAGGCTAGCGATCCTGCGAGCAGTCTGGAGCGATTATTTTTTCACTGTCGAAAAATCACATCAATAGCTTCAGACACATTGCAAGAATGCGAGCAACTGATTTGGCCGACTCTTTTGCTAGACGACATTCTGCTTGAAGATCTACAAAGCGCCTCACCAGACGAGCCAGACACCTTTGACAGTTATTTGTTTACATTAGTTCAACTGAAGTTTCGCAAATCCATGGACTCTGTCTTCATCAAGCTGCTGCCACCAAACCATCAAGAAAAACATCGCGCACAAATGGATCAGATTTTGATTGAAAAACTGAGCCAGTTCAGCAGTTCAACGGAACTAGCGATCAGTCATTGCAGTCCGCCAACATACGCTTATTTCGATAGCATCTTGGGCAACTGTGCTGAATCAATAAGCTCTCTCGAAATAGAAACATTGGATATGAAGACCTGGAACTCGCAATTGGAGAACGTCAAGCCCAACATTGCAATTGATTATGTGCATATCAAGAAGCTTATCATGGGAGAAGGCTCTTTGCAATACTTGAACAGCAAATTTACGAATCTCGACCAGTTGATAGTGGACTTCTCAAATTACGAAATCAAATTAGACGACGACGAAAGGCAAAAAGTATTCTGGGACGATTTGAAGCAGTTTCTAACAGCTGCAGAACTTACTACTTTTCATGTGGGACTTGGAACTACAGACGAAAAGGCCAAAGCTATAAAATGCTTGGAATACTTGAAGGGGCTGGAATGTGAAGTTTATGACATGTCAATTACATTTTGGGATACGAATTCAAGGCAAACGCCCAAGAAACCTTTAGGTATTACCATAATGAGGATGGCTGATGATAACTCAATACTCTGTCATGTCGTGTTTCCAAGGAAAGAGATCTCAAACCAAAACCGCCTCTTGATCGACATTAGGCAGATACTAAATCTTAGCTGTATTACTCTCAATGCTGTTGACTTGATGGACAAAATCTACGATAAACTAGTGAAAACTCCATTAAAGCTAGAGCGGCTGCTCCCGTTTTTTGATATGAACGATCAAGGCGACATCAAGCATCTTTTGACGAAATTCAGTGGCAATAAAGCTTGGTATATGTGGCACCATGCTTCTAGGCATAACAGCTGCATTATGAACAACATTGTGCTGTGCAACCCACCTCCAAAGGCACTCGCAACTAGCCGTTCAAGCTTCGCAATTCTTTTTATGGTTATAGAGTCGTCAATTATCAGCACAGATATACTGCCCGAGATTTTCAGCAGAGCGTTCTTCATCAACTATCTTATACTAACGGCAAATAGTTATCTAACGGATGACCCTTACACCTTGAAAGTATTCATGCCAGATACTGAAGTCCTGAAATTAGCGATAAACCTTGCCCCACTGTTGAAAGGCATTCCAGTCCTGAAAAAGGAGGAGCATTTGATCCCGAATAGCGCTCTGGAGAATTCCTTCCTATTGCAGTCATTCGCTCCAGATGGACATTATACACTCAAGATTGAAACTGAATCGAAGACACGCATCTACAACAGACATGGAAGCAACAGCCAAGTAGTGGATTTGAAGCCTGAAGACGTAACTCGCGGGTCCCAAGATAATTTCTTAATCTGGATCAAGCTCAAGTATCTTGAAATGTTTTATATCGAAAGAGACGACTCCCTAGAGAAAGAGTTTTCTTACAAAGAGTTTGAATAAAAGTGTATCTGTCAAATGCTGCCTTATGCATGTAGAATATTATCATCTCAGTGTATATTCGATCATTGGGTTTTCATGTCCAGCAGTCATTCATATACGGTAGCAATTCATGACATTTTCGCTTGTCTTTTACACCTCCTCTTTATTGATTTTTCATCATGACAAGCAGCAGCAGCAGCAAAGATTGGGGCACGCTTCCTTTTGAAATCCTTCTCAAAGTATTTGGATACGTTCAGGATGCAAGGCTTGAAACTGATTTTGGAATGAGTGCGCAAAAATTTTCATCCAATATGAAGGATCTCGAGCAATGCCAACTTGCTTGTAAGGGCTGGCTAAGAGCTGCCCAAAAAACCATATACGAACAGATCCATTTGGGAGCGAACCTGCAACAATTTGCACAAACCATTACAGTCAACAACCCCCATCTTGCCACCTTGGTGAAGAAAGTATCCTTTGGCAGAGACATTAACTCGACTGACGACTGCTCAAATTGCGTTGCATCTGTCGTTACTCAATGTACTAGTATCAACCATTTGCTACTTGATGGGCAAACCACTGAAAAACTCGTATGGCCCTGGCTTTTGCTAGAAGATATGAAGCTCAACAATCTCGAGGTCATCACCAACAACTTGTATTACACCAACATGGAACTGGTTCTGTATTCGCTACTTGCAGTAAAATTGAGAAAGACATTGAAAACTCTCAAGATCAGCTTAGTCGAAATTCCATACGCAAGGCCAACAGCAAATGAAAGTCGAAGCTACAGACGAATCATAAAAAGGCTCAGCACATTTTCGACACTGGAAAGCTTAATGATCATCGATGGCTATCCTCCTAGCTATCAAACACTGGATCAAACCATTGACGATTGCTCACAGACATTGAGCAAATTGACAATCAGCATGCTAGAATTGAATGAATGGCGAAAGGAAGTTGTCAAAGCAAACCAAACCGTCAAATGTCTGGAGATTGGATCATTTAGAATTGACGGCGCATCGCTCAGCTACTTGATATCCAAATTCAAAGGGCTGGATAGTTTGACAATCGTGTCATTGACATACAAAGATAAGGAAGTAGCCGAGAAAGAGGAACATTGGAATGAATTGACTCAACTGTGCACATCCGCCAAAGCATTCGACATCACCTTGCAGTATAATCAAGCAAACATCAAAACTGTCGTAGACAAGTGCCTGGATATTCTGCAAAGGGTTGAATCTCGTCAAAGACGATTGCGTATTAATATTTTCAAGGGCTATACTTATGCTGAGAGGTCTCATGATTTCAGTCCACCAACACCTGACAACATGCTTATGCTGGCAGTAACAATTGGTAAATCCAGCACTGGATCATGCTCTATTGAGATTAGCGCAAATACAGAGGCATCGAGGAATGATATCTTGAAGCATATGGTCGAGTGGATACAACTTTATGCCCCCACGAGTGTGGCTATGGACGACAGTTTCGCTAGAATAAGCTATCATAATCTGTTCAATATCTCGATCCGCAACCCTCCAAAGCTCAAGCCATATTTCGATTTTTGCAGCAAGAGTGACATCAAACAGTTTCTCACTAGAGAATGCAGTGGCAAGTACTGGGATGTATTCAACACCTTCCTCTCCTCAACTAGTACCACGATGAGCACATATGGCATTGTATTACCAAACGTACCTTCCTCTTCATCACATACAGGTAGCAACCAAAAGGAAACAACCACACGCGAGATTACCATCAAAGACTCGGTAATTTGCCCAACAACTTTCATTGAATTATCAAAATCACTACCGTCGCTGAAGGTCTTGAGATTGGAATCCAATTGCTATCTGACGCCCGATCCATATACTCTAAAGATATTTCTGCCAGCAACAGCACTAGACCAATTGACATTAAGCATATCAACAACATGTGGCGATGCAATAAATAGTACTCATTACTACTATGGGGGTCACCACTGTGCCTTGGAGAACCGAGAATTGGAAGGGGCAGTGTCTTCAAATGGCCAATACACACTGAAGATTGAAGCGAATGGAAAAACGTACATTACCAAGAGGCAGAATGGAGAACCGGTCGGTACAGTTGATTCAAAGCCTGAAGATGTCAAGTGGGGCGACAAAGATAGCGCTTTGATTTGGATCACGTGTAAAGCTTTGAAGAAGTTTAGAATTTGCAATGGAGAGCAATCGTTGAAGGAGAAACAATATGAAGAACTCGACTAGATTACGCATGAATTGATTGACAATACCAATAAATGATAACAATGAAGATGTAGATATAAGTCTTGCACTGTGAAGATTTATGAATGACTAAGAACCTCTGTCAATCTGATCCTTGATAACCGAGAAACCCGATAATGAGATGACACGCTACTATTACTGCACTATCGTCAGTAGCAGGCTATTGCAATGCTGGCCTTGCCATGAAGATGAAGATTACCCATCTTGGTTTTATTTGTTGTCATATTCACCCAATCAAATGATATACAGATGGAGTCTCTGGCTTTCTATGTATTCACAGTGCGGGGTCCTGTTGAAGAACAATCACATTGTCTGTTGTAGCTGAGCCCATCCTTCACAACTCTTTTCCTCCATTCCATCTTTCTATTAGAAAAAGATCAACCCTACATTACTACTATGAGAGCTTACGTGTACGATAACCAAGACCCCGCCGACCAACGTGCCCCTCATGATTTGGGCATTGAAAAGACCCAAGCAGACCTGGAGAAGGTGGGTGTGTTGTACTGGCGTTTCGATGGAGAGGATGCGCTCGACAAAATCGACCAAGTTGCCAAGGAGAGAAGCTACAAGAACAGAGACACCGTAAGTAGACGCATTTGACAGCTATTTAGGGTTTCATCTCTTATGTATCAACTAGATTGTGGTATCCCCTGACGCCATGGGCCCTATTTACGAGGAGAAAGTCAAATCCTTCTTTGCCGAGTGAGTGTTCATTTGTTATTCGTGGATGGCATGTCTCTCTGACAGCAAGTTGAATAGGCATCTCCATGAAGACGAAGAAATCCGTTACATTTTGGATGGCTCTGGATATTTTGATGTTCGCGATCAAGGAGATGTTTGGATTCGTATTTACATGGACAAGGGAGACATGATCATCTTGGTAAGTACCGCACATGATGCTCCATTTGCACTTGACTCACGCCCTGCAACAGCCTGCTGGCATCTATCATAGATTCACCACTGACGAAAACAACTATATCAAAGCCATGAGATTATTCAAGGAAGAGCCCAAGTGGACACCACTCAACCGTACGTTGTTGCCTTGATACTTGTATGCCACTTGATATATGACACTCGCTCACTTTCTCTTTACAGGTCCTGTTGCCAGTGATAACAAATACCGATCAGAATATGTCAGTTCTTACAATTTGACCAGTGCATAAACGATTTCTTTATTATTATTGAACAAAAAGAAGGAGGGGCCCACATTATTTATTTGGACATCTGTAAAAAGGCAATATTTGTATTAAATAAACAAAAAAAAGTGTTACATGTGCTGATTACTTGTTACATACCATCATCTTGACAAATTCTTGATAATTGATTTGACCATCACCATCAACATCAGCTTCACGGATCATCTCATCGACTTCTTCTTCGCTCATCTTCTCACCAAGAGAAGTCATTACATGACGTAACTCTGCAGCAGAAATGTATCCATTGCCATCCTTATCAAAGACCTTGAAGGCTTCTTCGATCTCCTCTTGGGAATCAGTGTCCTTCATCTTTCTAAGAAATGATAGAAACTGGTTTATACAAACTCCATCGTCGCCCTCCTTTACATGGTGTTAATTACCTAGCCAACATGGACAAGAACTCAGGAAAGTCGATATGGCCATTACCGTCACTGTCGACTTCGTTGATCTATAGCAAAATCAGCGAGTTGGTTTCGTGCATTTCAAAAAGAACCAGCAAATCCATCCTCTTACCATGTCTTGGAGTTCAGCCTCGGTGGGGTTCAAATTCAAGGAACGCATAACAGTACCAAGCTCCTTTGTAGTAATGGAACCATCGCCATCTTTATCGAAAAGGCTTGATACACAATGAATATTTTACGTGATTTCTCTTTCAAGCGATGGAAATAGTGACTTACTTGAATGCTTCGCGGAATTCAGTGATTTGCTCTTCAGTAAGTTGATCAGCCTACATGTTTGAAATATCTTTAGTTTCTGGATCAAAAGCTATTCAAAGAAGAAGAGCCCCACTTACCATGATTAAAAAATGTTTCAAAGAAAAAAGAAAAAAGAGAAGAAAGAGGTGAGGAGAAAAAAATTTGATATTTGTGCTAGGCACAGTGCCTTTTTTTTTGTTGTCATGAATTCGCGTGACTAAATGTAGTACAAAATTGATGAATAAGGTACCTTTTGTAAAGTACATCAAACTTGTATGTGAGCCCGTCTTGTGTTTACTGCTGCATTCCTATACAGGGAACAAGTTTGTTCCTGAACCAACTTGATTTGCAGGAACTTGTTGGAAAAAGAGAAGGAGTCCCAATCGCCATTGGAGCACTGGCTGTGATGGCGATGTGATGGTTTTGCAGATGCTTCATGGAAACCTAGTATAACTAATCCAGTGAGAAGCTTGCGATGAGAAAATTCAAACGTCTCGAGTTTTCACATGAATACGCGATTCATTTCTGTTCGAATCAGGGCCATTATCGAAACACGCACTGATGCTACTACGCCGGCAGGATGCTGTGTATGAAATTTGTACATGCATGTACCTTTTCTCAAAAGACAAGTTGCTGCATCTTGTTTAAGATTTATAAATCAATCATGTGCAATAGCTCTTAGCCTTGCTTGACCACAGTGAAGCTGCTTTGATCTGCTTCTAAAGCGATTGGTACTTCCAAAAGGCGTCCTGCGTATTACATGTTGTGTAAAATGCGAAAAACAGCGATTCGCAGGTGCTCGTATTATCCAAAAAATGTGGTGATTCTTGCCGTAAATGGAACAGTATTAGAAACCTGGTGCCATCTCTATGCGATTTATAACAAATGAGGTGCTAGATACGAATTATCGAGAGTGCAAAAGTCTTTGATGAGCTAGCAAGTGCGTGACACTGTAATTGTTGTTAATGACAGCCATCAACTAAGCCTAGAATGCGAAAAAATAGGGTAACCTCTGAATGATGAGGTTGGAAACTGGAAACGAAATTGGCAGCTACAACTACTCAACTAATAAAGGGCTAGGTTTTTGGATTCGAATCGAAGTTTATTTAGGTGTAGCAAGATGTGAGCTAGAAACCATGTACTATTCATGCTGCATCAAATCAGTTTTTTTACCATGGGTCCCAGCTCTTATTATAGACAGTAGAAAGAGAGTACATGCATGATGGTCATTCTTCAAGGAATTACGTCCGCTTCATTTTACACTTTTACATAGCCGTCCAGATGCCACGTTCAGGGGCGGCAATACGAGAAGGTCACCAGCCCTCACGGTATCTATCGAGTTATTTGCGTACACGCGACTAATGCCAAGATGATGTGAAGAAGAGTCAAGAGCACCACCACCGCTAAAATGTGTAGGACGGTGATTGACTCCAACAATTTCCAATTCTATCTATAGTAGTATGGAAGCACCGTCGTCATTCCACTACACGGTACTACTGCTTCAATTTTGTAGTCAATCTACAAAGACCTGGTATACACAGTAAATAATGGTACTAATTTCTATAGGTAGGCTATTATCAAGAGTTGTATCGAGACATAAAAAGTGGAGATCTCTAGTATTACTGAGACATTTCAAATTAATAAAGCTTACACTAAGCTTCAGTCATTATTTCCTAGTGGTATTCAGTGTGTATTCCCAAGAAACACCAATTGTTTGAAGCCCTGATGAAGCCTGTAGCACTGACTACGGTGAATCCGCCGGCCACAGAAGGTATTTATCCCAGCCAAATCATCCGAATTCAACCCTCAATATGTTGTCTTCCAAGCCTTTCTAGATACCGGGAATAGTGCCAAACGATTGCTATCAATCACTATTTACATCCTAGACCTTTATTTTTATTTTTTTTGGATCGATCCAAATCGTCGAAAATCCACGATTTTTCATGAGGTACCCCTCATGGTTTTTGTTAAAAATCAAACGATCGCAATTTTGAAGGCGAAAACGATACTTTTCACTATGATATATATTAATTCAAAATGACCGCACAGATGTAGAGTAACCTGTGCAACTGCTATTTTGAACGTTGTATATGCTAAATCTTGACTTTTCCTGGAAAAACTGCTTTTTATATTTTCTTACATTTCCTTATCTTTTCATTCTAAAAGTATTTTAAAATTAGCACCATTGAATGCGCCTTCAAATTCTCCCCCTAAGTTTATTAGAGAGTAGTATACGCTGAGCACACTTTATATAGCTAATTTTAACAAAAATATTTACAAATGTCAAATTATATCGATTTTGATTCAAAAAAATCATCACAAAAAAATCATTTGTGTTGGATTCTTGTAATTATAACAATAAGAAAAGAAACCAGTAGAAATTACGAGATACGAAAACTAAAGTTACTTTATTGAACACTTCAATTTACATCTGCTATTTATACTAATTCTAAAAGACATAAATTTCTTTGGGACGATTGATTTGATCGATAGGCGTGATTAGCTAATTGATTGAACTTATTTCTATTTGACAGATTGTATCGCTCTTACCAGATACAATCTCTGGGTCTTTAAACTTGACAGCTCACTTGTAATACAATGCTACACAATACTGTACTTCATTTCCTGATTTGAAACAAAGACTTTATTCTTCCAACTGTATTTCAAACATCTACTTCAATCTCCCATTGAATATGAGCTTCCTAAGCTACCCATTATTATTCTGGCAGAACAATTTGGGTATAGTCACCACAGTGCAAAATGTTCAGTGTACACGTCACTCAAATTCTGTGTGCTCAGCTTATTGGCTGTAGTCACCCTCAGCAACGCGTCTTTTTTTTTTTTCAGGCTCCCTTTCCACCCTGTTTTTGCACTGCACTTTTTCTATTAAACCATATACTTTTTATTACTTTTGATTGAATACAACACCACTTTCGACAAAAGAAGCATACTTTTGCAACCACCAGTACCCAAGACGACATCTTTCAAGTCTGTTACAGTAGGTATCAGTCGATAGGGGCCACTTTTCGCGGTACAATATACAGTAATACTAATTATACAGTTTATCTTAGACCAATTCGTTGCAATATATTTTTCATTGTGTTTGGTTTGTATTTGGTTTGTATATTCCCCTTTTTTGGTTGCCGTGGATTGGGTTGTCATGGCTTTGGGTGTTGTGGGTTTGGTTGTCATGAATTATATTCATTTAACCTTTTACTATTTTCTTTCTCGTGATACTGCGCATTCGTTTGTTTGCTTTATTGCGATTTATTCTTTCCCCCTTTTCTGCACGCAACTATTTTTCTGTTGCTGTGCCATAGTGCTATGGTGTATCTTTTGATGCATTGTATCGCTGGCAGTGCTGCTCTATTGTGAAGTAGCCTTGCATTCTTTTTGTTCTTCTTCAAGTATTACATCTTCTGTAATACCGGTTGTATTAGTGTTCGTGCTTTGTATGAGGCAACCATGATACTTTTTCCTACTACTTTTTTCTTTCTTGTACTCGTCATTTTGATGATACACATTGCATGTTACCTCTTTGTATGTAACTGTATTGCAATGTTTCCGTTCTTCATCACATTCTAGTGATGCCCTCTTTTTGCTTTCCCTTCCTTTTTATGGTTCTTTGAATCATAACCCCTCTTTTTCGTTGTGTGGATGTGCCTATCGTTGAAGCACAACTAGATTTGATTCAGAGGCTGGGGGTAGATAGGCTGCCTTCACTTGATTTGTATCACTTACTTGATGCTAATTGAGAGTCTCAAGCGTTTGCATTCTAAGCTGGGGTGTGTAGTAAGGCATATTCTGGCATTTTAGGGGTTTTTGATGATAACGTAGCTTAATACTAGTGTATTCGGCTGTGTTTAAAATTCCGCCTAACAAAAAAACAAGGGAAAACTATGGCATAAACTTTCAAAGTCCGCGGCGTTTAAATTAGCTTTTTAAGCGATTTTATTGGCTCAAATTTGGAGACAGCTCAGAGAAATAAAGCATTCGTATTAAAACTAAAATTGTAATTGAAATGAGAAAAGTAAGACTAAACATTCAAAATGCATGTTACAAATGGCTTTAGGTAACTACACACGATACCACCATAAGTATCAGACATGGTCAAATACATTTAGTACCCTAGAAAAAACAGTTTTGGAATAAATCTACGCCTGTTCATAGCATCCAAAAGCACAAGTTTGAATTATATTAGTATCAAATCAATGAAAGTCTTCAAATATCAATCATCTGGCTTATGAGATAAACATGTATCTATGCCAGATCTGGCGAGGAACATGATTATGTGGTTAGACTTTCGTCATCTGGAGGCGTTGCCGTTCATTTATAGAAGATTTTCCAAATAATCCAATTTTAAGCACTGGACTAAACAAGACTCATAAGGAAGGCGGA
Source organism: Mucor lusitanicus (assembly GCA_010203745.1). Lineage (NCBI taxonomy): Eukaryota > Fungi > Mucoromycota > Mucoromycetes > Mucorales > Mucoraceae > Mucor > Mucor lusitanicus. The sequence continues at coordinate 3,339,185 of JAAECE010000004.1, read as the reverse complement.
TAATTACTGGTGTCTAGTATTGACGGATTGTCAGGTAGGGTGTTTGAAAAGATTTTATTCAAGGCTGCACACTGTATTTTTGTGCTCGACACTATATCCTGCATACAAGCAGGATCAGGTCATAATGCGAGATCCATTTACAAAAAAATTGCTATTAGAGTATTGTAATCTGCACGTACCTATCGTAAATTTTGTGGGAAACATGATCGGGCAGTTGAATATTAGATTGTATGAGCTTTTGTTGATGGATGGATGATTTTCGCAATAAGCCAGTTTTGAGCTGTGCTCTTGATAAAATCCATAAGCAAAGCCGTTAATTACGAGTTTCTAGTAGTAACAAAAATATAGAAGGAGTGTCGCACTATACTGTAGTCAGAACTGCATAGTATAGCTTTGTGCTTGACAGTGAATCCTCTTTGTATGCACGTATTTTTAGTGTACAGGATCAGGTCATCATGCGAAATCCATTTGCAAAAAATTGCTGTTGGAGAGTCGAAATGACACGTACCTATTATGCTAAATTTTGCGAATAACACGATGGTGTAGTTGAGTATTAAATTGGATGAGTTGCTCTTGATGAATGAATGATTTTTGACATTTGCTAATTTTGAGGACTGATTCTGAAAAGATCTATTATAATAAAAGCCGTTAATCACAACGAGTGTTCCGTAGTAGCACATTTATAGACGGGATGTTGAACAATACTGTAGTATGAGCTGCATAGTGTAGCTTTGTGCTTGACACTGAATTCAGGTTGTATACAGCAGGTATTTCGGTGACCAGGATCAGACCATCCAAGATCGCGACTTAAAATGTCAATCCCTGAGTCTTGATGTTAGCACGTCCCGATGCCAAATTTTGTGAGAACGACAATAGTATGATTGCATTTCAGATTAGATGATGAGTTGTCGTTGGTAGATACATAATTCTTATACTAACCTAATATTTTGCACTGATTTTGCGAAGGTTTATGAGTAAAAACGTTAACTACGAGTGTCTAGTGGTAACAGATTGATAGAGGGAATGCTGCACAACACTGCATTCAAAACTGCTCAGTTTAGCATGGTTCCTTGTAAAGCGGCAGTGGTTGAGCACTGTTTTGGGTAATCGGCAAAGTAGGTCGAAGCGTGTTTTCATGCCATAGTCCGTATTATATGAACTTTGGAGAAGAGCCAGTATAAGGTCTGTTGTATACCTACTACTGTATTATGAGATGGTCTGGAAGCATCATGTATAGCAAAGAATTTTGTTTGGCTACATTAAATGTCTATCAATTAAAAGATTTTTGCCGTTTGCCTGCAGTGTGATAAATTTTACTGATTTCAATCTCTAGGTTGTTCATCTAATATATACATTCGGTCAGCATTATATTTCGTACTGCATCATACACAATAAAAAAAAAAACCTCCCTTTCTCTCTTTTTGTTTTCTTTACTTGTCTTTTTTACATCTTGAAATACTGGGGAGTTTATTGGTTGCACAAGGCTAAATTCTCTTTGACTCATATTGCAACCATTGTTGGAATGAGCAAGTCTACTGTAGAATCCATCTTTCAACGAATCAAGGAAAAGGGATCCCCATTACCTGGTCATAGTACTGGAGCAGACTAAATGTTATCAGAAGAGAGAGAAGATGAGAGAAGCTTGGTGCGCATTGTTCGCAAGGATCCATTTGTATCCTACACCCAAATCCTTGCTGAATTGAGATTACATGACATTTACACTTCCAAATCTACTTTGGTTCGTTACTTGCGTGCACAAGGCTTTGGGTCCTACTTTGCAGCACACAAGCCAAAATTGACGGGTAATCAAATCAAGGCAAGGCTTCGTTGGGCCAAAGAAAGAGTCAACTAGACCATGGAGCAATGGAGAGGCGTCATCTGGTCTGATGAATCGAGATTTGGCCCAACGAAGCCTTGCCTTGATTTGATTACCCGTCAATTTTGGCTTGTGTGCTGCAAAGTAGGACCCAAAGCCTTGTGCACGCAAGTAACGAACCAAAGTAGATTTGGAAGTGTAAATGTCATGTAATCTCAATTCAGCAAGGATTTGGGTGTAGGATACAAATGGATCCTTGCGAACAATGCGCACCAAGCTTCTCTCATCTTCTCTCTCTTCTGATAACATTTAGTCTGCTCCAGTACTATGACCAGGTAATGGGGATCCCTTTTCCTTGATTCGTTGAAAGATGGATTCTACAGTAGACTTGCTCATTCCAACAATGGTTGCAATATGAGTCAAAGAGAATTTAGCCTTGTGCAACCAATAAACTCCCCAGTATTTCAAGATGTAAAAAAGACAAGTAAAGAAAACAAAAAGAGAGAAAGGGAGGTTTTTTTTTTTATTGTGTATGATGCAGTACGAAATATAATGCTGACCGAATGTATATATTAGATGAACAACCTAGAGATTGAAATCAGTAAAATTTATCACACTGCAGGCAAACGGCAAAAATCTTTTAATTGATAGACATTTAATGTAGCCAAACAAAATTCTTTGCTATACATGATGCTTCCAGACCATCTCATAATACAGTAGTAGGTATACAACAGACCTTATACTGGCTCTTCTCCAAAGTTCATATAATACGGACTATGGCATGAAAACACGCTTCGACCTACTTTGCCGATTACCCAAAACAGTGCTCAACCACTGCCGCTTTACAAGGAACCATGCTAAACTGAGCAGTTTTGAATGCAGTGTTGTGCAGCATTCCCTCTATCAATCTGTTACCACTAGACACTCGTAGTTAACGTTTTTACTCATAAACCTTCGCAAAATCAGTGCAAAATATTAGGTTAGTATAAGAATTATGTATCTACCAACGACAACTCATCATCTAATCTGAAATGCAATCATACTATTGTCGTTCTCACAAAATTTGGCATCGGGACGTGCTAACATCAAGACTCAGGGATTGACATTTTAAGTCGCGATCTTGGATGGTCTGATCCTGGTCACCGAAATACCTGCTGTATACAACCTGAATTCAGTGTCAAGCACAAAGCTACACTATGCAGCTCATACTACAGTATTGTTCAACATCCCGTCTATAAATGTGCTACTACGGAACACTCGTTGTGATTAACGGCTTTTATTATAATAGATCTTTTCAGAATCAGTCCTCAAAATTAGCAAATGTCAAAAATCATTCATTCATCAAGAGCAACTCATCCAATTTAATACTCAACTACACCATCGTGTTATTCGCAAAATTTAGCATAATAGGTACGTGTCATTTCGACTCTCCAACAGCAATTTTTTGCAAATGGATTTCGCATGATGACCTGATCCTGTACACTAAAAATACGTGCATACAAAGAGGATTCACTGTCAAGCACAAAGCTATACTATGCAGTTCTGACTACAGTATAGTGCGACACTCCTTCTATATTTTTGTTACTACTAGAAACTCGTAATTAACGGCTTTGCTTATGGATTTTATCAAGAGCACAGCTCAAAACTGGCTTATTGCGAAAATCATCCATCCATCAACAAAAGCTCATACAATCTAATATTCAACTGCCCGATCATGTTCCCCACAAAATTTACGATAGGTACGTGCAGATTACAATACTCTAATAGCAATTTTTTTGTAAATGGATCTCGCATTATGACCTGATCCTGCTTGTATGCAGGATATAGTGTCGAGCACAAAAATACAGTGTGCAGCCTTGAATAAAATCTTTTCAAACACCCTACCTGACAATCCGTCAATACTAGACACCAGTAATTATCCGCCTTCCTTATGAGTCTTGTTTAGTCCAGTGCTTAAAATTGGATTATTTGGAAAATCTTCTATAAATGAACGGCAACGCCTCCAGATGACGAAAGTCTAACCACATAATCATGTTCCTCGCCAGATCTGGCATAGATACATGTTTATCTCATAAGCCAGATGATTGATATTTGAAGACTTTCATTGATTTGATACTAATATAATTCAAACTTGTGCTTTTGGATGCTATGAACAGGCGTAGATTTATTCCAAAACTGTTTTTTCTAGGGTACTAAATGTATTTGACCATGTCTGATACTTATGGTGGTATCGTGTGTAGTTACCTAAAGCCATTTGTAACATGCATTTTGAATGTTTAGTCTTACTTTTCTCATTTCAATTACAATTTTAGTTTTAATACGAATGCTTTATTTCTCTGAGCTGTCTCCAAATTTGAGCCAATAAAATCGCTTAAAAAGCTAATTTAAACGCCGCGGACTTTGAAAGTTTATGCCATAGTTTTCCCTTGTTTTTTTGTTAGGCGGAATTTTAAACACAGCCGAATACACTAGTATTAAGCTACGTTATCATCAAAAACCCCTAAAATGCCAGAATATGCCTTACTACACACCCCAGCTTAGAATGCAAACGCTTGAGACTCTCAATTAGCATCAAGTAAGTGATACAAATCAAGTGAAGGCAGCCTATCTACCCCCAGCCTCTGAATCAAATCTAGTTGTGCTTCAACGATAGGCACATCCACACAACGAAAAAGAGGGGTTATGATTCAAAGAACCATAAAAAGGAAGGGAAAGCAAAAAGAGGGCATCACTAGAATGTGATGAAGAACGGAAACATTGCAATACAGTTACATACAAAGAGGTAACATGCAATGTGTATCATCAAAATGACGAGTACAAGAAAGAAAAAAGTAGTAGGAAAAAGTATCATGGTTGCCTCATACAAAGCACGAACACTAATACAACCGGTATTACAGAAGATGTAATACTTGAAGAAGAACAAAAAGAATGCAAGGCTACTTCACAATAGAGCAGCACTGCCAGCGATACAATGCATCAAAAGATACACCATAGCACTATGGCACAGCAACAGAAAAATAGTTGCGTGCAGAAAAGGGGGAAAGAATAAATCGCAATAAAGCAAACAAACGAATGCGCAGTATCACGAGAAAGAAAATAGTAAAAGGTTAAATGAATATAATTCATGACAACCAAACCCACAACACCCAAAGCCATGACAACCCAATCCACGGCAACCAAAAAAGGGGAATATACAAACCAAATACAAACCAAACACAATGAAAAATATATTGCAACGAATTGGTCTAAGATAAACTGTATAATTAGTATTACTGTATATTGTACCGCGAAAAGTGGCCCCTATCGACTGATACCTACTGTAACAGACTTGAAAGATGTCGTCTTGGGTACTGGTGGTTGCAAAAGTATGCTTCTTTTGTCGAAAGTGGTGTTGTATTCAATCAAAAGTAATAAAAAGTATATGGTTTAATAGAAAAAGTGCAGTGCAAAAACAGGGTGGAAAGGGAGCCTGAAAAAAAAAAAAAGACGCGTTGCTGAGGGTGACTACAGCCAATAAGCTGAGCACACAGAATTTGAGTGACGTGTACACTGAACATTTTGCACTGTGGTGACTATACCCAAATGATTTTTTTGTGATGATTTTTTTGAATCAAAATCGATATAATTTGACATTTGTAAATATTTTTGTTAAAATTAGCTATATAAAGTGTGCTCAGCGTATACTACTCTCTAATAAACTTAGGGGGAGAATTTGAAGGCGCATTCAATGGTGCTAATTTTAAAATACTTTTAGAATGAAAAGATAAGGAAATGTAAGAAAATATAAAAAGCAGTTTTTCCAGGAAAAGTCAAGATTTAGCATATGCAACGTTCAAAATAGCAGTTGCACAGGTTACCCTACATCTGTGCGGTCATTTTGATTTAATATATATCATAGTGAAAAGTATCGTTTTCGCCTTCAAAATTGCGATCGTTTGATTTTTAACAAAAACCATGAGGGGTACCTCATGAAAAATTGCGAATTTTCGATGATGTAGATCGAACTAAAAAAAAACAAAATGAAGGTCCAGAATGTAAATGGTGATCGATAACAATCATTTGGCACTATTCCGAGCATCTAAAACGACTTAGAAGACAAGATATTGAGGGTTGAATTTAGGAAATTTGGCTGAGAAATAACGTTTTTGTCCGGTAGTACGTTTATAACAATTGATGTTATGATACTGTTGTATATTGAGTCACATAGCTGGATTACGCTTGGTCTGAATAAGACATGAAGGAGGTAGATAGTAGATTATTATGTAAAGATGTTAAGTTTGGTATGTAATCATACATTTTTGCTTCAAACCGGAAGACTTCTGCAGAAGCTTGCTTCGCCGTGTTAATTGCAAATGTACCAAGTAGCCGATGTTAGTCCTAAAAGGGAGTATCAACTTGACAGTAGATGCTGAGGCTACTACATGATAAAATACATCATTCATCATCCTAAAAAAAAATTGAATAACTCAAAGCCTGTTCATAACATCCGAAAGTACAATTTTCCATTATAATGCTATCAAATCAATCAAAATCTTCAAATGCCAATCATTTGGCTTATGAGATAAACATGTACTTATTTCAAATTTTGCGAGGAACACAATTGTGGGGTAATTAGATTTGAGACTGGACGAGTTGCTATCGATGGATGGATGTTTCTCAGAATAAGGCAACTTTGAGCATTGACCTCGACAAGATACATAATAAAAGCCGCTGAATACGCATCATAGTAGTGCCCAGTAGTACTGTAGTAACAGATTGTTGATAGAGAAGGAGAGAATGTTTGATAACGCTGTAGTGAGAGCTGCATAATGCACTAGTAGTAGCTTTGAGCTTGACATTAAATCCTGCTTGTAAGCAGATATCTGCTGGATATCCAGCAGTATCAAACTATTCAACGTTTGGTTTAAGAATCTTGATCCCAAAGTATTGAAATAAGCTCGCATTTATGCCGAATCTTGCGAGAAAGACGATGATATATACAGTAGTTGGATTTTAGATTGGACGAATTGCCGTTGATGTACGAATGACTACCCAAAATTTGCCAATTTGGAGGACTCATCTTGGCAAGATCCATAATAGGACCCGTTAATCCCGATTGCCTACTAGTAACAGATAGATAGAGGGGATGTTGCGCAACACTGCATTTAAGACCGCCTGTCTCTAGCATATTTATATCTAGAGTGACACAGGCTGATTATTGTTTTGGGCGCTGGACAACAAAATACGACAGAGCGTGGTGTTTCTATACTGTATGTAAATAATAGAGAACTCATGTTAGTACTGTTGTATACCTTGTTGGAAGGGGTCGTAATCATATTAACAAACTTGCAGTGGCTACCTTAGTTGTTAATTAGTTAAATGATTCTTGCAGTAGTTTGGCTGCAGGCTGTTGATAGATCTTATTAATTTCAACTATCCCAAGATTCATCTGTTGCATAAAATGACAACTCTATTGTACGTAACTATTGGTTTAACTTTATATTCGGTATAAATATAACTGAAATGCACAGCAGATAACACAAATATCGAGAAGTAGTAACATATTACAAGTTGCATTTTTGAGGCATGACAAGTGAAGTTTTTTTATTATTATCTATAATTTCTGGGGGTTTCCATAGTAAGGTACACACAAAACCCACGTTGGTTTATGTCTGCTGGTATTCCGGGTGTAACCGCAAAAATTATCAATTGTTTAATGTCTTGATCATATCTGTAGCATCAGTTGCCATGGATCTACAGGCCACAAAAGGTACATTTCCCAGCCAAAATGCCAAAATTCAACTCTCAATTTCTTGTCTTCTAAGTCATTTTAGATGCTCAGAATAGTGCCAAATGATTGCTATCGATCACCATTTACATTCTGGACCTTCATTTTTCATTTTTTTTAGTTTGATCTACATCATCGAAAATCCACAATTTTTCATGAGGTACCCCTCATGGTTTTTGTTAAAAATCAAACGATCCCAATTTTGGAGGCAAAAACGACACTTTTCACTATGATATATATTAAATCAAAATGACCGCACAGATGTAGGGTAACCTGTGCAACTGCTATTTTGAACATTGTATATGCTAAATCTCGACTTTTCTTGGAAAAACTGCTTTTTATATTTTTTCAAAATTTTTTATCTTTTCATTCTCAAAGTGCTTTAAAATTGACACCATTCAATGCGCCATCAAATCCTCCACTTAAGTTGATTAGAAAGCAGTATACGCTGAGCACACTTTATATAGCTCATTTTAACAAAATGTTTACAAATGTGAAATTATGTCGATACTGATTCAAAAAAATCATCGCAAAAAAATCATTTGAGTACAGTCACCACTGTGCAAAATGTTCATTGTACACGTCATTCAAATTCTGTGTGTTCTGTTCTGCGGCAGCCTATTGACTGCAGTCACCCTCAGCAACGCGTTTTCTTTTTTTTTTTCTCGCACTATTTTTGCACTGCACTGTTTCTATTAAACCATATACTTTTTATTACTATTCATTGAATACAACACCTCTTTTGCCGAACGAAGCATGCCTTTGCAACCACCAGTACACAAGACGACACCTTTGAAGTTTGTTACAGTAGGTATTAGCCGATAAGAGTCACCTTTCGCGTTACAATATTCGTTAATACTAATTACACAGTTTATTTTAGGCCAGTTTGCTACAATATATTGTTGTTTGTGATGGGTTTGTATTTGGTTTGTATATTCCCCTTCTTTGGTTGTCATGGATTATATTCACTCAACCTTTTACTACCTTCTTTCTCGTAATACTGTGCATTCTTTAGTTTGCTCTATTATTGCGATTTATTCTTCTTTCCCCCTCTTCTGCACGCAACTATTTTTCTCTTGCTGTACCATAGTGCTATGGTGTATCTTTTGATGCATTGTATCGCTGGCAGTGCTTCTCTATTGTTGTAGAGTAGCCTTGCATTCTTTTTGTTCTTCAAGTACTACTTCTTCTGTAGTACTGGTGGTACCGGCGTTCTTGCTTCGTATGAGGCAACCGCGATACTTTTTTCTACTACTTTTGTTTTCTTTTACTCGTCATTTTGATGATACACATTGCATGTTGTTACCTCTTTGTATGTAACTGTATTGCGGTGTTTCTCTTCTTCATCACATTCTAGTGATGCCCTCTTGTTACTTTTCTCAATTTTCATGGTTCTTTGAGCCATAACCCTCTTTTTTCATTGTGTGGATAGGCCTATCGTTGAAGCACAACTAGATTTGATTCAGAGGCTGGGGGTAGATAGGCTGCCCTCACTTGATTTGTATCACTTACTTGGTGCTAATTGAGAGTCTCAAGCGTTTGCACTATAAGCTGGGGTGTGTAGTAAGGCATATTCTGGCATTTTTGGGGATTTTGATGATAAAATTGCTAAATTACTGTATTTGGCAATGTTTTAAAGTCCGCCAAACCAAAAAACATAGGGAAACCCTCGCAAATTTTTTTCAAGATTTGTGGTGTATGTAGTCTTTTTAGAGCAATTTGATTGGCTCAAATTTGGAGACAGCTCAGAGAAATAAAGCATTGATATTGAAACTAAAAATGTGATTATAATGAGAAAAGCAACATTAAACATCCAAAATTGATGGTACAAATGGCTTACGGTAATTACACACGATATCACGATAAGTATTAGACATGATCAAATACATTTACTATCCTAGAAAAAAGAGTTTTGAGTAAATCTAAGCCTGTTCATAGCATTAAAAAGTACAACTTTGAATTATATTGGCATCAAATTAATCAAAGCCTTCAAATGTCAACCATCTAGCTTCTGAGATAAACACGTGCATATGCCAAATTTTGCGAGAAACACAATTGTGTGGTCATACTTTAGTCATCTGGAGGCGTTGCCGTTAATGGATGGACGATTTCCAAAATAATGCAATTTTGAGCACTGACCTTGTTTATGTATTCAGCTTGTAATGTATCTAGCAAGAGTAGTACCATTCAAGTCGCATTTTAATTATGTACAACCGCACCATAGAGGCGGAGCGACGTATACTGTGATATATCAAAAATATACCTCTTAAGCGATGAGAAACCAAAAAAAATGCTGTAAATTTACTTCATGTTGACTACCTTATAGCTCTCAGACGCTTCTACTTTCCCAAAAATGTATGTAGCGCATTACATGTTTTATTTAAGCAGGTGTGCACAAGTGGCAGATTGTTGCATAGTCTGCTTGCTGCCAGAAAACCCATTACTTAGCGTAAGAAGATCACATTAGAAAAAAAAGTGAGGGTGATAGCAACGGTATTTGGTTATTGAAACATTCTATTTTTTATACAAGTAAAGGACTATCAATGACAGCAAATCCAGCAGCGACGCCACCTTCACGAGTAGTTGTTGCTTTGGTACGTAATAAATGGCCACCTTCTTCATTGAGGATTTCCTTGTCCCCATCGCTTGAGTGATAACAAGAAAGTAAGCCATGATGTACAATTAACATACACATACACATATACAACTTACGCAAGATAAATGCCATAAATACCAAGCTCACTGACCACATCACCTGTAATAACTTCACCTTCACGAATCATCAAATTATCCAGGGGAGGACTACGGATCAAATCCATCAAAATGTATGCATTTCTTTCCTCGGCAGTCAATTTTTTGAGTTCAGCTAAAATATCTTGACCATAAATGTTGTGTCCTCCACCTTCACGTTGAGGCTTCATGACCAAATCATCCGGCTTGGATAAGGCCAACTGATAGGCTGCTAAACCTTCGGCACTATTGTCAAGAGGGTATAAACCAGTGAAAGATTCGCGAATGGCATCTGCAGTTGCTTTATCCACATATCTCTCTAAACGTCCAGGTTCAGCCAACACCTGCTGGACTTTCTTGGACCCCACCAATTGGTATGCGACAGTAGGACATTTGATGGCGAGCGATCTCTCAATCAGTAGACGAGCATCCCACTCCTTCTTGGAATGATAATCTTCAGGGCCGTAACCTGCACGATAGTAAGCTACTGCAACTTCAAATCCGTCACTGTGATAAGCGTGCGTTAGTTTCATATTTCGCAGCATGTCATATCTAGCCTGCAAATCCTTACATGACTAATGCCTTGCTTGTGTCATTCAATTGAGCGCGAGTAGCGAGATCTTCGAGCGAGAGTCGAGTCAATGGAATACCATGACTAGTCCAATCATATCTTCAGTCCCACGTAGCCTTCTTTGCTTGTGTCATGCCTCCACTTACTTTTGTAATAAATTGTACTCGATCCAGCGTTGGTCAAATGCATTGCGCTCTCCAGGTTGAATAATCATCACCACACGGGCCCTATTTGGATTTCATACATTCAACATAGGAGAAGCGAAAAGGAGGACAAACAGCTACTTACTCAGGGTTACCGTAATGCTTCCATGCAGCAGCTAAACCATTTGCAAGCGAGTCGATAGCCTTGTTCTCAGGCAACTGGCCCATATCAATCTGATCTCCTGCATATCCCTTTACAGATGACAAGAGGAAGCTAGTTCAACATTGAGTATTCAGGATGGATATGCTGTTGCTGGACAGACTTACCGATGAAGCTCGCTTGTTCTGGTACATAAACTACCAAAACTAGCAGATACAGTATTGAACTCAACTTGCTGGATCTTGGCGGTCTTTGCATCAGCACCTGCTTCAGCATGCAACAGGTAATCATTACGATGGATACCAAGACTGGCAGTCTGTCATTTTCACACTGTAAGTTTTCCCCCCTCCCTCTTCTTTGGCTCTCGCTGGCCACTCTTTACTTACTTGAGCAACACCTTCCTTCTTGACAGTCAGATAGATTTGGTACAATTCATTCATGAAATCATCCAACTTGGATAATCTACAATTGGGCGGCGGAAATTTTTAGTCCTTGACGATCATTTCACAGTGGCATTTGCAGCTTACGTTTCCATGGTCTCTGAAATCAATTGATCGTCTTGACTCATTTTGTGGATCAGGGTGTTCCAAGGCTGCTGCACATGTCTGGCCTTTTCAAACTCTTTACGGGGGAAAGGAGTAGGATACAGGGCAAAAGGGGCATGAGTGACAGCCGCGTTGTTGGTGAGTTGCTTATCCTTGGTAGGTCGCACAATGAGGCCGTGAGCAAGGGCCCAATCGATTGCCACCAAGACAGTGTCCTGTAGTTCTTGAGCAGATACTTTGGGAGGGTAGGTTGAAGTCATACTAGCGAGTAATGAAAGAGTGAAAAGAAGGATGTATTTTGTGGAGATGGGAAATGTATTTCTTTGGGATTGCTGATTAATTATTCAATTGCGCCATTTCTTCTCGGATGAGTGTTGTGGTACTATTACTGTGACCGGTGATAGTCGTTGAGATTCAGTGCCTTGGTATCACTTTCGAGGCACATTCATTATGCAACATGCTATTTTGACAACTTGATCTTTTTTCATTTTCAAGAAAGGGGGGCTACCGTAAAGCCAAGATAGACTAATGTCATGTGTAGGTCCTGTATAGGAGAGCTATACAAGGCAAAGAGGAGAGGATTTGCATTGGAAGAAGGAGGACTATACCCTCTCTCTCTCTCGCTCTCCAATGTCGGTAAACTACTATATAAAAAGGAATCCAGAGAAACAAGAAATCCACCTTTTTGCTTTACTATTTTCATTCTTTCATGTATGCCTATGCAAGTCGATCTTCTGTATGTTTAGAAAAAGAAAGTAGCCAAGCGACCAAATGATAATTTATTCTTTTTTCGACTAAAAATAAACAATTTGATTTGTATACATAAACACTACATGGTGCATTTTGAAGCGTCTCTCTCGCTTTTAGGCTTGTCATTTGGCTTCTCGAGTTGCTTCCCTATCTTTGCTACTTGTAAGGGAGATGACAGACACTCTATACTCTGCAAATCACTCAGTAGCTCTCATGATCATGTTCTGAAAATAAAGAGAAAAACGTGATTAAAAATGACGAATATGCAACAACCTGCAAATCAACAAGAAAAACTAGGGAGTATTGAGGCTAGCAGCAGATTATAACATGTACACATACACATACACATACACACACACACACACACTTTGAGCTCTTGTCCACCATCAACACAGCGTAGAAAGAGTGATATACGCCCACTTTTTATACATGGATCATATACATGTATACTATAAGATTCGTTTAGAATCGATCTCATGCAAAAGTATACAGGTTGGGCAGGCCTTTAACGCAATATAACCAAATATAGGTACAAGCCATCATCGATCGACATGTACAGTTCTTTTATAATAAAAGGGCCCTTGATGAATTGGATGTATTCGAGCCTTCTCTTTCTTTCTCTCTCTTTCACCATCTCTTTTTATACCATGAATACAAACTTGTTTGCAGAGTCAATGTCAAGAAGGTCTTCTCTGTGTCCTCCCCCACCCAACACACATCATCACCATCAACACCATCAACATCATCATGAAGACCCTGTTCTGTCACCACCACTTACGCCAGCTCTTTCGCAGCACCATCCGTTTGATAAGAGACAATCTGCTGATTTAGGGTATCCTCCAAGTCATTATAATGCTCGACCCACATACAACATGGACTACCATCACTGGATGAATCAGCCCACCATGTCTCATGTATACCATCCTCAAATGAATCAGCCTCCATCTCAGCATATGCATCATTCCTCACCTATACCCACGCCTCAGTTGCCTCAACAACAGCAGCAGCCTTCAGCCCCTGCCTCATCTACTGCTACTGCTACTGCTACGCAACAGCAGCAACCATCTAGAGGCAACACGAATAATAACAACTCGGAGAGAGCAACGACTCGAAAGCAGCCCTCCAAGCAAAACAAGCACATGTGCACATTTCCTGAATGCTTATGGAGCTTCAAGCGGTTTGAACATTTGAAAAGACACATGTTGGTGCATACCGGGGAGCGTCCTCATGTTTGCCCTCATCCAGGATGCGGCAAACGGTTCAGTCGATCCGACAACTTTCACGCGCACTACCGTACTCATGAAAAGAAGGCGTTTGCAAGACAAAAACAGCAAGCCCAAGCCCATGCTCAGCAGCAGCAGCAACAGGATCCTAATGCATCTTCATCTACTTCAACGACATCCTCTGCGGCTACTCCCACATCTAATACTTTTTTAGTCAAAGAAGAAAAAGAAGCTTTTATGCATCCTTATTATCATCACAGCCCATACCCTTTACTACCAACACCATCTAAACAACAGGAGCATTTCATGAACTATCAGCAACAACAGCAAGATTACATGTCTACTACCCTCACACACGCAAACAACATGGCTTCAGACAGCCCTACACCCTCTAGTCGCATATTAGACTCATCTTCCACCACATCTACGTCGTCTACCTCCTCTTCTTCCGCAGGCAAACAGCAAAAGAAGCCTCATGCTTGCAGCCATCCCGACTGTGATCGTAGATTTAGACGTCTGGAGCACTTAAAGAGACACATGCGTATTCACACTCATGAGCAGCCCTTTAAATGTAACTTTCCTGGTTGTTTAAAGGCGTTTAGTCGATCTGACAATTTAACACAGCACCGAAAGACACATGAACGACGTGGATCAAAATACAACAACAACAACAACAACAATCAATTAGAGCCATCCTACAATATGCACACTAGCACTCCTCCTTCTCCTATTGCTGCTGTAAATGGAAGTTCTATTAATAATAGTAACAATGCTGCTGCTGCTGCTGCTGCCGCCGCCGCCGCTGCTGTTGCTGTAGCCAATGTCGAGCCATTCACCTTGGTAGATTTCATTCGTGATAATAACTATGATACCCTTCATAAAGAACAACAACATCATCATCACCACCAGCAACAACAACAACAGCATCAGCATCACCACCACCACCAACATCAACAGCAACAATCTCAAATTTTGAGTTGGCAGCATCCTGGTGATACTTCAACCGAGAGTGTAGGTTGCTAAGTAACTTGCTTGGAAACCATCACATATAGAATATAAATCTAGGTCCTTCCTTTCTTTATCATCATCATCTTCATAATCATTTTTTTTCGTCATTTCCACACATTTTAATAAAAAAATCCAATTTGCTCTTTCTAATCCTTGACACTGCCATCTCTTGGTCTGTATGTCACACCACGTCGATCTAATTCGTCTTCCACATCTTCAGGTACTCGTCCATAAACGACAATGGCATACACTCCTTTGTGAAATTTATCTATGGTTGCCATTCAACATGAGTATCACACACATTGGTAGATATAGGCTCTAATTTCAACTCGTACCAACTCGTTGCCACCTGCCAACCCAACTCTCCTTGGGATGCATTAAAGCTATCGCACTAGAAAACACACATATTACATTGAGATGAACACGATATCACTATAAACAACTTACCCTTCAAACTTTCCACTTGTGCATTCAGTAACTCTGTCCATACTGCCTCTCATTTGTAAGATTTCTTCGCAGTTTTCACATCCATTAGAACGAAATTGAGAAGCATTCTAAATTTGGACAAGTTGGTTTAGTATAAAACTCAAGGCAGTTGGTTTGGAAATCGATACTTGCCTTGATAAGCGAACATAATAAACAAGCGCGAAGCTGCTTCTTATCAATAGGTAAGATTTGTGACATTATGCTAAAAGTGTTGTAGTATTTGAAAAAAAGAAGTGAAAGGAAGCCAGAGAAAAGGTGTCGAATTGCAACATTGGAGGAGTCACGAATGGCTGGAAAGGTGACCGTTGCAATGCTGGTAGATTTGATACACATGCGCATTGCAATCTGTCCAAGGGAGATGCTGTTGTTTGCTTAGTGGTGGACATCACTAGATGGCTCTCGTTGTCAATATTTTGAACATCTCGTAACGCAAAATAATAATAGAAAGGCGCAAAATCGCACATTGCTTCTGATTTCGGCGGTACAGCAACATGTTCCTTGATTTTAGGCCTTGATACAACTCAAACAAATGCGTGGACACGAGTAGATTTGATACGTGGCAAACAACAGTAACCAACTGTATCATGTTTTCTCAATCACCAGCGACATTTAAAAGCAAACATACGATCGTTCTAGTAGATTACTCGAATGTCAAAATTATAAATGGATACCTGCTACAATATACGGTGCAAACAGACATCAAATTGTGACATGAAGCTCCTGAATAGAAATTATGGACGAAACGGGGCAGCACGGCTATCACAAGAGCACTACTGCCCCAACATTTGTTGAGCAGAGGACAAGACATCTGCTGTGCCAAATATAAAATTGAGCGACTATTCCCAATCAATCTTGAAAATGACAAAAAAGTGCAATCATCGTCATGATCCAAGACGGTAATGCATGGCTTGCTCCAACTGATGTAATCTTCTGGCAAAGGCTGCTGTGATGAAATGAAAGCGAGGTGTGCAAAGTATAGGCTACTAGTAGTAATCATTACAAGCAAATAATCAGGTGCAGCGCGCGAATCAACAATTTGTACGCACACACGCACCCTTTATCAGCCGATTAAACCATTTTTCCACGCAAATCACAGCCTATAAGCCGACATGAAGCTTATTTAGAATGGAACAACATTTGTGGCAAAGGAACGAACGACATGCCATTTTTGGTAACTTTTTGCTTTATATTTTCTGATCTGAACCATATTGGAATTCTTCGTGATCCATGATATTATGTACTAGCTAGAGTCTAACGAGTTAACTTACTGTACCCTGTTTCTCACACAGCAGAAATTCCACTGTAGAAGTGTGAGATGCCAAAAGGTTTCTGATATTCTGATTCAATCATGTCTATTTATATGATTACTTGTATACATTTGCTGCATTTCAAATGATGTAGTATAGTTTTTATTTTGGCCTGATGACAAGAATACTACACAATCATGATGGCATTGTTGTAAGGCAAGCGGATGAAGCCTCGGTTGATTGCTCTCACAAGAATACATGAGGAAGCACACATCGATTTTGCGTAATCCTAAATTATAAATCACCCCTTCGCTTGTGCTACTTGATTGTTACCAAATGGAAACGCTGCCTGGTTCCGATAAAAAATTTTCATGATAACCTTGTTTTAATGCTTGGCGAGGAGAGAGGATGAGCAGTAATCGCAATTGCTTGATTTGCCTCTTCATGTGATTTTAAACCCAACAAATGGCCGTGTTGCTTCCTTCCCAATGCCATGCTTACAAGCAGACCTTTGCTCGATCTGATGGGAGGCCTCTGTATGAGCCTCCGTTGCAAAGCGCAATTATATTTTTACACACGCATTTTTGTACCTTTTTACACAAGAAAATCTGGGGTTCAACAAGCGTTTATTATTATATTTTGGGAGTTTCAATAAAATTGAATCAACAAAAAGGCATAAAATTGTCTAAATAGACTTGTATCGCTCCCTTTTCTCCCTTTCTCTCTTTCTTTTAAACTAACAAAATGGAATCTGTGGCTGTATCATCGTCAACATTTGGTGACATCTTGGATCAATTATCTCTGTCAACACTTCGGTATCACTGGCAGTCTGTGCTGACTTCAGCTGTTGCGTTTGCCATCATCTATGAAATTTCCCGTATATTTTCACCAGTGCTGTTTCCAAAGACATTTCAGTTCTTCAAAGGCGTAAGTGTGGAGAGTGTCGGTACAGGGTTGTGTGGAATACTCATGTACAGATCAGTACAATGCACCAAATTGGCATGTCCATGTTGTGTCCACTGTACATTGCATAGTGGTTGTGCTGGGATCATTCTTCATTTTTGCAGACAATTCGCTCAACCAGGACAGAGTGTTTGGCTATGTGAGATGGGCTGCTGATATCTATTCTATTTCTTGCGGGTAAACACAGGCAAAATCCAGTTGTTGCGGAAATCATGACACTAATTAACGTATCTAGTTACTTTTTATGGGACACAATCATCGCCATCTATTTTTACAAGTATCAAGGTATCAGTATGGTGTTCCACGGTGTCGCTTCGTTTTCTGTCTTTATCTTTTCTTTCGTAAGTATACAGAGAGAGTGTGTGTGTGGGCCGTTTGCTAACATTAAGGACAACTAGCGTCCTTTTGTAAATTACTATGGTGCCATCTTCCTCATGTACGAGCTCAGCACTATATTTCTCAACTTTCATTGGTTCATGGTAAGGAACAGTACAAGATCCACTGTAGAAGCAATAGGGAACTCATCACTGTGATGTGGGTTATAGGATAAATTGAATTGGACTGGCTCCAAAATTCAATTGGTGAACGGTGTGATACTTTTATTGACATTTTTCTTTGCTCGTATCGTATTTGGTACTTACATGTCATACAAAATGTGGTGTAAGTCATACAACGGGATGATCCTGCTTGTGGGAAATCACTGACATTCTATTTTCTATATAGCTGATGTCTACGCCGTCAAGGACGATGTGCCTTTAAGATGTAAGTGTTTAGATTTTCGGATGTTTGGTTGCTGGTTCATTGACATGATAACTGTGTAGATTGGATTGTTTATGGAGTTGCTAATTTCGTCACCACATGTTTGAATGTTTGGTGGTTCAGCCAGATGATTGCAATGTTACGCAAGCGATTTCCAGCCAAAGAAGTCGCCAAGCACAAGTAGAAGCCAGTAGAGAGACATCGCATCCTTATACATACAAATCGCACATATTATATACATACAATCACTGCTGTTATTATTATTATTATAAAAAAAATGAATAATGATACCCTCAACAACTTCTTGTCTTTACAAACACACACACAAAAGCCCCCCACCCCCTTAACTTCCTCGGTCCTTGAATGAGCGTCGATCACGCTGCATCCCCTGGATATGGGACAAAGAAACACTGAAATAAGCATTAACATACTTTCTGTTTTGAGATCAAGATATGTCTACTACTAAAAGGGACATGGATACCCAAAGATTGGTGCCTGAATTTAAAGGAGCATCGAGCCATCAAATGCCATATACAAACGAATGTATCACTGTTCTGGCCCATTCATCCAGCATGAAGAACCGAACGTATGCTTCTGATCTTCATCACAATGAAATAAAAACAAACACTGCACCGAAAAGCCAACTTTCTGATTTCATTCTGTACAGAAACTGCCTTTTATATCGAACAAAAAGTTGCCATAAACAGATGGTTTTTGAGATCCATGCTATAGCCTTTAATGCAACTTGGAAAAAGTATAAATGGAGCTTCGAATGCAAACATCTGGTACAGCATTTCACTCTCATATACCACACACTCTATATACCAAAACTCCTCACAATCGTTACACACCGTATATATACACCTGCAATGCTCATGTCTCAGATCAAACATATTATTTCTGCCCGCAGTGTCTCGTCTGCTGTCAGTATCTCGACTGGATTCAAGCCAATGACTACCATCATTCACTCTTTTCCTACGGCTAGCTCTTACTCCAGCGTCTCCAAGGTTTGGTTAAAGTCAGGCAACATCTTGCCACTCACTGCTACTGCTACTGCTGTCAAGCCTGTATTTTTGGAAGCCGGTAAACGCTTCCACAGCACCATTACATCTTCTGCCTGCAAGGAAATCAATATGATAAGCACGGTCAATAATCAAGAAGCCAAGATTGAAAGCAGCATCAGCATCCCATCAACATTGGCCAAGAATCAGGAGCCTATCAAGAGCCAATCCATCAAGGAGGAAAACATTGAGGCACTCAACTATGTGGTTATTCAGATGAACAGTGGTAGATGGAACGAAGAAGAAAAGAAGAAATTCAAGACAAAGCTCATGGAATTGAGCTCTTGTCCACCCATGGGAAGCAAGGCCTTCTTTCTAGAACTTGCCAAGGCTGTAGGTAGCAGAACCGTTCAGCAATGCAAGCAACATCATGGCTATCACTATAGAGGAATGTTTGATAGCTATCTTTAAGAATTTGATGATGATTTATCTGATACTAGCTTTGAAAAAAGAGTAATTTTGGCTCTTTTTTGTAATAAAAACATTGTTAGCAACTAGAATATAGCTTCATTTCATTTTTTGAGTGCGCTTTATACTTTTGAATGGCTCGATTTCTGTACTTTTACAGATTCTGGCCTTACGTCTCTCTCACAACACACATATAGCTATAGATTTCACTCTTTTTCGATGCCCCACGTCAGTATCAATGGATATAATTCATATAAAGACAGACAAAGCACTGTCATTACCTCCAAATGCTCATAAATATGCAAAAAACGGCGAAATCTCGATGCATTTGAAGCACGTTTTCTAGTGTTACAAGCCTTTCTATAATGCCAGAATAGCACCAAGCCGTTGCTCTCATATAGCAGTTACTTCCTGATGCCTTTGCATAACTTTTTTGGGATCATCGAAAATTGATGAAAAAGCATGAGGTACCCCTCATGGTTTTGATCGAAAATCAAACGATCGCGTTTTTGAACATGAAAATGAGCACTTTTACTAAGGTACACGAGCCTTCCCCACTTCGGGTGGTTTCTTGACCTACGCTGCGCTTCGGTAGAAACCAACCTACGTGCAGGCGGCTCGCGCTGCCGCGGGCCTTTTGGGGGGTTTATCAAAAGATGCTGTGTTGAGATGTTGCAAATCATGATTAGAAAATTGGATGCCCACACCTTACAATCACTCTGGCGTGAGCTTTACCCCACTTCGGGTGGTTTCTTGACCTACGCTGCGCTTCGGTAGAAACTAACCTACGTGGGGTGGGGGGGGGGGCTAATCAACAGTTGCTGTGTTGTGGTGTTGCAAATCATGATTGGGATGCCTACACCTTACAATCACTATGGCGCATATGGAGCGCATCCATCTCCGTCGCTGCTCAAAAATGTTCGGTTCGGATGGGGGTTGCTCAAAGCTGATCAGAGGTCGCTAAAAGCAATAGTTCAGGACTTTTATTATGGTATGATATTAGATCAAAATGTTGCTATTTACCCAATGCATCTTCTGAAATTATTTTTGTGAGACCTTTATATGTACTTTTTTGACATTTTCGCTATAAACACTATTTCATATTTTTGCATTTTTATCAATAATCAATTTAGCATTTTCCATTATAATTAGTACCATTAGATGCGCCTCAAAAAGTGATTCAAGTAAGGTTAATGAGATATGAGGCTATAATCACATTTTGTTGGTTGAATTCGACAAAAAGGTAAAATGGAAGTCCAATTTCGTCAAATCTGGACCATCTTGAACAAAAACGTTGACGGCGTTTGAATTGGGGTTTGCTGCCCTGATGTGAGATTGCGAACCTGAAAAAGCTCTTATGGTATGTATTGACTACTCTGCATTGTTCACTGTGCAGCTAGAAATATATCACTGATAGGTAGAAGTAGAAATTGCTTATCTAAATGCAAAAAAATAATCAAGCCGTGAAATGTAAATGTTTCTGCCTCAATTAAGGCTGCATCCGATGCCTCGTCACATGTAGAACTTCTTTTGCCCTAGATGTAAAGGTTTTTGCCCTGATCACGATATGTATTGACCATGACGCATAGTTGTTTGCCAGAACCATTTTATTCATTGTAGTGACAGCCACAGCCTTACACTGCTAGATTTTCACAGCCAATTGCTACCATGCACAACAAGAAATCGAATGACATACTGCCCTGGTGAAAGTAGCCCATTGCTGGAGTACCTGTTGCTATTTCTTCTCCAATAGGCAGGGATGCCATCTTTCAATTCAGTGGTGATGCGTCAAGTGAATGCTTACAGACGACGAATGTCAATGCATTTTGCAGTAATCCAGAGTCATTGGGATCTGCTGCATCAGGGACTGCCGAAATCGCTGTACACAAATCATAAAATGGTGGCATCTGAGAAGCAACCCCAGGTATGGTATCAACGTCAAACAAGGGGGGATTCAAAAAGATATGGTGTATATAATAAACCAGGGATTTTCTTCTTTTTTCTTATCTCAACCATGTTATCGCGTAGTATCAAGACGCTATACAAAAGTCCTGCCTTGATGGCAAGACCTGTCTCTGTTGCTACCTTTCATCATACAGCCACACACTACAACAAGAAAGCCGCTGTTGAATTGAAGTCTTCGCCGCAAGACGATTCGCCTTTTGACAAGCTAGCACAAGGCATGAACGTCCTCAAATCCACACTCCTAACCGCAACACCATTGCGTAAAGTGACTCGGCCCAACATTGAATCATTGCCATTCACTGGCCATGCCACCAGTTGG
Organism: Mucor lusitanicus; assembly: GCA_010203745.1. NCBI lineage: Eukaryota > Fungi > Mucoromycota > Mucoromycetes > Mucorales > Mucoraceae > Mucor > Mucor lusitanicus. The sequence goes on along the minus strand of JAAECE010000004.1, from coordinate 3,317,264 downwards.
GACCAAGCTGTCAAAGAGGCACAGAGTCTCGTCAATTCAGCAGACCAAGAACGCATTTTTGACCCTGTTAAAATTGTTGGTAAGGATCTATGGGAGCTCAAAGGCAACATTACGAAGTTGCTGGGATCTGGCCATCCGTTCATCAACACTATCGGCAAACACTACTTTCAAGGTGACACCAACCGCATTCGACCCCTTTTAGTATTGTTGATAGCAAAGGCCACATCACAAGCACCCAAGAAATCGACACAGCAATTGTTGAATGAGGATGTCGATAGCGAGTGTCAAGTGTCGTCATCAGAGAACCCCATTCTACCTACACAAAGACGACTAGCAGAAATCTCTGAGATGATCTATACCTCATCCCTACTTCATTATGATGTGATTGATAACGGAGAGCAAGTGACGAATCCGGGTTTCGGTAACAAGATGGCTGTTTTGGCTGGTGATTTCTTGCTGGCTCGCGCTTCACTTGCACTGGCTCAGCTAAAGAAGGCAGAGTGCATCGAGTTGATTGCTACTTGTATCGCTAATCTCGTGGAAGGCGAGTTTATGCAATTACATGATCTCAACAAGCAAAACCCCGACAAGCAAAAGGTATTCGACTACTACTTGGAGAAGGTGTATTTGAAGACAGGCAGCTTGATTGCTCAAAGCTGTAAGGCATCTTCTGTGCTGGGTGGTTGTTCAAGCGATGTTGCAAAAATGACATATGATTACGGTAAAAATCTAGGCATTGCGTTCCAGGTAGGTTTTGATCTAGGCGCGAGATGATTCAGTTCTGACCAGGCTCTCTCCACGTAGCTTATCGACGATCTTCGTGATTTCTCTCAGCACGCAGCCAACATTGAGAAAAAGAAGCACAATTCAGGTTGGATCACAGCACCTGTTCTATTGGCATGGGAAGAGCACGCGGAATTGGGACCTTTGATTGAACGTGGATTCAGTGAAAAGGGGGATGCTGAAAAGGTAAGTTATTGACACACATGGGCATCCACACAAGTATTCACACAGAGAAAAACAGGCACGATTGCTGGTATATCAAAGTAGCGGATTAAAAAAGACACTTGCATTAGCAAACAAACACATAGATTTAGCAGTTTCAGCCATTGAACAATTGCCACCTTCTGAAGCTCAGGCAGCATTGATTCAATTAGCTAAGAATCTGTCCACTAGAAAAGATTGAAAATTAGACCCATTGCCCTGTACATAGATTTTCATAATAAAAATAAACCTTTCTTCATATCCTAAATCGAGCAATGCCTTGATGAGTGATCAAAGAGCCATCTTGAAGTGCCACGGATGATTGCATGATTTGCCATCCCTCAGTGTCGCTGATTTCTCAGCCACGGAGGCTTAATTTCATCAAAGCACACTTTTTTGTTTGTTTGACGTACCATTTTTCATTTTAAAATTTTCAGGTTGGAGCATGGACAAGGCTCTCAATGACATTGTCGACGAAGTTGCTTTAGAGGGAGATCAAGGTACGTAGCATAACGCTCATTAGAGACAGTCTGTTGATGTGATGCTTGTATATGAGCAGGATGCACAGTCGATAAACTTTTCAGTCTTGTGGAAACGTTGCTTACAAAAGCCTTGAAAGATACCCCACTCCAGCGTCCTATACTCTTTGACGATCGTTACAAATCATATATCTGGCAGCAAATCAAGCACAACCCACAGTTGATATTCACAGAGGTACGTTCGACAAGCGCAGATGATAGACTGGGTTGATTGACGCATTACAGTAGAACGCACAATCCATCGATCCCAACGACCTCACCTACGATCAGCTCAAATCAAAGGACATTCTAGTCAAAACAACCGAACAAGCACTGGATCGAAATATATACGGAAACCTAAAGGTACGATAGCCATGGGAGGGTAGATGGGAGAAAGTACTCAACTTGCAATGTCATTTGAAAAGGATGCGAAAAAGAGCTTGAACGAGAAACAAAGACAGATACTAGACCACATTGCAAAGAGTCGAAATCAGGGCATTAGTCAGTATGAATTGGGTGAATTCTTTCATATGGATTCCAAGACCATCTTTTACCATGTCAAGAAACTAGATCAGTTAGGCTTAATGTAAGAAGCAAGTATACCGTCTTGATCCATGCTCCACTCACGCATCATATAGAGTCAAGGAAGACGCATATGCCTCTCGCATGCTTACAAAGCTGCTATTTCTGAAGCGATTCGTCAGCCAACCGAGCAGTGAAGACAACAAAGATAAGCAGAATGACGCTGTCATCTATCGCTTGCCCGTGTTTAAGGAACAAATCTACAAACTTCTCAAAGAGCAGGCAGATCACATCATGCCCATAGCCGATTTGCTCGCAGCCTTGCCGCTAAACACTAGTATAGAAAAGAAATGGGCCCGAGTGAGGATACAAGAGATGCATGAACAAGGCGAGATTGAAAAGTTCAATGCAACCGACGGCAAGAGACTGAGGCAGTGTGTCAGACTCAGGCCAGCGTCAACAGTGCCCTCCACGACAGACACCGCCAATGTGCTTCAAGAAGATACAGCACTACAACCCAGTAAACCGTTTGCTATAGACAGAGACTTGCCTTGCGACTATGTGTTTTATAGAGACGTTGAAGCTGCAGCTGAGAAGGGTCTTACACGGCAAGACTTGATTGACAAATACCCATTCATTGACCCTGTCCAGATGAAGATTTTCTCTGACAGCGCTACGCTTCCGCCAAAAACCTCTGATTTGATGCCGTACATGCTACATTATACAGAAGAAGTGTCTGGAAGAGCTCGGCAATATCGATTCTATACCCAGAGTGGATGGAAAGCTTTCAATGAAGCAAATGGAACTCAAGCCACAGACGAGCCTGCCTCCACCACAGCGCTACCAAAGCCTAGAGAACCTGAGGTGCTAAAGGAGCCCACATCCATGGATGAAATCAGTCGGGTACTGAAGGAGCCTGCTCGCAAGCGGATGCATTTCGTTCAAGAAGCCAGGAAAGAGGCAACAGCCAAGAAGCGAAAAATCAAGGCTGGCGATAGGCCAGCGAGCACGCCACCACCCGATGCTATTCAGGAGCCAGCTAGCCAGATACCCAGCAAAAGAACCATCGACGAGACAAACGATGAATCAGTGTCACTGACTACCATCAAAAGAGGAAAGAAGGATTCGGTTCGCAACATAACCAAAGCGCGTCGCTGTGGCATCATCTTGGACATGGTAGAGAAGGTCCATATTCAAGAATTCAACACAGACATGATGAATACATTCAGGAGCATTGAACTAGAGACGCCTGGAGGTCAAAGAATGGCACGCAAGACATTTGACGACCTGGTCATGGAACTGCACAATCAACAGAAGCTCAAGGTCTATGTTACTGCCATCAAGAAACCCAACGGACTGACAGATATCAAGAAATTTGTGCTGCACGCTAGTCTGAGTGGAGATAGTCCCCAAGTCAAGGAGTTCATTGACCACTATCACGTTCAGAAGCCTATTATGGATGGTCCTTCAGGACGGAAAGAGATCAAAGCTGTTACTATGCCTACTTTGCCGCATTCCAATCATTGCGTGGACAAATCAGGCATGACCATTGTGGGCAACACCAACTCTTGGCGTGTCAATGCCATCGAGAATGGCTGGGTGCCTTCGAAATGGATCAGAGCCAAGGTACTGCATCTCTCCCTGTTTCAGTATCTTGCCAATAAAGGCGTGCAAGATGGCCTGGTCGATATGACAGACTATCTGAAATGGATTCGATTGCAAACAGTCATGCAGATTTACGGTACACTGCCCTACGATGACCCTGTATTGAAGGCATTTCTGGACGTCGACGAGAACCGAGACACGGCTATCTGTGATTTACCAGCAGACATCAAGGCCATTGTGTCTCAATCAGCACCTCGTATTCGAGTGCGTATTGTGCGTCTTACTGAGGTTCTGCATGCGCTGTCGCTGATAGAGATTGAAGGAGGCGCTATCAAAGGCTACAGGATTCCGCCAAAAATACAGCTTGTAAAGCAAGGCATGATAAGAGACTACGGCACACCTGGACACCCTCTTCGATACACATTGCAGTTGAACGACATTAGTGATGTACAGTCGTACTGGAGAGATCTGCAGAGATGCTGCTTGGAAAAGCGCATGAAAACTGACACAATTCACGACGAGAACGACATATTTTGCAACATTGTTCTGGCGAGACTATGGCGATCCAACACGCTCCTATCCAAAGCACAAAAGGCAGTACTGGATTCTTTCATCGATTTTGATGCCAAAACGGTGCCTGCTGACGATGAAAAGGCGCTGGGCATACACATTGCTCGAAAATCAGATCTGTCGCTAAGGCGTGTCCGAGCGTATTACAATGCAGTGTTGATGGCATTCAAGAAATACGCCAATCGAAAGGAAAAAGAAGAGCAAAGGGCAGCAAAAAAGAAGCAGAGTCTCAAGGCATCACCCGCCATCGCTGAACTGATGAAAGCCTCCGTGGAAAAGCGCAAAATCAAGGTAGCCATGCTCAACTTGAAGCAGCAAGGACCATTTGTTCAGCCCACCTTTGTAGCAAGTCGAAAACTGCGACGCTTAAGAATACCGGTGCAACCTGAGTATACGCAAAAGAAGAAAGGTACGTGTCTTCACTGAGAAAGGAAGCGAGTTTTAAGCTAACACACCGTACACATTTGCAATAACAGCCAAAAAAGTAGATGATCACCCTGTGAGTGATGTCGAAAAAGATGTCATAATACATGCTTACAGCATCATGAAAGCAAGAGCTGACAACTTACCATTCTACTGGAGTCCCATTGCCAAAGTCATTACATCCTGCACACCCGAACGAAGTCGTCGCATGATCCACTATATGACCAAACTGAACCCTCCCCTTTTGGACACCATCAACAAACTGAAAGCAGATTGGAAAGAGATATATCAAGAGGGCATTGTCAAGGGAGAAATCAAGGACGACGCGCCATGGGACACACAAGACTATGATTTACCGGGATTCCTAGAGTATTTCGTTTTGAAATTGCAAGAAAGAGAGAGACAGACAGACGCTGTTGTGCCTTTACCAAGGCATTTAGGCGATTTTGACTCACATTACACCATTATTCGAGAGGGCCGACTTACCAGTGTTTCTGATGATTACCGTGAAGTAGCGGCTTACACACATTGCTTTGACCAACATGAATACGATATCTCGACCCGCAGCATGAGCTACTATGACGAGAAGAAAGTTGCCATGTACCTGGTCGTGATTCTTATCAAGGTAACAAGAAAAAAAAAGTGCATTATATGTATTTGATAAACGTGTATTTATCACCTTGTCGAGTAGATGATGTTGATTACGCCCGACGACAAGTACAGCACCAAAGATGCCTTTATGCTTCTGAAAGAGTATCCAGAGAAAGTGATTGAACAAGCTGTCGATCGTTTGACGGCAATGGGCATGCTCATACGAAGCAAACCAGGTTTTGGTCGCATCCCAGGAAGAGGCATTAACGTATCTGAAAAGTAAGTGGCATGTATTTACAAATGCGTGGCAAAACGTGCTAATGGCAGTAGATTTATTATCATGGCTGCTGGCATTCTTCCTTACGAATTCTTCAAGCAAGCAAAACAATTTCGCAACACATTGGTTCCTAACAAGTATACTGATCTGGACGCGTCTCTTGTCAACAATGGTGCAGTAGCTGCTATTCTAGACCTAGCTTCAAACAGAAAGGTGAGCCTTTAAGAGCCTGAGTGAGAGTGACATGTATTCACGGCCACTAGATTTCAATAGGTTTGCAAGATCGCGAGAAATACATTACACCAAAACTGTCTACCTTCTATCCCAAGGCGTCAGCAGGTAGGATGTATTAGCATGGCATCAAACGGCTTTGGGTAGTAACCACATTCGTATAGCTGCATTGCGTTATGCTTATATTTACAAGGACTTGGACCTTCGTCTTACGCCCACATGTGATTTATCTGCCCACGACGTATCTGAAAATTGCGTAAATCATAATGGTGTGATATCTGTATCGACACAAAAAGAAATTGAAGACATGCTGCATGCGCTCAATGCCAGGCACCCACTTTCAAAGACCTTGCATGATATAGTGCATTCTTTTGGAAAGGCTGGCGCATCCATCTCTGATATAAGGGCCAAATTTGATGGCCAACAACAGTTTGAAAACTCTCCCCTGTTCTTTGACACATTGGAATCGCTTCAAAACCACAGCCCGCCTCTGATTTGCATTATTGGATTCGAAAATCTACGCTACGTGGCATCCGAATTCATATCATATTGGTATATCAAGCAGAACAATACATGCTACATCTTACCGCTCATGTGGTATGATACCACCGGTACCATCATCCCCGATGCACTAGAAGGTTGCGCTAATGCTATTATGAGCCATATCCTGGAGAAGCCTGGTATATCATTTGTAAGTTGCATTCATTCATTTGCCATAGATGATGAGCTAACATGCTAGTGTTTGTAGGCTGCGTTACGAGACATATTTCAAGGACTTTACACGAGTTTTGAGCTCTATCACATCCTCAAGTACTTATTAGACTCAAAAAAGATCATAGCTAGAAGGATTCAAAGAGCAGTACGACCTAAACGAGTATCGATTTTTGATAAGAGACCTTTGGTTTCCATAGCAACGACACATTATACCCTAAATAACGATCAAATTACTTGTTATTGGTTAGCACGAGATTACTATCTCTAGATAGAGACAACATATGATCGCTTAAATGAAATAAAATGTTTGTTTTGCTCTTCCAGATATCAGATCAGTGATGTCTGCAGGAGGTATCTATTGGAACATCTAATTAGATGGAAAAAAAGAGTGTATCACCAAAAACCTCTTAGCTCTCTGAGCATGAAAAACTTTTGGTCGCATGTGTTGTACAACGGCAGTGGTATCGATCCTTCATCATGGCCATCAAAGCCAATTCCATGGCTCATCGATAGCAAGCATAAGCTTATGCCTGAGTATACAATTAAAAATCTTTATATCTATGAGGCCATAGAATGTCATTCAGCGTAATAAGTGTCAATTTTGAGCAGATGGAGCCTATATTTAGCTGATTGATATGTATTTGGAATAATATGAACAATCAACTAGATACGCAAATAGTAACTGACAAAAGGCAACATCTGACAGAATATATAGAACCATCTGCCTGAACGCATTGAAAAGAACCCCTTTTCATGCGATGTTGAGTAAAATCTCTGCAATGATATTATATGTACAAGCTACAAATTTAGGCTAGTTTCATCAAGATGAAAAAACCACCATGTTGCACTTTGGAGATAGCAATCTAGATGCATCCATGATATCTAAAGAAAGACGCCAGCTTTTTGCGGGCATGCACATTATTGGTGACATACACTCAATCATGACAAGATGTCTAGACGAAAAAATTTCTTTGTTTCATATAAATTTAAGCTTGTCATTGATAGGATCAAGTTGCCAAAAGTGGACTGATCTCTTGCCTATTACATAGCGTCCGTAGCGGGAATTGTTGCGGGCATGAACTCAGTGCATGTATATGGCAAGCCAAATGGATAACACTTGTTTATGAGATGCCATCGATAAGGTCATTAGAGGCTTACAAAAGCTGCTAACATTTGAAATAGCCTAGTGCTACCACAAAAAAAGAACGCATAAAGAGCAAGCAGCTTTGTTTTTCTCTGTTTAATGAGGTTGTTATCTAGCCAGAAAATCAGATAGTCTGAGAAATGTAAGGAATGAGCCAATGGATCAAACCAAATCATGAAAGAACTGAATCATCCTCCTCTTATCCGATATTACATATATAAAATGTCTCTGATTTTTTTTTGAAATTATTCGCTCGAAACCTCCACCTTTACATTCTTTTCTTCTTGTTTCTTCTTTTTGCACATTTTACCTTACATACACATATTTTCTTGATCTATCATGGATAGATTTTTCAAAAGAAATCATACCAAAAAGAGGACTAGTCGGAACAGTGATCATGACAGCAGTAATAGAAGCAGTGGCATTGACGAGGAGATTGATGTCACGCCTGTCAGACCAGACAAACTACAGCAGCCTTCCAACTCATGGCCGCGATTACCTGAACTCGCATTGACAACCAGCAGTGAATCGCATGTCCTCAAGCCAGTTGATGTACCACAATCACCTGTGCTCTCCACCGTATCCTCATCGCAGGCCATATTACATCCAGATATGAACAGACAAAGCGCAGCGTACACCAGCACAGATAACGAGGTCATCACCACAGACACGGAAAGTGAAAGCGATACGATTGATATGGGCCACCATCATCACCATCTTCGACATCCCGATACACCTTCCTTTGACGACTCTAATTCCACCAGTCAAACCATGAGCCAGCTCCCTTCTCTCAACAATGACCATCATAAAGCAGGTTTCCCGTTGGATGATTCTGCCGCCAACACCTTGGTAGAGGCTGCATTGGATAAGGATGAAGCCAAGGATCGTCATGTTCGGTTCCATGACCACGTTGCTGAGTCGGCGGCATTGGTTCAACGTATGCTGAGTGTTAAAATGGGCCATCATCATACACCTGATCCTCTTGGAACCATGATGCAGAATAGACACAATCAGCATCAAAACGAGGAGGAAGTCGAGCTACAGTCACCTCATCAGGCTGCCGTGGGCGGTGGCAGTGTGCTCGCCAGCTTAATGAAACTGGAGGCCAAACGAGCAGATAGCACGACCAAAAAGAAGCGCAGAAAGAGCAAAAATGTAGGTATTGGCCGTGTGCATCCTCCCCTATACAGAAACTCACGCTTCCGTCATAGACACTGCATATGAAACGCAACAAGAACAGATCCTCCTCTCTGCTCAATTACCCTGTCCACTCCAATACCGATCCCCTATCAGAGCATTCAGGTCATACACTGCCCACACCGCGACCTCAACGTCCGCCACTGGTCAATCGACCCAGCAGTTGGCTTGCTGGTGTTGCCTCCAGCAAATACGTAGTGCCCAGTCTAGAAAAACGCAAGAAATCAGTAGCGCCCTCTTTCTCACGCCGGTCCTCCAACGACAGCATGCTGACCACAGCCTCTCAGTTTGAACCCATCACGTTGGAAGATCGTATTCGCATCACCTTTGAAATCGCCAACATTCTACAAAAGCAAGAGTTTCTGAGGAAGCTGTGCAAATCATTGATGCTGTATGGATGTCCTGCGCATCGACTGGAATACGCCATGCGACAAGTGTCTCGCACACTCGCTGTAGATGCTGAATATGTCTTTATACCCAATGTGATGCTGGTTACCTTTATCGATTCCACAACACATACAACAGAAACTCATTTCATAAGACAATCACAGACGTTTGAAATGCATCGCTTGGCTGATATCTATCGTCTGGAAAAGCTGGTGGCACACGGTGAAGTGTCTGTGGATGAAGCATTGGAGTTTATCGATAAAGTGTATGACCAGCCTCCTATTTATCCGCTTTGGTTGCACCCTTTTGTCTATGCTTTGGCTGCCTTCTCGGGCTGTGTCTTGTTTTACGGCGGTCGTTGGCAGGAAGCGGGTGTAGCAGCCGCGCTCGGCAGTAAGTGTGTTTCGTGTTTGTGTGCCAAATTGCTTGCTAACATACACATTGCTTAGTGGTCTTTGCATCAAATGAAATCTTTTCTGCTGCCATCTCTAGTTTTCAACCTATTTGGGAGATTACAGTGTGTATTCTCATTGGATTTGTAGCAAGAGGCATCCAGAAATTTGGCTTTTGCTTTACACCTATTGCATTCTCGTCCTTTATCATTGTTTTGCCAGGCTATCCTATGGCAGTGGCTATCATCGAGTTGGTCTCTCGCCAGCTGGTCAGTGGCGTTGTGCGTATGGTGTATGCCATCATTTACTCGTTCCTGCTAGGCTACGGTGTCTCTATGGGCTCTGAATTGTACTTGACCATGGATAAGAATAGCAACACGACGCAAAGCGATGTTTGTAAACTAGCTTCCAGTGCTGCTACGTGTATTTCAAGTGAATCGCAATGGTTTAACTTTTTGATGGTGCCTCTGTTTGCTACTGCTTATTGCGTATATTTGCGTGCGCGTCCTCCAAGATGGCCCATCATGGCAGCTGTCTCTGCGTGTGGTTATACCATCAATTACGCGTTGGCTTGCTGGGGTCACGCACCCTCTCAAATTCTGCAAGTGGTGCCTTCGTTTGGTCTGGGCCTCATTGGCAACTGTCTGTCTAAATTCACTGGTAAAATGTCATTTGATGCCGTATTACTTGGCGTCTTTTATCTGGTGCCAAGTAGCTTGGGCCTCAAAGCAGCCATTGGCTTGTTTAGTGGCACAGATGAAGTGGGGACGCAAGGCGCTGGTTTTGCATTAGCCATGATTGAATCATCCATTGGTAAGATTACTAGCAGTTGTGTTGAAATGTCCAACACGTAGACTCATCCTCTTGATAGGTATTACACTTGGTTTATTCTTGGCGACATTAATTGTATACCCTAAAGGAACACAGCATACACCTCTCATGAACCTGTAAATCAACACTCTACTCCATTCGTTTGCAAAACTTTTCTTAAAGCATTCTATTAAAATACCAATAATGTACATGATGTAATTTTTTCTACCAAGAGAGCTTGGCCAAGACAGGGCGATGATCGCTAATGTAGAGACCATCGTCGAACTGGTTACAGAGGATAGCAGATTGAAGTACTTGCACATGAACAGTGCTGCTCTCCAAAGGCATGATGAAATCAATGCGAATAGGTGCTCTAGCAAAATCTTGAGATCCTTCGCCAAAGCTGGTCAGGGTATTTCTAAAGCCATAAGGTCCACTCAATGTACCAGGCTTTCCTTTGGCGGCAAGTCGACTTGTCAATTCATAATGGGCGTCTAAAAAGTACTTGGGGCTCTGTTCATCCTGCTGTTGCTGCTCCTTTTGCTTGTTCAAATTGGCAAGGATCTGTCCTGGACGAATGACTCGATGTGTGGGTAATGTTATATGGCCTTCTTGTGTTCTTACAGGCTCGCCTGACTTTTGAGAGTAGGCAGATGCACAGACCTGATTCAGTTCTTGCAAATTGGCAAGTGTATCGTTGCTGCCCTTGGATTCCTTGTACTTGCCGTTGGTCAGGCAGAGATAGGCTGGATCATCTTCTGTGGAATTGAGGTCTCCCATCAAAATGACGGCGCCCTTGGCACTGGCTTCACGAGCTCTCTCTAAAATCAGCTTGGATCCCTCTTCTCTTGCTTGCACACCAATGTGATCCATGTGTGTGTTGAATACCGTAAATACAGTGTCATTCTTTTTGAATCTACAGATAAGATTAGCCTTTTTTGATCTAATTTTCCTTTTATATTGATTAAAAGCTACATACGTTACTTGTGTTGCTGTGCGAGGATGTCTAGCATCCCAACTGATGCTTCCTGCAACTTCTGGTTGCTGTAAAGGCGTTTAGCATGTGCTGATGACAAATTTATATGATAAAAAAACCCATACCTCTGATAACCAAATTGTCTTCCAGTCCTCGACTGTCAAAACGTCTCTGCACAGCGTATTTTAGCCTTGATCTGCCTTGCATTCCATGAGACTTAAATGTTACCTTTTGTAGAAAACGGCAGAGATTTCCCCATCCTTGTCGCCATCGATGCGGCCTACACCAACCCATTGGTATTCATCATCCAAGAGTGCTTGGATGTCTTGCAATTGATGAAGCACAGTTTCCTGAGTTGCCATGTGTATGAATACATGGAAGGCACGGCTCAGTCTCCGTCGACGCTTACCTGCAATGCCAGAATATCAGGCGAATAGAGCAAAATGGTGTCGACAATCTTCCACTTTCTGATGGACCATGGTTGCTCTCCACCAAATTCCTCTTTTTCCAAGGGATGCTCTCTGACAGGAGGCGAGGCAAAAGGTGTAGTGTCTGAGTGGCCATGATGGTCATGTCGAACGTTGAATGTCATAAAGTTAATGGTGCCCGCCATAGTGTATGTTGCTCAAGAAACAGAGACAAAGAATAATAAAGAGAGAAAAGGAAACGCAATCATGCCCCTCCACCAAAGCGCACCATACAAAATAATGTGAGAAACTCGGGATCTGAAAGGCGTCCGTTCTTTTTAGACATAGCTTCAAATGCTTAAATGGAAATCAATGCACATTTATCTGATAATGATGCCATTTCTATGAAGTAATCGGTGTCTCATCGTCGTTTGACGATGGCATTATACTATATATCGGTGTGCCATCGATAGTACTTGTTGAAAAAAAAAGCATTTAAAGGTTTTCATTCATCAAGTTCAGTGTTTTGAAAGGTAACCAATGAACCCTTGAAACTCCTGGCCCTGTATTCACCAAGATCATGAACAAGACAAATCATCTTTCTCTCTCAATGACTGACTCAGTAACGGATCTGTGATAAATGTATCCATTACCTCCTATACACAATCCCAACCACAATGATACCCGTCCGCACACAAGATTCGATCGTACATGTAATAGAATATGGATTTTTAATGATATATAAATGAAAAACAGGAAAAGGGACAATAATAAATGCGGTAATGTAGTAGAGTGGAGGGATAATTAAGCTGATTTCTCCAAAGCCTTTTGAGCCTCAAAGGCATCACCATAGATCAGTTCGTATCTCTTCTTGGTTTCCTCGTCTAAGGTCTGTGCTCTTCCTCTACGTTCATAGTTGACCATGTATCTATCTGATTTGTATGCACCTCCACCCAGGCCGAAGCACATGACGATATAAAACTAAAAACGATGCACGATGCGTTAACCACCGTCATGTCTCTCCTTTCTCTTCTATGAGGTGCCTTACCTTATTCACGGTTTGAGTCTTGCGGTACCAGGGCATGAAAGAATAAAGCAAACCAGAGACAAACAAACCGACACCAGCCCATTGAGCAGTACCAATGGCAAATCCCTTCATGGCATAACGACCAGCGTTTTCTTGTTCAGTGTTTGTAACAACTCTCATAATGTATAATGTCTATGTTTTTAATATTAAAAAATAAGCGGGAAAAAGAAAAGAAAAAGCAGAGGAGACATGCCATCATTCAGATTATATAGATAGACCTATGCGGAGTTGCGTTCAAAAAGAGCCTTTTCGCCTGTGTTGAGTTGGGTTGGTTGGTTGCAAGAACATCGTATCATAATTTCAAACAATTTGCCGGGGCTTATTTTCTGTTCCTTTTGCATGGATTGATCAAATTTTAGCCATTTTTTTTTCGCGGAACCACCCCTCTGGCAAGAGTGGTACAGAGCCCGATCATGCTGCGCAAACATGATGAAATCTAGTATAAACAATTGAGACTAGTAGGCTCTATTGGGAATGGCATCTCGACGTTGCTATTGAGCCTATCATCATGCCAACAAGTAAAACCAATTTATTTGATTTTATATAGATATTTTTTGAATAAAAGCGAAACAAAGGGTGGAGAAACTGTTTGACTCATAATGTTCCTTGACGCTCCGGCTCATTGTGGTCGACGTTATGGACAACATGGCTATCACACAATGCATTTGTTCACAACTCTTTTGTGGGGAAATGCCAGTAGAACGGACTCTGTTGGATCTTGATTTTCATTCATCCATAAAAACGTGGTAGAATGTTCCATCTGCTCAAGTATTTCTTGATCGCTCACTGGTGCATGCCTTTTGTAACCGAAAAAGACGGATGAACATTTACAGAATTCGTTCTGCTATTGCTTATTCAAGGTTAACTCAGCTCCATCAAGACATTATTGTACCAGCACGACAACTGAATGCAGATGCTGATCAAAGCAGCGATAATAAACCGACTGCATCTGTGTGATGATGGGATAATTTCAAGCTGCATTCTCTTCTAGCATTGCTCTAAGTGAGCCCAACTTTCAATGATTGACATAATGTTGGTAGTGTATCCAGCACAGCAGCTTATTAATCAGCCCCAAATATAGCTCGAAAGTGCCATATTGAGAATCACCACCTATAGAATGTCTTCTGTATGCATCCGCTTAGATTTTATAAAAAGACTACTAGGCTTTCCTCTGCGCAAATTGGATAAATACCATCTTACATACTTGCATTATTTATCCCACTGTTTATTAATGTCGCTTAGTTGTTAAAGCTGCTATTGTAAAGATACCTCAAGCAACTAGGTGATCCGTATTCCTAAATATATATACTGAAATGTTTGTCTTGAGCCAACGCAACCCATCACGTGGAGCATAGACGATTGGTAGAAAGCAATTAAAAGTGGTAATTTGATACTGAACATGATGCACTTACAGGAAAGTTTTAGCGAAGGAGTATATGATAGAACATCCCCTTAGAACAGCACCTGAAGTAACTAAGCGTAGTGAAATCCATTAGACATGTACAGTGTCTTTTATTAGCTAAAAGCTAGGGCAAAAAACACCAGCCTGAGCTGGATTTAAATTTTAGAGCTTCTTCTGGTCCTCCAGATACTTCCTCTGGACATCTGAAAACCTTCCAAGCGCAATTACACAAAATTTTATTATATAAGCAACAGGTATTTCTTAACATTTATACATGCAAAAAAGACCAAGGAATCCGATAGTACTACTCTCAAAGCAATCCCTTTAGTCTATGTTAAGCAAATGTCAAAAAACGCAAAACACGTTTTTTGGGAAAATGTTTACAAAACGCATAGTAAATTGACCAAAAGACACTTCCACATGCTCCTCTGCTTTTCTGCGGTTGTTTTGAGCTTAGGAACACTATAGTAGAAACCCTCATTTTCGAGGTGAAAACGTCCATTCTTTGAAATCATCAAATTTTCCTGTACAAGTATAAGGCCAAAATGCTCAAAAATCGATGATCAAAACTTTCCCCCAAAAAATCGCTGGAAAGTGATCCTTGACCTAATGCCAGGTCGTAGAACACGATTGCACCTAATTTGAGGCCGAGATGATGCTTTGTTGCCAAGATATAAGCGATTGAAATCGTTATTTTTACAGTGGCAATTACATTTTAAGGCTGCTCACACAGCAATGAGCTTATTAATGTCTGATCTGATGGTCTGTAGATGTTCATTTAGCACATTAGCGCAGTATCGAACCCTTTGCTCATCAAAAGAGCGTAGTTTTATTATGTAGTTGAGGCGTATTATGCTAATTTGTGAATGTACTCTCATATACACTGTACTCCATAAACTAAATAAGATAAATACCCCCGGAGGGCGAAGCATGATGAGAGCGTAAGCGAACATCTGCTAGTACATTATACTCTCATCCGCATAGGCGACTCATAAGATATTTGAGTGATCACAAAGTACATAGTGTTATGACGTTAGAATGAAGGTCTACGCATAGGCTGTACACTACTGCACTGGATAATATAGGCTATTGCCGCTCATTATATCAAGATGGATTTCAAGGAAATCCTTTCTTGTACCGTTTAATGGGTTATGCGTACAGTATCTTCTGGCCTTACTTTATTATCAACCAAGCTAACCATCATCTAGCATAACATTTCCACGTCGCTACAGCGAAAGCCCTTTTATAATTTGTATGATTATACACGTCTGTTTTGCTTTTGCTGCGTCAAGAAACGCTTTCAGATTATCCAAAAGTTTCTGCTGAGCTCATCTTTGAATGACTGATAGCCTTTTTCATGCGTAGAGAGCCTTGAGAGATCCCCTTGATCAAATTATATCTGATAATAGGCCGAGTAAATGATAGAATAACTCCTTTGAAGAGAGATAGCGTACACGAGAAGAATGAAAAAGCAAGAATAACGACAGGATATGATACGGAATCAAGCAAAAAATTTGGTCCTGTTGTTACTACATTCATCAAATATCATCATTCACACAGCCACAGGCAAGAATAATGCTCTCAAAAGCTGGCTACATAGTCTGCCAGTAGTATGAGCAGACCGTAACCAAGGGTAAAAACACCCAAAATGCCTCGATACTTAAATATGTTGTAAAGAAATGGAAATGGACCAACTTTTAAGGTGGAACATGGTATTGGAAAGGCCTTGTTCCTAACCTATTCGACATGCAAAGTCTCATTTTTAAGCGAGAGAAAATGCGTGCCTTAAATTGAAAAACGTCATGGAATTGAACAAAGCAAGCTGAAGCTCTCAAAACTCGACAGGTAATGCATTAACATGTCAGGTACCCATGGATACCTTGAAAACTGCAAGTTAATAATGGCTTTTTCCATCAGTCTACCCTCCAAAATGACCATGAAAAATGGAATCTCTTGTAGTGTAACTAGGCGGTATTTGAAAATTTGGTATTTACAATTGATCCCAAATCGATTCTGAAATCCATGAACCTCAAAATTGGATGATAGTTGATAGTAAACACCCCTTCAGCCTTACATAGTTTCTGTACAGAATTTAAAGAAAAATTCAATGGTGCTTATATCAAGTGTCTTGGTTTGCATTATTTAGGTGATTTTTGATGGTGTTGTTTTGAAGGTTTTTCAAGAATTAACAAGTTTCTGTCATATGAACTATACTTTTTATTGCCTTGGTCATGTAGAGCAAAAAATTACTTTTTGAATTGTATTTAGCTTGAAGCTTTAGCATGACTCTAGCATGAGAAATCGAGAATTTTGTTGTGTTTTGAAAATACCATTCAAATTTTTCCCTTGCTATGACAGGCAGATTTTGGTCCAAATTGGATGATTTTCCTTGAGCCCCTTTTTGGCGATATCTTCACGAAAAATCATCCGATTGACATGAAACAAAAACGATTCGACAGCTTTACATTGGATCTACCATGATCTAGCAGTTTTGAGTACCACACATGCATTCCCTTTACGAATCCGCTCCAAATGTAAAATTTCGTGTCTCTCAGGCAGAGGGTTAGAGACAAAACTCGTAATCCCTATATAAAACCTATACCATCCGATAGAGAATTGAATGGCAAACAATAGTTAAGCTCTACACTACTTGCATTCACTTAGTGAAATTCGAGTGTAGAGCCCTTCAAAAATCACGCATGTGCACCTCTTTTGATCATTACTCATGCAAATCATCTATTACGACCCTAGAGTAAACATATCCTAGTCAAAAACGTGCAACCCTTTTGATTTCGCTATATAAACCTGGGGCATTTCTATCAAATGGCAATTCTAAGAATGACTAAAAGAAGGGCCTCTGTAGAATCAAGCATTTAGAAATTTATGGGTGATATTGTATGTTGCTTAATCAATAGGTAAACACTGAGTAGTATATAGGTGATGATACAGTTCACTTCTGCGAGGGATTGAGAGAACTCGTTTAGTAGTGATTCAACTTGTGATGCTGGCGTAGTATGGGCCACTTCTATTTTATTGCATTATTATATCTGCTGCGTGCGTTGTCTGCAGACCAAGCCTCGCTACGCATGTGTTCATCTGTATACAGCTGAAGCGTTTTGAGCAAACAGTGACTATGGCCTCGCATTTGCAAAGAGATCTTTAGCTTAAATAGACGTGAATAATAGACTATGAATATGTAATGATTTGGGCTGGACAATCAAAGAATGTTTAAATTGGCTCGCCTTGATGTCAATGGTAAACAAAAGCATTTCTTCTTCTTACATCCTTACACTACATCAACATGAAAGCAAAGAATATAGTTTTGACGAGTAGCTTGATCGCGGCCTCTGTCGTTGTTGGTAAAGAAGACGGGATTACTTTGCATACAGTCATAAACTAACACGGGTTATCACAGCGCAAATTGAGTTAGTTGAAGATCAACTATGGAATGATGAAAGCAGCACTTGGGAGGACATCTATCCACCAGAGACGGCAGATAGTTTGGAGAAGGGTCCTGTTTATGAGACAGTTACTGTCACTACCACTTGGGTACCACCTGATATCAATCAATGGGCTTATCCAGCAGACTATTTCGCTGCAACAACGACCGAATATGACACTGAGGAGGAAGCTGAAATGGCATTAGAGCGTAATGGAGGGAAGAAGAGGCGATTCAGAAGAAAGAAGAAGCATTTCAAAAAGAAGCACCATCGCAAAATGATGAAGCCTCAAGTGTACCTAGATCAGCAATCCAGTGCCTTGGACAATGCTTCTATCATACATGCTGATGATATGAGCTTGCAAGAAGGTGACATTGTCATTGAAAAGTGGGAGGACCAGTTTGGTAATGTGGTAGCTGTTTCAGCTTACAGCTACAAGAGTGAAAGCAGCAGTGACGAAGAGTTAGCAACTACATGGACAGAATTGGCATTGCCGTCCACGTCTGTACTCGAGGCAATAGAAACCCCCTTCCCAAAGGTTTTGCTAAATGATCAGGCCGATATGGAGGTTGCTTCCTCTACTGGATCTTCTATCAGATATACAATGTATTGGACAGTGTGGTCAATAGCTGCTGCTTGTTATGCCATCCTTTTGTAATCCATGTTTTATTCGAATAAATCAACATTTAGATGGTTTAAGCCTTCATCCTTCTTATCACACAGTTGCTTTTATGCCTGTGATTATGTTTATAACATCCAGTCACTATGAACTCTGTGCTATTTTTTTTCCATCAATCGAATTTTCATACTGACTTTTCTTCTTTATCCTAAACCATTCTTGTATAAAAAAAAACCAATGCAACAAAGTCGACTCACCAAAGAAGAATACCGTCAAGCCAAAGACCTTGATGCCGCTCGTAAAGCCGGTACAGCACCTGCAGAGATTGATGATGAAGGCAGAGAAATCAATCCTCATACCCCGCAGTTCATGTTGAAGGCACCATGGTACGTCGATAACGGCAAAGTATCATTGAAGCATCAAAGAGCACCTGAAAAGCGTAAAGGACCCAAGTTTACTGAAGAGGACAACTTTTGGTATGCCAGAGGAAAGAGGGCTGTAAGTGTGCCGCTGAGTGAGCCTTGTGAAATGAACAAGTGTGTGTATTGATTGTGTTGGCATTAGGGACCTGCTGCAACCAAGTATCGTAAAGGCGCTTGTGAAAACTGTGGCGCCATGACCCACAAAACCAGAGACTGTGTAGAACGACCACGTAAAAAGGGAGCAAAGTGGACAGGCGAAAACATCAAAGCAGACGAAATCATTCAACAAGTGGATCTGGATTGGGACGAGAAGCGTGATCGATGGAACGGTTATGATCCCAAGGAACACGACAAGGTGATTGAAGAATACAACCAAGTGGAAGAAGCTAGAAAGAAGGCCAAGGCCAGTGAATTGGATAAGCAAGGACCCGCCACGACATCTGAAGCCAAGAAAATCGCAGGATTATCTGATGACGAAGACGAGCAAGACGATGACAAGTATGCCGATGCAGCAGACATGCCTGGTCAACATGTCAACCAAAAGACAAGAACTACCATCCGTAACTTGAGAATTCGTGAAGACACAGCCAAGTACCTGTTGAATTTGGATACGGACTCTGCATTTTATGATCCCAAAACTCGTTCCATGCGTGAAAATCCTTTGGAGGGACAGCAACATGACGATGGCATCGACTTTTCGGGTGACAACTTTGTCAGATATACCGGCGACGCACCACAGATGGCCAAGGTACAGATGTTTGCCTGGCAAGCATCCGATAGAGGCAATGAAGTACATTTGCAGGCCAATCCTACCCAAGTGGCTATTCTCCACAAAGAGTACGAATCCAAGAAGGACCAAGTCAGAGATACAACTCAAAAGAGCATTTTGGAGAAGTATGGCGGCGAAGAGTATTTGGAAGCACCTCCCAAGGAGCTGCTGTTGGCACAGAGTGAGAATTACGTCGAGTATTCAAGAACGGGACGAGTGATCAAGGGTCAAGAAAGAGCAAAGGCTAGATCGAAATACGAAGAAGACGGTAAGTCTCCTGCGAGTCTGGCTGTGCTAGTGGTACTGACATGTTTGGTGCAGTGTTTATCAACAATCATACAACAGTGTGGGGATCGTACTGGTCTGAGGGTCAATGGGGATACAAATGCTGTCGTTCCTATGTCAAGAACTCATATTGTACAGGCCAAGCAGGCATTGAAGCACAAAAGGCATCTCAACTCATCAAATAAAACGCACGTTTTGTTTTGTCATATATTAGTCAATTCTCAGCCTCCTTTTCTCTTTGCTGCTGTAGTAGCGTTGCTCGACGACTAAAGACACATCCATTGCATGTACCGAGGACAAATGATAATCTTGATTGCAGACACACTGTTCGGTTACGATGGAAACGGACTAAAATTAGACATGGCATCGTCTCCTATGCTGCAAAGGGCCATTTTAAGCGCATGATGCGATGAAGAGTGATGTGCAAAAAAAACAAATGACAACAGCAATCGCTCATTACGCCAAAAACAGGCTCAATGTTGACTCGGATGACAAGCAAACTATACTACTAGATGGATCGCAAGCAAAAAAAAATCAACTGACTGCAGTGTTTCTCTTCACATGATGAAGGAATGGGCAAACTTTTTTTTGGGACTCATAAACTCAGGAAAAACTCAAATGAAAAGGCTACAAGGAGGCGGTATGACCATCTGGTTGCACAAACATGTTGTTGTAGCTTATCGCGGTGATGGTGTTGAGCTGCACTCGTGGGCGTGTTGATGAGAGCGAGCGAGAGATGCACCTCCATGTGCTCTACAGTCTCTGTTTTGCCGTTTGTTTGTGGAGATGGCTATACACTCCATCGCATCTCACAAGAAAAAGGTTTGATCTCTTGTACGACCCTACGCAAATAAAACGTTCGAATTCAATCATTCTGATCAAAGACAAGATGGTGGAATATTCCTCCTAGCAAGCCAGCCTGGCCAAGCACAGAGCCAGCCATGAGAGAGCACTGAGGTGGATCGCATCTCTCGGCAATTCCTTGAAATGTCCAAAGTGTTCTAAAAAAGGTCATATGCAAAATACGATACCATGCAATTAAAGAGAAAAAAAAACTATAAAATTCCCACCTGGTTTGTCTCGCTTTCTTCCGTCTTTCTCTCTTGCACTTCATCTCTCGACACTCATTCTTGTCCCCCCGCCTTTTTATATAAAGTTTTGCATCTCTTTTTTCCCTGCTTTCTCTTGTTAAAAAT
The DNA here is from genome assembly GCA_010203745.1 of Mucor lusitanicus. Lineage (NCBI taxonomy): Eukaryota > Fungi > Mucoromycota > Mucoromycetes > Mucorales > Mucoraceae > Mucor > Mucor lusitanicus. Next base: position 3,296,296 of record JAAECE010000004.1, on the reverse strand, counting down.
CACCACAACACATGGAAGACGCAAACGACTACTTTAAGCTGGACTATCCGCCCTTCTTCACCAACATTGATTGGAATGAAAACGCATCGACCAACAATACGTTTATACCCATGGAGTTTGATCAGCAAAAGATACCGCCTTCTTATCAGCACCAGCCGTTCCAGAGAAGACGCAGCTCGTCGGTTGACTTGCCCATCAATCCCCTCTACTCCAACACCAACAGATACATGATGGGAAGCAACGAGACAACCATACACGAAGAGGAGCCTCAGCTCCATCCCGCCATAAAGGTCGGCTCATCTGCCGTAAGTGTTATGTAATCCGTTTTGATATGCAGCTCTCCCTCTTCTAACGGGCAACTACCTACAGACACTTGAATTTCCAGCAAGCAGCAACAGCTTCAATTTTAACAATTTGTTTGTAAATGCAAATGCAGACGGCTCTCCTTCTCTCTCGACATGCTCATCCACCAACAATGATGAAAATATGATATCACCTCCTCTTAGTCAAGCGCCTTTGGCACCGCATCCTCAACAACCACTACTACCACAACAAACTCAGAAGAAAGCATCCCCACCACCACCGCCTCCATCTCAAGCATCTCAACAACAAACAATCACCTTTTTCCCTGAACTCCATCGCACTTCTTACAATACTATTCTAGGCAAACAGTTGAAGCAGCACCAGAAAAGAAGACGCTCCTCGTCCCTGCCACCTGCTTTCCACAGCAGCAAGACGACCAAACCCACACCGCTGATTTTCACCCAAATTCAAGTAACAGACCCTACACCCATCCATCATACCCAAAAAGCTGCCAAAGTAGACACACGTCCTATTGCCATTGAAAGAGTGCCCAAGAAGGAAAAAGTAGTGGCACCTGTGATATCCGATCCTGTTGAAAAGCAAAGGAAACTAGATGATCAGTTGATCAAGCTGAATTTTGAGGATGTTACAGTGGCGGAACTCAAGGAGATGTTGCGGGAGCGTGGTCTGTCTAGCTCAGGCAAGAAGGCTGTATTGACGGATCGACTGAGAGAGGCTCGCGATGTGTTGCTAGGTATTCAGCCCAAGAAACCTGCTGTTGTCTCTGCATCGCCTGCTATTCAAGGGATGGCCGACATGACGATTCATTCACCTTGTCCACCTACCATGATGTTTTCCCCAATGCAAGACACCACCATCCATCCTTCAGAAGCACACTATCAATATCAACCCTCTTCGACCAATGCAGAGCAGCCTGTCAATGATTTGGACATCAATGGTAAGCAATAGCTAATGTGGCAGTGATGATGGAAATGGCGTTATTGACTCTTTTGACTAGACCTGTTTGATTTTGATACCATGCTGGATGGTAATGCTATTCTGTTTCCACCCTCCACTGCTGGTTCATCACAAGCACAACAACAGCAGCAACAACAGCACACAAATCAGTGGGAGTCGGATTGGGATCAAGATAAACTGGATCATTTTTTGACTGAGCTAGTTTAATAGTTTATTCAATAGCTCTGTTGGCACTACTTTAGTCAGTTCTACATGTACTAGAGGTTTATAAAATAAACTTTCAAAACTCTTGACTAAATGGGGTATCACATCTTGAGGGCTTGTTTGCTTTCCAGTTTCTTTTGTAATGGAAGTGACACCTTTATCAGATAGACCACAAGGCACAATTTGGTCAAACCAATTCAGATCCACATTGCAGTTCAGTGCCAAGCCATGGCTACTAACATAGCGTTGCAAATGGACACCCAATGCTGCAATCTTTTTATCCTGGCCCACCCAAACGCCTGTGTTTTCTGTAGTATTGGCTTGAATATCGTATTTTGCGCAGCAGTCTATAATGGTTTTTTCTAATCGAGATACATAACATCTGACATTGAGCTTTTGTTTGTATATATGTGTGTGTTAGTATGGGAAAGAGAGAGATGGGATCAAACAAACTTACTTGGTAATCTCTGACATCCAGAATGGGATAAGCAATGAGTTGTCCAGGACCATGGAATGTAATCTGGCCTCCTCGCATGGTCTCATAGTAATCAGCTCCTAATTTTTTGAGTCTCTCTTCTTCCTCTTGCTCAGTTTTGCCTCGAATTCTTCTGCCCGCTGTAAATGTAGGAGGATGTTCCAAGAAGCAAATCATGTCGGCAGGCTCTGAGGTCTCTAGTGTGTTTTGTGTGATCTTATGACGTCTTGAAACCAGGTAGGATTGCAGTTCTAATGCTGCATCGTATTTAACAAGACCAGGTAATGTGAGATAGCCGATGGGTTTATCGTTGATGGGCTTCACCAATGTGCCTTGACATGAAGCGCCAGCAACTGCAGCAGCAGCAGCTGTTGTGGTGGTGGAATAAGACAACTGTTGAGCAAGTGGCTGTGCTAGTGCTCGTGTAAGCAATCTCAAATTTATCATCATCATTAGAGTCAAGAATAGAGGATGGGTAAAATGAAAAAGGTTTTTATAAACGACAAGGATTTGCCTTAAGTTTTTCCCAAAATGAAAAATGCGGGTTAAAAGTTTTCTGTTCAAATACTTCCGGGTAGAGTTCATGTAGCGTCCAAGGGGCAATCGAGATGTCGATGCCGATGCATGAATAATAGTGCGAACTATTACGTCTGTCATGTCATGTTACCCGTACATGAATGTATTTACAAAATTCATTCACTTTGATATTTTGAGTGTTTCCATGGTTACGCTACTGCTATGGTTACGCTGTTGCTATGGTTACACTGTTGCTATGGCTATACTGCTGCCATGGCTACACTGCTGCCATGGCTACACTGCTGCCATGGCTACACTGTTGCTATGGCTAGGCTGTTGCTATAGCTACACTGTTGCCATGGTTACTCTTTTTATGGCCAGGATACGGTACACTTTTATTTCAAAAATATGTATAATTATAAAAGGAGATTAAAGTAAATGATTTAATTATTTACAAAAAGAATGAAAAATAAAAATTAGTACAGGGTTGAAGATGCATTTCTAATAAAGTACTTACACTCAATGTATTATACTCATCAGGATAGCGATAAACAACCTGGGATAAATAAGTAGCGTGCTAGTCGTCGTCCTCTTCATCGTCGTCGTCATTGTCTTGGAGAGGTCGTCGTATATTAATGGATGCAATGCTTCCCTTGACAACCATTATTCTCTCGCCACGCATAGCATCGATGGCTCCTTGTTGGTCACCATTACCACCAGGGAAGTCTGCGTCGTCCATGGTGGCAAGGAACAGAGAGACGATTTCTGTATAGTCAATGAAACTAGTTAATGTACAGTCAATGATAACGATGATGGTGAACCAACCTTGAGAGATAAAGGAGCTTTCGTATAAATTGAGGGTTGAAAACGATGAAAAGGTCTGTATATGATATGAAATGTTAGATGCTAGGTTGAACGTAGATTGCAGCAGTGTTTGTAAGTACCTTGTAGAATAGGAGATGGTAGAAGAAGTATACGGGAAATATTTGTGTAGAATAGTGTATTTGATTTGAAAAAAATTGAGTGGAATACCATGGTATTTATACCTTTTTTTTTTGGCAGAAATCAAAGAGACAAATTATAGAATGGCTTCTTGCAAGGTCATCTTGTCATTGATTAATTAAGATATGATAATGGTGGCAAAGAAAGGGGCATCTCGGCTCCATAGTCTTTTGATCTTTAAATATAAACTTGGTATTGTGTTGACCAAGTGTCAGGAGCCTTCCCAAAATCTTGTTTATTGTAAAAATAGCATGGAATATCAAGCGAAAAATGCCCCTTTATTGTGTTGACCAAGTGTCAGGAGCCTTCCCAAAATCTTGTTTATTGTAAAAATAGCATGGAATATCAAGCGAAAAATGCCCCTTTATTGTGTCTGAATTAATAACAAAGAAAGATAATAGAAATTGTAACTGTGAAATTAACCAGATACGAAAACTAAAGAACCTTTATTGAAAATCACAACGAGATCATCGATATACACATCGACAATGTTCAACATGAGAATCTTCCTTTAGTAATCACAGAGCAGTAACTTGAGTTCTAGTGACATTGTGTCACCTAGCATTTGTCAGGAACCGTTCAGTTGCCTTATATATCCAAAGGGTTTGAGTGGTCCCAAGCAAGCTCAACTCACTCCTTAAATGATCCCATTGTCATTAAGGATGAGTAATATTGATCTCTTGATCTAATAATAGCTGAGGTGCATAGAGCTCACCTACAACTATAATAGAGTCAACACTCATGAGAAAAGAACAGCAGATCAATGACGTTGAGTAGATTTCCTGATTTGATCTTGCAAAGATCTAGTATGAAGAGTCTTTCCAAGGACATGTTGCATTGAAAATAGCATGAAATTTCCATGCATACGCAAGGTAAATGGCTCATGATAAGAATGGCATTCTTTTTTGTATGCCTTATCGCAGGTGCGCCATACCGTAATGCGGGTATAAGGCTTCCTCAATTCGAACAAGGCTTCGTCGGTCCAAATCACCTTCTTCCACTGCTCCATCGTCCATCCTTTACACTCCTCAGCAAAGGCACGTCTGCTGCGCACCTGCTCAATACGAAGGTAGGGCTTCTTAATAGCAACCCTTTTGTGCAAGCCCGCTTCATACAAAGCACGTCGCACAACACCCTTCCCAACTTTTTTGTAGCCTGCATTAGCAATTTCGCTTAATGAAGCACGTCTGTTTTTCTTAGCATATCTGACGGCCAGCCTCTTGTCTCTTTCAGTGTATTCTTGGGGTCTTCCGACAGGGTTTTTGTTCTCTTCGCTAGAATCATCATTCTCGCGTTTGAATAGCGCGTAAATTGCTGATTCAGATCAGCCCATTCGAATAGCAATTTCTGGAACTTGCATGCCGGCATCGTTTAAACCATGAATATAGGCCTTTTCGCAACAAGTGAGGTGTTTCATATTTGATATTTCAGTTGATTTTAGTTGAAAGTGAATGAGATATTGTGAAAAGTATAAACCCGGTGAATTTATTAAATGGCATTTGTGAAACATTTTCTCCATATAATTTTGAAACGAGACGGTATATTATAAAAGACGAAACAACATCCACAATAGAAATAGTGTCGTTAGTCAAGATGTTGATGCCAACATTCGCATACAAGGTATATCTTTATATCCATGGCATTGATAGTCCTCAATGATTATCAGCAGCATTTATACTGTAATGGCTTGCCTACCTCTGCTTAATCAGACTGATCTATCATTACAACATTTGGTTAGCATTCATAAACACAGCCCTGCTGTGCAATCCAGAATTTGCATGTCTTTGCCCAACCCTGGGATTTAATAAAATTTTCCATTCTTCTATACAAATCCAATTGCTGGCATTGGATTGATAAAAAATCGGCAAGGAACCCTTCACAATTTTAATTTCTTTTTTCCTTCTCCTCTATATCATTACAATGTCTACTAGATCTACTACCCCACCTCCCGGCTGTCCCATGCACAAGGAAGAGGAACCATCTTTGGCGACTGACGGACCCAGTTGTCCTATGCCCAAGAAGCAACAGCCAGCAGAAGATGGACCCAGCTGTCCAATGCCCAAGAAGGCTGCTGCTGCTGAACCCAAGCCCATGACCAGCATTCCACCTGGATGTCCTATGCACAAGGCTGATGGCGATGAACTCAACAAGCTCAACATGATGCCCAACCTTGCACAAACACCTCAAAGTGATCAAACCATTGAACTGCCTACCGAACGAGTCATTTCATCCATCCCCAAGGCCAAGGGCGATGATGCCAGATGGGAGTATCCTAGTCCTCAGCAATTTTACAATGCGTTGAGAAGAAAGGGTTGGGAAACACCAGAGGAAGAGATTGAAACCATGGTGGATATCCACAACTTTTTGAATGAAGAGGCTTGGCAAGAGGTTTTGAAATGGGAATCCAAATACAAGTGGTAAGTCTGTTGTAGAGTGTGTCAAGTAATAAAGGTGGGGGTTTCTAATGTAATAATGCTCTACCTAGTGATTGTGCCGAGGACCCTTACTTGTCAAAATTCCAAGGCAGACCTCAAGAGCCTACACCCAAGGCTAGATGGCACGCATTGTTTGGTGCACCCAAGCCATTTGATAGACATGATTGGTACATCAGCCGTTGCGGTCAATCCAGAAGATATGTCATTGATTACTATGAAGCGCCTGAAGACGTACCCGGAGTACCTGTCTTTCATTTGGATGTGCGTCCTGCTTTAGATGATGCAGAGAGTGTGATGGTTAGATTCAAGGAAGCTGCCAAAGTCAAGTGGAACCAATGGTTCCCTTCGCCTGCTGCTGCTACTACTAGCACTGATGGTAAATCAGCCTAAATCTTACTACTCTATACATATATATTCCCTCAACCACACACTTTCAAATCAATTGTATCAAACCTCCTTTTTTATTTATTTCTCTTCAGTTTCATTGTAAGCACGTATTCTTCTAATTAAAGATCGACCTTGTTTAAAGGTTTTGTAATCTCGTACAACCCTTGATTGTGGTCCCATACATGGCTGTGTGATGAATCTCCAATGCACTTTGAGCCAGGAAGTGTGGTAGGCCAATGTGTCATAGGATTCAGTGGCTAATTGGCGCAGTAGAGGCAGCTTGGACCAAGGTATCTTTTGGAAATCATGGTGTTCATTGTGGTAACCAATGTTCATAAAGGGGATGTTTAGAACACCATAGTAGGAATACGTTTCCTGCCCGTCGTCAAATGTGTAATGCTCCTGGATAAAGTGTGCTGCTCCAGGGTGCAATGAGTAGCCAAACCAGAGCGATAAAAAGAGATAGCCCAAGCCTTTCCATCCACAATACTTCACCACCAATGCGTCCATGACAATTGAAAATGCGACATTGATGAGCTCCCATTTTCCCGGTGTATGGCCTCTGTCCTGTTGCATGACAAGACCTCGCACCACGTACATGACAGGATAGATTAGTATCCATAGCACCTTTTTGACGCTGTTTCCTCTAATCAAATTCTTCTCCCATGCCAATGGTAAATCAGGATCTCTGCCCTCCACACCCTGCCACGTATGATGTTCAATATGATATCTTCTAAAGGATTGCGAGATAGGGACCGGAAGCGCAATGTTGGTGTAGAGCCCAATCATGCGATCCAAAGTAGAGGACCCAGTGACCAGGTTATGGCAAGCTTCATGGATAATCACACCCACCATGCCTGTAGCAGTGCCTCCAATGAGATACGCCACCAGAGTAAAGTAGATCCAGTGGACCTGGTGGTGGTGGCCAAAGTAATAGGCCAGGCCTAATTGAACCACATTGATCAGTGTGGCCATATAAAATGTATTGAAGTCTGTGCCGTACAGGCTCTTGATTTGATCCGCATATTTCAGTAAAAGAGCATGCTTCCTCTTGAGATGAGGCTCATCCATGTCATCGCGGGCAAAATCCTGGTCTCGGCCTGGTATCGATCTCTTCCAGCTGCCTACGTACAGCGGATGTCTGTAATCTGGATGGACTTGGTTCTTTGGTGGTTTTGGCTGTGGTGCATCAAAGACAAAGGGTGGCATCTTGTATCGCGAGGAGTGTGTCAAGAAGAGAGTAATAAAGCGCAAAAGAAATAGAAATCAGCCCTTTATTCTATATATACGGTAGAGTGAGATGTCAAATAAAATCAGGAGATATAATCATTATTGCCAGATTATCCAACCAAATGCATGTTGTACCATGTTAAATAGAAGTCTTCTTGATTTGCGTTTCGAGTTAATTAACAAAGCTCAAGTCCGAAGCACCTAAAAGAAACAATGATACATATGAAACATATTACCATTGTGGAGTAAATGAACAGTTTAGACGTGGGGCAAGCACTTCATCGCGAGTGCCAGTTGAGGCCAAGCTGTAAATATCCTGAACCATATACATTGGATGTACTACAAGGAAATAAGCTTTTCATCCTGGGAATGGGTGTGTCACCCAAATCAAACAATTATCAGCAGCATGTTTCTGCGGTAGGTAGCCGAAGACATAGTAGATGAAAACAGCCAAGGATAAGCAGCAGGTGCGAAATGCAATGATAGAGGCAGTTTCTTGTTGTGTGGTTGAGTCTTTTCTACCAACAAGAATGTCTATGCTTTTTCTTTTACTTGCTCAAAGCCTTTTTGCCAGGATCTATAGAATTATGCCAACAAAACCATGGCAAATCTTGGCATCTGATTCAGCTTAAATTGAGGTCCCACTAATTTAGCATTATTGTCTCGCATGAATGCAGTGGAGCAACAACTAATTCAACAGACATATCTTTTTAAAACGTAAATATTTATTCTCGATTCAAAAAAAAAAGAGCATTGCACTATATCTTTCCATTTTTAACGCAATCTAGAATAATCCAATGGATAACCTACAGAAATGACACATAAATACAAAAGGTCTCCTCTTCCTATGCATCACTTACTGTTTCCTCTCGATTCGCCACTGGGATACACATGATGCTTCTTTGAAAATCCAGCCCTGGGTGGAGGTAGATCAGATATAGCTCTAAATGTGAATCGGCCTCCTCCTTCTGTCAATGGCACTTGACTTTGTTGCTGAGATGGTGGTGATCTATTGAATGAGGGCGGTAAAGGTCTATTATTGTTGTTGTTTGTGGGAGGAGGAGGAGGTGGTGGTGTAGGTACAGAGGGAGGTCCTGCTCTGCTGGTGTTGTACGTAGGTGGTTGTGGTTTGCTAATACCAGCTAATGGTGGGGGTGGTGCAGGTGGAGCTTGTCCAAAGGGTCGTTGGTTGTTGCTTTTGAATGTCGATGGTGGTGGAGGGGGTAGAGGCGATCTTGGAGGTGTGGCCAAGGGAGAATTACGCTGCACTGGAGATCCAAATGAAGGTGGTGGTGGTGGAGCAGCTGGAGTAGATGCGTTGCCCATTAGAGGTGGAGGTGGAGGTGGAGGAGGCGGTGGTGGTGATCCTAATCCGCCCATCATGGGGGGAGGTGGAGGTGGAGCAGGTGGAGGACTGCTGCTGCTGTTGTTATTGCCAAATGTCTTTGGAATGACGGGTGGTTGAGCTAATGGTGAAGCATTGGACGAAGCTCTTGGTCTTCCAGGCGGTAAACTAGGAGGTACAGCTAAAGCAGGACTGGCTGGCGTAGAAGGAATGGGAGCCGTTGGTCTCACTGGGAGGCCGAATTTAGGCAAAGGCGAAGCGCCTCTTGAAGCACCAGCAGGACTTCCAGGTGGTGATGGTACAGATCTTGGTGGGGGAGGAGGCACGGGTCGTTGAGGAGAGCTGTTGGATCTCGAGCGGCCAGGAACAGGAGGCACTAATGCGGCTTGAATCTTGGGCGATACACCTGTTGCAACGGGTCCCCCAGATGGAGGTGGAGGTGGAGGTGGAGGTGGAGGCGGTGATTGTGCACCAGAGTTGTTGAAGGATGATTTTCCCGGAATAGGTGGTGGTGCTTTGAAATTCCTGGGTAATGTATGGTGGCTCGATACAGCAGGAAATGGCTTGTTGAATGCTGGAGGAGCTGGAGGCGCACCACTGTTTCTCACAGGTGGTGGAGGTACAGATGCGCTCGGTGGTGGTGGAGGAGGCGTTGAGGGTGCTGAGCAACAGCGTCAGTCTCAGCAAACGCACGCAATACACGCCCATGTTACTCTCTACTTACATGATGTTGATTCTCCTCTTCCAGTAGACACAGCAGCGCCTCGTGTTTTTCGAAGTGTTGGCATACCATTTGCGAATAGTCCACCCAATTGAGGACCTGTGGGTGCATTGTTGGGTACGGGTGGAGCTGAGGCCGTGTGCGGCATGGCAGGTGGAGCAGCTCCAGCACCCATACCAGGCATTGGGGGTCTTGCCATGCCTCCCATGGGAGGACCGCTCGGTTTGCTTGCTATTAGCATAGCATATCAGCATCCGCATTGCTTATATATCACACACAATCTTACCAGCTACCAAAGGTGCCGACCTATCATTTGTTTGCGCCTTCTTGAGAGCTTTTCCCTTTTGAATTTGTGCCAAGAGTCCAGAATCCATTTTAGTATTAAACAAGAGAAAAAGAAGCGAGACGAGAGAAAAGGGCTTTTTTTATTTTTTATTTTGCCAAGTACACAACTAAACACCACCATCATCATCCCTTTTTCATCGACGGCGGGGATTTCCAAGTGCGTTATGGGTTTTTAATCAGCCATCTCAGCAAGCAAGCAACTGGTTTCGAGTCTTATTGGATGGTATGACGAAATGAACAAGCTTTTGCATTCGAATTGACTGAGCTAAATTGATATCAGATGGTAATACAAGAAAAAGATACCATGGATAGAGTCGCAAAGAGGATGCAGTTGTCGTCTTGGAATCCATCCATGCATCGAGATGGTTGCCATGGAAACGGTATGTACAAGCGATGCTTGGCACAGACATACAGGAGGCTTGTTGGGTAAGTAATTCAAATGATTGAGGATTCGGTACCAGCAGACAGATCAGAAAATTGCATTGAGCTCGGTCATCGAATCCTGCTGCCAAGGCAAACAATCAAAATGATTTTCTACATGATTAGGGAGTCTCTTAATAAAGCTGTAAGTTGATTGTTGAGGTTCAAGGGACTCGCTACCACATAATCCGAGCCAAAGACATTTAGCATGAGGTCAACATCAACATGGTTGTTCACAAAACGGGCTTTCAATGCACTTGATGGCTGTATAAAAGGGCCAAATTTCGGATGGACGGCAAACATTTCACATTGCCTTTTTTTTCTTTTTTTTCTCAACAACACAAGATGCAAGCAGAAAAAGAGCAAACACCTCAAGAAAAGACGTCTACTGCGAATACCACGACTACCCCCAATGTAGCAAAGCCAGGACTGGATTTCAAGGTAAGTCAACATGTGCTACACTTGGATCGTGGCATTATGATTTGAAAGTCTAAAGGCATTGTGCAGAGCCTTCAATTTGGTTGGTTTGTAGGACACGCTCTAGTTGTTCTAAACACTCTCATCTTTGCCATATCCAACCTTGTATTCCATCCCTTGGGCTTCTTTTACAGACTGGCTTACCTTGGCGTGATAGCCTCTTATGGTATTGTGCTCTGGAACGCATACAAGGTGAGTTGATATAGAAAAAGAAGCCAATTTATCGATATTGATAAATGTGTGTGGTATCGAATCAGCCCTTGACCAACAAGGAGCCCTATTTCAAACTGATGCTGTTGGACGAGAACTGCCAGTACTTGATTATTGGCGTCTTCTTTTTATTCTCCAGAAGAATTGCAGGTAAAGGCATTGAACATGATGTGGGATTATGTGTGTGGGTTGTAACACAACAAACATCACTCTTATTATAGTTACCTTGATACCATTTTTCATCTATTCCGTCTTCCATGTGCTCGATTTCGTCGATACTCATCTCATCCCTCAACTTGCTCCTCATCAAACCAAGATTCAGTCTCATATTCAGGACATTGTCAACAAACACTATGATACAGCCATGATGCTCGTTGCCAAGATTGAGGTATGTGGTGTTATGACGCGACTTGTGCTCGGACTTTTTGTGTAAGTGTGTATATTGCGTGGATTGTAGCAGAAAAGGATGCTCATATTGTACTATACCCAATGACATAATGGGCGTATAGCTTCCGGTCCAGCATCCTGTCTATCCTGGTTTATGGCCAATTCCTGCGCATGAGATACTTTATGTCTGAAAACACCCGCAAGTTCCTAAAGGAATTGGGCACCAAGATTGACAAGGCATTGACTCCACCCACCGCTCACCCCAAGATTCCTCCTGCCGTGATCAATGCATATGCTACAGCCAAGGAAAAGCTGACAATGGGATCCAAGCCAGCACCTGCAACCACAGCAAAGAAACAATTGTAAATGACGAAATTCTTTATTGGTTACTATACATAAAGAAGAAAAAAAGGGGGCATTTGAAGGGGGAATGATAATAAAGAAATAACGAGGAGTCGAGTTGCAAATATAAACAATTTAATGGACTGATACAGGAGGAGATTGATGAAATGAGGGAGTGGGCGAAGACAAATAGCTGGATGTGGTATTGTTTGCGGTCGCTTTGCTGCTTCTCGACACAGATGTCTTTTTGATGGTGGTTTTGATGGTTGTGGAGATGACGCTTGGTTGAATATGCTGTGATGCTTGTTTGGATCTCTTTCTTTGTGCCTGTTTGTTGGCCAATGCCTCTTGCTTTCTCTTTGCTGCTAAGCGGATTTGCTGTTTGATGAATCCTAAATCATGGCGCACGTAAGATATTGCTCCTCTACCTCCCTGAATGTCATTTAGCACTTTCCACTTACCATAAAACCAAAAGCAATGAACAGGGAAAAACGCCGACAATGCAGTGACAACAGGCCCATAAGGCTTCATAACCCAAGCACACTTGATTGCATATGCATGAAAGAGGATCCTGGTGACCAGAAATGTAGATGCAAATACATAATCCCGACGTAATTGAGATCTAACTGATCCCAATGCCAATATAAAAGTAGGCAATTCCAATGAACACATCATAATAAACACGGCAGTGTACTGGTTGTGAATAGCCCAGGTAAGTGTGCCCAGATAGGTGATGTGATGGATCCATCCAGTCAGTAGCTCAATCTTGCTACGATAGAATATACTGCCAACCACCAGATCTGTAATTAAAAACGTCATGAAAAATGTTGTTGCAATCACTGTCCATGTGCGATAAGCAAGAATCTCGGTCAGATCGCCTCCATTGGTCAGTAGTGTATAGACAAGTGGTATGGAGCATGTGCTTGTGATGGAGCTACTGAGCAGTGTACACACGTAGGCTCTTTCTCTCTCGGTCCGTGCTAGATTTGTCTTGTACCAAAATGTGAACCAAGATCCAAAGATGGTTGCTGATACTAGAAATGTTGCAATCACTGCTGGATCAAAAATCGATGAAACAATCATGCTGTTGCTGTTGCTATGAGATAAATAGAAAGAAGAAAAAGTAAATATAAAAAAAAGAAGGAAAAAGAACCATCATATCATCCACCACTCTTTTTTCTCTTTTTTTTATAGTGGTAAGCAAATCATGTAAAAGTACGTTTCACGGATATACCTTTTGGTCACGTTTTTAGGTCTTTGTTTGGGATGGGGATGTAATGAAATGCCATCATAACTCACAGGCATTTGAAAATAATAAACAACATTGCAATATTTACTTGTATGTATGATTACATGTATAAATGCATCATTCTCTCTGTACTTTGCTTTTAAATCAACTATACATGTAAAGGAGATACTTGGTGACATCAAGTCGATTTTAAAAAAGCTTAATCAGATTTTACATATGAAAAAAATAGAATGAATTGATAATTTAAGGCAATAACCATGTACACACACACAAACAAACAAATAGAGTAGCAACTGGTACCTGATCTCATCTATTCTCATTTATTCCGTCCATACCCACTGATCTACATTTCTGTGTCAAGGAAATACTCCATTCGTTCATGAAAAAGGATCAGATATAGCATGATCCCCACATATCATTTTAGACTAGCATATGATTTTGATCTTTTCCATTAATTTTCAGCAGCTTTTAGTCCCACGCAACACAAATCAATTTTGATATTGGACAATCTACAGGTCTCCCGAGTCAAGCGAGAAAAAAAAAAAGGCAAGCACCATCATCATGCTGATATGCATGTTCCTTCTCTTTCAAATTTGAATGGTGGCATATGTCTAACACTAAAAAAAAAGTTGTCAAGTAGGTGATATGGCATGCGCATTTGCATGTTTTTTTCTATCAACCCCAAGCATTTTTTTCAACCGGTATTGTTGTTGATGACCTGTCAGCTGGATGCACTACTGTAATAAATACAATCACAAATAAATAAATAACAAATGTGCGCACGAATGTATGTATAGTTTATCTTTATGAAACGAGATGCTATAGTAGTTTTATCAGCCAAAACGGCTTGAAAAAGTCGACTCAGGAAATCTGAATACTCGGGACGAAATGGTGTCATGAGGCAAATCGATCTTGTTGCTAGGATACATAGTATTCGCTGCCCCTTACAATCATATCACTCCTGAACGCCACAGTCGGTTTTGATCACCGAGCTTTTAAATTCGCATCTGCACATTGCTAAGGCTGTGTCAAAAGAGGCCAATATATCTCATTATTGGCATTCATTCAAGTATTGCAAATGCGCTGGGCTCGGACCAAAAGACGTGGAGTCTCTCTTTTTCATCAAACATTGAATTCACAACAATGGATTAGTTATACAGTATTCTTGTATAAATACTTACCATTCATTGGATGGATTCAATAAATGTTCGGTTGCTGCGCAATGTATGGACGTATAGAGGAGACAATTGCAAGCGAATACTCAATAGCAGAATGGCCAATTAGAGAATAAACCCTTCAATGCGCTGCATACAAGCATAGCGCTCTCCTTAATGTGAATATCTGTGAAATTTAAATGATAGCAACAAAGATCAGTTTGAGATTTCAGGACTAGATCACTGTAACTAGCTTTGTTCCTCCTCAGCAAGCCTCCCTGTTTAGGCTATATGCAATCTTCCCGCTTCAAAATATCAGGTTGGCCTCACAAACTAGGCCTTCCCGCTCCCTAGTATCAACCTTCTAGTCAAACTTGCTGATTCTAGCATGCATCTATCTCCCAATACACGTTTGTAAACTGTCACTTTTTTGTACTAGACAGTATATCTTGGGTGTAAACAAGTGTCCTGGATATCGAAATTCTGAACATCATCATCTATAATTCAGTTTCGAAGTAGCAATGTCAGAGCCTTGCAAATGATACGTACCTCTACCAAATTTTTGCGAGAAACATGATGTTGTAACTAGATTTTATATTGCTTGATTTGCCATAGATGGATAGGTGATTTTCGAAACAATTAGCCAGTTTTTAGCACTAATCGCGACTAAAACTATAAGGAAGGCTGCTACGTACCAGTAACTAGTGTTATTACATCAATAAATACGGTGTTGGATAACACTGCGTTTAAACCCGTTTGGCTTTGGCGTTCTTTTTTCTGCAGTGGCCCAAATTTAACGCTGCTGTGCCGGTGGGCACTTGTCGATTGAAGAGGGTGAAGCGAGTTTTCGCGCCCCATGTAAAAGCCAAAAAGTTGATATTAGTAACATTGTATACCTAACTATTTCTTTGAAAAGATTTATAACCATGATATTAAACGAATTCTTAGTGGCTATATTGGGTTGTCAGATAATCAAACGAAAAAAGTGAAGAGACTAGTACACTTGAAAACAGAACTGATTTGACTCTTAGAACTGAGCAATTACGATTTCACATACGAATCTCCTGGCTTTATGAAAGCTGATGATAATACAGTATCAAGCAATAGCTATTCTTTTGCTCTAAAACAGCATAATCAGGAACACTAGAGGTTAATAGATACATATGCCAAATGACAGTTAATGTTATACAGTGGTATCATACATCATTCCAGTTCTTTCTAACACCAGTGATGGGCTCAAAGATCTACGAGCGATTCTTGCAATTTTTCAGTACAATGATAAAATTTATCAATTTTAACCTCTAAATTCACCATCGATTATGTAAAAAAGCCCTTCTACAACACGTAATAACTATTACTTCAACTTTAGATTCTATTCACAAAAAGAGCATTGCACTGTAAGTGTCACTAATTTCAATAGTAAGCAGCTTATCAGCAGCAGAAGCTGTACTGATGAGACATAACAATCGAGGTTCATACAGCTCCTAAGAGTTTTTCTAATTAAAACATACAGCAAGCTCTCGGCAATTTCTATCTGAGAGTAGTCAGTGTGTAGTCCCAATAGATAGCAATTGCTTGAGGTTTTGATCAAATCTATAGCGTCAGTCGCTGTGGATTTACAGGGCACCAAAAGTACTTCTCTCAGCCAAATCGTCCAAATTCAACCGCCAATATCTCGTCTTGTAAGCCCTTTTAGATGCTCGGAATAGTGCCAAATGATTGCTTTCAATTGCCATTTACATCCTGAACCTTTACCTTAATTTTTTTTGGATCAATCCAAATCGTCGAAAATTCACGTTTTTTCATGAGGTACCCCTCATGGTTTTTGTTAAAAAATCAAACGATCGCAATTTTGGAGGCGAAAACGACACTTTTTACTATGGTATATATTAAATCAAAATGACCGCACAGGTGTAGGGTACCCTGTGCAACTGCTATTTTGAACGTTGTATATGCTAAATCTCGACTTTTCATGAAAAAACTGCTTTTTATATTTTCTCAAAATTCTTTATCTTTTCATTCTAAAAGTATTTTAAAATTGACACCATTGAAGGCGCCTTCAAATTCTCCCCTTAAGTTTATTAGAAAGTAGTATACGCTGAGCACACTTTCTATAGCTAATTTTAACAAAAATGTTTACAAATGTCAAATTATATCGATTTTGATTCAAAAAAATCATCGCAAAAAAATCATTTGGGTACAGTCACCACAGTGCAAAATGTTCATTGTACACGTCATTCAAATTATGTGTGCTCTGTGCTGCGGCAGCCTATTGACTGCAGTCACCCTTAGCAACGCGTTTTTTTTTTTTTTTTTTTTTTTTTTTTTCTCGCACTGTTTTTGCACTGCACTTTTTCTATTAAACCATATACTTTTTATTACTATTTATTGAATACAACACCACTTTTGCCAAAAGAAGCATGCCTTTGCATCCACCAGTACACAAGACGACACTTTTGAAGTTTGTTACAGTAGGTATCAGCCGATAAGAACCACCTTTCGCGTTACAATATACAGTAATACTAATTACACAGTTTATTTTAGGCCAGTTTGCTACAATATATTGTTGTTTGTGTTTGGTTTGTATTTGGTTTGTATATTCCCCTTCTTTGGTTGCCATGGATTACATTCATTCAACCCTTTTACTGCTTTCTTTCTCGTAATACTGTGCATTCTTTATTAGTTTGCTCTATTGCGATTTATTCTTTCCCCCTTTTCTGCACGCAAGAACTATTTTTATGTTGCTGTTTCATCATAGTGCTATGGTGTATCTCTTGATGCATACATTGTATCGCTGGCAGTGCTGCTCCATTGTAGAGTAGCCTTGCATTCTTTTTGTTTTTCATGTATTACTTCTTCTGTAATATTGGTGGTATTGGTGTTGTTCTTGCTTCGTATGAGGTAACCAGGATACTTTTTTCTGCTACCTTTTTTTTTTCTTGTACTCGTCATTTTGATGATACACATTGCACGTTACCTTTTTGTATGTAACTGTATTGCGATGTTTCTGTTCTTCATCACATTCTAGTGATGCACTTTTGTTACTTTTCCCACTTTTTATGGTTCTTTGAGCCATAACCCTCTTTTTGGTTGTGTGGATAAGCCTATCGTTAAAGCACAACTAGATTTGATTCAGAGGCTGAGGGTAGATAGGCTGCCCTCACTTGATTTGTATCACTTACTTGGTGCTAATTGAGAGTCTCAAGCGTTTGCACTATAAGCTGGGGTGTGTAGTAAGGCATATTCTGGCATTTTAGGGGATTTTGATGATAAAATTGCTAAATTACTGTATTTGGCAGTATTTAAAAGTCCGCCTATCCAAAAAACATAGGGAAACCCTCGCAAAAATTTTCTAGGGTCAGCGGCGTTTAAACTAGTCTTTTAAGCGATTTTATTGGCTCAAATTTGGAGACAGCTCAGAGAAATAAAGCATTGATGTTGAAACTAAAAATGTAATGAAAAGGTTGAATTCGTATTTCTTTTGAAAGCTATTTTACAATACAGTTCTACATGACTTACTCAGGCAATGATGATGCTGAGTGTATTATGTAATAACCAACGGTGCAAAGGCATACGAAAAAGCGTTGAAATTGGTCAACAAAACTTCCAGTAATACAAATCAGCAGTGCAAGCGCAGTCAGAATGTACATACTATACTTAAGAAAATCGCTGGGATGCTACCACAGTTTTAACATTGAAGATTATCGACAACCTTATTCGCCTGTGGTTTCTGATAGAGTTCAGGAGCAGCTCTATAATTCAAATGTACGTCTTTGGATTTTCATTGTTGGCAATTGCAAATGCGATCGGTGCTGTCATGAACAACTTTCGGCACCACTACGGAGATACTGACTGAATCTAAGCCAACGGCGTATTCTTGTTGTTGACCTTGTAGGTAGCATGATTAACAAAAACCTCTCTGCGAGCATTGACTTCACTAACGCAACTCAAATGCATAAAGAAAATGTATTTATTTGATACTTTTGTCGTAATAAGGCGAGACTTCGTAGCAAACAATATACCTACTACCCTTTAGCCATCATTTGTTGTTGGGTAAAACTAATAGCATTGATGGTACCTTTGTCTCCTGCAGTTACATTATTCCCATCCAGTTCTTTTTTTCTAATGCCACTCAATCAGAAAATGCTTTCGCCATTGATTCCGTGAATCGTTTTTCTAGTTTCAGGAGCTGGATTTTTTACACTGATAATTTGTTACGCTACATGGATGATGTTTGATTTCATGAGAACCTTTGTGGCTCAAGGCAAACATTGGAACTCTTCCATTGTGTTAGTGTGCTTATATGGGCGCCTTAATTTTTGGGTCGATAAATTTTCATTATGATCAAGCGAAACATCCTTATTTTTTGAGTACGTGATCTTTATTATGAACAGACAATTGGCTTTGACAGAATTTCCATCTCTTTGGCGATTTTCAGCATCTATCATATCGCGGTTGCAGTTCTGGCCATCTTGCATTATTTCAAATGTACATGCCTCTCTTTGTCCTTCTTACTAGTGGCTAAGTCAAAGTGATACCTAGTGTCCGTTCCATTACTTTTGATGTGATTTCTCTAGGCTCAATCGATTTCATCTTAAACGGTTCTGAATGCAGTGAAATAGTTAGATGTACAGCTCCTCGTTTATCGTTTGAGACTAATAAATTTTGCTTCATTAATTATAATTTATTGCAATTAAAAGGGGGCATTTTTGATCATTTGTATTGCTATATGTCACCCCCCCCCCCTTTTTTTTTATTTGTGTACACAACTATCTGTCAAATATGCTTTCTTACTTGAATCTACCCCAGACCTACGAATAGGTGTATGTATCTATAAAAAGGCTTGCTGTATATGAAGAAAAGGGGCGCTCTGCACAGTTTTCTTTCATAAATTTACCTTTATGCAGGTAGCTCAAATATAGGTGGCCCATAATAAGGTAGCTCAAATTACTAGGTGGTCTGTATCATAGCCATTTCTTCAATCTTTATTGATCATGGCAACCCTGTCCATGGAGGTACGGATACTTTGATCAAAGCATCAAAGATGGTGGTTACATGCATTGTTGGTTAATGTAATAGTGGTAGTATCATGATCTAAGCGCTGTATGTATGCTGTTAGAGAGTGACGCCCTCAGAGCTGGTACGTGCTAAACAGTAGTTGATGCCCAATTTTCAAATAGGTTTCTGTTAATTTGAATGTTGATAGGCATTGGAAACTACGAATGACGAAGCAGTACCCTGAATAATGCAAATAATGATACCTTTATAAGAGATCCCATCCTTATTTACCGAATGAAGCGAAAAGCGCTTCTCCCGAAAGTAATTTAAACTTTACACTGATAAGAAATTTGGTTATAAGCAATTCAAGAGTATGAGGTAAGTTGTGAAGCTATTTTGAAATGTCTTTTGAAATTTCAGCTATATTAATCGGCTGTAGCCTATACACAACAGTACTGCAGTATGTTTGGTACACAAAAGTTTTGGGTCACAATGCAAGAAATCTGATTTGAGTTTTGTTGATAATGACATTACATGAAGCAAAAATATACTTTGTGTCATCTCAGTATTGCAGGTAAAGGAACAGCATGTAGAAAGCAAAGACTTACCTGAGGAAGATGATGATCCCACATGAAAAAGAGGACAGGGTTGAGGATGATATCAAAATATATAGCACAAAGTTAAATCGCTGGTTAAGAGGAAAAGCATCAGTTTTATTTCAAAATGTGATATGTTTATTAATAAATAAATACAAGAGTAGGGAATTTCATTTAGTTGATGGCGATCGATTTCTTCACAGAAGGGACACCTTTGGGAACAGTGATAATAAGGACACCATTCTCCAGTTTAGCAGTGATCTTATCTACAGAGACATTGTTATGAAGAGAGATGGTGCGAGAGAAAGCACCCAATGTTCTTTCAGTAAAACGAGCAGTGCCTTCCATTTCTTTAGCCGTGGTTTTGATTTCACCGGACAAGGTCAACAACTTATCCTTGATATCTAACTTGATATCGCCCTTACTAACACCAGGAAGCTCAACAAAGAACTTGAAATCATTATCAGACTCATAAGAATCAATCACAGGAACAAAAGGCTTCTTGTAATTGGGACTGATGGGACATTTCTCGCTTTGAGGCATGACACCGCCAACAGGGCACTTACTAGCAGCCTTGGTAGTAGAAGTAGAAGCATCCGTAACACCAGAGACAGGGCATTTATCTCCAGCAGAAGCCATATTAGCAAAAGGACATTTGGCGGATTCTTCGCTGCCTTCCTCATGCTTCTTCAAAGGAGGCACATCAACACCAGCTTTCTCCAAAAGATTATGACCATAGGGACACTCTTCAGCAGCCTTCTTTCCGTACGGACATTCAAGGAAGAATTCATCAACATAATCAGAGTGATCACTGCTTGAACGACGAGACTTGGGGCACTTGCTGGCTTTTTCAAGGATGTCATGGCCATAAGGGCATTGATCAGCAACCTTTTTACCGTAAGGGCACTCGGTGAAAAATTCCTCAATGTAGTCAGGGTGCCCATTGTTGCCATGGTGATGGGCATTTACCGTCTTCTTGTGTGCTTTTTCGAGGATCTCATGGCCATAGGGACATTGATCAGCGGCCTTTTTACCATAGGGACATTCGGTAAAGAACTCTTGGACGTAATCAGGATGAGCACCGCTTCCGTGATGATGAGATTTGACAGATTTCTTGTTGTGGGCCTTATCGAGGATCTCTTGGCCATAAGGACATTGATCAGCAACCTTCTTGCCATAGGGACATTCAGTGAAAAACTCTTGGGCGTAATTAGGGTGACGAGCATGATGGCTATGACCATGGCCATGGTGAGTATTCTTTTTGTTGGCCTTTTCAACAATATCGTGGCCATATGGACATTGATCAGCAACGCGACGACCGTAGGGGCATTCAGTGAAGAATTCAGTAGCATATTCAGGGACTTTACCAGAGCTGTGGCCATGACCATGACCGTGGAAATGACTGGCCTTGCTTTTGTGAGCATTCTCAAGGATTTCCTTACCGTAGGGACATTCAGCAGTGGCTTTCTTGCCATAAGGGCATTCAGTGAAGAATTGAGTAGCGTACTTGGACGACAAATGATGAGATGCTTTACCATCACCAATAGCAGGACAACCGGAAACTGACTTGCGGCCAATAGGGCAATCAATAAAGAATTCGTTCAAAAGCTTATCAACACGACGTTCAACAAGGTCATTGATGGTTTCGTTCTTTGAATAGGACATTTTCGGTGCAGATATAACACTAAATAATGGGCAGAGTAGAGGGGTTGATTAATGTAATGTAACAAGGAAAAGACAAATGAATACGCAAGGATAGCCCTTTTTATACCATTTCATGTTTTGGAGTCGCGATGAAGAAAGAAACCCTTGATGAATTCACATATCCCCATTAATTTTGCTATAATTGGACATGGTGGCATCTCGTTGCATGTATCTCCTTTACGTTTTAATATCATGCACTGGTGCTTTGAATAGTACACTGATAGCTGCCTAGGAAGACGCTTTCCTTAACTTGTGTTTATTCAATTTGAAAACTTGTAAACTTCATCCTCTTCGTCGCATTCAATCATCGGCAACGACACCCGCGTCTCCGAAATCATGCTATTTTTTGCACTTCACGCATGCAATCAAAAGTCTATTAATACATACTACTCATCAGCACTGCATATATATTTACGCCTCCAGATAAATATGTGTTTAATTATGCTATTGATGTATTCCTTGCAGAGACATATCTATTCCATATATGCCTTTTATCAAAATGGAGATCCCATTGTTCTCTGCCAACACCAATCATAAACTGAAACCGGCTTTATGGATTTGAAGTCCACGAAATTGGATGGTTTTATGTTTCATTACAAACAATACATAGAAAATCCATCTTCTGTGCAGCACAGTTAACGTATCGGAATCAGACAGAAAACTGATAAAGGTTAGCTCACAATGGAAAAGATAGCCTGTTTCCAAAATTGCTTGATTAAACTACGATTGCCCCATTGTTTCTCTATAATAGTCATTTTACGTGGCGTTTTGTTGCGTAATCAAGGGGCTTAACATAGCGTGTTGAACGCTCCTGTCTGTTGTATGGCAACTTGCTCTGCATCAATGAGTTAGACTGTGAAGGCAAAGAAAGCGCCATCCTTGGCAATGGCATTGACGCATGGCGCATTGGGATTTCTATTTGAATCAGCAACGATTGATCATTTCAATCAATTTGTGGAAGGCACAGCATGGAAGATAAATGTTGACTTGAACTACTCTTTTGATTCGCAATCCCTTTTCTATATGATTAGAGCTGTGTTTTACACAATGTTAAGCAGTTAGAGGTAATGCTAGTATACTGCCTGCCATAATTTGAGCTGCTCTCATGGTCACGGATGTGAGCGTCCCTGAAAAGTCAAATTCACAGCTATGAGTTGCTTTTGAAGGGCATTTGCAATATAATAAAAAGTTAAATAACGACATGTCGTTCTTTACTAATGAAATTACCAATCTCGGGTGAGCTGCATTAAGGGAAGATATTTGAAAATGACATTTTTTATGACAGATCTCTGCGGTTATTGCATGCTATTGATCAGTTGTAACTATTCTATTTGTCGATAAACTCTACCTCGCACAGTTCTTACTATCACCTTCATCTTCACCGCTAGCGCGTCAGTCAATCTGATAAGCAGCACATCATATTGAACAATTATGCATATTTTGGTTGTGATACGTTTGATTGGGTCAGAAAAAAACCTGAACATATGTGGTGCCTGAAGACCCAAGTCGAACTTTGCTGGCTCAACTGCCAAAGTATCAGTTTCTTCATCTAAATGATACATGGAAGCATGAAATTTGCTTTTTTGTAGCTAACAGATGGAAAAGATAATGCGGCTTGAGCTTGCTCCACATTCACAGGATACACACTAGATGAATTTGAATGATCAGGAGGTGTCTAGGTCTCCCCTCCTTGTTTATTTCCTGGCAAAAGACATGCGGAGAAGTTTTTAGGAAGCTGGTAAAAGAGCCACACCTCCTTTTCCTTTTTATTTTTTCTGTCGATATCCATGCTGAAGCGACAAAGCGTGTTGGCCTCAGTTGGCCTTTTCCTATTGATTTTTGTATCCATTCTATTTGTATATACTAGCGAGACCAACTCAGATACACATGTCGTTCAGCAAAATCAACAACAATCATCAACATTTGTACCTGACGCACCCAATTTTCAAAGCAATGATAAGATCATTATGGATGCAATGGGTAACCAAACTGAAAGGTATACAGAACTAGCATAAAAGTATTCCGGTAATATGTTGCTCAGCATATCTCATCTACAGGGCAGAGCTTGGAAGGGCAACTTGGAAGGTAAGCATCTACCTATAGCAAAATTTTGATAGCGTAATGTAACCCAATCAAATAACAGTTTTTGCATACAATGATGGCAAGATACCCAGAAAAGCCAAGCAAGGAGGAGAGGAAATCCTTGCATGACTTTATGATGCTGTTTTCAACCCTATATCCTTGTGGTGAATGGTAAATGCCTTGTTCTCAATGTAATATATGTATAGAAAATACTGACACCTTGATAAATGCAGTGCCAATCATTTCAATAAGCTCATCACCACATATCCACCTCAAACATCGTCAAGGTTTTCAGCATCACAATGGCTATGTGCAATGCACAACAAGGTGAATGAACGATTAAAGAAACCAATTTTCGATTGCAACGACATTGAATCGAAATACCCCTGTGGCTGTGCTACTACACCATCCGAAAATGATTCACCATCATCATTAGCATAAAGCATGAAACACGGTTTAATAGTCCGGCGTTTTTCTTCTCTTCTTCTCTGCATATTCTAATCTACAATACATTAAACAACCTTTTCGTCTTTGCCTTCTACCAATGAACAATAACTATGCTAGCCCACATTATCACGCTCATAAAAAGAGATTACAATCAGACGACTTGGAGATATCCTCATTCGGACTGCCTAGAAAGAAGTTTATATCTGAAGAAAGCTTTGCAAGAGAAATGGCAGCAATGACTCTTGACCCTAGTAAGTATGAGCAAGATGTATTTACATCCTAAATGAGGGCTCAACCATGTGCGCAAGCAGATTTACAGCTACAGCAGCAACAGCAGCAGCAACAATATCGTCAATTCTACAACAGCAGATTTGGATCATATAGCAATCCATCAACGACCATGCCACAGAACAAGAACGTCGTACGGATTGATCATTTGTCGGATGACGATGACGACGAGGATGATGCTGGGATGAGGTCTAATAATGTGGTTTTCATGGATATCAATGGCAAGAAGGCTATTGTGGATGGGAATTTGAACGGGCTACCGCTGGAATTACGGCCAGGCGAGCATAAACCCAGAATTCCTGATTTTGTTCTAGAAAATTCAGAGTAAAGATCCTTGTGTCATTGACAGAATGGTTGAAATGCTTTATTAATACTTTTTGATTTTCTGACGATTTAGGTTGACAGATCCAAGAGACAAGCTAGCGTACCAGCACATGTTGAATTCGTTGAAAGGAAAGAATAAGCATATAGAAGTGTTGAATGATCCCTCGACTCATGTCACGCCAACGTCTATGGATATCGATTAATTAAACTATATATCTGCAAGGTATTCTGATTCTTTTGCTGATTGTTCCATCATGAGATATTGGCTGGACGACGCTTTGAATTTTGACAGTGGCATTTTGGTAATGCCATTTGCAGTCTATAATGAATAATAAAATGAGCTTATCGTGGTCATAATGACAAAGGGCGTGAACAAGCTTACAGCGACAATGATACTGTTATTTGTGCTGATTTGACAGCTCGCCAGAGCTACGTTGTCCAACCTTTTGATTTTGTATGCATCAATGCGTCCATGATATATATCCTGCAAATTCCACATGATGAGATAGTGACCTGTCGCCTAAGATCGCTGTGTTGTTAGTGCGTGTAATGCCTAATATCATGTCAAAGGTAACAACGTACTGCGATGATTCTGTTCTCACTGTCAAAATAAGCTCCAGTGAATTTGGGTCGATTCTTCATTAGCATAACATGCTCTGATCTGAGTCGAAGAATGATAGGAATAGGCTTCTGGTCTGCATGCTGCTCCTCCGCATCGATCAGCATTAAGAAATCCGCGCAAGTTGCGATGATGTATTGACCTGATGCCGCTGTATCCAGAGCCAAAATGGGCTCGCCAATGGAAGGCATCGTCGTTCTTGCCATCGTGTTTAACGCGCTGAACAATCTCATGTCGCCACGGTGTCCAGCCACCACCAGGTGCCCAGATGCTGTAGATGCTGCTACCGAGAAGTCTGTTTTTGTAATGTGTTTCTTGTACTCGGAGCTCTTGATCTTGTTCTTTCCAGCTTGTAAAGGGTCGATGCGAAAGACGGCGCTCGAGGTAATGCCACAGAAGGTGTGTTCATTGGACTGAGGAGCAGATTTGAAGCTTGGGGTTATGTAAAGCACTAGCGTGAAATAGTCAGCGTTGTAATATTCATACATAATCAAGGCACATTACATGGACTTTCATCTTCAATCTGCCATTCATCTACCATATTTTGTTGCATAATGTCAAATTTATGGATTTTGTTGGCATTGTGGGGATGGTGCGTGTCGAGAAATAGCAAATACTCCTCTTGCTTGTAGAGAATAGCTTGACTGATGTGCAAATCCTGGTTATCCATCGTTTTGATGCCAAGAATTGCCTTGACAAACTGCATTTGATCTTGTGATTCCTGGTAGATGGCAATGTTGGTGCCTTCAATCACAAATAGTCTAGATGTTACAGGCGCAGAAAGCAAGATTGGGCTCTTGGAGCTTGAGAATGTCTGGAAAAACTCCTTTTCTTCGAGGGTAGTAGGACTGAAAAGCATGTCTTCTTCTGCTGGTTCATCTACATCAGCGCTAGTCATTTTGTCTTCCAATGTATATTCATAAGGGTCAAAGTCATCCAAAGCGCTGTTTCCAAATGCATTGATTACATAATGTTGATCGCTTCTCTATAAGCAAAATGGTGTGAGTATATAAATACAGTGGCGATTCCACTTTGATACATACCCTGGATTTCCTGAATGGAATTCGAGTCGAGTTTTCAAACAAACACTGTGCAAAACTAGCGCTGAAGTCATCGTATATCTCTTCTGTTGAAATTTTTAGCATGAATGAATAGATACGGCCGCTCTCGACGTAATTCCAAGTGAACACTTTTGCTGTCTATATAAAATAAGTTCATTTGACAAATACAAGGACCACGGCGACAAATCATTTACTGTACCTTGTTGAAGCTTGGGTTGATTTGATGTTCTACGATCTGGGATAAAGATGGTACATGTGGATTGCCAGAAATAATCAATGCAACTAACATATATAGTGAGTAATATGCCAAATATTCGATTACGCTGTTGTTTGTAAATTACATGTAAAATTGCTCTGTAAACAGACTAGATCTACTGTACAAGCATCTGCTTTTACAACGAACGACTCTTTTGCTGGGATGTATTCATATAATTCAGCTTGCAAAGAGCTTATGTATTCTGTAATGCTGTGGTTCTTTGATAGTTTGCTGCCTTTGTAGGGTACATAATCGAACTCGACAAGCGCTGGCGTATTCCCTGAAACAGAGAAAGCAGTGATGAGATGATCGTATTTGTTGTGTAGTACTGGCTGCTGAGACTCTGCCGGCTGCAAAAAGCTGGATGTTGTTTTAGGTGTACTTTGACTATAAAAGATTAGTAGAGAAGAGGATTCTTTTATACCATGTGCTACCTACATTGGAAATAAACGCTTAATGTCAGCCTCAGAGGCCTTTGATCTTGAGGCTTGATAACTATGTTCATAAACGCAATCGTATAAAAGCAGCATAAAGAGCTTGATATCGTCCGCTTCCATCGACTCACTGCATGAAAACTCAAACGATTCGTTGCATTCCTATCATCAAGACGACTCTAGTTGTGCCATTCTGCGTTGCAAATGCTTGAATTCGTATCGTATAGTTACCTCGCTGTACCAAATAATAGATATACTGCTGTGTGCATGATTTGATCTACATAGTTTGAGCTGCATTGCTTCATTTATGGAAAACGTCTGTTCTGAAGCATCTATCAAAGGAAAATGGATAAGAATTGGTGTCCAGGTAAATCAATCAAGGGGCTACATTTTGAATGCTGTGATGCCTGCACTCTCAATTCATACTGATGGGGTGTGTCTGTCCGTCTTATTTGCAAAGCAGCACTGTCAAATCTATATAGTAGAGGCCATTGTTAGTATCGGAGATGCACAGAAGCTAGAATGTTGCAGTTACATGTGCTCCACAGTGGTATGGTAGCCATTTCGATACTGAGCTGCAAATTGACCATCATTCAAGCTATACAGCTTTGGTTGCTCCATCTCAAAGTAGGTGTTCCTCCAAGACATGTCTAGCGTATAAATCAAAATTGAAAGCGCCATCCCATGGATTATTGTGTGCTCTTATTTATAGTCAAAATTTATTCAAAACGTAGCCAGCTGTCGACAACAAACAATGGTTGCGTGCTTCGATCACTTGGATAAGAGTGACAGATATACACATACAACAGAAACGCTCTAGATCGAATGTTCGGCGAATTTCTTTGACTTATGACATTCTGGCCATATAAATCAGAAAATAAGGTGGTGAAAAAAACAGCCTCTATCATTGTAAGTTGCAGTAGTCTACTCATGGAAAGACTTGTTTTTATTGTTTTAAAAGCATGTCATTAACTGTTCTCTTATCATTGGGATCATCATAATGTCTTGCTTCCATGTATTCGGTCAAGCAGCTCATATGATCCGTGAAATCTATATGAAGACAAGTCAGAACAGATCCTCCAATATCTCCATATACAATACCAACCTAAGCTATCGCTGGGATTGCAAGTACAACGACGGATCAAGCGATCCTCTGCAGGGCAATGTTGATAGATGCTGTGTTTGTAGCCAATGTCGTTGAAGAAATGCACTTCGTCCTGGTGCAAATACAGCGCAGCAAAGATAGAGTGCACAGGTGCATCTCCCCAGCGCTCATAAAAGAACCCGCCATTATGATCCAAGTACTCAAAAAACTCTTGGTAGGCCTCTGTGTGCCATAAATCCAAGCGTGCAATCTCAAAATTCGTCCAGAAATGACACCCGTTGTAAGTTTGGCCATCGTTTGTCGACAAAAAGCGAAAGATGGTGTCTGTCACCTTGTGAGGAAAGTAGTTTTTGCCCTTCTTGGTAGTTTCCTGTGCAAACTTCTTGACCGTGTCCCACAAAGTGACAATGGTGCCAGAGTGTTCTTTGAATGAAATATTGAAGGCTGCGTTGTGTAAACGGTGTGAGTGCCTTTGCCCAACAATTTATAAACCACACATTGCTTACCGTATTTCTTCTTGTTCTGCTTCATGTAGAGGAAGGGATCATAGTCCAGCTCACAAAAGTACCTGACGTCTGGCTCCACTCGCCAATAGTACTCCAAATTTAGACTTAACACTAAGGGATGTCGCCAGAAGAAGCCACTAGTCATTATATGCAAACGTCCAAATTAGGCTAAATATGATTAAAATTTGTGCGTTTATACTGTGTATACCTTTGGAAACGACACATATGACGATAGCTTTCACTTTTGCCATAGGGTAAATCCTTCATAATCTCTCTCATCTTGGCTGCTTTTGACTGACTGATCCAAGAAGGATAGCCCCACATGGACTCATTCACGAGCCCGTAATGTGTCTTGCTGGGTGCCGCTGCCAATGTTGTCAACCGCTTAAACTCCTCTGTAAACGGCTCTTCGTTCAGAAACACCCACGGATAATTGAACTTTTTGTTGAACCTGCCCTCGACATCGTGCATGGACTGTAGCATGCCTGGCAGTTCCGAGTTTCTTACCAGTACGATGAAGGCAGCTGCTTGGCGCTCTGTTGTGTTGCTGGCAGGTGGCAGGGCGACTTGCTGCGTGTAGGGGAGGTTGGGCGGATCAATGATGTAGGAATCAGGCTGTGCGTTGAATTGGGCATTGTACTGAGGAACGTCTTTTTGCAGACGGATGTTGTATGCGTTGAGGGTCTCCCAGAGATCAGAGGACGAGCTAGGCAGCGCCAGATTGGCCTTGCGCCCCACAAAGAAGAACAGTGCGCCTAGAAGATACACGCCTACGCCCAATTGAAATAGCAAGCAAGAGTATTTTCGTACGCCCATGGTATGTGCAAGAAGGAAAGAAGAAGGCCAAAACAAAGCGAGAGACGCCTTCATCTTTATAAAGGATTAAAGTTTGGCATCGTCAATTCTATACACACATGTTGCTTTTTTAGTCTATATTAATGTGTACAGTGCCTATACACACATATAAACATAGACACACACACATAAATCAACATTCTCTACTCTCTTCAAATGATAGGGCTTCCTGAGCATTTCTCGCCTTTTATCTTCTCTTTCCCTCTTCTTTTCCGTTCATCATCACCAAGAGCACATTGGACATGGTTCATTTGCACGACAATCCGTTTGAAAGCGACACCATCTCATCGCCTAGCAAGCCCTCCGCCTACAGACGTCGCAGACTGTGGAAGATCGTCATACGCTCGTCCCTGGTGTGTACCTTGATCACAGTGTGCTATTTCTTTGGCCGAAGCATCCATTGGGGCACCTTGTCAGAGAACTATGGATTCAGCACAAAAGACGTCGACTTCATGCGCTACTTTTGCAACCAAATACAGGCGACATCCAAGCACGGATTCTCAGCAGCAGCAGCAGCCAATGCATTGGTGCAGGAAGAAGAGCTGGAGCATCACAAGGCGGGCTACCTGTTTCCGTCCGACACGGCACCTGCGGATGACACCATTCCTGACCACGTATGGAACAATCTGCCAGTTAAGGGAGCCTACTACATGGTTGTTCGCAACGAAAACCTAGGCGACGCTCGATCCGTCATCAAGAGCATGGAGGACCATATGACCAACGGCACCCGATACCCCTGGGTGTTTCTGAACAACCAAGCCTTTAATGCCGACTTCAAGCGTTTCGTTAGAAAGGTGACCAACGCACCCGTCTTCTTTGGCAAGATTGATTTGCAAGTATGGGAGTATCCGCACTGGATTGATATCCCAAGAGCAGAGTTCCTCATGCTGCAGCAAGAGATGCGCGGTGCTCATCGGGGTGCCAGCTTATCCTACCACCAAATGCTGAGATACCACGCCGGCTACTTTTTCCATCATCCATTGCTGCGAGACGTAGAGTACACTTGGCGAGTGGAGCCGGGCGCTGACTACAGCTGTCAAATGGATCAAGACATGTTTCTGTTCATGAAGCAGCAGAAAAAGAAGCTAGGCTTTGTGCTTACCATGCGTGAAGACCCAGTGACAGTGCCTACACTGTGGACCCGTATCAATGAATTCAAGGACTACTATCCAGAGTACATCTTGCCCCAAGCCCAGACAATCTGGCCATGGATCGTCGACAAGGAGACCAATGACTACAACATGTGCCATCTGTGGTCCAACTTCCAATTGGCTGATCTGTCATTCTTTAGATCTGAAGCATATCAACAGTATTTCAAGTATTTGGACAATACAGGCAACTTTTTCTATGAGCGGTAAGCTTTGATATAAAGGACATGTACATGGCATGGCAGACAGACTGACACTACATAACAAGCTGGAGCGATGCTCCCGTACAGACCATCGCAGCTGCTCTCTTTATGAACAAAAAGGACATCCATTTCTTCAACCAGATTGGCTATTCGCACACAAGTGCTCTGCATTGCCCTTATAGTGAAACACTTTTGAAGAAATGCAGCTGCGACGTTACCTCTAATTACGGCAAGTACACCTTGAACTGTTTATATGTGTTTTATTAATATAGCCTTTTAAACAAATACAGACTTGTACCAGGACAGTTGCACAAAGAAGTTGCTCAAGCTGATAGATCCTGAAACCCTCTCTGAAATGACCAACTTTATCAAGGAAAAGCGCATCGAAATTCCCTCCAAAATTGAATAAATTAAAATGATTGACAACATTCCATTGAAACTGTAAATGAGATATGAAAGCGGGACATCCGTGCCTTTCTTCTCTTTTCTCTCCTTCCTCATTCCTGTATCATGACATTGAATTCAAGACAGATCTGTTCTTCAAGGAACCTATTTCGCATCATTTTCGCCTGCATTTTGATCCTAGGTGTGCTTTTAATCTACAAGTCGTCGTCTATTCCACACAACAGCTACTGCAATTCGTCGACAGATTGCTACAACTTGATCAAAGACAGGGCAAAGCAGTTTCGGGGATCCGGTTTGGCGGCTGACGGCGGCCAACAAGAGCCACATCCAGAGCAGCAGCGACAGCAACTCAAGGAGCAAGACGAAGCCTACAAAGCCATGTACCAAGACCCAAACAAGATACAAGAAAAGAATGCCCTGGGCGTGTCCATGGACGATGTGCCAAAGGCTGCTGCTGCCGTGGCTGCTGTGAAACTAGACCAAGATGACCAGCAAGTGATAGCTCCCCATGACAACGCAGACGAAGAATACAAGAGACTCACCGATGCCACTTTACCCGCGCGTCAAGGCTGCCTTTGTCGTACTGGTCAGGAACAGCGAACTGTATGCCCTGCGCTCCTCCATGCGCTACCTGGAAGACAGATTCAATCACAAGTACAATTACCCCTGGATTTTCCTGAATGAAGAACCCTTTACCGAGGAATTCAGAAATATGACTAGCATGATGACACAGGCAGAGGTGCACTACGGCTTGGTGCCACAAGAGCATTGGAGCTACCCCGATTTCATTGATCAAGAATACGCAGCTCAGTGCAGAGAAGATTTGGCTGCTGAGGATATTCCCTACGGAGGCAGTGAGAGCTACCGACACATGTGCCGCTATCAGTCAGGCTTCTTTATGCTGCATCCTTTGCTAGATGACCTTGATTATTATTGGTAAGTTTTGCTGCTGCCCATTTGTTTATATATCCAACACACAACAAACAAATCCATTTTTCATTTAGGCGTGTTGAGCCCGGAGTCAAATTCTCGTGTGATATAGATTATGATCCATTCCGTTTGATGCAAGAAAGAGATTTGAAATATGGCTTCACTATCGCATTGAGAGAGTACAAGGCTACTATCCCTTCACTATGGAAAACGACGTTGGATTTCGCTAAATCGCATCCTCAGTACATTATCCTCGCACAAGACCCGATAGCTTACTGAGACTTGTGAGCGATGACAATGGATGGTCGTATAATTTGTGCCATTTCTGGAGCAACTTTGAGGTACAGCATTTAGCACGACTCGTATATATGATTCAAATCGACTCACGCTTGTTCATAGATTGCATCCGTAAAATACATGCGATCAGAAGGCTATCAATCCTACTTCAAGTATCTCGACGAAGCTGGAGGCTTCTTTTATGAGAGATGGGGCGATGCTCCCGTGCATTCCATTGCCGTGGCTCTCATGCTCAAGCAAAGCGACGTGCACTGGTTCTACGACATTGGCTACAAGCATGATAATTTCGAGCATTGCCCTACAGAAGAAAAATGGCTCACCAACAGTAAATGCTATTGTGAACCTTCCACTTCATTTGGTAAGTTTGATCAAGGCAATGTCTCTCCATGTCACTATAGCTAATCCATCCATATAATTAGACTACAATTTAGGCTCTTGCACAAACTTGTTCCTGGACGTCATGAACAAACCTGCTTCAAGCTTCATTGTCACTCGCCCTGATCCAGAAGATTTGCCATTATTATAAAGCGAGAGACATTTACCATCATTGCATCCATTAGAAACTTCATTTTACACTATAATAAAGCAATTGAAACATGTTTATAATATGAATCAGTCTTGGATGAGAGGTACTATCATGGCTGAAGAGCCAACATTTCCAATGTCTGATGCTTTGGCAATTCCGCCAAATGTGAGAGAGATGCCGTCTTTTATACATGTTGCCTACACACAGAACCTCACAACAATAAGCCTTGATAAACATGCCATGATATAGACAACATGTCAAAGCCTGTAGGCACAGATCTCTATACAAACCTGCGTATACATCCCTCAAATCCAATGGCACAGCAGGCATTGATAGCTGCTCTGTGACTCCTGGATAGGTAGATACAAGCTCCATGACGTACCCGAAAGTGACGCATGCACAGGTGAGTGTGGTTGCGCGTCCCGCCATTTGTAATTCAACTTGCCATTAGGAATAAAAAACGCGATGCCAAATAGCCCCTCTCTCTCTCTTATTCTCTCATTTGAATATCACACTACGAAATGGTCAGCGAAAAGAAAGACGAAACCGCCACAAAGCCTACCGAGGAAAAGGTTGATGAAAAGTCCACCAAAGACAATGAAAAGAAGGACAAAAACGACAAGAAGGAGCAAGAGGAAGAGTTGGTAAATAGACATGTGGTTGATGTGGAAGTGGAAGAGCTGGAGTGATTGACCTCCATTTTTGCACCGTAGTCTGAAGAGGATCAACAACTGAAGAATGAATTAGAGATGATGGTTGAGCGCTTAAGGGTATGTATTTGACAAGAGCTCCAGTGATGGCATAGATGTTGACTTTGGTATTGCAGGAAAACAACAAGGAACTCCATCGTCCAGCACTCGAGCAACTGCGTACAGCGATCCGTACGTCCACCAGCTCAATGACTTCTGTACCCAAGCCATTGAAGTTTTTGAGCAAATACTATCCCTTATTAAAGAAGTTGCATGAGTCATGGCCCGATTCTGCAGACAAGAAGCTTCTTGCTGATATTTTGTCAGTGCTCTCCATGAGTTATGCTGAAGAGGGCCAGCGTGAAGCTCTGAGATATAGATTCGTCGGCTCCACTGAAGAGGATATTGGTTCTTGGGGACACGAATATGTTAGACACTTGTCAGGCGAGATTATGCAAGAATATCAAGCACGCTTAGAAAACGATCAATCAACAGAGGAGTTGATTACGTTGGCTTTGGAGATTGTCCCCTTCTTCCTCAAACACAATGCTGAGGCTGATGCTGTTGATCTTTTGCTCGAGGTCGAATCGATTGACCAACTCACTCGTTTTGTCGATAAGGACACCTATGAACGTGTCTGTCTTTATATGGT
The DNA here is from genome assembly GCA_010203745.1 of Mucor lusitanicus. Taxonomy (NCBI): domain Eukaryota; kingdom Fungi; phylum Mucoromycota; class Mucoromycetes; order Mucorales; family Mucoraceae; genus Mucor; species Mucor lusitanicus. The sequence continues at coordinate 3,261,991 of JAAECE010000004.1, read as the reverse complement.
TGGGTAAGTAAAAAAGTGTGGAATTGCGAGAGAGAGAGAGAGATGGGCTTACTCACATTTTATACCGCTAGTTGTGTCAACTTGTTGGCTCCTCCCGATGATGTCGAATTCCTCAAGACAGCCCGTGCCATTTACCGTCAACAAGAAAAGTACGCTCAAGCACTCAATCTGTCCATCCGTGTTGGCGATATGGATTTGATCAAGGAAGATTTCGAGCAATGCCCTGATCCGTAAGTTGATTGAGAAATAGACGACAGCTCCTGCACTCCAGTGATTAACGTGATACACGCAGTACGCTCAAGAAGCAAATGGCATTCCAACTTGCCCGTCAACAAATTTACATTGAAACAGACGACGCTGATCTCAACGGCTGCATCAACAACAGCAACCTCTCTCGCTATTTCCTCTCTCTCGCACGCGAATTGGATGTGATGGAACCCAAGGTCCCTGAGGACATTTACAAGAGCCACTTGGAGAACCACAGAACGGCTTTCAGCAGCAACATTGACTCTGCTCGCAACAACTTGTCATCAACCTTTGTCAATGCATTTGTGAATGCTGCTTTCTGTAAGGACAAATTGATGATTACCGACGACGAAGGCGATTCCTCTTGGATTTACAAGACCAAGGAACATGGCATGACCAGTGCTACTGCTTCTTTGGGCTTGATTGTCTCTGGGATATCGAAACTGGCTTGAGTTTGATTGACAAGTACATGTACTCTACCGACGATCATATCAAGGCTGGTGCTTTGCTTGCTATTGGTATTGTGAATTCGGGCGTGCGCGAAGAATCTGATCCCGCAATAGCCTTGTTATCTGAGCATTTGGAAAGCGGAAGTCTCTCCATCAAGCAATCTGCTATCTTTGGGTAAGTGTATCAACAGTTCTCTTATAGAATGTCCTTTTTCTTACATTGCTTCATCTAGTCTCGGTCTTGCATACGCTGGTTCTGCTCGTGAGGAAGTGTCAGAATTGCTGTTGCCCATTGTCAGCGATACCAACTTGGCCATGGAGCTCTCTTCATTAGCTGCTTTGGCTCTTGGTCTCGTTTTTGTCGGTTCTTGTGATGGCGATATCACCAGCACTATTTTGCAGACAATGATGGAACGCGAAGACATCTACCTCAAGGACTCATGGTCTCGTTTCATGGCTTTGGGTCTTGGTCTCTTATATCTCGGCAAGCAAGATGCCTCTGAAGCCACTTTGGAGACATTGAAGGCCATTGAACATCCTCTTGGTAAGCAAGCTGAAGTTTTGGTTGAGGCCTTATCCTATGCCGGTACCGGCAACGTCTTGAAGGTGCAAAAGATGCTTCACATGTGTAACGATCATTTGGACAAGGAAAAGGACGACGATACCTTCCAAGGCTTTGCTACACTCGGTGTTGCTTTGATTGCCATGGGTGAAGAAGTCGGATCAGAAATGTCTTTGCGCACCTTCAACCACTTGATGCACTATGGTGAGCCTGTCATTAGAAAGACAGTGCCCTTGGCATACGGTCTTTTGTGCGCATCCAATCCTCAAGTCAACATTCTCGACACACTCAGCAAATACTCTCACGACAATGACAGCGAGGTGGCTATCAGTGCCATCTTTGCTATGGGTATTGTAGGTGCTGGTACCAACAATGCTCGTCTTGCACAAATGTTGAGACAGCTCGCCAGCTTCTATCACAAGGATGCTTCCAGCTTGTTCATGGTTCGCATTGCACAAGGTTTATTGCACATGGCTAAGGGCACAATGACCTTGAATCCCTTCCACACGGATCGTCAAATCATGTCGCCTGTTGCTATTGCTGGTTTAATGACAAGTATCATTGCCTTTACTGATCACAAATCATGTAAGTGTTGAGAAAAAGTTTGCGCTAAAGGTACATCTTGCTAACGCCTTGCTCTAGTTATCTTTGGTAAATTCCACTACTTGTTGTACTCACTTGTCACTGCCATGTACCCTCGCTTCTTGATCACATTTGATGAATCTGTTGAAAGTCTGCCTGTCACTGTGCGTGTGGGTCAAGCTGTGGATGTTGTTGGTCAAGCAGGCCGTCCAAAGACCATTACTGGCTTCCAAACACATTCTACTCCTGTCCTTCTTGCTCACTCAGAACGTGCTGAATTGGCTACTGAAGAATGTAAGTACTTTATATTTAGAAATATGCTTACCCATTACTCACTCTTCATCTTTCTTTCTAGATATTCCTTTGGCTCCCGTCTTGGAAGGTATCGTTCTGTTACGAAAGAACCCTGATTACATGGAGGAAGACAAAGAATAAAATAATCGAGTACAAAATTATACACAGAATAAAAGCAAGCAGAAAAAAAAGTATAAAGCAACTTTATGGATTTGTGCACTATTTCGTAGAGCATCCTGATTATACTGTTCCAATCAATTAGACCTGTATACAGTGTCTTTTATCAGCTAAAGATAGGGCAAAACACAAGCCTGAGCTGGATTTGAATTTCAGAGCTGCCACTGGCTATCTGAACGGTGAATTTGGACATTTCAAACCCTTTCAGGGGCAATTACTCTAAATGTTACTATATAAGCAACAGGTATTTCTTAAGCCTTATACATGCAGAAAATACCAAGGTATCCAACCGTACCAATTTTAAAGCGATCCTTTTAGTTTGTCTGGATTAATTTTCAAAAAATGCAAAACACGTTTTTTGAGGAAATGTTTACAAAACGCATAGTAAACTGACCAAAAGAAAGTTGCACACGATGCTTTGCTTTTGTACGGTTGTTTTGAGCTTAAGAACACCATAGTAGAAAACTTCATTTTTGAGGTGAAAACCTCCATTCTTTGAAACCATCAAATTTTCCCTTACAGGAGCAAGGGCAAAATGCTCGAAAATCGATGATCAAATTGTTCCTCAAAATATCGCTGGAAAGTAATCTATAGCCTAATGTGAGGTCGTAGAACACGATTGCACTTGCTCCGAGGCCGAGATTATGATTTTTGGGCAAGATACAAGCGATTTAAATCGCTATTTTTACAGTGGCAAATACATTTGAAGGCTACTCACTCAATGATGCGCTTATAAATATCTGATCTGTTGGTCTACAATTGCTCATATAGCCAAACAGCGTAGTATCGAATTCTTGGTTCAGCAAGAGAGCGTACATTTACTATGTAGTTGAGATGCATTATGCAAATTTGTGAATCTCTTCTCATATTCCATAAACCAAATAAAAGTAATACATCTACTAGTGGATAGTTACGCAAAAGTGGGATCACAATGCCACCTCAACGTATATATACAGTAATTTAATGACATTTTTTATTCAGAAAATGAGAGCATTTATCGAGTCGAGTTTAGAGTATATGTAGTAGACATTAGTTTTGCATTAATAGGATCCACCTTCTTGTTGAGCTTGTTCAATTGTTTGTTCTGGCTATCGAGTTCATCATTCATAGTCGTTGCCATGGCTCTTAAACGTGCAGTAGCATCACCGAGTAAGTCCAGATTGCTGTCAATTTCGTCCTCAATCGCATCGTCTTCCTCATCCGCTTCAAACTGATATCTGTTGCGATCCGATTGCGAGCGTCCTTTGTGATAGCCTTCTTCTCCTTTCAACCGCATGGCCTTTCTTTGAGCGTCTTCAATGCGAGCACTGGAATCATACTCAAACTGACGAATGTTGTCTCTCTCGGCCATATGATCCTCATGATCCCGGTTGACTCTTTCCATTGCCTTTCTGTTTCTAGACCCTTTGGTAAATGGGTTTTTTACAACAGGTATGAAAATAGAGCGGTTGAGTTGCTTCAACTCTCCAGCTTGACTAGCAGCACGATCAGAATAAGCCTTTGATAAATCCACATTGCGATCCACATTGGCGATTTGGGCTACATGATGCATTAGTCTCTCACCTTTTCATACAGGATTTTTTGACTAGAAAACTTACTGGATTGTGTGCCCAACATGTTCATCGTATTAGCAGCCGTTGCTTCGGTTTCGCTGATTTTCTGCAGAGCATTTCGAGTACTTGCCAGCGTATCTTGCTTGACACTGCGAATTTTGTTTTGAATTTGAACAACCTCTTGATCCTCATCATTTTCAGCAAATTTACTTGCTCCATACGAGTCTTCTTGTCCACTGGAATCGTATCTGCTCCTTGGCTCTTGGTACCCACCAAATAGGTTTCTTCTGTTTTGTGTTTCATCTCTTGCAGGTGGAGCAGCAGCAGCAGCAGCAGCAGCAGCAGTAGTAGCCGAGCCATAACGCCCTCCTCCCACTGCATAAGTGTCCGCATTGGCGGTGGGTGTCTGCGAATACTCGGTGGAATAGCTGCTTGAATCACTTTGCTCCTCGAAAGGATTTGTAGTTGCCTTGCTTTTTTCCTTCTTTTTCCAGAATTTCATCGTTAATTAATGTCAATTGAAACTAAAAAAAGAAAGAGAATCATTTGGCATGTTGGTATCACCAATGGAACAACTATAAGCATAACTGTTTAACATCCGAATGAATAACGTCACTATAGATTGGGGTTTCTCATGTTTGTTGTTCGTTCAAATCAAGTATACATCATGACAACTAGAGAGCAGCAATTGCACGATGGTAGTAAGATACCTGTTCTGGGCTGTATGTATTGATAGATCTGAGTGCATGGTGATGAGTTGCTCCTAATAAACATTGCATCAAGTAGGAACCTACAGAATGAAGACCGTGGAGGAGCTTCGCCCTGTTGTTTGTGAAGCCATTCGCTCAGGCTATCGCTTAATAGGTCCGTTTAGTTCACTGTTCTTTAGCAAGATCTGTTCATTTATACTCGAGTAGATTCAGCCACAGTTTACAGAAATGAAGAAGCACTAGGACAGATCTTGCGAGAGATATTTGATGATGTTAGCTTTGGTGTGCAAAGAAAAGACCTGTTCATCACCTCAAAATTATGTATGTAAACAAAAAAAAAGAGAGCCCAACAGCACATGTCGACCAGATTCTAAGCATCCTTTGATTTCAAAGCTCCTCAAAATCAAGGATTTGATGCCTGTTATCAAGGTAAGATCATACATGCCGGTGAGAAAGAGCGCTAACATGGCTTGATCTACTACTACTTACTCAGCTGTCAATGACTCTCTGCAGAGATTTGGTTTGGATTACTTTGATCTGTACCTGATTCACTGGCCTGGGTAACTAGAAGATTATAGATACGTGATTGTATCATTGAATAACGAAAATTTCACTGCTACAGTACATCGAAAAAGAAGTTGTCAGACCCTATCAACGAAGAGAACCGCACGAACAGTTACAAAGCATTGGAGAAGCTGTACTCGGAAGGAAAAGTGAAGCATATTGGTGTTTCAAATTACACAGAAAAGCATTTGAGCCATTTATTGAGTGTGTGCACCATCATTCCGCATGTGCATCAGTTTGAGCTTCATCCTTGCTTGCATCAGCCTGGTATCTTGGACCTGTGTCAAAAGAACAATATCCAAACACAAGCCTATTCGAGCTTGGGTGAAGGCTCTCTTATCAACGGTGATGTTAAGATAGAGTGCTTGGACGACATTGCTCAACGACTCAACAGGTCAAAGGCATTGGTGCTATTGCGCTGGGCTGTTCAGCATGGATGGGTTATTATACCCAAATCGAAAACCACGGCCAGAATAAAGGAGAATGCCAATGTGCTTTCTTTTGAAATTCCAAAGGAAGTAAGTGTCGAAGTGACTATACGCTTAATGTGGACATTAGCTTAACGCTTATGATAGGATATGATCTTGCTGGATAACATTCATACTTATGAACCTCATCGCTTTTGCTGGAATCCCTCTGATGTTTATTAGCAAGATGACTCAAGAAAAATAAACGCATTTGATACTAGTTATAAGGGGTTTTTATTTCATTTGTTGCGGTATTATGTATACATGTAGCAAGTAAATGGTATCAATGATGGTGGTACTTGTAAAGTGTGGATAGACTAAAAACTGGCAACTGCATCGTTGAATGTGTCAAGTTTGAAAGAATAGCAACGTTTGTAGTATCATAGACAATATTTGCCTAGAGTAGATGTGGGGATTTAGTGTCGTAATGCACCATTACCGAAAGCTTTCTTGTACATGGCGCGACCCTCTGGCGCCGCTTCTTGGTGTGGTGCAATGATTAGTCCCTGGTGGTCCAGCTGAACAATGTCTCTAAAGACAAAGCAAGACTTGTCCACGTAGCGTAAGAGCATTATAAGGTCATTAAAAGCTGCCTAAGCATAAGAATGTAGAAACAATATGAGTCGGCTCAATCTGCGTTCACTATGTGCCATATACTCTACCCTTTTAAATGTGGTGGGTGAAATGACCTCAGGTATGAAAAGACAGTAGATCCCAAATTGATTCACGTATTCAACCACTCTTTTAGTGTAAGAGTGAAACACGCACCAGGGAAACGAGTGGTACGTTCTGTGTTGTCGTTTCAGCTCACCTATATACACAACAGTGAGTTCCCCATGCCTTGTTGCATGCGCTTCTCGGTAGAATTTGGACATACTCTGTAACTCTTGGTAATACCGTTTTGCCTTGGCGTACGCTTCGGTTTCCGCATGTTCCTTATTCAGTTTTTCAACCAGTTTGCCGAATCGATAAGCAATCAAGTTTTCTTGACATCGATACATGTTCTTTTCAGAAGTGCCAGGGCAGCTTCCATAGTGCAATACGCTGAATGTGCCTTTGACGGTAGAGGAAAGGTTGATGATAAAACTGCCATTGATGGTATAAACTCTCTGCCTGAGCATTACTTTGCTTCGTTCGACTTGATGTATCATTTGCACCATCTCTAGATAAAACAAACACAGATGATTAATAGCTTCCATCGAGGGGAGAGCGACACAACAGACAAAGAAGCTTTACCCTTATAGTTATTCTTGGGCAGTGCCCCTGACATGTCTTCATCCTCCGCTGCCGTTTCATCGTGCTTTTGCTTCTCTTTCTTGATCTCTCGTCTGCTGCGGGGTATCCCTGCTGAGGGACCTCCCCGTCTGGGAATGCTTGGTGGAAGAATATTTCTTTTACTAACTGCTGCATTGTCAAACTTGTTCTTCACTCCACCAGAAGAAATGTGGTGCGTTTTCGTATGGATTGAACTTGTTGCAGCTTCTCTGCTGGCTTCTGGATCTGTGCCATCATCATTGTCTTTGGTAGAATTCATAATGACTTGAGGGGTTCTGCTACTGCTACTATCCGTGTGCTGGGGTGCTTGATGATACTCAATCATTGCGCTGGTATTGTCTGTATACTTGGCGACAGAGTTTTCAAAGATATCGTTCATTACCGAGCGCAAAGTGTCTGCAATACATGCATTGAGTCAATGGCCTTGTGCGTACAGACTGCTGAGCAAACGCTTACCTCCATTGATCTGTTGACATTGAGTCAAGATACTTATCAACGCATTCTTCTCAGTGTCGTCAGCGTTCCAGAGAGAGGGCTTGTTCTTCTTGACTTTGCAAAGCTGGTACTCGGTGTACAGATGAAACAGCTCATCATTGATTGATTTATTGTCCTCTTGTTCTGAAGTCATTGCTGCATATACTGTGTAGAGGAAGAAGACAATAGATAGTAGGTTCAACAAAGAAAGCGAGAGAAAAAAATAATTGATCAAACTGACAGGAGTGAAGCTTGATTGTAAGTTTTGATAAATCACAGGAGGCTTATACTTAACTAACTGGGTACTTACTGGGACGTGCTAGCAAAGTAAATCAGGATGCATTTTATATTACACTTTTTATTATGATTACGTTATGTTACAATTTTTATAATTCATGCGCCTTTCGAAGATCTCTGCTTGCTTTGATCAGAGGGATCAAGGTCTTTACATTTTCTCCTCTCTTCAAAAAGGGATGTTCTAGTAATGCTTTGGCGCTTGGTCTTTCTACACTGTCTACAGTCAATGATTGCTTCAAGAAATCTTTCAATTTGTCAGACAATTCATCAGGGTGTTGCAGAGACGGTGTTCCGTTGGTGGCGATGAGATACAGCGCTCTCAAGGGATTTTCATGCAAATAGGGAGGTTCGCCTTCAATCATCTCAATGACCATGATGCCGAGGGACCAGATGTCAATCTTGGGCCCGTACTCCTTTCGAGTAACCACTTCAGGCGCCATCTATAGTTGCTCCGTTAATATGCCAGTGCCAAAGATCGAGACGCGTAAATACTTTACCCAATACGGTGTACCCACCATGGTGGTTCTGGATTCCGAATCGTTCAGTCTTGCACAAAAGCCAAAATCAGCTATTCAACGTATGAGCGTCATTCACAGCAGATACACAAGCAGACTTACTCAATTTAACGTGGCCATTCAACCCCAAGAGCACATTGTCAGACTTGATATCACGATGAATAATACCCAGCGAATGCAAATGATCAATGCCCTCTAATGTCTCTCTGCACACGGTCGCTATTTGGCTTTCAGTCATCATGCTCGTGGTCACCACGTCTGTCAGACTGCCGCCTTCCATGTATTCCATCACAACCCACAGCTCGTTTGAAACCAAAAACGAATCAATGTAATTCACAATGTTCTTGTGCTGAGCTTCCCGCATGACCAAAATCTCGTTGATGATCACTTCCTTTCGCGATTGTTGTGCTAAATTCATCTGCTTGATGGCGACGGACATGTTGGTATCGACTGACTGTGCGGTATAGACACCACCCGAAGCACTGTGTATACACCATCTCCAATTAGATTCTTTTTTTTTCCTGCTGTATCCAGTGCCTTTCACTCCCACTTACCCTTGGCCAATTTTGATCATGTTACGGTACAGTTTTGTCGGATCAGCATCTGTGCAAATAGCCTGAAGATCTGCAATCACCTGAGCATCCTTGAGGGCTTCTTTTTGCTGTCTTTGCTCTCTACGAAGCTGCCTTGTCTTGTCTTGTTGGGTATCCAAGGCGGGATCGAGTGGAGCTGCTGAAGGTGCAATATAAACAGACGATAACACGCGGGGCGGTTTGTTCGATCTAGGCGGCGGGGTCGGTGTCTTTGTAAGCGCCGCTGTCATATCATCCGTCGTTGCTGTTGGCTCTGGTGCTTTCACTGCTTGAGCAGGCAGTTTCTTTTTGGGTAACACGGCTGGTTTGGTTGATAATGGGGGTTTGGGTGGCGGCGCCTTTTGCAACTGTGATGGCTTGTCTGGGCGCGCTGGTATAGGTGGTGCAGAGGACGTTGTTGGAGGCGGACTGGGAGGCGTCACTGGGGCAGGATGAGTTGCATGAGCGGGAGAAAGTGATGTTGTTGAATTAAGAGGAGACGAGGAGCTGGAAGGAGGCGGAGGTGGTGAGTTGTTATTAAGTCGATTGTATTGATGATGGAGGCTGCTTTTATGCTACAGATATAAAAAGGAGTTAGTACAACCACACGGCCAAGAGTCATGGTGACATACTGCAATGGTTGTAGGCGGACGAGTGGGTACAGGAGGCTTGGTATCTTGCGTATTCGAAACAACGACCAATTGTGGCCTTGTTCGCTGTGGTAATGGCGGAGGGCTTGCCCGAGAAGTGTAGTTTCTGGGATGCACATTGTCAAACTTCTCCCAGACTGTATCCAAAGACTGGTCCTTGGAGTCCTTGTAGAATCCCAATACGTCGAGCACAGCCTACACACTCTCAAGGTGAGTTCTCCCGTCCCCCTGGCTGCCATGAGCACAATACTACCTGTGGATTCTGCTGCTGCTCCTTCTTAGTAATGCCACTCTGCTGAAGCAAAATGTGCCATTCTCTTGGCATGCCAGTAAACTCGCCAGTCTGTGGGTTGAAGCCGACATGTGTTACATGAACCATGTTGTATGGAGACGATATCTTGGCTTTTCCATTGCCATTGTGTTGTGATTTAGCATGTGAGCTGTTGACGGATGTTGTCGATGAATTCCCTTGCACAGTCCACAAATCTGCAGCCGCATTCATCAATACGAAAAATCTCCTGACAACCTTGCCATTTCAAACTTACCGCTGACACTACCGACTACTTTTCCAAGCATGCCCTTCAGCGTGGACCCACTTCTCTGAGCTACAATGGGCGAGGGTATGGCATTGGTCAATGAAGAGGTCGACGATGAGCTCAATGCTGTGATCTTCTTGTGGTTGTTGTTGTTGTTGTAGCCTGGTTTCAATGCCCCATTTCTAATAGGTCTCGGTGGAGTTGCTGGCAAGGGAGGAGGCAACGACGCAGCAGCAGCAGAGGATGCTAGCACAGGCGGCAGTGGTGGCGGTGATGGTGGCGGTGGAGGCGATAATCTATCAACTTTCTTGGTTGGCTTTGGTGGTAATGGAGGTAGATAATTAGAATTAGACGTATTTGTATTGATTGTTGTAGCTGAATGTGAGGATTTCAATGTTGGCTCGTTGTCAGATTTGCTGTTGAATAGCTTAATATTCGCGGATACAAGACCTATCGCTGGAGAAGAGGGAGACGACATCCTTGATTCTCTCCAATATCATTGGAAATCCCTTGTGGTTTAGCAGTAGAAGAGAAGAAGAAAAAAGGAAAAAAGAAAAAAAGATGTGACGCAGAGAAATTATATAAAAGAGAAATGGAAGATCATCATCATCATCACCATTTGGGAGCGCAAACGGGAGAGCAAGCCCACCACCACCATTACAGGCGGAGTCTTTTTATTCAAAAAGTGGCTACTACTACTGCAATGTGGTTGCCATCCAGTCGATAAAGGCTTGACAATCCCTCTCATAAACAGCTCTTGACGTAGCCATTAAGCTAGTAACTAACCAAATATGTGTTGTGTTTTCTTTGCCCCTCAGCACGGTTACATCACACCCATCTCGCTCAAGACGTGCAATGAATGTTTCAATGCTCGGTTTGAGTATTTCTTGGCTCCCGTACGCTACAAAGAATGGACAGCGAATTCTAGAAAAGTCTCCATAAACAGGTGATACAAGTGCATTTTGCATTTGGTTAGCATCCGTTACATATCTCGCCTTGAACGCATCGAGCATTCTGGGTGTGATTGTGTCATGCAAGGCAGGAAAGTCTTGAGCTGTCAGATCCACCCAGGGACACAGCAATGCGGCTCCTGCGGGCAATGGCAATGGAGGTGTATCATCGTCCTTCTTTCTATCCTTGAGTTGCAATAGAGTCGTGGCTACCAAATTGCCGCCTGCACTATCGCCTGCCAAGATAACCTTGGAAGGGCTGATGCCTAGATCATGAATCAAATACCGATAGCAATCCACTGCCTCGGTACATGCCTTGGGCCATTTGTGTTCTGGACTCAGGCTATATTCCAGCGATAGGATACTTGCGCGCATGTTGTGCTTGTTCTTTAGCTGTTGGATGATAGTTTGAAATGTGTCCAGGTACATGTACGAATAGCCTTCTGTGAATCCACCGCCATGAATGTACAGGATGATGAGATCTTGCTCGGGTGCGACTTCTTGGGCTTGCTTTACATCTTTCACATTATTGGGTGCTACTATCCAAGCACCTTTCCAAGCTTCTTTTGAAATGCGATGAATCCAGCTCTTGTCTGCCCGTGTCAGTGGATATGTAGCGGCGTAGATCATGTTTCGACGAAGAGACAGTGGTGCCAAGTAAGAGTTTATGCTAAGAACACGACGGACAGAGAACGGTGTCTCTGACAGAGGTGCGCGCAACGTTTTCATCACTAAATGGCCACTGTAAGGACATTATCAAGCTTGAACGGCTCATCGAGCTTATACTTACACAGTACTCTGCCATTTCGTGTACCAACAAATGCAAACAAGATTGCAAACAATATAATATTTAGCATATCACAAATAGCTAAAGGTGGTTGATTGAAAAGCTGTGTGAGATCAAAAGCGGTCTTTTTATCCAAATTGATGGCATTAAACAATCTTGAACTCAGAGGTACTGCTCATCATGATACTGTATATGATCGTAATGCATTATTTGGATTTGTAATTTCCAAATGGTATTTGTCTGCAAACGTAATGTAATTGACATTGATTATCAAATATTTGCTTTCAAAGTGTTTTATATCACTTAAAACTAAATAACCCTGGAATTTTATGGCCTGATGAGGAGATTGTAAGAAGAGAGGTCAGTTGATGCCATATATCCATCACTGAAATGTATTTAATGAAGCAGGATATGCAATTTGTAACACTCTGTAGCATAATAGACACGTAGCGCGTGTTTTATTGCTTCAAAAAGAGGTGTACCTGGCAAAACTACTCAGTACACCTATGATGTGCTGCTAAAACAGTGAAATTGGGTGCCTAAACCCCTTCAAATCACGTCCTAAATCCAAGCTAGGAAGCCTTCCTTTAGCTTCTTGAGACAGACAGCATTCCCATCAATAGATACAGCCTGCTACAGCGACACTCACTGTCGATTCTGTCTCTCTTGAGCCAATAGTAGACAAAACCACAGCTAAATTGTAAGATTTTGATGTGCTTGTATCTTCACTTACAAGCCGTTTTAGACCACCAGAGTGGTACCAAACGATTGCTCTCGACTAGCACATGCTTGCTGTAGCATTAGTTCAAATTTTTTTGGGTAGAGATTCATTGACCAAAATTCTCGATTTTCCATGAGGGGTACGGGGGTGGCGAACTTGCCATAAATTTTTTTCCTTTTTAAATCCTTAACTTGCCATAAGTTGAATCCGGGCCGTACTAGGGTCGTATACACCACACTCGAGGCTATTTTCTTAACTTGCCATAAATTTTACCTTAACTTGCCATCTTTCTTAACTTGCCATCTTTTTTTTGGGGGGGGGGTCGGCTTGCCATTTTTCTCTTAACTTGCCATCTTTCTTAACTTGCCAACTTTTTCTTAACTTGCCAACTTTTTCTTAACTTGCCATTTTTTTCTTAACTTGCCATCTTTTCTAGCTTGACATCTGTTTCTAGCCATCTTGCTTATATTTTTTTTGGCTTGCAATGTTTTCATTAGCTTGCAATGTTTTCATTAACTTGCCATGTTTTCATTAACTTGCCATGTTTTTCTTAACTTGCCATCTTTTTTATCTTGCAGCTATAAAGTTATATTCTGGCTATTGCAATCAACAATAAATTGATTTATCATGATTCGTTATGCAATAATTCCATCAGATTTCAGTTAGTGATGGGGTTAGATATGTATAGTAAGCTATAGGGGAGGATAAAGGCTGTAAGCTGTGGTGCCTGAATTATTTGACGTACCTGTCAAAAATTGGCTTTAGGATACTTGATTTGTAAATGTTGAAGGCATCATCACAGGACACATCATGGTTTAGTATAATCAGATGAAGTGCAACTTCTGAGAGAAGGATTTCAATGTTGCACTCTTCAAATGTAATGTTGTGTGCGTTAAGAAAGTTGCCTGCTTGATATTGCCTTCTTAGTATACTTTGGCTTAAGATTTCGCTTATAAACTCATGGGCAACAGGATCAAAAATAATTTCTGGGTGGTCTAACTACGCTAGACTTCCAAAAGAATAATCAAATACGGCATGCTTCTCTTGTTGACAGCACAAGAAATCAGTTTTCTCAGAAAGATGGCTAGAAACAGATGTCAAGCTATAAAAGATGGCAAGTTAAGAAAAAGTTGGCAAGTTAAGAAAGTTGGCAAGTTAAGAAAGATGGCAAGTTAAGAGAAAAATGGCAAGCCGACCCCCCCCCCCCCAAAAAAAAAAGATGGCAAGTTAAGGTAAAATTTATGGCAAGTTAAGGTAAAATTTATGGCAAGTTAAGAAAAAAAATTCAAAAAATCAAGAAGATGGCAAGGTAAAATTTATGGCAAGTTAAGAAAATAGCCTCGAGTGTGGTGTATACGACTCTAGTACGGCCCGGATTCAACTTATGGCAAGTTAAGGATTTAAAAAGGAAAAAAATTTATGGCAAGTTAGCCACCCCCGAGGGGTACCTCATGGTTTTTTGCGAAAATTCGATGATCGCGTTTTTTTCTCGAAAAACGACATATTTTACCAGGACATGTATAGTAATTTTGAAAGCTATACACTCCAACTATGATATAAAATTGCTATATTGAGAAGTTACTAGTGCAGAATTCGAGTTTTCGACTAAAAAAGCAAACCTAGTTTTTGCCAATTTAGGAAATATTTTTGGTGAAACAATACAAAGTTATTAGTACCATTCGATAGAGGATCAAAAGCTGTATTTATTACTATTACTATGCTACCTGCCGTAGCTATAAGGTTTTTGACGAATTCCTCGATGAAAGATATTTCGATGTCAAATTTGGCAAATTTCATATCAGAATTTCATACCGTATGACGGAGCTTAAATGACCTGAAGCAGCCAGAAGAAGAATCAGCTATGCTCTACTGCTTCAAGGCTTCCGTGCTTGGATTGATCAAGACAATGGACAGGTCAGACTTCAATGTAGGTAAATTATATACGTGCTATGCAGATACTACTAAGAGATTGTATTAAAAACTAAGGAAAAATAGCAATTCTGGGCATTTTTCTTTTGCTAATCAAACTACCAGCCACATGGAGAGGATTGACATTCAACAAGCTTGTAATCTGTTAATTCATATTAGCAGCGCAATTTGCTTTTGACTTTTAGCGTTGACTCGAGCTTTCATACACTGTCTTGAGTCACTAGATCTGATGCATAGGTGAAAATACGCGGATGAGCACTTCCTCACACAGTCTCTACAAGGTCAATATTAGTATACCAAAAACTTCAGGGCAGCAACTGTGAGAGTTTTCATTTAGCTTACACATTTAAATTATCAACTATTCTGCCGCAATAGTTTACCCTGTTTCTCAAAGGTTGCTCAAGTAGCACCATGAGATGCCTGTTTTCCATCCAAAGGTACACTTTCTGTAAATCCGTCGACATGAGAATGTTCGATTCACAGGAAATAGTGCCTGAACCATAAAAGTAAGGTCTCGTTGTGTATTATCAAATCACGAAATTGAGATCCTGCATGCCCTGGGGCGTGCTGGCACTAGACGTCAACAGCACTCCCGGATAAATGTTGCGTTACTACAACTTTGAGCGCGGTGTCTCTCCTCATGGCACGCATAGAAAATCAAGTGAGGACGTGTTTCTATAGGACAAAGTGCTTGGGTCAGGTTGCCAACCTGATTTAATGATAAGGGGAGCCATAAAATAGACTACTGCTGCTGCTGTACGGCTGCGCACAATGTGTTTTTTAGTGCGTGGCATGTAGCACACATTTACATTAACTTTTCTCACCACAATATACACAGAAATGAGGATGATCTCATCTTGAATTGCACCATCAGATAAAGAATTTATATAAATAATGCTATTTCAGGTAATCAATGCTTACGTGGGTTTCTGTCAATCGGTCGATACAGTGAAACTGCGTAAAAAGTATCAGAGTGACACGGAATGAAACATGGGTTGTATATATCGATGATGATGATGATAGGGCTGTCTAGGCGAGAAATGTATGGATGACAATGCCAAGGAGACGCGCAAAAAAAAGCAGGGCCCATCCATCGACGATTCAGATCTACAATGGACTACGCATATCGCTGAATTTCCAACTTGTTTGAGATGGCGTAATAAAAAAAAAGACCCTTTTCTTGTCAGCGTAAAGCGGAAATGCTCTATCATGTTCTACTTGATATCAAATCAAGCTTAATTAAAAAGAAGAATGTATTCGAAATCGGGTGCTCTCTCCCTCTTGCTCTCGCCTTGTATATGCAAAGCGTTTGCTAATCTATCCTTCACTGTTCCGTCATGTCTGATAAGGATGGTGCAAATTGATCTATCGGGATCGAGGATTTAATGAACCATTTAACCGATCTGATTGGGTTCAAATGGATTGAAAACTTTCGGTGTGTGTGTTGACTCTCCGCATCGAAATGCAAATGCTGTAGTGAAAACCTGGGGAAATGGGTCAGTAGTAGCCAGCGTTTACATGTAGCAGTAGGATACAAGGCAGGTATTCAACGCACGTATCTGTAGTCGACATTGGGCCCAATATTTATGTTTTCTGTCAAATGATATGGCTTTATCAGTGGCTTATTATTGTTACACTTCTCTTGTATCGGAGCGACAGAGTTAAAGGGGTTCTTTCAAAAAGTCTTATATATATAATTAGGTTTTGTGGAGCACAAACACAGTTTCTAGGTTCTTATTTCTTCTTAATTTTTTTTTCTTGACAAATAACAAAACATGCTCAACACAACCGAGGATATCATCGACAACGCTTCCAACATCTTAATTGAGGAGGCTCTCAGCATCAGCGAGGCTGCACAGAGATTGAAGTCCAACACAGAGTCAAGAGATGGATACCATCAAGCCATCTATCTCATGTTCAAGTCTTTGGATGCTGGAGGTAAAGTCATTGTCACTGGTGTTGGTAAATCTGGAAAGATTGGCGAGAAGATTGTGGCTACCATGCTGTCAACCGGCACATGCGCTACATTCCTGCACCCGGTGGAGGCATTGCATGGCGATCTCGGCACAGTGCAACCCAATGATGTGGTATTGGCCTTATCCTTCTCTGGCAACACAGAGGAGCTGCTCATGCTGCTGCCTAGTCTGAAGCACCGCAACATTCCTGTCGTTGGCTTGGGTGGCAATGCAAAGAGCAAGCTGGCAAGAGAGTGTGCGGCATGGATTGACGGTTATGTCAAGCGAGAGGCCGGCGACATTCCTGCTCCAACTTCATCCACTACACTGACATTGGCTCTGGGAGATGCCTTGGCATTGACGCTGGCCAAGTTGCGCACAT
The DNA here is from genome assembly GCA_010203745.1 of Mucor lusitanicus. NCBI lineage: Eukaryota > Fungi > Mucoromycota > Mucoromycetes > Mucorales > Mucoraceae > Mucor > Mucor lusitanicus. The sequence goes on along the minus strand of JAAECE010000004.1, from coordinate 3,245,344 downwards.
TTACCACCGACGGATTTGCGCTGAACCATCCTGGCGGCTCCCTGGGCAGACGGTTGCTATTAAAGGTCAAAGACATCATCATCGACTCTTCCAAGGTGGCAACAGTGAATAGGAGCACATCATTGGACATTGTTATCATGGAAATGACTCGACACCCTAAAGGCTCCGGCGTGATTGTTTTGGAGGATGATCTAGTCGACAGCAACAGCAGCCATCATATCGAAGAAAGCACCAATAGCAACTTTTTGTTCCCCTCACCACCCATTTCAGAAACATCCTCTGTGGAGGACTACGACATTTCCGCAAAGAGCAGCAAGATTGCAGGCGTCATCACACATGGAGACATTCACCGAGTCTTGAAGTCTGCCACCAAGGAAGGCATCTTTCAAATTCGCGCAGTCGACATCATGTCGTCGAACCCAGTGGTCTTTCAAGATGAGGGGTTGGCTTCGGACGCGGTGACACTGATGAAGGAGAAGGACATTCCTCTGTTGCCAGTGATAGACAGCGACAAACACTGGGTTGGTGTTGTCACATTGAAAGACCTGCAAGAGCTCTTCTAGTTCATTATCCATCATCTTACTATACTTGTATTTTTAGCCGCCCTTAATATCCACACATACACACTCAATCCATTACGCACATTTTACATATGAATAAAAATCCACTTGCACTTTTTCTTACTAATATTACCAATTCAAGTAACTTACTAATGCGTAATGATGGATATGTTTTTCTGCCATTTGATCAGGCGAAAAACTCGAATGTTTCTCAACACTTTGTTTCTCCCATGGATCAGCACCTTGTGGTGTTATTCGGCATACACCCGAGCGCCTCAGCTCGTTGGCTGTGTGTAGTAAGTAGCATCATTCTCTGCGCAATTCCCTTCAATAGACGACTGTCAACTGCACTCATAAAGTCACATTTCGAGCCAAAACTCTTTATATCTGTGCCCTTTTTTTTCCTCCTAGATCTATATCATGTCAAAGCGAACTATTGAAGAAGCAGATATACCACACGACAGCGAGCAGCACACCAAATCAGCTAAATTACCAGAGCAAGATGAATCGGTGATTGACATCCGCAAAGCACAATCACTGCTGCTTGCACGATTAAACGGCATTGAGCTCCCTCATCAGCTACACGGCATTGACAAGCAATACAACACATTGCATCGCATACTCAAGCAGACAGTGACAGCTGGAGAGAGCAACTCTTGTTTAATTGTAGGCAACCGAGGCACTGGTAAAACAGCACTGGTACGAACTGTATTACGCGATCTTCAGAAGCTGGAGAACGAGTTTTACATCGTCAAGCTGAATGGGTTGACAGAAACAAACGATCGTCTTGCTCTGAACGAAATTGCTCGCCAACTCGTCACTGAACAACAGGATCAACCAGACCGCACCTTTGTAAGGATACATATTCAATGATAGGAAAACAGGATATGGACTGATGATTTCCATGACAAACTAGACATCATTTGCAGATTCATTTGATTATTTACTGTCCTTGCTGAAATCAGGCGACAAATCCTCCTTACCAGTGGTATTTGTATTGGACGAATTCGACTTGTTTGCCCAGCATCCCAAGCAAGCTCTCTTATACAACCTGTTTGATGCTGCGCAGAGTGCTCAGAACCCCATGGCAGTTATTGGACTGACGTGTCGATTAGACACCCTTGACTTGTTAGAGAAGAGAGTCAAATCAAGATTTTCGCATAGACAAATCTACTTGTTTCCATCATCCAACTTTGGCGAGTTTCTAGACATTGCAAAAGGAACGTTGATGTTGCCTGAAGAGTACCGAGGAAGTGATGCGTTCAATATGGATCTTGAGGAGCTGTTTCAAAACCCTACCGTCAATGGTATCTTGAGACGTATATTCGACATTTCAAAGGATATTAGGATGTTTCAAAAGATATGCGTAGGTTTATTATACAAAGGTCTATTCAGAAATCGACTCACACCCATCCTTGTCTAGTTTCCAGCTGTTTGCAAACTGAATGGACAAGCGCCATTTTTATCAATTGAGGAGTTTACGGAATCCAGTCTGGTGCAGCGAGCAGACTCTAAAACTGAACTACTCAAGGGAATTGCACTGCTAGAATTGGTGTTGATTGTGAGCATGAAGAAATTACTAGAAAAAGACGTTACAACGTTCAACTTTCAAATGGTGTATGACGAATACAAGGATTTTATGAACAGAACACAGGTCAATGGTATGGGATTTGGCATGAAATTGTACAAGCGAGCCGTTGCACTCAAGGTACGTGTGTGTAGTATGGAAAGCCTCATGTTGCGTGCCAGTGTAATAATCATATAATGTAGGCTTTCGAGAATCTACAAATGTTTGAATTGGTATGTCCAGTCGATGCTCCTGGAAAATGTCCAAAAGAATACCGTATGACCAAGCTCATGCTGGAACAAGCTCAAGTAACTGAAGCTGTTCTCAAGTACAACTGCTCGCAAATGATCAAGAAATGGGCTACCAATGCTGCATAGACACATACATAACCCATCTCGTTCTACTACTGTATAAAAGAAAAAACGCTTGCAACACTAATAAATCATCTGTATATACAAACACACATACAATCCTCTTATGAGAGTTAGTTTCATGGATGAAGACCATTGTCATTTATAGTGTACATGCAAAAAATCTTTCTTTATTTATATGTATTTACAGTGAATGATGAAGCTATGGACACATGAATTTATTCATGCTTGTGCTTGGGTTGATGAGCTTGTTCCCTTTGCTTATGAGCCTGCTCCATTCTTTGGATAGTTTCTCTATCCTCTTCAGCCAATTGTTCGTCCATTTGCTCGCCACGAGACTTCTTGGTAGCACCATGAGCGAATTCTTGTTGGTGATGCTTTTCTAATTCCTTGACGTTGTCAAACATTTGGTTATGGCCTTCAGTGGACTTTTCATAGGGACGACCAGCTTGCAAAGCGGCTTCGGCGTGAGCAATTTCAGAGTTTCCGTGATGAGACATGTTTAGTTTTTATATAAAGATGATATTGTTGTAATGATAAAGCAAGAAAAGAGAATGAAAATTCCTTGGGCTTTTTATACGATTTATTAGAAACAGAATCATGCAAGATGGGGTTTCAATAAGATGGCCATGAATCGTTCTTGATGTCATGGGTTAGTAAGTTCAAAAGGGTATTTTTTTCCAGCAGACACTAAAAAAGCAAGTGTTAAATCATTCGGAACTGATGAAAGACGGATTCCGCGTATTTTCCAGTCTTGTTCTTGACCAAAATGTCCTTGATACTGGTAGGTGGATCCAAGCCCAAGTTGTAAGCTCGTTCTACATGTACAGATGTCAATGATACTCGTGCAATGTATGGTCCAATGTGTGCAATTGTATACCCCATCTATCCAATCTTTTTATGCCGACACAAGGGCCAAAGGCGTAATTTAAATCAAAGGCCCTCAAGAGCTTGTCTGTCTCGTCTAAATGTTCTTGATGAACTATTATAGTTTCAAATTCATATTTTTAGGATCCATGATGTAAGAATTGCTCATTTGTTATATGCCTGTACGTACTTTTACTTTCAGGCTTGTTACTAGTAGCTTTCGTTTGTTGTGGTTCTTGATGCGTGCCGATTTGGATGATGCTTTCATCGTGTACAGATTTGAGTTTCTGCTGCTGTCTTGTGTTACGCCGATTTTTGGGTAAATTAAGCGTGGATTGGCCTTGCTTCTTGGGGGGCATTGTATAGTTTGTTTGTAATATGGATATAAAAAAAAAGGAGAGAAGAAGGGAAATAAAGAAATACGTCCATTTAATAGGAAATTATCTTTCGCAATCAATCAGGTGAGAAGTAACCTTGTTTCAATGGCCATGTTTGATGAAAATCTTGTTGATATCCTGGTTTTTTCTGCCATCCATGATGTAACCAACATGTCAAACTTTGGGTCGCAAATTCAAGTTGAGAATATGCATTGATCTTACCGTCGTGCCTGACTTCAGCGTAGACGAGTATATACTATAGTTGATATATGAGTGTTTTAATCATGTAACAAAATGCTGATGCTTGGCAGAATTTCATTATTTCTCGAGGAGCGGCCAGCTCTACTGCAGTAACCAAGGTGTCTACAGGCACGCTGGATGCATATTTGTCTGAAGCGCGCAGATGTACTACTAAATGTCTTGTTTCTAATCCCTCTCGCATCAACATGGGCCTAAGAAAAAAGGCTATTCTTTTGAGCGGGATGTGGAGTATGTCTGGCTCGATCATGCAACGAAAGCTCACTATGCTCAACTCCATGCTCACGTATGGTCACTATGTAGATTATCAAGCACAAAAGACCATACCTCAGAATGAAGTTCTTTGTAGTGGTCAGAAGGATTGATCTCCGTTGTAACAAAAAAATGGCGGGGGTGAAAGCCTTAAAAGTTTCTTTCTTTTCCCATCATTACATTTCAAACATGGCACAACGCAGAGTAGTAGTTACAGGCTTGGGCCTTGTCAGCCCATTGGGCGTAGGCGTAAAGACGGTATGGAAGAACCTGCTGGATAGTCAATGCGGCATTGTATCGTTAGCTGAGCGCGAGGGGTTTGAGAAATTACCAGTACGAATTGCAGCCGAAGTGCCCAAAGGCAGTTTTGAAGATGGCAAGTTTACAGCAAGCGAATGGCTGGATAGAGGCGTAAGGATGACAACGTTAAGGATGACAACGTTGAGTAAAAGTATGCTCTCCGATAACTGAATACAGCGAAACTAGGACGATAGAACCATGGCCAAGTTTTCCCATTATGCGATCGCAGCAGCTCGTCAAGCTATCAATGATGCGCAGTGGATTCCCGAGACTGATTTGGACAAAGAAAGAACCGTATGTAGTCGCTAGATCATGGATACGGTGGATAAACTGCTCACAAACACAAAATAGGGTGTATGCATTGGATCTGGCATGGGCAGCTTGGAAGACATTGTTGACACCTCCGCTGCGTATTCATCAGGCGTAAGGCATCACATCACGATATTGGCATGAAACCATGTGCTGACGGTGTATGGATAGGGCTACAGAAAGGTGTCGCCCATGTTTGTTCCCAGAATCTTGATCAACATGGCAGCAGGCCATCTCACCATGAAGTATGGATTTCAAGTAAGTTGTCCATCACAACATGGCCCCAATCCACTGCATGAAAACTGATATCCGCTTCAAGGGACCCAATCATGCCGTATCCACTGCCTGCACAACAGGTGCACACGCTATAGGAGATGCAATGCGATTCATTCAGTATGGCGACGCAGATGTCATGGTTGCTGGCGGTACCGAGGCGTCAGTGCACCCACTAGCCATTGCAGGCTTTGCCAGAGCCAAATCACTAGCATCACAATATGACGACAAGCCGACAGAGGCATCACGGCCCTTTGACAAGGACAGATCTGGATTTGTCATGGGAGAAGGATCAGGTGTTGTTGTTTTAGAGGAATACGAACACGCTAAAAAGAGAGGAGCCAAGATATACGCAGAACTAAAGGGCTATGGTCTTTCTGGTGATGCCCATCATATGACTTCACCCCCAGAGCATGGACAGGGCGCTGTTCGATCCATGCGACGTGCATTGCAGGTAGCAGGCCTTTCACCAGCAGACATTGATTATGTCAATGCACATGCCACGAGTACACCAGCAGGAGATGTTGCTGAAAATAGAGCCATTAAAACCGTGTTTGATGGCCATTGGGACAGCATCAACGTCTCCTCCACCAAGGGAGCCACAGGCCATTTATTGGGCGCTGCCGGTGCTGTAGAAGCCATCTTCTCCATCCTGTCTGTTCACAACAATGTGATTCCTCCCACACTCAACCTACATCAACCTGCCAACGAAGAATTCAACCTGAACTATGTCCCACTTGTGCCTCAAGAGAAGCAAGTGAGAGCTGCCATTACAAATAGCTTTGGTTTTGGTGGTACAAATGCCACGTTGTGTTTTGCAAAAGTTTAGTAGTAGTAATAAACAGGAAATTTATCTCAAAGGACTATAGGGTAAAGGCTTCATGATGAAGGATTGCATATTTTCCACCAAGCGAACTAGGAGTAGTTGATTGATTTAAATGAATATTGTACATTGTGGCCATTTAACTGCACTTACCTGTCTTGTACACAGTTTCAGCCCATCCCTCTGACTTCCAGGCATCTTCTCTGGTCGTCTTTCGCGTTTGCAAATCACTACATATTGAGCCACATTAGCAGACAGCATCTCAACTTGTTGGCCATGACGTGATACATTACGGATAGGTCCACATGTGATAGACAGAATTCAGTTCGCCCAGTTGAGTAAACCAGGCGCCTACAGGCTCACAAAACTGTCTTCTGCACTCGAGGCCCTTGCGCCAGTACATTTCCCATTCCAGCAGCCTACCTGGCTTCAATACATACTTGCGAAGCTCAAAGATGCCGTTGGTTACTCTTGGAGGCGAGGTCTGCCAAAAGTCAAATTCAAGCATGATGCTGTTTTCTCGCGATACTAAAAGAGGGCCCAGTTTCTGCATGAATGCGATATGGTCAGGATTGCTTTCCAATCTGTCTGAGGTATGCTTATGGCCAGGATAGCCTTTGTATTCCCAAATGTGCACTGAATGCGTGGCATACGTGGGTTAGCGTATATATATATACAAGCTGAATGAACTGGCAAAGTCCATGTCACCTACCAAATGTATCCTGCTGTCCAATCTCAACCGACCAACTACCACATAAATGAACATCATTCAAAGGGTCGTTTGCAACTTTTGGAAGATGATCGGATCTATAGATGTTGGATATGAGAGATATGATTCGAGACATGCAACGCTCTACAATGCTTACATTAATTCCTTGTATTCGCTAATCTTGCCAGGCTTCACTTTGTGGACTACAGGACGAGTTGTAGCCTTGATTTCCATGCATGTGATATAACAAGATAAACTTACTCTGAAGTTCATGCACATATTTTCCTCTGGCCAATATCTTTGAATGCGTTTCACCATCGATTGCTCTGAGGACCTTGTTGCCATAAATCAGGTTTTCAAAAAACGCATTTCCTCCTGATTGCTTTGCATTCGTTGTGGGCTCATTGGGGTCATCCTCGTATGGTATTTTCTGTTTGACAAACGAAATCGCGCCTTGTGTATGCAATAATCTGGGGGACATTGCTATTGTTCTTGTGGCAGCAGCAGGAGCGAAATAACGCTGTGATTGCGCAAATCTGGACAACATATGTATCAGTTTTGAAAGATGGAGAGAGAGTAAAAGAAGAATAATGAAACGGAGGACTACTATCCAAGGTGATGTACATCACAAACTACACACAACAAACAAAGGGATTGTTTGATCCGGTCACATCAAACATATTCACACACTTGCATCTGTCACACTGAAATGTCGCATGAAAAAGCCTTACTTTCATGCAGAATGCTCGAGTGCTTGTCTGTTGAAGTTTGTGTATATATTGATAGTATATAGGTGTCATTGTTTTGAAAGTATGAATGCGGTGCGTTGCCATGGCAACCAGGTAGTGTCGTTTCTTTTTTTCGACATCGTTGGCCGAAACATGCAATCTACATTTCAGCAAGTATCATTCTAGATGCCAGTGAGATCAGTCGTAAATATCGTTAAGTGGGAGGTATTCTTTATTTCTACAAAAGTCGAGATTGTTCTCTAATGCCGAATAGAGTTGATTCATGCATCGAATGGCTTCCATTTGTACTTGAGACCACCTTTGATTTCTACTGGTTTACCATCCAACATGGTGTGTCCTGGATTTGTTGATTTAGTTTCTGATGAAATGCACCAATTGAATGAGCAGTTCTTACCTTTCATGACTTGAACGCCCCAAGCTCGGCCGTTCTTGCCTTCCTAAATGTCATGTATGTGTCAATGGCACAGTAACTCACTCTATTGATGTGCTGTTCATAACTCACCTCCTTCAAATTCACTTTGGTTACCTCATAGTAGCTGTTCTTGAGCGTAGGATTGTTGACAAACTTATTTGGAACCTATGATCCCCATTCAGGTCATCAGTCTCGTTTGAAAATTACACAAATCATAGATCCAAATCCCCATCCCTCTTCTCCCCCAAAAACTAGACTTACAATTCTGCTTCCAACACCTTCATTGGGAAGAGTACGTAATAATTGAAACAAGTTCTTACCGCCCTTTGTCACTGCACTCATATTCAATGTTATATAGCGAAAAAGAAAGAGGAAGAAAGCCAACATGTAGGCAACCCTCCCACACCCTAGTTGAAAAATCCAAATCCCGGTGTGCGACGATTATAATAGCAGCAACGTCTCTTTATTTAGTTGTGCTTCTTATCTTCAGTGGAAACTGAGGGAATGGATGAAGATGAAGAGGGCTTCTTGACCCAACTAGAAAGATAGCCGCCCCAGGTAGCTGCAGGTGCCTCGGTGGTAGCAGCAGCAGGCTTGGTGTTTTGCAAATCCGGTGTTGTATTGGCACTGCTACCATCTTTGATATTGACATACGATTGCAACGAGTCATGACTATCAGTACGATCCAATTTGTTGTCGTCTGCCGCCGCAGTCGTAGCACTAGTTACGGTAGCACCACTGCTCGCAATAGGAGTTGGTGCCTCAATGTTAACAGGTGGTGCTGTTTGTGATGTGGATGATGATGATGCTGTTGTTGCTGATGCTGGTAGTGATGATGATGAAGAAGGGGTATCTTGTTTGTTGTTGTATTGTTGCTGGTATCTATTGGCTGCACTTGTAATCAATGTAGAGAACAAATTGTATGGATTGATGATATAGCCTCCAGTTCCATTATCAATTGCAGTGTCCTTTGGCTCCACAGGCTTACTCGTCTGCTCAGCAGATAAGCTGTGCGTTGTTTCTTGCTGCTCATTTTCATGGCCCTTGAAAACGGCATCCGTAATGAGTCTCTTTACGCTCTCAATCAGCTGCTTTCCATACAACACAATCGTCTCTTTCAGCTTGGCTTGGACCTCCAGCAGTGCATTGTCAATGTGCTCTTCATGTGCGTGTAAGAAAGGGTCAAGGTATTTCGTGTAAAACACAGAGGTTCCCTGTCGAGCAATGTTGAGCTACGGCTAGCTGACATGGCGCATTGCAAACTTACCTGAGTTTGAGGCAAGATGAGCCATAATACGACCACCAGCTTGAATTCTGTATAGAACGGGATCCTATTCATGCGCATGTTAGTCCACTGTCCTATCAGGCTCACCACGGTCATAAGCTACCAGAACAAGAATATATCCGAAAAGTACTCGATGGACAGATAAGTGATGGACACAATCCAAAAGGTCAACAGAGATCCGAATTCCTGTTGGTTGTTGACCTTGATGGCCTTGTAGCAGATGTACGCAGGATACAGCTGCAAAAGGCCTAATTTAACACAAAAGTATATAGCAGAAGTTATCATGGTGTGCTATTGATGTAAAACAAAAGAGAAAAAAAGGCCCATTTTCTCCTATTCATGCTTTATACTACTAAGCAATGGCGATGAAGCGGCATTGGTCGGAAATGCTGAATACCTTATTTCATATCAGCCGGGCTGTCAGGTGAACAGAAAGAGGGGGGGGGGGGTCTTTACAGTGGGATCAAGTGTGGTACCAATCATAAGGCCCAAAAGGAGGGCATTCAAAAAAATCCCACATAAATGGGATTCATGTCATATATCACCATATGGAATGTTTGAATGATTGCTTTATTTACTATTTTTTTTATTTACAAGATGGCATCTTCAAAGCGATTATTACGTTCTTTGCTAGTGACAGAGGCAGATTTCTGCAACAAGGAGTCGAATACGACAGCAGGGTTTTGATTCATGGCAATTTTCTTGCTTTCAATGTCGCCCCATCTGGAAGATGAAGCCGAGACAGCAGCCTTGGGAGCAGTGGCAGATGCAGCCTTGAGCAGCTCAGGTCTGATCTGCTGGAGCACCTTTTGGATCAGAGCAGCGTCTTGCTGGACAGTCTTTTGTAAGTTGATGGCAGTGGGAAAAGTCATTTTTTGGAATGGAAAAAGCAAAAGAAAGAGGATTAATGCAAGAAATCCAATTCATCCCAAAAAACGCCCATTTTATAGCTTTATCTTATCTTTTATTCTTGCCATATTAACACATATTATGATATTCTCACACAGCGTTTCTACCTTACATAATCGTGGTAGAGCTGTTTAGCTGCATCGATGGTTCCGAAAGTGGCACAAAAGACACCTACCATGGCTACGATGAAACAAACAATGGCTTCATAGTCTGTCCTGTGGCTACGATACCAGTTCAATTTCAACCAGAATATGGAAGGTAACACGAAAGATAAGGTATCTGATAAGATAGTTCCAACCAATGCCATAAAGTCAGAGAAATAAGGTATAAACATGGCGAAAATCCCACAAACAGCAACCTGGCCAATACGTAATGAAATTCGCATGATTTTGCTAGTCGCATTCTCCTGCTGCTTTTCTATTTTGAGCCACGACTCGATCCTCGTCGTAAACACATACAGGTAGAACGGAATGACGAGAATGACATGGATCGTGATGACAAACATGGCAATGTTCTGCGAGGATCCCACAGGCAGGCTCTTGTAGACGGGCGACTGGACATGGTCTCCAAAGACGAGGTAGCAGACGAGGCCCATGGTAAAGTACATGATGCTGATCACACATGTCGACACCAGCAGCACCTTGGACCATCGCTTGGGCGTGATCATGGACGCTTCTAAATGAGGGTATATGACATGGCCGCAATAGGAGAAGCTGAATGTGCTAAATGCGATTGGAATGTTTTTGGGTATCGCCATGTCGTGATGCACAGTGTGGATCTTTTCTGTATAGTCAGAGGACATGGAGACCACGCATACGACCAGCAACAGACATACGGTGCATAGTGAGGCAAAGGTGCTAGCATATAATACGTGTGTAAGCATAAATTCATGCAAATGCCACCCAATTTACCTGAGAAATGAAACATCCTTCATGTTCCTCACCAATATAAACGGCACACCAATGATGATGGCGATAAGCCAGATGCACGCTGTTCTTCCTAGCCATATAAATCCATTCTGTGCTAGGATGTCAGAGATATTCTCACTTGCCAAAATCATGTAAATCGTGGGCGTCAAGAACAGGAAGGCCTGAGAAAACACCCATCCAATGACTTGTCCAGATTTGCCAAACGCAGCAAGGCCAATGTCTGCATAATCTTTCAATCTACCGCCGCCATGATACCTAAACAACCTTATTTAGTCAATTTCAGGCACCAGTAACCATAGCAATAACCTTATACTTTTCTGCATAGAGGCATTTGATCAGTATAATGCCTGTAAAATGTGACATGCACGCACTCGCTATGAGGTACAGCAAGCCTATCCAGCCGGATTGGCTGAGGGCATGTGCAATGGCCAGTATGCCTGTACCTGCCACCACGCAACTGTGGGCTAAACATGTCAATATACATACAGATCAGATCAAACATGTCATTTTTTTTACATGATGCTAGACAGTGTGTTTGTATTGGATACATTTCTTTTCGAGTCTTCTTCTTCTTGTTCCTGTTCTACATCTTTTAGCGTTGCTTGTACTGGCTCCATGTCTATATGCTCATTGATTTCGTTTTCTACTATGGGTAATTTTGTGCCCTGATCAAAGGGAACTAGCTCAATGATATCGACAGTTTGTATTGTCATAGTATCATCATGATTGTATTTGGGTGGAGCAGATGTTGATCTCATGGTTATAAATCAAAAGAGAAAGGGAACATTTTGCAGAATCTCGGCTTCACCGTTTAAAATAAAGGTATTGAACTCGGTACAAAACATGCCGTTAGTAATATAAGAGGCACAACCAACAAACAATATATAGCAGCCAACCATTGGTTCCTCTTCTCTCATCGATCCAGCAACATACTGCCGTACAATCGCAGCAGAGAGGGCTATTATAAAGGCCAACTACTTGGCTGCGATGGGCGCTTTCAGTATTTAAACTACAAAATCTAAGCCTGCCCTAAACCGTCGGGCGCTCATGATCAGGTATTTCGTTGGCCCACTTTCATTCAAATGTCTCCATCATGAGGCTTTACCAACACGATCGGGCCAACCTCGATGAAATGTCACTACTAGGCACGTTACCTCAAAGCAAGCCATTCCCATCATCATCAACCTAGCTTGAGCTTTGAAAGAGCACGCTTTCGCAACAAAATCATATATTTGATCTGCAACATCAATCTTTTATATATTCAATAAGATAAATTTTAAAAAGGATACAACATGGTAATTAAAAAGAAAAGGGGTAGGGCAGGAGGGTACTTTTTGCTGGTATTTTTCGCTACCTGTATTTGGTGTTGCCATCATAAACTTCCCCGCCTTTGCCAGTATCTACACGTACTTATTTCTTCTTGTGGGATTTCTTCTTGCCGTCGCTGGACTCATGGGATGACTTTTTTGACTTTTTCTTTTCCCTCTTCTCGGCCTTCTCAGCCTTCTCGGGAACGGGCTCAGGAAGAGGCTGCTCTGCCTTACGCTTGGTTGGTGTGGATTCGGTAGGCTCGCCCAGGGTAGCTTTGTAGGTCTTTGTCTCTTTGTCGTATCTAGCCTTTTCCTTCTCGGCAGCCTTGATGAAGGGTTGCTTTTCCTTGTCACTCAAAGCGTTCCACTTCTCGCCAATGATCTTTGCGATGTCAACAGGGCGGACGGTAGGGTTTTGCTTGACGACATCAGGACGAACAGACTGGGAATAGAGCATGTAGCTACTCAGGTTTCTCTTGGGAGCATTGGGGTCCTTTTCGACCTTCTTCTTCTTGGGCTTCTCAGTAGAGGCGGGAGTGGCGGAGCCTTTGCTAGCAGCATTTGAGGAGGAGGCCTCAGAGCCAGCAAGCTCGTTAGAATTCAATAAAATTTCAGAGAAATCTTTTAAATTCTTTGTGAGGTTTTGGATGACTTGATCAATCTATGATTTGCAGGGTCAGTAAATGACACGCACACAGATGATGAAATCCCACAAATTATAAACCTGTACTTACGCGACTTCTATCAGTATTTTGCAAAACCATTTTCCAACCTGATGTATTTGTTTGTTTATGGGAAAAAAGAGCGAAACAAAGAGGAAGCGTTTCCGCCCAAAATTTAAAAAAGGGATGGAAAAAATTGTTTTCTCTCTGGGCCCTCTCTTTTTCCCCCAATGGCGGCAGCATTAGATTGGGTTAAAAATAAAATTTTAAGGCGGATTTTTTTCTGTGGTGTGGTAGTAGGGGGCGTTGTATCAGCGGGAGAGAGGTCCTTTGTTGTTGTTGTTGTTGCTGCTGATTTTGGCCGGAAATGGAAGGGGAAGCAAGAGAGGGGCAAGGGACGGGGGCAGGCTAAGGGGGGACATCATAGTATGGGCCTCCATCTGATGTCTCGAAAAAAAGGCACGATATTAGCAGTGAAACTTTTTAATATATTGGATTTTTTATTCATAGACGCCATCATAAAGTGCATGCTGTTGGTGGCTTCATGTTTCTCTCTTCTCGCACATGTTGCTCTGCTAGATTATAAAATTTCAAAAGCATGAGCAGTTCTTTTGCCAATAATCCAATCCAGAGCATCAGTGCATTTTCAACTAAATCCAATGCAGTAACCATGGCAACCGCTGTGCCATTCGAAACCACCATTTCTGTTGCACCTGTAGGCAGTATCACCGGCATGCCCTCCGTTGTTGTAGCACAACCATCATCTTCTGCCCCGTCTACATCTGCCGCTGATTCATTACGGCCCACACCTACACTCGCAACTGGTACTACCATAACAGACGCACGCCGCCAGCATGGCCTGTCGCACGGTGCATTAGCCGGTGTCATCGTGGGCTCAGTGATAGGCGGTCTAATGGTGCTAGGATTTGTTTGTCTGTTCATCATACGCAAACAGAGGTCCAAGAATCATCGCATCTCATATCAAAATCAAGAGAAATCGCCACTGCCAATGGATATAATAGCAGCTGTTCCCAGCACTCCACAACAACATTTGAGGCACTCGTATCGAAACTCGGCAATGAGTCAGAATAGCACACTTCGATCGCTTCATTCACAGAGGGTCACAAATAACATTACACCGTTTACAGCGCCCATAAGCACCCTGACTACAGAATTCTCAGTGGAAAGCCCCTCGACACCCATCATTGATGAGGACTTTTGGCAGAATTCGCCTCCCATTGGCACATTTACCATCATCTCGTCCTATACACAAACACTGGATGATGAGTTATACATTCGGCCTGGAGATCAAGTTCAAGTGTACACAGAATATGACGATGGATGGTGTCTTGGTATCAACCTGACACGAGGTGGTTGCAGAGGTGTGTTTCCTCAACATTGTCTAGGCGAGCATCAAGAGCCCTGATAAAACGTGGATTAAACCCGCGCGCACGCCTGTCAGTTACTGTATTCTGTGGCTGATACGTCTTGTGCAGCATGGTCGCCCGTTGTCCTCCTTGACTAATTAAATAAAAGTAAATTTCAATTTGTGTAATCTTCCATTTTTCTCTGTTGTCCTGTACCTGTATATAATGTAATCATTTCCTTTATACATTCATAATAATTGACAACAATACATTCGTCAGCAAAAAAAGAACGAATCTAGGCAGGCCTTTTGATCCAGCATGTTTCTTAATGTTCATTTTCCAATGATTACTTGCTTAATTTGGAAAATCCATGCTAATCAGCATCTTCCTCCACTTCTATTTTCAAGATGATTGTTTATATTAAACAACAAAGGTGAAAAGTCAAGGTACCTCGAGCAGAGATGGGAAGGGCCCACCATTCATATAAATAGGCATTGGCAATTTGACGTTTTCTATTCTCTCATTCCAAATTCATTACAAGCATTTTTTTGATAAAAATCACCCTTTCCTTTCCCTACCAACAAGATGAAGCTTTTGTTTGTTATTGTTCTCTTTATGGCCTTGTTGACATTGACATCTGCCTTGTCTGATCATGAGAAGCGTCGTCGTCATGAACGCAAGCATAGAGATAGAGGCCGTCGTCATAGATCCTCCTTGTCTTCAAAGAGAGCTGCTCAATCATCCAGAAAATCAAGATCATCCACCAAATGGTCTACTACCACCACTACCAAAAAGAATGGCAAGACGAGTACCTCCACCAAGAAATCTACCAAGACGGCCACTCCTACTCGCACTACTACCACTACCAAGAAATCAACCACTACTACTCTGACTACCAAGAAAGCCGCGCAAACATCCTCCTCTTCGGGCGGTGGCAAGTATTCCGGCGAGGGAACCTACTATGATGTGGGACTCGGCTCCTGTGGTCAAACAAACTCCAATTCTGAAATGGTGGCTGCCCTGAATGCTCCTCAGATGCAAAATGGAGCCAACCCAAACCATAACCCTCAATGTAACAAGAGCATTAGAGTCACTAACCCTGCCAATGGTAAATCTGTCACTGTCAAGATTGTTGATACTTGCCCTCCTTGTTCATCTGGTGATGTGGATCTCAGTCCCAAGGCTTTTGCTGCCATTGCTGACATGGACCTGGGCCGTATCCCCATCAAATGGGATTGGGCTTAAATAATGTGTATAGGCAGCAGCAGCAGTGTTGATTGTAATAAATAAAATTGTTGAACTAGGCTGGTTTTCCTAGTTGTATAAATCAGAAATCTTCTATTGTTGAGCGTCATTTAAATGTTTCCTCTCTTGTCATCTTGATCTTGTTTCTCTTTAGGCTTTTCTCCCACTAATGAAGATGTCTAAAAATAGTCGATCCGAATTAAGGGGAGCCACGTTTTGTTACTCTTTTGACAGGCATATCCGACTAAAGTTTGAGTCTTTGACCATAAAGGTTCAAGAACCTATCATAAAGCTTTTCAATCAAGTTGAAATATACTAAAATCTCATATTTCTACCCTTCATTAGCGCGTGATAACCTTCCCAAAGCAGCCTATCCTGCTGATCCAGCTTTTACACCATGCTACGCATCCTTTTGAAATAGAAATGGCTCATATTAGGGAAGATAGCGTACTTGCACTGGGTGCTTCTACTCAAACGTATGCAAAACACAGCGAAATTTGGGTGGATTTGGGTAGTAATTCCTTGCGTTTAAGGCTATTTTAAACCGCCAAAATAGCACCACGCAGTTGCTCTTGACTAATACTAACTTTCTGATGCCTTTGCTCCACTTTTTTGGGATCATCGAAAATTGACCAAAATCCTTCATTTTTTCATGAGGTACCCCTCATGGTTTTCATCAAAAATCAAACAATCACGTTTTTAGCCTCGAAAATGAACACTTTTACTAAGGCACATATAAGATCAAAATGCTCCTCCAAGTCAAACGCATCCAGTGAGACTTTGTCCGTGAGACGTTTATATGCAAAATGTTGACATTCTTGCAAAAAACCAAAGTTCAGTTTTTTTAAATTTTCTCAATGAGTTTATTCAAAACATATTAATTTCTTTGCACCATTAGATCCGCATCAAAAAGCACTTCAGAAATGCATTAGAGGGCTTAGGATGAGTAAACATTTTTTATAGTAGAGTAACTCAAAATAGGTTGCACGATCTTCAAAAAGTCTGAAAATTAACAAATCTGGCAAATAAATCCCGAGCGGAGTGTTTTTGATTTTGGCTGGCAACTTCAGTTTACCGTCACTACAAATTGAAACGCGAACGATTAAAAGTCAGTATATGTCTGCAGACGTGATCCCATTGCTGTATTCACTTACCGAGGAGGTAACGCTCTAAGGGTCCGAAGACGCAACCGTGTTTGTTACGGCGAGCAAGAGAAGAATGACATCAAGTTCCTTGAAAGCATTGTATCCAAGCCAAAAAGTACTTCGTTTGTGATCATAACCACGCACATAAGCAATGTTTTAGGCATTGGCACCGTTCGACTTGTATATGATAAGCAACACTTGTCAAGGAATCAGTCGGCAGAACCAGTCGCAATCATAGATAATTCATTTGCTTGACTGAGCTCTTGAAGCAATCAAAATCCACGTATTTACAGCATGCGACATGAAAATGAAGCGTAGCTTATTACGAGTGTTGAAAGCTTTGACGTGACGGTAGTAGTACAAGAGCATCGTCCCAATGACAGTAGCCAAACACCAGAGACTGAATGAACAACAGGATCTTGAAACCATGAACAAAAGGTTGCAGCAAACACCAGCACCAAAGAGACGTCGCATGTAGAGCCATAAAGAGAACCGCTGGATTAAAAAAACCCTGCACAAGATGGTGGAAGCAGGGAAAAAACCGTGCGGAATAGACAGCAAGGCATTAGAGACACCAAGCATTGGACCAAGAGACACCATGAAGAACACCACTGGCTTAAAAAACCCCTACCACAAAAGAGCAATGGCAGGGGAAAAACCGTGTGGGAGACAACAAGGCAATAGAGACCAAGCCTTGGACCAAAAGAGCACCATGTAGAGAACACCACTGGCTTAAAAAAACCCTGCTCAAAGGAGTGATCGCAGGGAAAAAACCATGTGGGAAAGAGATGCCATTCACCACTTGCCTTTGAGTAAACCGCAAGATGCGCAGTGGAAAAGCTCCTGTAAACAGAGAGTAAGTAAAAGATCCCATGAAAAGTGAAGTAGCATTACCTCCATGAATACACCACAGATAAGATCAGAGAGAACAGACACGCGTTCTTCAAGTATTCATGGAACCTGAGAGATCTTGCGAAAAGGCATTCCTATGAGAGAGCAATGAGCAAAGAGATTCATTCATTCAGAGCACCTGAGCCATACCAAAGAGAAGTACATATGATAGCGTGCATTCACCACCAGAGAACACAGTGAAAACCATGAGATAACTTGTTGAGTAAACAGTATCTTTCAGTGTCTTGAGAGAGCTTGATCATATGGCCACGCAAAACCACTACGCACGCAAACCACAGGAGAACCACCTTCCAATCTGGATACCATATATCAGTGATACAGACCTTTACCAGAGCCGCTCTTTGATGGAGTAGTACTTACCATTGCAGCAAGCCAGTGAAAGACAGGTGCTGCTTTGCCACCAACCAAAGAGACACTGGACAGACTTGAGAGACTTGAGATGATAAGAGCATAGCCTTGAGATCTTGAGGGACCATGTTTTTGATATATCAGTGAAAAGGACCTCTTTGAGAACAGCTTGTTTGGCAGGAAACTTACCACCATGCCACGACATTGAAAGAAGACCTTACCATCTAGAATAAAAGAGTAGATGAAGCATCTATTGTAAACCATGGAAAGACATACCTGATGTTGTTTCAATTGTGAGCGAAAGAATGAAAGAATGCAAAAGAAAGCGAGAGAGAAAGAGGGGAAAAAAACCTGTTTATTTCTACTAGTTATATCACTGATTGAATAAATCAATTACGCAAGTACCAAGACTTGACAAAAGCACTGGAACGAAGAGCAAATTACCTTTAAATGCTATCATCTAGGCAACTAACAAGAGTTCATGATAATGATGCGTCGAAGCAGTTTTGCATGGCTCATGCTGACCATGGTCTTCCTGTTTGTATTTGTCTTTTCATCACAAGCCAATTGAGCTGTTACTGTTGCGACTTTTTGATGTATAAGAAACGAGATGTGAACAAGATTATCTGATAAGATTAAATGGAACATTTTCTTTTCTCTTCTCTCTCTTTCTTGACGGCAACTCTTTTCTATTCGCAATTATGATTACATAGCTCGTATATAATGCTGATAATTGAATCAAGATGGTCAAAGGATGATAGGATAATGCTAATGCCACAAACTAGACGATGCAATGCTGCCACATTGACGTTTCCCGGCCACATTCAACAAGCCAACATCACACTCATGGACAACGGCTGAATAAACGCAATAGACACGTTCTCATCAAGGCCCATGAGTAGTTGAGTACAACATTAATGGACTTGCTCATGCATACACTCAATACCGATCTGATGTTGGCATCTTGCTTGCACTAATGTTTTAGCTAGATCAACACCCAACTTCTTCCATTCTTTTAGGAGACAGACAAACAATTGCACTGTATTGTGAATGTGATGCGTTCTATCCTCATTAAGCTTCTTTGGAATGGTACAGTGCGGATTTGTCGACACAGATCCCTTCAGTACTATTGATACAGTACTTGAAGAAGCTTCATGGTCTTGCATTTGACATGATTTATTAGGTACACCTGCTCTGTGACAGTTCACTATATTCCACCAATTTGCCATATTGAGAGGGGAGATTCGGATTAATGGTTTGTAACGTCTGTAAGAGCACTCATGTAAAATTTCGCGTTAGAAAAGGTACAGTAATAAGTTTCAGGATGTTTATGCATTCAAAGTTTTGTTCTTATGTTTTTGCCTTTCCAAATCAGGTACAAAAGGACTGTTGTTCGGTGATCAATTCGTATTGAGTTTAGCATTCATTATGCAGAAAAACGATACTTTTGAGGATGATAAGAGGGGTGTTGCCAAATAAAACAGTAATATTGCTTGACCTACTAGAGAATGATGGATTGTGATACTTTGAATATTAACTCTATAGTTATAGATGATACTTTATCAATCAGGATCATCCGATTCAACTGGAAAAACGTTTATGAGCCCCAACATGTCAGGTTTGACCTGATATAAATAAAGTGTGTTCTGCTCCATTCACATAATAAAGGCAAACTTATATCGTAAAGATAAGAAAGTAAGATTATGTCTTGGGATGTCAAATTGACAGGATAAATGTCTACAAATGATATCAAGTACATCAAATTCAAACAATTTGACACACTAATTCCGCTCAGGGGAAGATCCGTTTGGACTAGACTCAAAAGCTTTGATGGTTTTATGATGCTCCGTATATGGGACATCACGTTAAACTTCGGCTTCCATGGTGGCCACAGACTTAAAACTTTTAAGGATTCCTGCGTATGATTCCGAATATTTTACGATCAAAGTTTACCTTACAAGGAAATAGGGTATAAAAGTTGCTCCAAACATCTGTCATGACCCGTCGAAATAAAGATTGATTTGGAATGGTGCCTATATTCCTGGACAATGATAGGTGTTCACGACCAACAAGAAATGGCATGTGATACTCGAGAAGCTCATGTTTGTTATGTTGTCTTGAATTAGCTTATCATCTCGTAAATGGGTACATTAAAAACTTTGTAAACTAATGGCATTTTACTCAATTGGAACATTTCGGATTTCCTTAAAGTAACAAGGCGAGCATGCAAAATAGGAAAGAAAAGGAAAACAAGAGGTTTATTGTGTGATTGTATGTACATTGTGTCATTATGTAATTATGTATAAAGAGTGGGTAAATGGTATAAAGAAGCTACGCAGGGTGCAAAATTGCCTTTGATTTGGTACTTGTGGCATTGGTATTCGTTGTGTTATCAGCTGTCGCAGTCGCTGCTGCTGTGTGAATGGAGGTATGTGTGGTATCGATAGTATTTTCATTGCAACGTTGCTGGATCATTGGCTGTTGAGGTAAATTCACATTACAAATGTCCATTTGAATCAGATCACCATACAGTTTGATGAATGATTGAATATCTTGTGTGGATACCCACAAATCATAGCGAATCAGGCCCAAAAAGCTTCTTTCCATTCGATTGATATCTCTAGGTGTATATACAGAGTTTGTCAATGCTGATAGGTGCGTGCTGGTCAATCCTGTGCCAGTTTCAGAAAGGTATTTGGAACTCGTCAAAACTGCCGCTAAGAACAATCGATATGGTGTATCAGGTCCTCCCTTTGCATTATCAGGTAATTTTGACTTCAATCTCAAGAGGTAGATCAGAGTGAATAGCTTGACCGCACAAGGTAGACCTCCTCGGTAAGAAGAACGTTTGGTTGTTGTTTTGGAGTAGAGATCATGGATAAATTCGGTCAATGGTGGTAATGATCTGCAGTTTTTGTTGATTGAACAATTCAAGAGATTTTGTGCTGTTAACGTAGTAAAGGCTGCAAAAAAAGGATGATTGAGTTTATAATGGAAGCAGCTACATGTTGAATGAAATCATACCTAATAACGCTTCTGAATTATTTGAAATGACTTGAGTCGTATTGATAAATGACATTCGTAGTTGTATTGAAGAGGAACTAAAAGCATATAACTAGAGAAAAAGAGTAAAATGTGTAAAGTAAAGAGGTATATTTATACTAGATTAATAGGGAATTGTATATAATATAAATGGCAAAAATGCTAGACTGAATAAACCAATCAAACCAACAAGACTTATCGATGAAAATGTTTGTCCTGCTGGTGCTGAGCCGGAAGCCAGAAAAGAAGGGTTCATATGAAACCACACAAGACACTTTAAATCTTCCATTTACATAAGCAGCAATCCATATTTAGGGAGGTCAAAAGAAAATCATACAAACAAATGATATTCTTTTATTTAGTAGAAATTAATAATAATGTAATAGAGTATAGCTGGTAATGTGATTGTGAGGTGCACATTTGATTTTAAGAAGAAGTATTAGGTGCGGTAGTGGCTGTATTGTTGGTATCATTGGCAATGTCTGCGACCTTGATGGCGGCTTCACTACCAGTAGTAGTACCTTCAGCAGTGGCATCAGCAGCCGTGGTAGTAGGCTCAACTTTTGTAATTGGTTCTTCAGTAATTTTTGATTCAGGACCGACAGGTACGTCAGTAACAGGGGCTGCTGCTGCTGCTGCTTCAGATGTTGTAATGTCAGCAGATGGAGCCTTTTCTATCTTCTCTTGTTCTTGCTTGGAAGCAATTGGAATTTCCTTTTCCTTGGTGCTATTAGTCTTTTGATAGTCCTTGGGTAAATTGGCTTCATCAATGATATTGGTCAATGACTGATAGAGTTCGTCACTATTAAATACACATTGATGGGTTAGATTTCAAATGTCTCGACAAAAGAACTTTCTGCGTTTCGATTTACTTTGAGCAAACCACGAATTTCTTGGTAGTTGCCTCAGAGAGCAATGGACGAACCAGCTTGAAAATCATGGCTCCCCAATAGGGCACATTGACAAAGAGTTTGGCAGCCTATTTGAATGCTGCAGGTGAGTAAATGTAATTATAAGGTGGTCATTTGAATTGGCAGCCCTACCAAAAATTCTGGGTAATTATCTTGCATAATCTTGATGATTTCCTTTGTAGCTGTTTTGGCATTGCTCGAACGGCCAAACAGAGATGCGTTTTTGTAGTCGTGAATAACAACCATAGAGTCGGTGTTGACGAAATCAATCAACTGGACACCTCTTTCCATGACTTGAACTCTCCAGCGGATGAACTTGTCCTTGTCGCCAAATACCTTTTCTTGGTCAATATCGCCATAAAAGTTATAGCAAACAGGGCGGCCTTCTTTGTCTGTCTTGTAAATGTAACTGACTGATCCTAGAACACTATCGTCGATAGCCTCGTCCAAGAGATTGTCTGCCCCGAAATCCTTTCTCCAAATCAAGGTGTCAGTCAGCATTTGAGTAGCCTTGGTCAAGTCAGATTCTCTGCTTTTGAGTGAGATAACGATAGTCAAGTTGAAAGCTGGTTGTATCATTATACCTGGCTCTGATGAATTTGACCAAAAGGACATCAAGTCTAGGATCAGTTGACTCTTGATCAAGAGCAATGTCCCAAAGCTTGTATCCCTCAGACACCTGTGCTGCCTGTTTGATATCCGTCAACTTGGCCTTCAATTTGGCCACGGATTCCTTTTCAGCAGCGGTAATAGTTTGAATAGCCATTGAATTGTTGAAACTAAGGAGAGAAAGATAAAGAGGAAAATTTTTCAGCCTGTATTGGAGGCTATTCTGCTATTCCAACAAGCTTAAAGGTGCCACAAAAGAACGAGTTGTGACACCTCAGAAGGAATCATTTGCGTGCCGTGCTTGATTTTGAGGATGAAGCGAACACCTTGATATAGAAATGTGTATAATAAATACTAATCGAACGTTGTTCAAGGTGTGTACCCAATGTAGTAGAGATCGTATCAACAAAGCGAAATGAATAAAGCACACGCGGCCTTGTCCGTGAAATCTGCTCATGTCGTACTGAAATATTTATCAGATCGTTTTACTGGTACATATTCCATGGAACTGATCAAGGAAATCTGTGACATAGGATCTGTTTAACGGCGATAGGGAGGGAAAGGCTGTTAATCAAGCTTTTAATCAAACATTTGACAAAAGTTGTTTATATAATGGCTGTTCGTAGCGAGTGTAGCGAGGTAGAGCAGCCATTTTCGATAGTAAACTCTGTCTCAATAAAGTGGGAGCACTTTTGTTTCGTCAAAATATTGCATTTGAACATGAAGTTAACTGAGCTTTTAATCAAATAAACATTTGATGGAAGTTGTTTATAGAATGGCTGCTCGTGGCGAGCGTAGCGAGGTAGAGCAGCCGTTTCCTATACTAAATTTTGACCTAATGAATTGAGAGCGCTTTTGTTTCGTCGAAACATTGCATTTGAGCTCAATTACACTTAATTTAAGGGCAAGCTCGCTTGCATTGGCGAGACGTAAGCAGTTGAAAATCCAAGTTTTAATGTGGCAAATACATTTCTAGTTATATTGATACATATTATTGCAATAAAATCACATGTATGCTCTCATAGAGAAGCAATGGTTTACTAAATTTGCTTAGGAAGACAGCAAATGCCTTCTATTCACCGTTTATAGTAATTCCTGCTTTGCTTGAAACAACAGGTGTATTACAAATTATTTATTATATTTTGGAGCACACGCTTGGTGAGTAATTTATCCGTGAAGCTTAGGGGAAAAGTCTGTGGGTTTCGAGCTGCTCCTAGAGATGTAGTTAATAGAGGCAAAGAACCCAATGCATTCACGCAAGTATACTCAACTTCCATGTTAAGATACCAATCGAAACCATTCTAAATTCGCCCACCAGCAGAACAAGCCGAAATTTCTCAGGTCCTATGGCAATGACTCTTCTTCCTAGCCTCATTCAGATGCGGCTTTCAGACGACAAAAGTGCAGGATGAAATCTCTTGAAGTCAAGAGTATCTCATTATTCAACTACACTATGAAAAGGCTGTCCCTGAACACATACTCGCAATCCCCCTTGACGAATTACGATACCTTCCTAATGTCTTCAAGTCAAAGACGAGCCAACTGCAAATCCCTTTCATGTAGCTCGTGTCGTGATCAACGGCTAGAGCGTCTTGAACGTCCTCGCAGCGACAGTGGAGAGCAAAAGCTGCTCTTATTCAACACCATCGCAAGCTGCCCCGGAAGACAAACCTATAGCCCCCCATCATCATAACGAGCTATAGTGCATTGGAGGCACAAGATTTGTAAAGGCTTCGAAAATCCAAGGAACAGGGAATAGATTCAACTTGACATAGGGTTGGTTGACGAATATCATAGAAAGTTGCGATCGGTATCATTTTGGAGAGGAAATCAACGCAGACGTATCATGATCACGGTAGATTACTGTAAATACAAAATATATTCGCACTACTATAATAGCTGTTACATTGTTAGTTTTGTTTCTCAAATGCTTCAGCGATATGTTTACCTGGTAAAGAGAAGGAAATCATCTCCATCCACTGGTTCTAATGGCAATGACTCTTCTTCCTAGCCTCATTCAGATGTGGCTTTCAGACGACAAAAGTGCAGGATGAAATCTCTTGAAGTCAAGAGTATCTCATTATTCAACTACACTATGAAAAGGCTGTCCCTAAACACATACTCGCAATCCCCCTTGACGAATTACGATACCTTCCTAATGTCTTCAAGTCAAAGACGAGCCAACTGCAAATCCCTTTCATGTAGCTCGTGTCGTGATCAACGGCTAGAGCGTCTTGAACGTCCTCGCAGCGACAGTGGAGAGCAAAAGCTGCTCTTATTCAACACCATCGCAAGCTGCCCCGGAAGACAAACCTATAGCCCCCCATCATCATAACGAGCTATAGTGCATTGGAGGCACAAGATTTGTAAAGGCTTCACAAATCTATCATGAGAGTCAGACCTTTAAACAACTACGTGTGAGCAACCCTAAACTGTGACGGTTCCACATCAGCTTTCATGCAGGTAATGAATTTTGATCTCTTTTGCAATCTGTCCAACTTTTACAATGTCTTACTTTCTAAAAACAAAAGAAGAGCACTGGAATATCTCGGATGCTGTCAAAGATAAACTGAAAACTATGAATTCAGTAGAGCAAGCGCTTGATTCTATTCGGAGTGATCTTGACAAGAGAGATGAGCAAAAAGCAAGAGATTGGAAAAAGAAATGGAAGGCAAGTACTTTAACAGATGATTGTAATCAAAAAACGTGCTCACAGTTGTTAATTTAGAAGATGCGAAGGTTATATGTCGACTCATATGATAATTCATCAACTCGGTTGGTATAGAGCCTCTGTGTCTTCTTCATGGACGAGATCAACATATCTTACAATTTAGTTTCCCTACTAGCCAATTGCCAGCATCATCGTTATCAACCAGCAATATCACAATTGGAACCATCCAGTCCTCAACTTTGAACAATTGCTTGAATACAAGTGTAGTAACAGCAGTGAGTAGCTCTCTTGTGTGTGTACATTTCTTTCCCATGCTCTGACAACCTGCTTATCTTTGTGAATAGGGCGACAAGCGGTAAATCCAGAACGTGTTATGTTAACCGAGCTGTTGGAACACTTATAAAAAATTCCCTTTAGAAAAAATGAAGTCGACTTTGCTGCTGCAAGCAATAAAAAAGAGAAGCTATCAAGTGAAGCAGCGGAAGTCAACGCAGAAGACATTACTGACATCAATCAATCGAGTGATTTGGAAGTGGAAGGCAGCGCAAAAGCTACCGAAAACAGTGAATCAAATGATTGGGAGGATAATGACAGCGTCCTCATCGAAAAAAAGGTATGGAAGCTCTAAACGCAAAAGAAAAAACAGAGACTGATATGCGTACAACGGTTTGAATATGTAGAGTGTGTGGCAAGAGTGGCTAGATCTCTACGACTCCATAAGCAGAGAAGATCTGTTTGCATTCAGGTACGAATGCGCTAAACTGTCATCTGCAGAATGACTAACAGCAGACCATCATAGCCCCATTCTTTACAATGTTATCAGACTTGGATTTGGTTTAAGCCCGTTGGATAGGGTGCCCTATGATTTATATTATGAAACTCTCAATCATTACGCTGAAAATGCAGAAAATTCGTATCAATTCAAGTCGACAATTACCAATGGTAATGAAGCTTATATCGACAAGTTCATTGACTCTGTAAGTAAGCGTCTCTTTTAGTTTTCTATATTGAAGGATGATTAAACTAAAAGTTCTGTCTCTGTAGAAAACGCTCGGTGAGATGAAATCAAACTTGGTAGCAATCAAGGCATCGACGTCTCCATTCTTATATCGGCTCCTCAAGATCGTCTACAATACATATGATACATCCTTGGTTGATATCAAACATTCGGAATCGGCATTCAACCAGCTCGTTGTTGCACCTATCGTCAAAGCAGCAGCCAAGGAGCTATACCCCTCATTCCAAACGGTGTTCTTTCCAGGGGAAGAGAAATTAAAGGCACTTTTAGAGCAACTGAAGACGATTGATTCGAAAGTGGACAAACGCCATGGCTACAATGCCGATGGTATCATTAGAACTAGAGGCCATCAAGAATTGGAAGTGCTCATCTATGAAGTCAGCTCGGGATATCTGTATCAAGACAAAGCAAAACACAGCACTGATCACCATAAAGGCATGTTTGGCCTTTTATCCATGCTGAAAGCCATCGCAGATACTTACAAGCACGCCACCTTGACAACATTCATGAAACAAAAGGTCTTTTTTATGCAAGCCTACCACGATTGCCTGTATCTCTGGTCTTTACGTTGTGTGGAGGATAATCTGTATTGTCTATTCCGCGAAAGAAAGGTGCGTGTACCCTACCTTTTTGAGTCAAGGATCAACGATGTGCTGGATTTTGTTCTTTTCGCAAATGAAGTTAAGGTACGTGTTATACGGCAAATAGCGCATGGGGTTGGTATTGATCACTATATGAAATGCGTGCAGGTCGAACTGGAGCACTCGCTGAAAAACCTTGAGAGTCTGAGGGAAGAGCATGAAACGTACAGCCGCTCAAGACGTTATCAAAACGAAGCAGACTATGTATTGCTATCAAACATAATCAGGCCAACCGTAGTCAAAGTGTCAATGTTGAAGGGGTTTAAAGGGATGGCCGATGAAGAGCCTTATAGCTCACCAAATATTCCACGTTTTTAGCTTTCATGACAATTTCGTAGCTAGGCAACATATATATATATATATAAATGCACCTGGCTTGAGTGTTTGGTTGCAGTAATGCAACTCGTCTGTTTGTTTATTATTATTAAGATTAAGAGTAAGGAAGAAGAGACGAGAGGATGTACAGTGTATTTAGTGATCAAGAATACGCAAATTACCAGACACAACCTTGTTCTCCAAGATGGATCCTGATGGGATATCGATGCGCTCACCATGATTGGCAACAATGATTACTGTGCCACGAAGCTCTACATTACTTCCAAATGTAACATCGCCTGTAACTGTCAAATGATCCAACTCCAAGATGTGAGGGATGGACTTGAATCTTGTAAGGAAGTTTTGAACCTTCTTGAAGTCTTCGCCCAGTTTGATAAGTGGTACATTGTTAAACATGCGCTGAGGATTGACAACCAATTCACCATGCACCAGGGAATATAGATTAGAGGTAACCAAGAACAAATCAGAGGTGGATTTCACAGGCAAGAAACGGGTTCTAGGGACATTGATGCCATGCGCATTTTTAAAGTGCTTGATAGCAGCACCAACAGCGGTTTCCAACTGAATCACCTTCTCCCCGCTGTCCGTTGTCTTGTTGTTGACAATAATCTCCAGATCCATGGCAGCCTCATCCATGACTCGCTTGACAGCTCGCAGATTGATCCACAAATTGTTGGTGTTGAAAATCTTGAATTTCTTGATGGATTTGAAGTCTTCCAAATGCTCATCAGGCACTTGAGCAATCTCCAAAAGGCGAATTTGACCATCGTAGTCAATCAGAGTACCGCCCTTGATGTCAGCCTTGGTTTTGTCGGTTACTTCCATCATGAATTCAGCATCAGTCTCCACCATGTGATGAAGAATGTTGATGTCGACAGTAGCGCCCAAATTATCCACATTGGACACGAAGAGATACTCTTTACCCTGCTCCAATAACTGATCCAACAGCCCAGAGTTATACAATGACTCGTAGATATCGCCGTGTCCAGGAGGATACCTACATGCACACAAACAAATATGCAATTGAGTTACATATTTCAAAAAGACTCATATTTTGCACTTACCATTGCTCGATAGGAGAATTAGGTGTTCTAGGAACAGGCAAGAGAGACTCCTTCTTGATGCGAGGATGGCGGCTTTGATTGAAGGTGATGATGTCCACGTTGTGCGAGGCGTATTTCTGGACAATTCGCTTGGTATCATCGTCGGTATTGAACGAGTTCATCAAGATGAAAGGAACGCTCACATCGTGCTTTTTGTTCAAATACTGCCGGTATCCTGTTAGACAAGGCTCTCGCTTCCTGGCATGCAGTCTCTTACCTCAATTTGACGAACACTAAGATCCAAAAATGTCATATTATCACGCACTTCAATGGCAGACTTTGGGCCAACGCAGCCCATCGTGGTTCCTAGACCACCATTCAATTTAAGAACAGCCAGTTTAGTAAGATCTGAGGCGGATGATTCCACAGGTAAATCAGCGTAAGGCACGATTTGCTCTGCAGATGGCGATTGAATTTTTTCCCAATCACTGTGTATCAAGGTAAATTAACAAACCATCGCAAAAGCAAGCTCTTAATCAACCTTACAGTTTGGTGCCCTTGGATTTCTCATTCAAGTAGCGAGTGAAGAGCATGTAGAACCCGTCCATTTCTTGATTAAATGTCTAGTAGGTTTCAAGCATGATAAGCAACTTTTTTGTGTTTGGCAGCTTTGTATATATGCGATAGGCCTACCTTGCGCTCCTCTTCGTCCTTGATCAAGCTGGCCAAGTTGGCAAGATCCACCTTCATGGTTTTGGCAGCAGCGGCAGAGCTTGCACCCTGAAAATCCTATTTTATACAAAAACGGCATTAGGAATATTCTCCACGCATTGTGCACAGGAGAAGGACAGACATTACCAAGGTAGAGAGGGTATGAGGATGGTGTCTTGCGCCGTCATTCAAGGTGGCAGAGGTCGAAGGCTTCATTGATACAGTCATCCTTGGGGCAGTGAATTAAAGTGAAATAGAGAAAAGAAAGAGGAAGAGGTATCAAGCTAAAAAGGCTATTTATATTCTTTTATTTGGTTATGTAATACGAAAACGAAGCTCCCCTCCCCCCATAGCCCCCCAATATGTAAGGCATCATCTCTCGGATCAATATGGATGGACTTTATTATTAGGACTGAATCTCCTTGATTTTAGCCTTCAATAGCTCGTCGATGGATTTGTTGTATTTGTCAGTCAAGTTTTGTACCTATAGCAGAGCGTGAGTACAGCTGTGATGCCATTTCCGGTCATATTGAAACTTACAGTCTTCTCCAGCTTTTTGATTTCGTCTGCAGATTGGTGCTTGGCATCATGCTTCAGCTGCTTCATGCCGTCTTGACGAAGCGATCTCACCTTGTGCTTGGTTTGCTCACCTGTTGTGCTGACAAGTTTGGCCATCTTGTCACGGGATTCTTTGGTAGGCCTGCAACCCAATGAATACAGTGGACATGCTATCTTGATCTGTGTATGACTTACTTGGGGATGGGCACTCGGATCACCTTGTTGTCTACGATAGGGTTCAGGTTCAGTCCAGCTTCGCGAATGCTCTTGTCTACAGCTGACATGTACTGTGGCACAATATGGTCAATAACCCAAATGTCACATCACCGGAGGCACTATGCACTTACATCAGCATCATGAACAGTGACCAGGAGCGTCTGGGGATCTCTGACAGTGACTTGAGCAAGATCCTTCAAGGAGAAATGCGAATGCTCGATGCGAACACGGACATTATCCAACAAAGCTACGGCGCCATGCTTAATACGAGCACGAGCAAACATCCCTTCTAGCACACTTACATGGGTTGGCTCTGCCCATTCGCATGACACTCAAGTGCTCCTTCAATTGAGAGATCAGCTTTTCGTATTTCTCCTGGGTCTGCTTCTCGTTGAATTGACGCACAAATTCCTCCTCTTCTGAATCGGCTGAGGCTGCAGCTTTGGATTCATTTGATTTCTTCTTGCTGTCTTTGCTCTTCTTTGCATAAAAACGTGTGGCAGTTGTTGTAAAGACAGGTGCTTGCCAAGCGACTCGGGCAATTGTTGGTCTTACGGATACAGCAGCTGCTGCTCTAGGGAGTTGGGTGGAAACGAGCGATTTGAACAAACGAGAGGACATTTTAAGAGACAAAACAAACGGAATGAAGTGAAATGTTAAAATTTTAAAGGGCAAGGGTGCGCATGGTGTTGTGGAGCTAACAGACAGGTAGCGCCGACTTAATGAAAGTGGTATACAAAATGTGGTGGTTTATTGTTGCATTAATGCTTCAATGTCGTGCACTTCTTTAGGCACAACCGTAAAGTTTTCGATGCCTTCACGCGTGATGAGCACTGTGTCTTCAATACGAACGCCTCCTACTACCCGGTACTGGTTGATTTTCTCCATGTTGAAATACGGCTTGTAGGCAGGGTCGTTTGTCCATAAATCAATGCTGACATCGTTGAAATAAAGACCTGGCTCTACAGTGATCACCATGTTCTCGTCCAAAGGCCTCTGCAGCAAGAGAAGTGAGGAGCCCTTTCTAGTGGTATCTAGGATACTAATTTCTTTCCCGCCAACATCATGACAGTCCAAGCCCACACTGTGTCCCGTTCCTATGTCCAATACTGCAGTCAGCATGTTGCCTTGTGTGTGTGTGTGTGCACTCATATGACTCATTCATAGATCCTTGTAGATACGAAGCTCTATGCACCTACCATGAAAGTAAAATGCTCGATAAACCCCCAATTGTAACAGTTCTGTTTCATCACCAATCAAAAGGCCAATCTCGACTAGTTCATGGCACAGAATCCGTACCACCAAGTCATGCATGTCCTTCCAGAACACTCCCGGCTTCAATCTCGACAAAACAGCCTGAAAATACGATTAGCATTGAGTGGAAATGTATATACAATAATGGCATGATTTACATTCTGAGCTTTGAGTACAATATTGTAGATGGTTTTGGCCTCGTGCGAGAATTTGGTGGATACTGGGAAGGTTCTTGTTACATCGCTTCCATAACAGCGATATTCTCCTCCTGCATCCACCAGGACAAGTGCATGCTGATGGCTGGGAATGATCTTGTCATTGTCCGTATAGTGCAGAACCGCTGCTCTTGGACCAGATGCTATGATGGGGATGTAGCATTGCCTCGAAAGTCCATTCTTACCGCATACCCATCGAAATTTCGCCTCCAACTCTGCTTCGTTGATCTCTTGCTTTTGTCGATACTTTTCTCCGCAATAGGCCATGAGATTCATATGGGCATGCGACGATATGTGCGCTGCGTAGCGTAATAAAGTGATCTCCCAGGCAAATTTAGTCAGTCTTGCTTCGTGAATGGCGCTTCTAAGACGGCTTCTGTCTACTTTGCTTTTGTATTCCATGGGGACGTAATGGTCGTAATCTATGTCTGTAAAATCCAACGTGAAGATTACTGATGGCTTCAAATCCTTTAGGAAATCTTTGAGCTGTGTGTCTAGCAAAATGCAATCCACATTGTATTTCTCTAGCAGAGCTTCATCAGGCTCAGGTATGCCTTTCCAGAGTTGCTCTGCCTTGGGTCTGTCGGGCCGAATCAAGTAAATCATGTCCTCTTCCAACTCCATGACGATATGATATCCAGCTGCTTCCACGCCCGTCAGATACGAAAAGTTGCTTTCTTGGCGAAAATCCAATTCCACATCTGTATCATCTCTGGTATGTGTCGTGCCGCCCCGATGATAAATAATGCCACTTTTCGCGGCCAAATGCTTCTTTATTTTCAGGTAGTGCTCGCGAGTATTGATTCGCTCCTTGGAAGGAAAAAATGCTCTTGTTGCTAAAGTGTCCATGTTGGTAAAGTTTATCGTACGTGAAAATGGAAATAAATGTAAAAGAAAGGGGTTTAATAGATGCATTTTTCGGGTCAGGGTTATCGTAAATTTTCTCTCACGCCTTGTGCGATACAGGTTCCTTTGAAGTAACGGGATTCAAGACAACAGGTACAACTGCTGTAGAGTAGGGTGAAGCAAGTTTTGTGTATAGACGAGCTCGTCGTTAGTATGCAGTAGTAATCCGAGCTACAAACTTATGGAAAAGTGGTTCATCTGCAGTAATTTGTTGAGTGACGCTACAGAGGAAGGAACTAAGGGCTTGTTGTGAAGAGTGAAAGCTGTTTGTAGTCTGGAAATCTAAGCATTTTGAATAAAAAGTGAGTCTCCTGCTATTTGCAGTTCTCGCAACACTGAAAGTCTTGGCTTTAAACGTTCAAAATCAACAAAGTCGCATAATTGATATAGCTATTGGTGGCGCGGTACAACACAAAAACATTTTAGGTTATTCTCCTATACGTCTCGTGCCTCCACCATGAAAGCTGATGCTACACATTCAGGGTCTCAAGCAATGATAGTCAATTCTTGGCTCTACACAATAAGCTGCACTAGAGGTTGACACGTACGTAGAGATGCCGAATAGCTGGTGTCATACAGTAGTATATCACATACCAACTTGTATAAGCACCGATGGACTCAAATATTTCGAAAGGATTCTTACAATTTATCAGTAAGGCGACAAATTGTATTGATTTCAGCATCTAGAGATATTTATCGTGTAAAATTGCTCTTCCGCTACACGTAGCTATCAATTAAGCTCTATATTCAGTTTATGAAGAACTGAAATGCATAGTAGATAAGACTAATTCAATAAGCTGCTTACTAGAAGCTGCATTGAGACATGATAGGTGAAGGTGGTTTTGATATGTATGAAGGTTTTCAAGGTAAATTGCCCACTTAGCTTACGTCTATTTCTGTCCAATAGTATTCAGTGTGTAACGCTAATTAATACCAATCTTTCGAGGTCTTGATCAAATTTGTAGCATTATTTGCCTTGGATCTAAATGACTCTAAAGGTACTTTTCCTAGCCAAATCGTCCGAATTCAGCCCTCAATATCTCGTCTTCTAAACCGTTCTAGATGCTCGGAATGGTGCCAAATGATTGCTATCAATCACCATTTACATCCTGATACTTCATCTTGATTTTTTTTGGATCGATCCAAATCGTCGAAAATCCACGTTTTTTCATGAGGTACCCCTCATGGTTTTTGTTAAAAATCAAACGATCACAATTTTGAAGGCGAAAACGACACTTTTTACTATGATATATATTAAATCAAAATGACCGCACAGATGTAGGGTAACCTGTGCAACTGCTATTCTGAACGTTGTATATGCTAAATCTCGACTTTTTCTGGAAAAACTGCTTTTTATATTTTCTCAAAATTCTTTATCTTTTCATTCTAAAAGTACTTTAAAATTGATACCATTGAATGCGCCTTCAAATTCTCCCCTTAAGTTTATTAGAAAATAGTATACGCTGAGCACACTTTCTATAGCTAATTTTAACAAAAATGTTTACAAATGTCAAATTATATCGATTTTGATTCAAAAAAATCATCACAAAAAAACCATTTGGGTACAGTCACCACAGTGCAAAATGTTCATTGTACACGTCATTCAAATTCTGTGTGCTCTGTGCTGCGGCAGCCTATTGACTGCAGTCACCCTCAGCAACGCGTTTTCTTTTTTTTTTTTTTTTTTCTCGCACTATTTTTGCACTGCACTGTTTCTATTAAACCATATACTTTTTATTACTATTCATTGAATACAACACCCCTTTTGCCGAACGAAGCATGCCTTTGCAACCACCAGTACACAAGACGACACCTTTGAAGTTTGTTACAGTAGGTATCAGCCGATAAGAGTCACCTTTCGCGTTACAATATTCGTTAATACTAATTACACAGTTTATTTTAGGCCAGTTTGCTACAATATATTGTTGTTTGTGTTTGGTTTGTATATTCCCCTTCTTTGGTTGTCATGGATTATATTCATTCAACCCTTTTACTACTTTCTTTCTCGTAATACTGTGCATTCTTCTTTAGTTTGCTCTATTGCGATTTATTCTTTTACCCTTTTTATTCTTCTGCTGCACGCAACTATTTTTCTATTGCTGTACCACAGTGATATGGTGTATCTTTTGATGCATTGTATCGCTGGCAGTGCTGCTCTATTATTGTGGAGTAGCCTTGCATTCTTTTTTTCTTCTTCAAGTATTACTTCTTCTGTAATACTGGTGGTATTGGTGTTCTTGCTTCGTATGAGGCAACCACGATACATTTTTTTTACTACTTTTGTTTTCCTGTACTCGTCATTTTTTTGATGATACACATTGCATGTTACCTTTTTGTATGTAACTGGATTGCGATGTTTCTCTTCTTCATCACATTCTAGTGATGCCCTCTTTTTACTTTTCCCACTTTTCATGGTTCTTTGAGCCATAACCCTCTTTTTTCGTTGTGTGGATAAGCCTATCGTTGAAGCACAACTAGATTTGATTCAGAGGCTAGGGGGTAGATAGGCTGCCCTCGCTTGATTTGTATCACTTACTTGGTGCTAATTGAGAGTCTCAAGCGTTTGCACTATAAGCTGGGGTGTGTGGTAAGGCATATTCTGGCATTTTAGGGGATTTTGATGATGGAATTGCTAAATTACTATATTTAGTAATACTTAAAACTCCGCCTAACGTCAAAACAAGGGGAAACCCTCGCAATTTTTTTCTGGCCTGGGGTGTCTGTAGGGCAAATAAAGCGTTGTGATTGGCTCAAATTTGGAGACAGCTCAGAGAAATAAAGCATTCGTATTGAAACTAAAAATGTAATTGAAATGAGAAAAGCACGGTTAAACATTCAAAATGCATGGTACAAATGGCTTAAGGTAACTACACGCAATACGAATGCAAGCAATATTTGGACTTTCAATGAGATCCTGCATAAACATTTCTTTGTGCGTAGTCTGAAGTCAATGAATCTTACTGCGCGTCTTTTTCGATCCTGATCTATCCAGAGGAGGCATTATTATTGATTGTTGTGTACCCTACTTAATTGTGAATTGATGCTCTTGTAAAGAGCCAAATACGACAATGAACACAGTGTTGAGAATTACTGCGCCTTAAAAGTGCACAGATCAGAGAACTTATATTCTACACCCCTGAATCAATTTCAAACTGTCCATTATTTGCCTTCCCATAAACCATTTTAATTGTGTTGTGATATCATACACCAAGGGCGATATGTAAATGACATTCATCTCCCTTCACATAGAAAAGCAATCTTTAGTTTGTTACATTATACATACTATACAGATTTATTTGTTTTTGCAATTATTTAGCATGACACATTGCTATATCTCATCAATAATCTACTTTAGGTTGTTAGATTTGATACAGCTTTTTGCGCAATAACGTACCTGCTGCCCATCCATTGTCTTTCAAAAAGTCCTCAATAGCCTCACGAAGAGACAGATTAGGAACAAGTTGCTTTTCAGTGCAAGGTCTTCTTGAAATAGGATCGAAATAGCCGTTTCTTTTGAAATGGTCCAGCAAGGATTGTCTTTCATACGTAATGCCATCCGGTGTAAAGACAGGATCGTGCATAATGTTGAAGGATATTTTGTCTAAATAAGCGTCGGGGATCTCTCGTCTCTGTACAAAGAAAAAAGTGCTCAGTAAACATGCTACCGTTTGCGTGATTCAGCCATCTTACCGAAGCATTATCCTTAGATTGCACAAAAACGTGCTGCACTTTGGAGAGACGTTCATCCTATAAAAGCATCAATCATGTAGATCCCGCCGCATGTGTGCATCTGTACGTACAATGTTGTAGTTGATCGTATCAATTGCTTCCTCATCGTTTGAATCTACTGCAGCTAGTTGTTGCGCTCTGTCTTGCTCGATCAAACCTTTTACATAGCGTAGAAGCTCGTTCTCCTTCTCGAGTCGGATGGCTTCATCGTCCTCCCATTTCTACAAGACCCCGTCAATAGACATGCCCACTATAAGCACCACAACGCAACTCACTCTCTTTCTGGCAATGAGCAATGCTTGAAGGATGTCGTTTACATACTTCACTTTCTGTTGGATAGCCAATTCATAGCCTGAATACATTTCATTGTCAGAATCCATTGGTGCATGAAATCAAGCTGTAGTGTGTGTACCTGTCTTTAATTTCTTCAATGCTAATGTAACGAAAGAATACAATCAATAAACCATCACTGGGCTGGCATTGCCTTCCAAAAATACCTTCTGTGTGCTGCTTCTTCTCAGTCAATGCTTGTCCAATCTATAAAGCGCTTGAGTCGAATGCATCTCTATGCTATCCACGCATCCGTCATTTACCAAATAGTACGCTTTCACTATAGCAACAGCCGATTGATTAGTCATATGAATTGAGCAACAGATGCTGAGTGGTTACCAAGAGTGGGGTCAATTTCAATGGCCTTTCTGCAGTCGGTGATGACATTATCGTATTGCTCCAACTATCAGCTATGCATGAATAAAGGCGAGCATAAGCAAATCATAGCATGCCGTACCTTGGAATAGCACAAGGCTCTATTAGTATAGTACACGCCCACAGAGAAGTCTTTAATCTAGATACATGCGGATGAGTCGGTCCATTTTCTCGGCGACGAATAATGTGTGTCGACATACGATAGCTGATGTATATTCCTTGATGGCATCTTCATAGCGCCTCTCGGCAAAGAGCTTATTTCCTGGTCGTTGCGAGATGTAAGCTCGATGCTTCTGGCTCACTCGAGATACTGCATGCCCTACCGTTAGCCTTGTGAGTCTCTGCTTCTGCCTTTGACATGAGAGTGAAAAATGAATGAAACGCACGATAGACTTTTTTTTCGGGTTGCAATGTGTAGTAATCAAATGTGACCGTAAGAGAATCTCCATGCGCTGGGAAATTGATTAATTTAAGGTTGGGTGTGCTCGAGTTCTCCTAGATGAGGATCAAAGACTCGTGCCATCGAGAAATCTCTGTACCTTTTTTGTTTTCTTTTCTTTACTTTCCAAATCCCTTTTTTCCCATTTTTCTTCCCACTCGATAAAATGGCTGGCAAAGGTGCTCTTCGTAGTATGTAAGTAGGCATCTGCGCCGTACTCGAGAATGCGTGTCTGATCCAGTCTGTAGAAAAAACATCGCCAAAGGCTTTAGTGATGTCCAAATCAAAGTGCGTGAAGCTACATCCAACGATCCTTGGGGACCCAGCGGTACACTAATGAACGAAATCGCACAGCTCACATTCAACGAGTAAGCAGCGTCTTTTTTTCCTCGCAATGAAGGGCTCCTCCCTAAAAACAATACACTCCTTACTAGGTCAGATTTTATCGAGATTATGGACATGATTGATAAAAGATTAAACGACAAAGGAAAGAATTGGCGTCATGTATTCAAGGTAGGGAAAAAAAATAAGGGCGATGACGATCTTTGTGCTTTCTAGTTACTAACACAAAATCCAAATCTCTCGGATATCATAGGCTCTACTCTTGCTGGATTATTGTTTGCACGTGGGATCTGAAAATGTCGTCTTGTACGCCAGAGAGAATATCTATGTAGTAAAGACCTTGAAGGAGTTTCAGCATATAGAAGAAAATGGAAAGGATGTGGGTGCTAATGGTAAAAGCAGAGTGATGTAGATCGATGGTAGAGATCACATGGCTAATGGATAAAGATTAGTGCGTCAAAAGGCAAAAGACATCACCAACTTGCTCCAGGACGACAACCGTCTGAAAGAAGAACGACGTCAGCGACAAGGCATGCGAGATCGAATGGCGAATGTGGGCGATTACCTCAACGAAACAGTACGACAATACAATGGTGAAAATGCCGAAAACGGAGGACGCTGGGACGATGAGAACGAGTTGAAGAAGGCATTGGCCGAGAGTAAGAGAATTGCCGCAGAAGAAGAGAGAAATCGTCGTCAAGGCGACGACGATCTCGAAAAAGCACTCCAGTTGAGTCAACAGGAAGCTGCTGAAAAAGAGAGAAAGAACAGAGAAAAACTCGACAAGGAGACAGCCGATAATCTGTTTGGATCTGGATCCGGATCTGCCTCTTTCCAAGCATTTCCTCAGCAACAAACCTTCATGAATAACCCATATCAGCAACAGCAACAGCCTCCTCTGCAATTGGAATGGGCACAGCCAACCATGCAATTTTCTGAGCCTGTGCAAAATAACCCTTACCAACAACAGCAGAACCCTTACCTGTCGAATCAATTCAATGCCAATGGTCTTCAGGCACAAATGACAGGATTTCCATCTCAACAACAACAACAACCTCCACTTCAAGCTCAAATGACTGGATTCCCTCAACAGCAGCCTCAATTCTTACAACAGCCCTCTTTTCAAACAAGTATGGTCACTGGCACGAATCCCTTCTCTCAAATGAGCCAACAGCAGCAACAGCCAGCAGTGCCAGAGCAAAAGAATTACGACTACAGTGAATTGGTGTTTGGTAACCCAGCTCCATCTAGACCTCAGCCTCAACAACAGCAATCGCCTGTATTTGGCTCCAATACACCCAATTTCGGCTCCAGTACACCCAACTTTAGCTTTAGTGCGCCTGCTGCTGCTGCTGCCTCTCCATCTCCTGCTTTTGCAACGACCACCCACACAAACACAACACAATTCTCACCTTCACCAGCATTTGCCAACAGCAATGCATTCTCTGCACCCTCGCCTTCATTTGCCCAAGCAACTACAGCATCGCCACACATGTCTCAAAGAAACATATCTCCTAAACCCACTGAACATGATGCTAAATATTCCAAACTGAATGCTTTATTGGCTAATAATGAGTAAGGTTATGGACAAGATGCGCGTATATCCATGTAGTAACCTTGCGTTTTCCTTATTACTTTGTAGTGATGGTCTTGATAGTTATGGCAATCGAGGCAATCTTCGTATCCCATAGTAAGTAGTGTTGTAGTCAAGTGTTTCGACATGTACACTCGTCTAATAACCTTTCTCACAGTGGCACCGGCTTTGCCAATTCCTTACCATTGCAACCCAAGAGCAATGACATGTTGGCCATTACAGATGGCAGTTCATCGCCTCAGGTATATGTTCACAATCACTACTGAAAATTGGCCGTTTTCTAACCCTTTATATAAAATGTTAGCCTTTTGGACAGCAAACCAGTCGAAACCCTTTTGGACAAGCCAACACGACACCTTCAAATGAACGTCAAGGTCAAAAAAGCTTATTAGAAATGATGCAGGAGCAAAAACAACAGCAACAGCAGCAGCAATATGCTACATTTAATAATAACACATCCTCACTCTTTTAATAAAGCTGCTGCTGGTATAATTTGGTGTGTGCACACTTGACAGTGATATGGCACCAGTGTAGACCCCCTTTGTCTCGCTCGTTTCGTCTACTCAATTTTCGTGGACTTACAGCGAAGTGTGATAAAAAATTTCTTGCATTTGATCAGGCCATTGTCGATGCTCACGATGTTTAACTTGAAAAGCTACCTTATTCACGATGCATGCAATGATTTACAAGAAGCATATTTATTTGTACTTTAATGCTTGCCCAAAAACCATATATTGCGCCTTGTTGCATCACATCTCTTGATAAGATTTTACATTTATATATAAAGGCAGAAAACTCTACGTTTTTGATATACTTCTTCATCTTTCAACTACCTTATTGTTATCAACAAAAAAGTCTCCAAATGCTAGCTACTGCTAAATATGGTCTGATTGCTCTCCTCTTCCTTTTGGCCACGTTAAATGTCGTCCAAGCTACCTGTAGGGTAACGAAACATGAGGGCAGTATTTTTGAATACTGTTGCTCTTGCATTGATAAAGGTTGGTTCGGTGAATGCCATTCAACTCATTCAAATACATGCTCTGGAAACCGCAAATTCAATGGCGAACACAGCTGTCCCACAGGTGAATGGGGCTGCTATTCTGATGATAACCATCCTTTTGTTTGATGCAAATCAATAAGATCAGAATTAAGCTAGCATCTTGACATTTACAATCTCACAATAAAGCTTTGGTTTAATCTCTATTATTACAAGTTTGCTATAAACTGGATTGGGAGTATGGATCTCTATACCATAACTTCTGAAAAATATGTTATTGTAACTCTTAACGGCTTTGACACTCTGTCATATTACGTGTTTGGGAGGGGTTTTAATCATCAAATATATCATGCTTGGAAGAGGCTGGCTAGGATAATATGGAAGTTCTTAATTACCCCCTCTGCACGGAGTAATTTTCTATCGTGCAAATAATTTAGCAATACCCTTGATCATCGCTGTCATTATGGTCATCGTCAACATCTTGTTCGCTGGTTTGATTGTTGTCAATCACAGTAAGCGCCTTCCTTCTACTTGCCCTAGTACGGCGACTTGGACCTTCTTCGCAATCGTTACCATCCATGGGCCGTTTCCTAGCATTTTCTTTTTCTTCTTCATTGGCCATTTGTTCAGCCATAACGCTTTTTAATCGAGTCTACAGATGCATTGTTTGGTATAAAAGTGAGTATTCGCGTTTAATTGCACCAAGTGCAGGATTGCATAGCATTCATATTACCTTTTAAACACCATATTTCAGCGTTTCTTGAGTCATTTGGTTGGCATGGTTGACAAAAGACGCATTAAATGTTTTTTTCCCGCTTGGATTCTGTAAAGACTTGAAAACTTGCCCTGGTTCAAAGCCTTGTTAGACGTTCGAGCTGTATACACCATATGGTGATTGTAAGGTGTTGGCATCCAGCTTCGTAATCATGATTTGCAACATCTCAACACAGCATCTCTTGATAAACCACCCAAAAGGCCCGCGGCAGCGCGAGCCGCCTCCACGTAGGTTGGTTTCCACCGAAGCGCAGCGTAGGTCATTGACCTGCAAACTGGATGCCATCGTACTTGCCATTGTCTCGGCGATTGTGCCTACTATCACATGATTTTTGATTATCGTCGAGTTGCTGATGAGCCTGTTGGATGCGCTACGTCTGGTGAGTGCAGGGTCTTGCGCTGTAGCGTTTGCTGTCCCAGCTGGGAGTGAGAAGTGATCTTCTTTCTCTTGTCAAGTAGTATACCCAATTCAAAAACGATCATCTTAACAAACTATCCATGTAATTTCACTTCACATTGTACTGCCTTGTTAGTAAAAAATCTTCATCGTTGCAAATATATGTATATTTGGTCTGATATTTCTTACCACTCTTATCTGTGCATTGTGATTTAAATCACTTTTGCCATTACATGGGCTTTTTGCTTCGACATTTATCGCAGCATTTGCAAGAATGCGAAATGAGACCTCCAAGCTAGTTTTTATTTTGAAAAGTCTTGTGTAGCTACCAGAAGCCACTCTCCAAGGTAGTATTTTGTATAACTATGGATACAATTAAGTGACCAATTGACGGCGGAAAGACAGTACAAAAGGGAGCGAGACTGATAAGGTAAGGAAGCGAAATCATCATTGCTCCAACTGGAAGCAGAATGGATATTCAAAGCGGGGAAACAATGTGATGATTCATAGTGCTTTTTTTTTTTTGGTTTTGCCATAAATGTTGGATTTTTCTTTTCGTTTTCCATTTGTAATCCTCTTTCTTTTTCCTTCTTTCTCTCTCTTTTTCGTATAAATTGTAAAGACTGTACATACTATCTCTCCAAAAAAAACCATAAAAAGCTGCCAAAAAAAAAGACATAAATAATGGGGTTCCAAACATTTCCAAGAAACCAAGCTAAATGGGGTAGAACGGATTGGTCTCGACCCTCTTATTCGACATCATCCACCACCACCACCACGCTAGTAGAAGAAGCACCCGAAACAAAACCGGCAGCGACAGTAGAGACACACATCTCAC
Organism: Mucor lusitanicus; assembly: GCA_010203745.1. NCBI lineage: Eukaryota > Fungi > Mucoromycota > Mucoromycetes > Mucorales > Mucoraceae > Mucor > Mucor lusitanicus. The sequence continues at coordinate 3,203,459 of JAAECE010000004.1, read as the reverse complement.
AGCCTCGATTCAGTGTCTTTGGAAAGAAGGCCAAGTTTACCGAAATCAACAACAAATCATTAAAGCAGGATACAGCTGCCATTGAAGCAAACAAAGCAGCAGCAGCAGGAACTGAAGCCAATGCGGTTACCATGGAGACAGCAGCAGAAGGACCCAAGATGGCAACAGTAAAGAAGAACAAGTTTGAGCTCCATCTTTCAACCAAATCATCAGCCAACTACAAGTTTCAGCAGCAAATGGACACAGATACGTCAACACCACCCAGCCCGACTATGTCCGTACAAAGCAAAAAGAAGCCAAGCGTCAAATTCAATCCCGTCTTTCTAGAGAGAGTGTGTTTGTTCCTTGAAGCACAATCCCCATGTGAACTCAAGGAAGCGCATGACAAGCATCTGCAAAATCCTCCATTTCGCATCATCTGTCCACACTGGCCATCACCGCAAGAAACCACCGACTACTATTCTAAAAATATCCTGCTAAACAAGAAGCAATTCCATGTCAGTGGCGATAATCAGAGCATCAAGGGTAAAGTCATGGTACGTAACTTGGCGCTGGACAAATCTGTGTCCATTCGCTATACCTTCAATGGGTGGACCACCGTGCAAGATGTGGATGCTACCTTTTTCGGCCCTTACCTGAAGAACACAGCGTTTGATATATACGAGTTTGCCATGGAGTTGGGCCACGGACAGCTGGCAGACCGTGGCGAGATGCGTGGAAAGCTGGAGTTTGCTGTGCGATTCACTGCAGGCGAGACAGATTATCATGATAACAACAATGGCCAGAATTATCAAATCAAGATCATCAGTGATCCGTTGAACGATCCCTGGGCCCACGAGAGACCGCAAAAGGCAACCACCCCATCAGCAACACAGGACGAAGACGAGTATCCCGACGACGACGACGAGGAGCAAGAAGAGGAATTGGAGGAGGGGCAATGGGAGGAAAAGGAAAAGCATAGTCAATTCACCAACGCACTCAAGGGATACAAGCATGCCAAACCCTTTCATCTCAACAAACGTCAGCCCTGGCTTGGCACTCGCTATGATTTCAGTCAGTCGCTTTCCTTGGCTAAAAGAGCACCTTATGAATCCTGGGCAACCACTGTCAAGGCAAATCCCACCCTCATTACCGACTACTTTTTGGTGAAGCCCATTTCTATCAAGCCAGTATCGCCATCACCGTCCAACAGCACAACAACGACTGATACTCCTAATAGCACAACCACAACCAAGTCAAGCACACCACCCGACACGACATCATACTCTTCCAACAGCGCTATCGACACTAAAAACATTGTCAGCTCACCGCCTTCGTATTGCAACGCATCTCGACGCAGCTCTAGCACATCTGCCATTGCCACTATATCAGCACCCTCCTACTCGAAACCTGTATACATGTCCTCTACATCCGCGCCGCCTAGTCCAAAGGCATCACCTACCATGCCTGCTGCCACGCTCAGTCGACCACCCCTTCATCACCATTCCAACAGTATGTCAGCAGCCATGTCATTTGCATCTACCGTATCATCCCCCTTGGATATCAATTCAAGTTATTACATGGATTTAGTCAACAAGTACTGTTTCTATACAGGTGATGCTGATTTAGAGAATCAGCAGCAGCAGCAACACTCCCAATTCCCCATCAGTAGTATATAAGTTTGCATTTTTACACACACATTTAGTAGTTTTTATACCCTTTTGCAAGGTTTTTTTTTTTCGCTCGTTCAACATCATCCCCTAATCTGTTTCTATATCGTATCTCTCAAAAATATGAAATAAAATTTGTTTCGTCTAATTCAATGTTAATGCATGACATGATGGCCTTGGCTGATGAGTCTTCTTTATTGGTGATTGCCCGAGTAACACAACATGATTTAGTGGCATTTGCGAGGTGGAATGGGGTCCTGGAACAATACAAAAGATGGCTCCGCTTACAGTTGCATTATGATTTACCGTGCGTTTGGTCTGCCTCTTTAAAACAACGCTATTTATCCCATCCTTTCCCATTCTCCTGGATTGCAAGAGCGATGATGCTGCATTGAATCGCATCATTGAGATTGGATATTGAGCCCAGAAAAACGAGATCATCTAATAGCATCTCTTCAGATTTTGGCTTGGTTTACAGGCACAAGAAACCCAATTACAACTATGAAGAAAAGAAAGGCATGAAACACTTTTTGGAAACCGGAAACCAGACTCTGGGTACATGTCTCGGTTTGTGTGTACTAAAAAGTTTATTCTCATCCAGCCGTAATAGATGTATACATCATTCGTGCGATTCATTCAGTAATTGCTGTCGTTGTAGTGCTACATCTCGATGCAGTAATGCCATCTTTTGCTTGATTTCGTCCATCTTCAGTTGCATGAATTCAATGTGATGTAGTTTTGCTGGATCTGTTGTTGTTTCATTCAGGAGGATATTGGCGGGCAATGTGAGCGACAAGGGCGAACAGTGCTGATGCTCTAGTTGATACACTCGTGCATTCATGTGATGTAGCGTCAGTAGATTGGCCATTAACAGCAGTAGAGTGAGCCAGTGTTCCCTCTTCATGGCCTGCACATATTGATAGGCTGATTGCACTGATAACGCAAACACAAGGTACGCTTGTTTCATGATCTGTACGCTAGGCATCACGTATTTTTGGCGCAAGAATGCTAATATGTTTGAACGATGCCAGCATGTGCTCAGTTGCTTTCCTTCCGATAATTGCTGTAATGTGATTCTCGTTGATTTTCGTGATAGCACCTTTTGAAACGACTTGAAAAGCGGTATATCTATCATAACATGTGCGTGCGTGTGTCACTGTTGAGTCAATGTGGTATTGATTGTGTATCCGTGCTTGTGTTTTTGTTTGGCTTACATTGCTGATCATGGATCGAGATCACGGCTTGTATTTCTGTGTTTGTCTTTCTTGTGATACAAACTTTGTACCTTGAATCAGCTAAACTTTTGCTGGTTACAACACTTGCTATACAAAGCATCGTATCTTGCTGGTGGAGGATTTCGGTATCGGTGACTACAGAGAGTCATACAGCTGTTTAGCAAGTATTGAGTATATGGATACTAATGAGCCGTACCTTGATATTCAACACCATCCTTTGTAATGATACTACTGCGAGTTTTAGATTCTTGATCCCAGGCACCGAATTGAACGTCTGTCTCAGGTACACGCACAATAAGCATTCGATCACGCATTCAACCAGCCAGCCCTGAATACAATACCTTGACATTGCGCCGTCTCAACAAGGTAATGATAAACGAAATCGCTTTGATACAGTAGTTTGTAGAACCCTTCTACTGTGCCAATATAGACTTCATCCATGACAATCCATTGGTAATGCTTATTTGCAATGTCTGATTGTAGTAAATGCTTGCTACTGACGGCGGTTTCTTCCGGAATTGTTTGTATTTGTGCAACATGTTGATTTGCCAAATCGGCATGATTATCTTTTTCTTTCGCTGCCTGTGGATCGTTTATCTCGTTTGCATCCCTTTTAGGAAAAAGAGACGCTTGCCATGTTTGGTAGATTAGATCAAAGGTGTAGTCGCGAGTTACAAAGGACGCAAATACATGCTATAGTAGTGCACTAGTAATCAGAGCAAGCATATAAAATGTAGATTCTGTGTCTAGAAGCCTACCTTGGTATCCAAATGAGTTGTAATTTGTATCCCATTGGGTACAATCAATGCCATATTTCGCTTTTCGATAGATTTGATGTCTTTGTAAGCAAGCACGAGCTATATTTGTTAATAGGTTTAGTATAGAAAACAAGGGTCGTAAGCATGCGTGCTTAGTCTTACATTGGTCACCCAGCCAAAAAACTTTGCATTGAAGCAGAGGTATTCTTGAGAGATGTATAGCTTGCCCTGGACAAGAATATCCTTATACATGGCGCAGTTATATTCTATGCGTGGAATTTATATCGACATCATAGCAGCAACACCAACTACATCAGTAGCTTACCTTCAATCAGCCTGTTCTCCTCAGGCACGCTACGAAATAGCGTGTGGAAATACTGGTTTCTCTTTTCATCTGCATACACGACCGGAATAATGGGTTGTTGTTGCTCATTGCCAACATCAAGCTTAGCGATGTCAGTGGATAAAACTGGCTCGTCTGGAGCAGTTTCCTCATGCTTCTTCTCTTGGTCGACTGGGCCAGATGCTGCTAAATCCCTAGCATCACTCTGATGTGATGATGTTTCTGCTTGTTTGTATTGTTTAAGCTTATTAAACGAATCAAACAGCTGTTCTTGCTGTTGGCGGACTAAATCATCAATACTAGTGCTTGGACCAACAGAAATAGCTCTGTTTCTTCTGACAGCAGGTGGAGGCTGTGGAGAAGCAGGCAACATGCGATTCCCTAGCGACATAATGTCCTCATCTTCCAACAACTGACGCTTGACTTGTCTTCCTAGCTGTTTGATCTCATTGAGGCAAGTCTCCAAACTACTATTGTTCAAGAGAGATGAGATGGAGTCTCTTCTTTTGCTGTTTTCATGCACTGCTGATACAGGTGATGTGGGTGGTTTGTCAGCTTTGTGGATGATTGGAGACATTTCTTTGCTAGTAAATGGTGGAGATGCCGTGTTTTTCATTGAAAAAGCAGGTTCCATCGATGATCTTGGCTGTGGTGTAGGATTCACAGATAGACGCTTGGGCGAAATGGGTGGTGGCATCTGCTCATTTGCACTGTCTGTACCTGATGAGACTGAATGATGTCGAGCGCTGTTTCTTGGAGGCTTTGGAGGTGGTGATGACAACAAGCTGCTGGTTTCTACGGACAAATTGGCATTCATTTGGTTCAGAACGATAAAAGAAACCAAGATGGTGTGCTTTATAGTATGTATTTATGCGGCACATTAAACCAAATGCTGTGCCTCTACCCGAAACATATCCTTCTTTCTCTCTCAACGGCATCATGTTGTTACTAACAATATACATGTGTAATTTTATTACTCTAATTGAAACAAGCTTCATCTTCTACCAAGAGACATCCTTTTTCTGTAAATTGGCATCGTGCAAGATACCTCCAGGCACTCGTGGAGGTGGTGTATACACATCCTCAGGGTTTTTGGGCTGAACAAGTTGAGGCTGGTCTTCGTCTCTCTGAATCTCGGAAAAGTGGGTAACCTTCACTGCAGTTGATGTTCTATCCTTGCTCTCGGTTGCGTTCTTTTCTCTCTCCTCACGGCGCTATTGGATCCACATGTCAGAAATAGGCCCTCGTTAAGTCAAAAATAGAAACTACTTACTGCCTTGGACTCCTTGCCAATACCCATTTGAGGCAAACCTCTGTTGAGACCCTCCAGTAACAAGCAAGCCTTACATAATAGATTGGAAGACATGTATCCACAACGTTCGCAGGTCTTTTGTGTGGGCATCTTGGTGCCAGATTTGATCTCGAATGCCTCTCCAGACTTGATAATGTCTAAACAACATGTTAGTGAGGGGGTACATCAGCGCTACAGCACCATACACTCAACATACCAACAATAGCACTAGGTCGAATGGCCTCCAAGTCCTTTAAGAATGTACGAGCATTACCACGGTAGGCATTGGGGGAATATATACATTCGGTGGAAAAGTAATCCAGCTTTTTAAAGTAGGCATACATGACAATCTCCTTTTCATACGTGTACTTGAATGGCTTTGATCTCTTGATGTTGCTCTCGCCTTGAGTGACAATCTCGGTACATCTGCCCAATCTCGCAATATCACCACGGAAGACTAGTAGAATAAATGAGCCATACTGAATATGCTTGGATCCGTAGCACACTTACTGTTCATCAGAATGGTCTCTGCAATATCATCTGCATTATGGCCAGTGACAATGTGATTGACACCCAACATGACAGCACCTCGATCCAATGCTTGACGTCTAAACACACCGCAGTAGGTACAATTGTTCTTTCTGCCCACTTCTCTGACAATCTCATCCATGCTCCAGCCATATAGCTCGTGGTATGATACAATCTTCAATGGGAGTTCGTATTGTTGCTGATTACGCTTGACTGTCTCCAATGAATCGTCTCTGTAGCCTGTAATGCCTTCGTCCACAGAGAGCAGGTACAAATCCAATCCATAATCGTAGCGATCGTTCAATGTCTTCATGATGTGAGCAAGCACAGTGGAATCTGCGCAGTAGCAGGCACTGTTAGCACCAACATCCACACAGCTCTAGCTCCCCAAATGACTCACCTTTGCCACCACTAGCACCGATAGCTACTCGCTCGCCTCTTTGAAACAGATTGGTATCTTGGATTGTATGATGAATCTCGGTCTCAAACACATAATAAAAGCACTCTTGACAGATCTGTTGACCAGTCTTGGGTCGCTTCAGAACGGCTCTTCTCTTGGCACAGAGGACACATAGTTTGACCATGATGATTAATATAAGGATTCAAAGAAATGAAGGATAACATTGGGCATGCTGGAGCTCAAAAGCTTTTTTTTCTAATCCTGAAAAAATGTGACAGTGGAGAGAGGACAGTGAATCATCACACAAAACTTGATCTATCAGGAGATGCTTGACATTGGAGGCATGTGGTTGTGTATTTACTACATGTATTTGGTTAGTTGAGGAGGTGTACATGAGCAATATCAACGTTATATGCGCAAATATTGTTCAAGCAGCTTGAAAATGCTAGGTGCGGCAATGATTGTCCAGGCTATTGCCATTGGAAGCAGTGACCTAGGTAACAGTTGCTTTGAGTATCCGAGGTATCGTCGATGCTTTCAGACGCACGATTAGGCACGAAGCGCTTGCAACCCTATGCTGCATTAAATTGCTGTATACTAGACCCGTACTTAATTCCTGATAACATTTCTATCATTGCTTTGTTCTTTTTCAAGTCATGAGAAATCAATGGAGCCAGCTCAATACAATTGATAATGCTGCCGACTACCTTTAAAGTGCTGTCTGTCCAAAACAATAAGAGCTAGTGAAGGTTTTGAGCAGCACATTACAAAGATATACTCATTTACGTACGCTCATTCAATATGCATGAAAGATAGTTGCTAGCCCAACAAGACTACAATGTAATTCTTTACAAAAACAAGGAATTCTATCGTTGAGATGATGAGCAATGTGATATATACTATATATAATCATCTGGTTTTGTTGGACAGTCAAGCAAGCTATAGTAACGTTGTGCATTTCCGTTTGATCTATTCAGAAATGTAGCCAAGTAGCGTTTAGTTGCTGCGTCTAGATGAGCCTCTTCATCCGATGTGCCAATTTTATATTCCAGGTCCAGAACAAACATTCAGGTTGCATAACTCGGCATGTCGATCCCCCTTGGTATTGTAGGCCCTATATCATGCGACTTGGGCAATCCATAGCAAGCCATTGATCTAATGCATTCCTATGCTCCTCATGTATAGCATCGACTAATGCACAAGTGCCCCTACTATGTTCTATCTGAGCATATCAATGTAAAAGCGCGTTCTCTGTGTATGATCAGCATTGTATACATGCTAAATACTTTTACATGAGATGCTAAATAGGAGGAGGTTCAAGGCATGCATTGTCTTGATTGTGCGAATCATATAAATAGTGCTCTATTGCAGTTGTGTCTCTTTACTTATTTTACTACAATTCTCAATCTAATGAAACTATTATCATTTCTTTTGTTTACCATATTCAGCTTCGTCGTTTGTTCCGCCAGCGACAGCAACGCCGTGATGAGCTGTATCAAGCAGCGTGCTGCATCAAGTCTTTCTGGCTTTGATTCATGTTTCAACACGACCAAAGGAACTACCATCACCAAGATCAAAAGATGCCTTCAAGAAGATTTCATCGCAAAAGGAATTTTTAAGCGTCAAGCTAATGGCCAATTTCTTGTTGATAAAGAGGCTTTTGATCGCTTTGGAAGCACTCACAGCAGTACAGTAGCAAAGGCGGTATATAAGTGCACTCAGGGTAGAAAGGCGGATGACAAGATGTTCAAAGAGACTGCCCGTGCAATACAATGCATCTTTGAGCAAGAAAAACACGATTGTAGATGATAGTAGCTATGTAGCTTAGATACATACCAGTGTTTGCATAGTAAAGATATTTTCCTACGAGCCATCATATTGGTTTTAACAGCATCAGTTTTTGCGTGATGTAGAGTGAAATTTTGCCCCGTTCTAATAGAAAAAGCACATACCTCCTGCTGGCTAGAAGCATATCATCACTATGATAGCGTCTTGTAGGGCATCCACGTAGAAAGGCAAAGAGGTTTGTAAACGTGCAGTATCTTGCAAATTACACCAATTGGTATCCGTAAAAAAAATGCAAATAACGCATATTAAAATACTAATCTCTCTTTCATGAACTCCATTCCCTGATAGGCCGTGGTTGCGATTCGTGCATTTAATACCATATCACTGATCGTGCTCCTATACTATATGAGAGGTAGCTCCTAGAGCAAAACACACTGCCTGAACTGGGTTTGAATTTCAAACTTGCTTCTGCTCCTCCAGATCTGCCATTTGGACATCCAAAAACCTTCCAAGGGCAATTACACAAAATGTTATTATGTAAGCAATAGGTATTTCTTTACACTTTTACATGTAAAAATGAACGAGCAATCGAATGGTACCAATTTCAAAGCAATTTTTTTAGTCTGTGCAGAGCAAATGTCAAAAAACGCAAAACACGTTTTTAGAGAAAAAGTCATTATAACGTCTAACGAATCGTTTGGGAGACACTTCCACATACTCCTCTGCTTCTCTGCGGTTGTTTTGAGCTTAGGAACACCATAGTAGAAAACCTCGTTTTCAAGGTGAAAACTTCAATTCTTTGAAATCATCAAATTTTCCCTTGCTAGGACAAGGCCAAAATGCTCAAAAATCGATGATCAAATTGTTCCCCAAAAAATTGCTGAAAAGTGATCCTTGACCTAATTTGAGGTCGTAGAACACAATTGCACTTGTTCCGAGGCCGAGATTGCGCTTTGTTGGTAAGATACAAGCGGTTAAATTGCTATTTTTACAGTGGTAAATACATTTGAAGGCTGCACATTCAGCAATGCGCTCATTGACATCTTATTTGATGGTCTGGAATTGTTCCTCTAGTCCAACAGTGTAGTATCGTCCTCTCAAACCATCAAAAAAGGCGAGACTTTAACAAAATTTCTGCAGAGGTTTACTCTATGTTTGATAAGTATTATGCAAGACTGAAGGTAAATGGCGATTTAGCCATGCTGCTCCCTACTTGAGGCCTTGCATCTAGTAACCCCAGTCTACTGAGGTACTTACAATCTCCAACTTGCAAGGGAAGTGTGATTTCTACCATATGCTGTATTAACGCATCACATCACTGCTGAAGACACATTTGAGTGAATCACAGAACGGTGAAATACCACAGCATCTTGCAAAACTTGACTATAGCCTGGCATATGAGGATATGAGATCACCAGGCAAATGAAGTCAACTGAAAGCCTACATGAGGCTTTAGACTAGTATTCTCGACATCGAATTAAATGAGTATATTTTAGGTCTTGATATGTCTCTTTTTGAAGGTGTACACTATTCAACCTTCCAGTTATTTGCTGGATCATAGCACAGGATGGTGCCCAACAAGTTTTCAGCATTCTTATATTCGATTTGGGTGCAAATTCTCAAGCTACATGCCGCTTTGGGCTCTTAAAGAAGGGTATTCAAGCAAGATGAATCTCACCACGCGAAGCAATAGATCTCACTGATTAAACTAATGTTCATTTCTGTAAGAGCGTGAGCTGATGACTGGCAAGCATAAGCCAGCATTGATGGAAAATGCCTTTCTTCGCTCCTGCCAAGTGTCAGTTGATAGAGGCCCTTTTCATCTACAAATATCTATAAAATACTCGCAATAAAAACACCAAAAGCCAACAAATTATAGCAATATGATCTATTATGAAACCTCCTTTGAAAGCTTATTTCACTATGGTATTGTAGTTGTAACTGAGCTTGAAGATGCTTTTTGATTGTGCTCAACCCATAATCTCTTCTTTTTCCTTTTTCAACACAAACAAACAACAAACATGGACACCAACTACACAGAGCAATTGGCTTGGTAAGAGACTACAGTAAAGCCGTATACAGTTCGTTCTATTGCCACCAAAACAAGGGTATGGCACGCATCGGCCACGAAACCCTCCCCCTCCTCAACAAAACAACCCAGATTGGCAAAGAGTTCTGCTAGAAGTATTGTACAAGAGTATACACGAACAAGTTTGGCTATCATCTTATACGGGCGTGTGTAAACATGATTATAGGCTCGAGCGACGCCAACAGAGTGATACCAGCATATACCCACGAAGACAGCAGGCCAACTTGTAATGATGCCAAAGCTGAGCAACCTGCCGTTTGGACAACAAACATGGAAACAGACCACGAGAGACAGGAAAAACGCTCCTCATGGCTTAAATCACAGACAGCTATTGATACGGATAACGATATTGAAGGTTCAAAGCAGAGCGATGAGCCCTTGATTTGCCTTCATGCCAGCAGCCAGGAACCGATGATGAACAATTTAGTAGCCGAGGTAATTAGTGATTCTAACACAGTGGGCTTTGGTTACTGATTTCTGTGTGCGAAGCTTCAAATTAGGTATGTGGACTATCCAGGACTGTTCGCTTGCCTTGCGTATCTAAATCTCGTTTCTACAGGTCACCTATACTACGAACCATGAGCGAGGGCACTGTGTACTTTGATGCTGCAAATGACTGGGAGAGTGAGATCAGTGCTCCAGCGACAGTGATAGAGACTGATCACAATAGCAGCATATCCAGCCACATACCCCAACAGCAGATGATTGAGGAGCGACTCCCTTTGTTCAACCAGAAAGCATTTATACCAAATCAACTAGAATCGATATATGCAGACCTGAATAAGCAAGACATTTTGCTTGTTATGCCGTCTGGTCCAGCACGAGATATGTGTTATCTGCTACCGTCTACATTACAGAAGCCCTCCTCCCATCTGATCACAATTGTGATAGTGGCATCCTATGCATCACTGCAAGAAAAAGATGCCAATCCATCCTACAATTCAGATCATGTCCAAAGTGCATTTGTATCCAGATTCAGAGTGTCGAAGAGGCATTGGATATCGCCCTCGCGGTTTCGACGAACCATCCTCGATACAACACTACTACGCAAATCAACGATTTTCCTGCTCACATTTGATGGTTTCTCAAGATACAGATCAGAAATTCAGCATTTGCATCAATGCAATCGACTCGCGCGGATAGTTTTAGAGGACGCACATTGCTTCTCTCAGTGGGGCACCGATTTTCATTTTGGATACCTTAAAATAGCCGAGAAACTGAGGGGCATGTACGCAAATACGCCGATTACAGCACTGACAGCCATTTCCAATGAGCGGGTGCTAGCTGATATCATGAACAGCCTGCATATGCCAGAGAGCACGACTCGGGTGTTCAAAAGAAGCATTTTGTTGTAATAAATTTGAGTAACCATGTGTTGCAAAGATCAAAGATGATATGCATACTCTCAAACGAAACGTATACACTTGACATGCCATGATGAGTGTGCTGCAATGTGCGGTGTGTGGTAGTCAAGACTCAAATGTGGTACAAAGTCATCTATATTCTTATAAATTGATTTGATATATACACCACCCCGTGCAATGGTATAAATAGCTCAGTGAAAAAATTTCTCACCGAATTTCTCTGCTTCTTCTCCTCCTTCTTTTTCAATATATCATCCTTGAAAAAACACAACTTCCTTTCACCTTTTGAAAAAAAAAAAAAAAGAGTAATAGCTACCACTGTATTCCTTTTTTTTTGCACCTCATCGACCCCACACAACAACCAATCCATATCATAAATAATAAAAAAAAAAAAAGCTTTAATACTTTTTTAAACTTTTTTTTATTGTTCAATACATTTTTTTAAACCCTTGACCCTCCCCTTTTCATATTTCTGTTTGTTTTAGGTGTTTTTACAGGTAAGTCATTTGATTGTTTCGCAAAACACTAGACTAAATGCTGGGCTTTAGCGAAACACCTACAAGGAAATAGAGTAACAGCACTGGATAAGCACACAGTAATCCTTCTTTACGCTTCAAGCACCATCTTTTCCAAGGCCACCAAAGAAAAGAATATAATACCCTCAAGCAATAGTAATAGTAGTAGTAAACAGTATAGCATCTTGAGTCCATGATTATCGCAAGTCCAGCAAAAAAGGAAATATCGATTCCTCTACAACCCATGACATCAGTTTCTTCTTCTACTACTACTGCCTCAAACAACAATAACAACAATAACCCAAAAATAAACCTAGTAGCAGAGGAAACTGCAGTCGATATTGTCACGGTCAACGCTCGCAATGGTAAGTTGGAGATAAACACAGAGATGTAGAGACATTGGATGACTCATGGAACTGCGAATAGGCAAAAGTGACTACATTGTCCAAGTATTTGGCCAAACCAGCGTCTTTCATTCTCAAGTGGAAGAGACCCTAAGCATCAAGACAACCAGGCCAGGATTTCCCGAGACGAGAACTCTTTCTTGTGAGGCATTTATCCATAACGACACTGTCTTTCTTAGCTCTCCTTTTGTCGGTCAAAATGCTGGTTTGCTGAACTGGGCAGATGGTGAATTTCAATCATGGTAAGCTTTCTGAGATGGGGTGAGGTATTTATTCTTGTATTTAACATTTGTGTCATGTAGTATCACTCATTTGATTGAGCTCGCCGAGGAGAAAACTGGATGTAGTGCCTTGGTAGTATCTATTGATCGACACAATTACAAGGACACATTGAGCACCATGTTGCGTGCTTTCATGTACCTTGGATTTGAAATGATTGATCCTGCGATTTACGGCCAAGAAGCAGGTTATGTTCTTGTTGGTTATGAGCTTTAAAAAGACTAGTGTTCCCCTGTGTTTTTTTTTCAAATCTCACACACACATCCCCTTGCCTATAAGCTATACTCTATCTCTTTCACACACTCACACCCACAAACACACATAAGCAATAAATACTTCTGTTCTCTCACACTAAAGTTTAGTACTTAACGTCAAACTCTATCATCCAAGAGTCGCACAAAATGTTGGAAATGCAACAAGAAATTTCAGCCATTGGAGGAGACAAAACCCAGGATGGAAATTTTATCATGTTTCTTTTTTTTACATGAATAAATCGAATGAACCTATCATCATGTGCTAGGAACCCTTCATTTGCATTATAAAATAACACGATAGCATATGTTCCAGACTATATTTTTAACCATTTCAAGCGGCTTTTGGATGATTCACATTTTTGTGCGATAATCGGATAGATTTGAAGGGTATATAAACCCCCAAGGTAAATCAAGTTTCTTTCTCTATTCAAATCAAAAATATCTATTCCTCCAAAAAATGAAGCTTCAAATCCTTGCTACTATCCTGTTTGCCTGTCTCTGCTCAATGGTGTCTTCTATAAGCATTCCATATGACACCATGGATGATTTCGAAATTGCAAAACTCTATGTTGCTGAACTGAATAGTGCTCCACCAGTGACCGACAATAGTCAAGGAAGTAAGTACAACACACAAGGCAAATGTGAAGCACAATTGAAACTAATGCCTCGTTTTACAGAAATCGTATTTCCCACTCCTAATACCACTTGGTATGTTGGTGAAAGAGTCAATGTTACCTTTGATCAGGGTGTCCCCGATGAAACTGTTGCCATCTTCTTCTTCAACAAGACTGATACTTTGGCTGGTGGCCCAATGAACCGCACAAGCTTTCCTTTCACTGTGCCTCCATCTGCCATCAGTGTCCCAGAAACTGGTACCTCTCTCTTGCTGGCTGTCAGACGTCAAAACAGATATCTTCAAACTGTTGATTCTGTCGTTGTTCATGTCGTTGCCCAGGCCCCTTAATATCTTTCTATCAATCTATCCTCTGTACTATATCTACACACATTAATATTGTAATTCTTGTAAATAAAAAAAACCCTTTTACTATCTGAAATCCGGCAAATCGAAATGTCAAGTGGTTGTAGTAGTACGAAAATGATGAAACCGAATGGGTAAATTGATTTTGCAGAAAAATTTGCTTCATTCTCGATTCATGTTTGATAGGCCATGTCTTCACTGACTGTTGTCCAACACCTTTTTGCAACACTCATGATGTAAGGTACTAGTAACTGCATGCTAGCAACAAATCCAATGAGATTAGATCGACGTTCAGAAATAGAACCACTATTTTGTGCTTCGGTTGTGCTTCGATTTAATTTCAGTGGAGGATGCTTGATCTACCATGTATATAGTGTATGCCAAGTTTGCGAAATAAAAGATCAGTTGTATTAAAGTTGTAGATTTCCATGCAACGGAAACCTTGTTCTCCCGTATGGCATCATTTCCTCAGGAAACAAGGAACGGAAAAATCAATTATCAGGATAGGGTTTCGTCATTAATAAGGTTGCAATGAAAGAAATTCTAGCAAAAGTCCTTTTAGGCCAATTAGACCGTCATCAATTGTATAATGTCGTCTGAATGATGCTCACAGTAGTGGAAAAAACCTATAAACGACTATAATAGCATGCCCTCTTTTGCTTGCAGTCTACGACGCAATATTTATGCTGTGATGAGCGCACTGACCATGTTGCTACGTTCCTTGATCTTTTTTCCACTCAGAAACAACTTCCATCATCATCATCATCAAATGAGTTGAGAATTCCAAAGATGTGGGATCTTCCATTTTGAACGTTAAGTCTAAAAATATACATTTAAATTTAGATTCTTGAAATCAAAATATCTCCTGTTCAAGTGTAATTTATCTGAGAACTCATGCCAAATTGCTGTAGCAAGCCCATTTGCTTCTAGGATAACCGTGTGCGCCGCTGTAGCGTTGATAGCCAGTGTATACAGTGCCTTGGCATTCATGGCATTCATCAAACAGGCTTTTGTCGGCACATCTACAGCAGTATTCAAGTCATCTGCTGCCATTTTTTGTTTGTCTACAAAGAACACTGACAAAATTCAGAGTGGCAAAGATACAAAAGAGCAAAAAACCCAAGGATTTGACAGAGTCAAGCATATTGAGACTGATTCAGTAATAAGAGTAATTAACAAGGGGTACAGTCGAAAACAGATCAAGAAAGTGGCCTATTGATATTCAGCAGGTTACAGCATGAACAACATTTATCATACGTTGTTGAGTAAGTAACAGGATTTCGACTCCTGCGTGAAGCTGCTGTTCTACTACTAATATAATATATGTACCAATATTTCATATTTTGACTCCCTATGATAGCTCTTTATATGAGTATACTAGCTGTAGCTGTGGATGTACTCTCTTACAATGCTTCAGTCGTAGCGATGGCCATGCTATTAAAGGGTTCGTGATGCTTTTGGTGGCTCATCATCAAAGAGTTTTGTGAATCGATTAGAGCTGTGCCTTGGCCTGAATACTCTTCTTTGCTTCTGCTATCTATGATAGGTTTAATGATTGCAAATTTCACAAATGCGCAGCCTAATGCGAAGTTTAAAGCTCTCTGTGAATACATGAAATAAGCAAAGACTTTCAAACCAATTATTCGTACGATGACCACACCCTCAATTGCACTGTGTAATTATGTAAAATTGCGTTTATTGGTTTTATTTACAGAATAAATCATTATAAAGGTATAGGTATATGTTAAATACAACAAATGACATCTCTACTATTTATATTTGTCTAGACAGATTGTACAACCTCCAGTCCAGTGTCTTTTTTCTCCAAAACCTCCAACACAGATTCCTCTTGCTTTGAAGCGTTATTCAACCAGCTCAAATAAGCATTCCAAACGATTCCCAAACTGCTGACAAAAGGCAGGCGATATTGCAAAGGCATAAACTTGAAATTGATGAATTGCACAGCAGGCCATACCTTGTAGTTTGCAATCAAAGCAGGTACATAGGCATCCTTGAACTTCTCCTTTACACCTTCCCATTTACCAGTTTCTGCGATTCCCATGACTGAAAAGAACAAGACCAAACCAGCGGGTGCAAATAGTGCTTGATCTGTTACCATACGCTTGATAGCCATGCCATTTGCCTTTTTGGTGATTTGGCTTTGTACGGCTTTGGATACAACACCTGTAGCCACCGGCATTGGGAAGAATTTATCCAAAAACATGTACCACTTGCCACCCAAAGGTGCCACACAGAAATTGTAGGCAGCAAATCGAAATGTGCGTTGAAAATCCCATGTTTTTGTTAGGGTCCACATACTTTCATGCTTTCTCACAGAGTCGGGCAGGTATTTGTCCTCCAATTGCTTGTTGTACTTGTTGTAGAGACTGATGCTTTGAGCTAATGTGTCGCTGACAGCACCAAGAATGCCATTTGCAACACATAGAGTGAGGATAGGTCGTTTATCGTAGGATTTGTTGTAGAAAGCTTTCAAGGATCTTAGGCTGTTCATTGATAATGATGAAACAAGGTAAAGAAAGGATGTAATGGGATGGATTTCGACTTTTCCAAAGATTTATTATATCATTGTGTGGTTTGAAACCCCTATCAGTCCTGGGGGGAGGGGTATAATGATGAATGCCATCATTGTTTGATAACCTTTGGTGAGTTTCGGGCCTTTTCTTCTTTAGTTGCTTTGCTATTACTACTGCTGCTGCTAGATTTCTTGTTATCTCTGGAAAAAGCGCTCGAGATAGCCTATACATTGACGTCAGTTCTATGCATTCACAACCTTGATAAGGTTTAAGCTAGAAATCCAGATAACTTACGTCGATGGTCTTGAAAAGAATCAATGAACCCGCGAGGTACTTGACGGCCAACATGAGATTGGGGCCAATGTCGATAGTGATGTTGGCTTTGTGAGAGAATTTATTGAATTGTTGCAAAACTCTGCTACTCAGATCAACTGAGAGTTTGACAGTGGTATCTTCCATTCTTGAATTTTTAAGAGATGAAAAACTGAAATGGGAGAAAGACTGTGTGTATGACAAGAGTCCAGACTTCCAGATGCGCACAGTCACCAATCCTTGTCTATTACAGGCAACATCCTGCATGTCAAGCTTCATTATACTAGGTACTTGCTCACGAAAACTGGTTGCTCATTGCAAAATCTGATAGCAATGAAACCAAGAGTAGATCAAACTGCTGCTTTGGTTGCCATGACAACGCATTTAGGTTTTCACTCGGGATCAAGGTACAATCATGCATGATTGTGTACCACGATCATATCATGATAAATGCTAAATGAACGTTTAATTTACTTTATTGAAGAAATAGGAACAGCAAACAAAAATAACAATGACTTTACAATGAGCGAGTGGAAAGAATAATAAAAATAACAAATGTACAACATGCTAAAAAAAGAAACATATGGAGAGTTAACCTCGTAAGAAGGACTCATTCGACGTCATTACACGCTGTCTCATTGCACAAACTTGAGAGGCAAAATTTGGGCTTTCGTTCCTCAAGACGGGAGATGGCGTCAAATCTAAATGCATCGTTTTAGTGTACCACAACTCAAAACGTACGAGGAAATTTTCATGTTACCTGTGGGAGATAACGGCGCTTGAGCAACTACCGATCTTGTATGAAACTGACTGAATCCTTCCAAAGCTTCGTATTCATCAGAGGTGATATCGACAGCGTCCAATTTAGGCTTTTCTTCTAACTGGATACTCTTCAAATGTTCAATTGGCAAACGGAGATCGTCAATGGAGATCCTTCTTCTGACATGGCTATTGGCAGGAAAAGTAGCAGAAACAGGCGATGTCAGTGTTGACTCTGAAGATAAAGTAGATGTCGACGATCTGCGGCGAGCATTGTGATGATAGCCGTCATTCGCAGTAGAATAAGGCTGATAAGGCTGCTGATAAAACGAAGCCTCTCTTCTAATTGGCCATGAACATCGATTGCGAGGTGTATTTTGTAGTTGTTGTTGAGGAGTTGGATACATTAGAGAGGCAGAAGTAAGAGGTAGGTTGTATGTAGTAGAAGTGCAGCTCAAAGAAGCTCTTCTTGGTAAGGGCAGTTTTCGGCTGTCAACCATGGATGAATGCTCTAATGCAGGTACATCTTCCTTGTTATTGTTGTCGCTATAATCAGATGGGGGATACGATAGCGTGTATTGAGAGGTTGATGCTTCAGATTTAATCGGAGTGGGCGATCTTGAGATATTCTGATTTAATTTAGCAGATTTAACAGTAGAATGGATGGAGGACGAGGAGGATCTCTTGGTCTTTTCATGTGTTTGCGTATGCTGCATCATATTGTCAAATCTACTGAACCGCCTATTGCAGCCAGGGACAATGCATTCATAAGGTTTCTGGATGATATTGTTAATTGGGTTTGCCATGTATCAACCTGATAAAATGGTACCTCGCCAGTGTGCTTCCGTTCGTGTCTTGCTAGATGTTCGCTACGGGTGAATACCATGTCGCAGTTACCATAGCCAGTGCATCTGAACAGTTTTGGTGCTGATCTGGGACCTGTGGATCTTCTTCTGTTGGGCATACGAATGAATGAATAAAGTAGACTTGAGAAAAAGAAGGAAAGAGAGAGAAAAGTGATGATAAGATGAGAAAGGAGAGAAGGGGGAAATTTTATAC
Source organism: Mucor lusitanicus (assembly GCA_010203745.1). Lineage (NCBI taxonomy): Eukaryota > Fungi > Mucoromycota > Mucoromycetes > Mucorales > Mucoraceae > Mucor > Mucor lusitanicus. Next base: position 3,184,919 of record JAAECE010000004.1, on the reverse strand, counting down.
AAGATCGGTCCTTTTTGTTTCTCCATGAGTGAAACCTAACTTTAAATGCGACAATGTGGCAGGCAGGCAGGACACACACAGTCCAGGGCGAATTGAGACATATCAAAAGATATCATTCGCATAAATCCATTTTTGTGTGTATTTTTTTCTTGTGCGACAGGCATCACATTGTAAATTGGTTGTCAACTTGATGTTTTTGTGCCATGTTGAGATGTGGGATTATTCAAGATGGCAAGCTGGATGTTTTCATATGTTGAATCAACATGAAAAATCAAACCAAATGTGGGCCATGTCGATTCAATTGGCCCCCTTTTTTCACACAGATATGATGAAATAAAAGGGTCAGACCAGTCAATCAGTAACTCAACCCACTTTCGGGCCTTTCTGGTTCATTTTGAGCCCATGAAATGCCATCCACTCAGAACAAGAACTGCCATGTGTTGCTTCATCATCATGTATTTGTTGTTGTCTTGATCTTTGTTTCTTTTCAGAACACACAGCTGTCAATGTAGCGCTGTAGGATTGATGTCAGAAACAGACGACATCTCATCTGTATTTTGCTCAGCGAAAAAAACCAGTTACTCATTGTTTTAAAATGACTATACGGTTCCCACAGGTCAAGTTTTAGAATGGAGTATTAAATCATTACAGGCTAAAATGATGCCTAAGCAATAGTACATCGACATTTAGAATCATCATTTTATGATCGAATGATTACCTATAATTTCTTTCATATCACAAGAGAGGAAGGCAGTGTCAATGCGTTACTGATTTGTGGGACATTGTCTTGTGTTGCCCAGCTAGTCAGGTTAGAACTATAAAAGCATGGATCCAAACAGTGCTGCTTGATTCAAGTAAAGAGATCATCATGCCATGCTATACATCTCTTTTTTTTTTATATATTTTCCTTTCTCTTTACCAGGGTTTGGCTACTTTTCGCATTTTGTTGAGTAAATGGAAGCGCATAGTGCCTTTTCGTTTGTGGTAGCTTAGTGGCATTTGACTCTATTCCATCGTCCTTTCAAATCTGTTGCACTCACGAGCAACAGATGATAATTCTCAAACCTATAATTAAACGTGCTGTAAAATTCTAGACAACTCCTTTTTTGATCGTTCCATGTAGCACGGTACACAGACGCTCTTATCAGAGTGTAAGCCACGTTTGTTCTGGTATTGAATCAGATTGGCCCTGCTCAGCTCGATTACCTGCAGGAGCAATATTGTATTGTATGGCAATCTCCTCGCACATATTAACCGAGTGGCCAAGTTTGGCCGACTTTGAATACAGATAGCTTAGACCTGAAAATTTATGCAAATCCATTTAATGTAACTTGCTTAATTTCTCATCGAGCAGGGTGAGTGCATATATTCCCATCTCAATAGAGAGAAAATTCCATTTTTACGTAACATCATTTTCTTTACAGACGAGATTGCGGAAATGAAGATTTCAAATGTATCGAATTACTGCTCATGATCTCGTATTAAATCTAAAAATCAAGAGCAGCTGCATTTTTTATCAGAATATTGAGAAGTGAGAAGGATGGCATCATCATCATTGGTGGTGGAATATAGCCTTCCATGCTCATTTCGAAAGCATCTTATGGCCCATCTCATTCCGAGACAGGCACAGAGAACAGCCCAGAAGCTTTTCATTTGTCGACATTAGAGTTAAGTTACTTTATAATGAAAAAATCGGCTGCCCTGATGAGAATTTTTATACTGTAGAATATGTGATTAATCACATCTTGGTATTTAAATAGGACTATACCGTATATTTTTGACAGCACCAAAATGCAATCATACATTTTGTATAGTAAAACAATATAATTTATTCACAATTTATTAACCAAGGAAGAATTTCTAGCGTAATATCATTTGCTCTAACCCAAAAGGCCACCAACAACAGGTAAACCGCCTCCCAATAGACCGCCTCCACCAGAAGCCTTCGTAGCAGCTGGTTGCACCTTCTTTTGGTTTCGTGCACGACCACGGCCACGGCCGCCGCTGGGCTTACGAGCACGACTTCCCTTGCCACTTGTCACGGCTGCTTGCTTGACAGTGCTCTTGCTGGTAGTTTTGCCATCACCAAGTAAACCGCCAACGACCGGTAAGCCACTGCCCAAGAGATCTCTTTTCAATAGACCACCAACGACAGGCAATCCACCTAGAAGGCCGCCCTTCTTTGCTGATGCTGGCTTTGCTGTTCCTTTCATGTTTTGACGGCTAGAGCCAGCTTTGCCCTGAGGTTTAGCCTTCTTACTACCGCCACCACCACCACCACCACCAAGAACACCACCTAAAAGATCTCTTTCTTGCATGCTACTACGCTTGGTGATTTCATCATCATATCGGTCACCATGGCGATCATCAGAGCGATCGTTACGGCTGGAGCCTCCGCCACCACCACCACCACCTCCACCTAGTACACCATCCAAAAGGCCTCGCTTCTTGAGTAAACCACCAGTAGATTGCTTTCCATCCTTGGCAGCAGCGCCTAAACCAGCGACGCTGAGACCGGGAACGATACCAGCTGGTAAAGCGCCAGCAAGAGGCAATCCGCTTCTCTTCTTTTTTCTCGCAGAGCTTGGATTTGGGGCAGGAGAAACTAAACCAGCAGCAGTACCTACTAGGCTTCCAGTACCTCCAGGTACGACAGTGGCCAATACGCCATCAACGGGTGCGACAGTTGCTGCATCTGAGAAATGGATCAAAAAACTAGCTAGTGCTACTGCGAATAATGTGTGTGTACGCATGATTGTATGATTGTGTAGTAAGAAAGAAGGAAAAAAAAAGAGAAAACTTGGGAAACACATCAGCAATGAATTCCTTTATATATTGTTAATGAAAATGAAGGATGGCTCCATATGCACACTATAAGAAGGAGAATCAGAAACTACTAAATGCTTGTAGCAAGAGGAAAAGACCTGTTTGCTCCTATTATTCTGATTTTCATATATCTATCCACCTGTTGATTTTCTTAATTAGCACTATTGCAAGACGAAGGCTTCACATATCTCAAAGAAATTGTACATGCTATACTATACCCACAATATTTGATTGCATTTCTCAGCGCTAGTTGATCTAAGGTGATGATGATAATTGTTTAATTTTGATTACCTTTGCCTACTATAGTATATATAAATACAACAAACTGACCTATTTAGTGATTCTTTCCAGCAAATATACATTCAATCAATAGGCAATAGTGTCAATAGAAGCGGTTTTACAGAAAAAAAGCCAGTATATATTATGCACGGTGTCATTTTACCACACTTTATTTACTATCCCTCTCTTTTCCGCGCCTCCTTCTTTTTCAGCAAGGTATTCTCCTGCTTTATATTACTGCACAGTCATCCCACTGAGTGAGTTTTGGATGGTTGCCCCTTTCAAAATGAGTAGAACCGTGTATTTAAACATGGTGGCATCCGAATATTCAAGTAACCTGCGAGGGGCTCAAGGAGAAGAGGAGAGTGCAAGGTACATCATAGTCATTTATATCAAGGAGGCTCAATTAGGGGTATATTCGCTCTAAAAAATCATGCAGAGGATATTGAAGCAGAGGAAATCCAGCAGTATGCAAAGATCACAATCAACAATAACGCTCACAGCATACGTTGATGCAGAGTAAATCAATAGCCTCCGCATGTGTACAAAGAATTTTGTATATGCTAAGCAGAATGTGAAGCTACGCTATGAGAGCAGATTCTCAAATTTGCATAATGCATCTCAACTACATAGCAAATCTACACCCTTTTGATGTACCAAGAATTTGATTTTACTTACACTGTTCTGCTATATGAGCTCAGAGCAACTATAATAGACCAACTGACCAGATGTTCAGAAGCGCATTATTGAGTGAGCAGCCTTCAAATGTATTTACCACTGTAAAAATAACAATTTAAATCGCTTGTATCTTGACGACAAAGCATAATCTCGGCCTCAAAACAAGTGCGATCGTGTTCTACGACCTCAACTTAGGTCAAGGATCACTTTTCAGCAATTTTTTGGGGAACAATTTGATCATCGATTTTTGAGCATTTTGCCCTTGTCCTAGCAAGGGAAAATTTGATGATTTCAAAGAATCGAAGTTTTCACCTTGAAAACGAGGTTTTCTACTATGGTGTTCCTAAGCTCAAAACAACCGCAGAGAAGCAGAGGAGTATATGGAAGTGTCTCCCAAACGATTCGTTAGACGTTATAATGACTTTTCATCCAAAAACGTGTTTTGCGTTTTTTGATATTTGCTCTGCACAGACTAAAGACATCGCTTTGAAATTGGTACCATTGGATTGCTCGTTCATTTTTGCATGTAAAAGTGTAAAGAAATACCTGTTGCTTACATAATAACATTTCGTGTAATTGCCCTTGGAAGGTTTTTGGATGTCCAAATGGCAGATCTGGAGAAGCAGAAGCAACCTTGAAATTCAAACCCAGTTCAGGCTGTGTTTTGCCCTAGGTTTAGCCATTGTAAAAGACACTGTACAGGTCTAATTAATTCGCGAAATTTAAGATGCTCTCAATTTCTTGTTCGGCATCAAACTGTCATTTCTACTAATTGCTCTCTGCCAATCACTTACATTCCAAATGATTGAGTGTTGCCTTGCATGCGGAACCTTTCAGTAAATATATTTAGGAAAACACTTCGAACAAGTCTGAACAGTGATTTGGAAGGATTCTCTCTCTGCAGGCTCTCATCAATGCGGATATAAAGAAATGATGTTTATTGGCGTATAATTGCTAAATTACTCTAAAGTCATGTTCTTATCAGCAGCGGCGTGCTTCACCTTCTTGACCTTCTTGACCTTTTTAAATTTGTTCTGCTTCTTTGATCCAGCCTTGTGATGAACCTTGTTACCCATCTTGTTCTTCTTTCCATGGCCAGCAGGCTTGACATACGCATTAGTGGCAGGGCTGCTCGCACCTCCAAGACCACCGCCCAGTAAATCACCCACGAGGGGGAGGCCATCACGCTTCATCACCATATTATCGTTGGCAGTAGGCAAAGCTTGAGAGATTTGGACCATACAGCTAGTAAGAGCCAAGGCAACGAGAATTTGAGATACCACACGCATTTTACTAGTAATAATTTGAAGAAATTGAGAGAAAAAGATGATTGTATTTTAATACAGGATTCGGAAAACCGAGAGGCTTTTATAGACACTTTCTTTGTATGCCGATGCAGCCTTTACATGAAGGAGTATAGTATAACTTGGGTCGACTCATGTTTGGCATCGATTGTTGTGATGGAGAGCAAGAGAAGGCAACGATGTAAACCAGGATAGGTGCATACAGAGCAGCATGTAGATCATTTAAAAAAATAGCCAAGCAGTAAATCAGTGCATCATTGCTGTACATTTTATGCACAAAGTATAGCTGCGTGTTATCAAGTTCATAGCTATATCAATGCTGCACCATCTACATGGTTAATGCTGAAAAATGCAAATGGCAGGCGTTTTTTCTGTGGCTGTGTTTGGTATAATTGGGTAGATCCTGGCCATCAATGTGCCTCCCGAGGCCAGATCGAGCTTTTTGCTGCTCTGATTTGTCTCGTTCAAGGTTGCCCTGAGTTTACTATCTGTACTATTGGATCAAATAGGAGAAGAGCCTCAACACTCGAGCAAGAAATGAAGAAAGCAAGCTAGATTGGATTGACTTGCACCAATATTGAATGAAATGTTGTGCTCTTGGTTCATTAAAGTTTGTGTCGAAGATGAGGTGTTGGAAGGGTGTAACATTTGGCTTCGTTTTCTTAGTGTATTTCTAAAATTGCAATGTTCCAAATGCAGTAACTCGCAACAGCATTCTTCTCCGCGCCTCCTTGCTCAAATGCTGAAAGTCCATACCTTGATCTATTAGGCTGCGAGTGTCTTACGTTGCCACTCTCCAGTGGTATATACTACGGATAAGGCTTAATCAGGTATCTATACTACGTATGACTATAAGGCAGCTCTCACCTCTCGATGGTGAAGATATACAAATGTTCAATTTACAGGTAACACGAGCATATTGTACACCTTTGACCTGTATGGTATACGCACATATCAAGGCCACATTGAAATGAAACATTTGGACACGAACAAAATACTGAAATATGAGGTAAACCCGATGATACATTCGATTTAGAAGAAAGGCTCTCCTATAAAGTAATAGTGCATGCTTGAGTACATTAAATCAACCACATGTAAATCACACCATGACTAAATTACAAATATAAATCTCGGTAGTTTGTTTAACCAGCTTTTTATTGCTATTAGTATCATGTATACAAGACTGATCATGATAATCAGTTCTTTGCAATGACATCAAAGTTAATAAGCTAACAAAGTTTTGTTTCCAAAAAAGAAAAAGAAAAAGAGGAGGATATGTATGTATACAATGTATTTCTTGCCAAGAAAGAAATAACCAAAAGGATTAAGAAAAAGAAGCAATACAATATAGAGAAAAAGAGCGAAGAGCGAGAAAAGAAGGTGCAAATTATTTTAGCATCAAGTCATTTTGATCGTGAACATCTGTATACACATCTTGTTGTTGAAACATGAAATTGTTATGCAAGTGTTGTTGATGGTTGGCTAAAGGACGTTGGTAGTACATGTAATCGACACCTCCACCGCCGCCGCCGCCGCCTTCAGCGCCCCCTCCATGATTGCCATTATTGCTGTGATTATCGCCACTATTGCTGCCACTGTTATGATGTGCGTCGAGCTCTAGCTTAACCTCGGCATTACTGCCATCATGGTGCTGATGGTGCTGTTGATGGTTACTGCCAGTGGCGCCATTTGAGGAAGCACCGCTAATCGAGTTACGCAAAGTGGAGGAATTGTAATCATAGTGCTGATGGATTCCCATGGATTGCAAGATGTCATTATTGCTAGCGGCCGCATTTGCTGCTGCTACTGCTGCTACTGTTGCTGCGGCCGTGGGCGCAGAGGGAGAGTCATTATTTGAATTGGTATTGTTGAGAGGATGGATAGGATTTAATAGCTGGCCAAGATTGGGAGAGGCAAAGCGCTCGCTTTGCTCAGAGGTCATGATTTGTCCCAAAGAGGAGGAGGAAGTGGAGCCTTGACGCATGGAATCAGAGTAGTTTCTAGGATCAAATCTAGGCAAAGAAGTAGAGGAAACAGAAGAAGTGGAGTAGTGTCGTTGGTGCTGCTGTTGCTGCTGGTGCTGTTGTTGGTGATAACGAGAGGGAGAAAGCATAGGCGTGCTGGGTGAAGATGTCAAACTCGATGGAGATGGCATATTTGCCGTGTGAAAGCCTGTTGTATTATTAGTGCTGTTATTATTATTTCCATATAGATTTGGTATAGATAAAGGATGTTGGTAGTTATTAGTAGAAGGTGATTGCGGTCTTTGCTGTGTTTGCTGTTGAGGCTGTTGATACGGATGATACATCAGTTGCTGTTGCTGTTCATGACGAATAGAGCCGACTGACATGCTACGTAAAGGATGCATCGCACGGTTCGAGTTGTAGCCAGTGGAAGTCGATGCTTCAGGAGGGGTGATCGAGCCTAGATGGTGGTCGTTTTGATCAAATGTGGGCTCAACTAGAGGAGGGATTCTAAAGTTTTGCTTGACAAGCAATTCAGGTGAGATCTCAAGGCTTGCTAATTCAGGTACCGTGGATGGTTCGCGCAATTTCTTTTGAATGACATCTTGAGGATCGTAGTAAGAGATGAGATGTTGAGCCACGCCGTTGACAATGATAGACATTGTCTTTTTGATAAGACCATCTTCTTTGAATCGATAGGAATCTGATAAACTACCAACAAGCTGGCGCTCCTTGCTTCTATCAACCGAACTGTCTATGCTGAAGCTTCTTCTATCAGTGGTATTGGTGCTGTTCATTGGAGCCGATTTCTTTTCTCCAGCTTTCTTGTCTAACTCTCGATAGATCAAAAAGTTGCCTAAGATGCGAGAGGGGCTCCAGACTCGGCCATCTGTCCAACGCTTAATGCCTAGTTGCGACATTAGTCATGGATGTTGGGGGTAATAGGGGAGGCACATTGGGAAGCGACATATTTACCTGATTCTCTTTCATCGAATACAAAGATCGAGCCTGATCTAATCATTTTGCGCTCACGTTCTTGAAGACGTCGGCAGATTCTAGGGAGCAATCCTCTACGGCAACCTTCAAAAATCAACAATACATCTTGAGTTGATTCAATGTAACCATGAAATGTTTCTGTGACCAACATTGCTCTGCTATTTTTTTTCTAGATACAAGAAATGATGATGGAAATGGATTCTGTGGTGCGTGTTTGCTTGCGAAAAGGAGGAAAATATAAATATATAGATATATACAGATTAGATTCTCGGATTTAGCTGCTTCTTTTCTTGAAATAACGTCAAATGTATGGATAAATCGTAGAAACGAAAAAAAAAGGGGGGGATGATGGGGGTGAAGAACGGAACTCGTAAATTTCACACTATCAAACAAAATGCTCGTCTTTTTGTGTTGTGCTCGAACAGAATTCGAATGAAAATGAGGGGCAATGTTTGAAAGCAAAAGAAAAGAGTGAAAAGCAAAAGGAAGAGTGAAGGAGATTTGGTTTAAACAAAATAAAACGAAAAAAAGTGGGGGCCATGTCACACTCTTTTTAAGAACAAACGGCACAAGTATTTACCGTATTGTGGAAAGGTAAACAACTTGTAGAGAAATGTTTGCTGTATATATATCTCTTGAGCTCGAGAAAAAGAGGAAAAAGAGACATGTATTCCCTTTTAAGGCCTTCCATTCTCCCTCTTGTAGGTTTAACAAGAAAAAATGACACTTTCCTGCAATACAGGGCAGGATCCCATTAGTCATTGCAATACAAAATGTTCAAAAAAAGAAAACATCGTCTCTAATGTACCCCAGATTCGAATGCTATCATTATATACATTTCTTTTTTCTCACATTATACACATCCACTAAAAAAAAATGATCCAAATACACCGTTTGGAGCGCTTTTTCAATCCAACAGAATGTGTGGCCATTGCCCCGGTTTATTTCACGCATAAACAACAGATTTGAGCGACGCAGGGGTTGTTTTACATGTTGAAAATACCAAAAACCAGAATCATACCACCTATATATCTGTCTGCCCATACTAGGCATAGTGGCGGGCATATTTACGCTTTTAGTTGCATTCTAATCTTGAGCAGATCAGAAACATACATTTCATCAAAGCAAATGCAAAAAGAAGTGTGTTTGTTTGGCGAGCAATCGTCGTTGTTGTTCTGCGTGTGTGCTTTGATGGTCAAGATCATAAATACAAATGGGCGGCCTTCCAACCACATTACGCCACCATTATGCTTCCATTCTTACATTTGGTTCTTCAATCGGTTGTAGTACATGCCAATTCATCAGATGGAGTACAAAGATTTTAGTCTGATAAAGCAAAATGTTAGAATCAAGAACAGTTAAAAGTATGTACCTGAAGTTTTTTTCTGATTTACGGGTTGCCATGGAAACAAGAAATCTTACCCCTGGCTGCCAAGGGGATTCATTGTTCGATTTTGGGGGGTTGAAGGGAGAGGAATTTTCCTCGGTTACCATGACAACAACTGCATTGGGCATATAAAGTGTATATGTATGAGTCACATCAAAACTGTCTATCCATCAGATCAAGATGGCATCTCTTTCTCTGTTGACCTCTCTTCAAGAATCAGATTAGATTTAAATTCATAGATATGCTTTTCTTTTTCTTTTCTGCTTCTGACACAAAAAAAGGTCATACATGTCCTACTGTATCCACTGGAAAATTTCCGGAGACACTACATGTGGGATTGAAAATGATCTCTGATTTTGCTTTATTTGTCATAACTCTGATCTGAATGTGCGAAATTAATCTGTACATATATACATATTATGAAACTATCCTGCATTTTTTGCTGAATAATGTGTTGATGCATAATATTTACATTGGATGCACTACAAATCAGTTCAGGTAATATTCTGGAAGAACCTAACTATCATCTATCATATACCTTCAAATGTCTTGATAGTGTATACCACTAGGATGTCCACCTGCAAGCACTCTTGCTGTTATAACTGAAATCTTAGTCATCGGATACTCTATTTTTAGGCATACATTGCAGATGATATAAACATACATTTTGCACTGAAATACACAAATATAACTATTATCAACAAGCTGTAGTGAACGCAATGTTGAGAGAGAATCTTTGTATTCAATCTGATCCATGTTTTTTTTTTGATGTCGATAGCCTGGATTTTTATGATTTGGTGTGATTTGGAAGCGGCTTTCAAATGAGAACCACTCGCAATGACCTCATTGAGCACACACACACACAATGTGTCCCCCCCCCACGCATGTCCTCTTCCTGGCTCTATTTTCTCCAGCCCTCCAAATGTCAAACGTACTGCTGTTTCAGAATTCATAAGCAAAGAGGCTTTCGATTGATAATCTATACTTTGGATGGCATACGGAGCAACAGCAATTAGTGATAGATGCCATTTATAGTTGATACAGAATAGCATTTCTGTGTAACTTGCCCATGATGTTATTGGTGCAATGATTCATTGTAAATTGAACATCCATCCCATACTTCAAACCTGTCACTTTTCTCGACTCTTTTTTTTCTTCTCTCTCTCTCTCTCTCACTTTCCCTTCCACATTTGAAACCAAAACCGAAACTTACTCTTTCATTCCTGCTTTGTTTCTCTCGATTATTACATATACTCTTTTTTTTCTTTCATTGCATACTCATTTTACAAGCGCAGTACATTAATTGGACACTTTAACATCAATGGCATCACAAAATATAAACATCAGCTTCAAACGCAAACAATCCATGTAAGTTTTACATCATAGATAAGTTGTCAATGGGGTCAATTAATGACGCTGTTGTATGTAGTGGCGGCAATGGAGCCTCAGCCATGTCGTATTCACCTTCGTCGCACACGATGCCTGCTCTATTCCAACATAGAGATAGCTTTGTACATCAAAGAGAGCTGGAGTCTGCCTTTTGTAGTGATCTGGTATGCTGCGGCACTCGAGTACAAGATCTACATGAATTGCTGCATCATTATGAAGAGCATCATCATGCTCCCATCGAAGAAGAGCCAGAGCCCAAGGAAGATGAAGACATTGATGACATGATGATGGAAGATGTTAATACGACGACCTATTCCACTGCGTTACCTACTCAACCTCACGAGCTTGCTGCGCTTACCAGTAGTCCATTGCTTCGAAAGAACAACGAATTACGGGTCCCAACCCCAGTTGCTAGTCCCGCTCCTGCTCCTGCTGTCATCAATACAGTCGACGTTGTGCCTACGCCAGTTATCATGAGCCCTCCTCCTCCTCAGCATCCACAACACAACAATCAAAGCCAACACACTGAAGAGATTTTGAAACAAGCGTTGCCTGCATTAGTGAACGGCGCAAATGCATCTACATCCGCACACGACAGTTTACATTACTTTAGATCAGAGGCATTATATCAAACATGTGGTAAGTTGGGATATATATGTGTGTGTGTGTGTGTGTGTGTGTGTGTGCGTTTTGGTATGATAATGATTACCTAATCGCTGTCCATTTTAGATGATGGTCAAGATAAACCCTACAAATGTCCTATTGAAGGCTGTGATAAGGCTTACAAGAACCCCAATGGACTCAAGTATCATCAAATGCATGGACACTCAGAGGAGGATACATTGAGCGAGGCAGAGAGGGATGCTCAAAAGCCATATATGTGCACCATTGGCTATTGTAACAAGCGATACAAGAATTTGAACGGTTTGAAGTACCACATTGAGCATTCTCATATCGCCAAATTGAAGCAAGCTCCCTTTGCCAACACAATATCGCCTTTGAGTCAACCACCTCAACAACAACAACCACCTCAAAACGAGTTGTGGCATTTGCAACAGCAATTTCATCAACAATAAGATTGACATTTACATGAAATCAATCAACGGCCTTTACTCCCTTTAATCTCATCTTATTTTATATATATTGTAAGCCTTAAACTTGCTTTCGTCTCCATTTTCTACCATTGTATAACAAAATTTGTACATGTTTCTTAATAATAAATCACTCACATTCATGCATTTTGTCTGTACCCATTGTCCATACAAGTAAATTATAACAAACAAATAAAAACACAGAAGCAAACAAACAACTTTGAGATATACTTTTTTGACATTTCGGAAACTTTGAGTGGCATCTGTTCTTTGCTTTGATACCGACCCACAATGGCAGCAGCAGCAGAGAATAATCAGTCAAGAAAGGTGCTTATTGTTGAGCCATCGCTCAAGTTGAAGTTGAACAAGCAGATTTCATCCCTATCACTTGAATCACGCCATTCAATCCAGTCCTCGTATGACAGCTCCAGAACGTACCAGAGACGAGTTTCGTTTGACAATGTCACCAACATCTCACCTGCTTATCAGTCATTCACCTTGAAACAATGCAGCAGGGGGTTTGAACGAACCAGAAGGTCTCGAACGTTCATTGTGGCTATCGATTTAGACAGCAATAAGATTGAGCCTCTTATCTTTGCACTGACGGTAATATCTGCATATGCCACAAACGCATAGACATTGTACATTAAACGTTACGGTTTTATGTGTATGGAATCTGAATAGAATTTGGTGGATGAAGGGGATGAAATCGTGGTGGTGGGTGTTTATTCGCAGAGTCATATAATAGGTAAGGGAGATGCCTTGATACATTTGCTCATTGCTTATATATACGGTTTGCTGCGCATACGATAGATGACAATGAACTGCAGCCAAAGGATAAAGCACAGGAGATAATGAACTGGATAGTAGAGTCGCATCAGGGAGACAATGTATAACCCATTTTATCGTGCTAGTCGATACATCGTTTTACTCACAGTGCACGGTAGATCAGCATGGTTGTCGAATTGACTTTTAGCAGACCAGAGTTTGCTTTGGAGGAGATGGTATAAACATATGGTCAAAGTAAGGCATCAAGGCAACGCGTCTTATTTGTATTTTACGCAGATGAGAATGTATCAACCATCCATGTTGGTTGTTGGATCAAGAAACAAGGCGAAATACAAGCACGCGTATTCTGGTGCTGGCATCTTCAAGTATAGACTCAAGCACTCTACCATACCCGTCGTGATTGTCAGAGAAAAACTGCAACCACGACCATCGCTGCAACATTTACCCAAGAAGAAAGTGCCATCGTCTACGTCCACGCTTTTTCTTGCTCCTGAAGAAGAAGAGGACTCCGTGAAACAAGACAATCAACACGCCCAACACCAGCAAAGTATGAAATCAGAAAATCAAGGGCTCTCTCGACGAGTCAAAAAGACATTGGCGATCTTTTCCTGTACATGAATAAATCATTAGACAATGAGCAGCCTTACAATGAATACATTTTGCATGCTTATAAGTAGTAAATGGCTTGAGCAGTGCCATGTCGCTCCTTCTTTCCAGTGTATTACTATTCTACCATGAGCTTAGCAACCCTGTTTAAGGCTGGCATGCTGCCTATTTGCGCCATCATCATCTCTCTCGCACCCTTTACAACCTTCAGCCAGCCTCAGCCATTGCTTCTAGCACAAAACTACAATAGTACTTTATCCAACATCATCTCGCACGCGTCATACGTCGATAGCTCGATGGTGGATGCAAACGCATCAATTGCTAGTAATTTCTACATGTGGAGTGAAAACTACCATCAAAGTACTGATGCTCAAGGAGCGGATCAAGCAATCGCATCACTCGGAATACAGGCTAAACCCAAATCGTGGATGTTGACAAAGGGAGCTTGGGTTGAGACAAAAGAAGAGGAAAAGCGCGATGCCATGTGGGACATTGTAACACGCAAAGGAGATGGTACTGTATAACCCAACCATTTGCATGTAAACGAAATAAAGTTAAGCTTATGATATCATTCTTTGTTGTACATTTTTCTATAGAAGGCACTACAACAGCGTATTCATTGGACAAATGTAAGTAATAATCAGCAAGTTGCTTCAGAGAAATAACACAATGCTTTACTTAGTCGATTTTGCCTTCACTGATCCTACGGCATCGTCTGCTCTTGCTAGTATTGAGCTCATTGATATGCTGGCCATCGTACTGCTTGTGGATGTATTTGGACTATCTTATCATCTGAATAGAAACCGTAGCCTAAAACTGGCTCACATCGTTATAACGTATGCCATGGCTTATTGTTTGCTTCTAAAATAAACCTCTGCTGTCCAACAGGATTTACTAGCTTTTACTAAGAAAGATCTGTCTAATGATTTATTAGAAGCACATGCATATCATGGTCTTTGCCACAAAGTCTTTACTTTTTTTCATATTATGATGGAATCTTGATCCAAGGGTTAGTATGACACAATGATTACTTGTTCTGTACATCTTACCTACTGTTTACTAGTGACAATACTATAATTCTCGTTTTGGTTTGTTTATACTTGGGTAGTAGCTAAGCTTTCTGTGGAATTCTATCAGATCCAAGTAATTCGAGCTAATTTTGCCATAGCCTTAATTACTGTTTCTCCACAAATAATCAGATCATTTGTACAAGTTTCGACCAAAATAACATTTGCCTATGCCAATTTGGTGGAGACATGCGTTATCCTTCAGTGTTTCCTAGCAACATGCTGCTAGTCCATTAAAGCTTTAGGCCAAATACACTTGTATGATACATTACTCATCCAATGAGCGTCAGTAGGCTTCATCTCTTGCCAGACAGCTCATTGACCTCCTAAACGTTGACCTTGTACTGAGGATTTGCTGACATTCGACAATAATTGACGCTACATGGCTGCCCTGAGCGATCGACATGAAATCAATATCATACGTCGATTACGATAGGCACATGTAAGCAATCGCTGATATAAGAGGCTCCGTCTGATTGCCTGGAAGTGGCGGAATTTACAGCCGGTGCGCCCCATCTCAATCTGGAGAGTTTGTCCCGCATTTTGATTCTTCAAAACGGGAGATTTGCTCCAGATGTGAGCTTAATACTGTGCTCACTTGTATAAATTATTAGATAACCAGTGCTCGAAAATGTACACAATGACGAATGCATGCATTTATTTTTCTTCTGAAATCGCCATCTCTCTCTCTCTCTCTCTTTATTAGAAGGCAACAAACATCGCCTCGAGATCAAAGTGTGCGTGTGTGTGTGTCTGAGTGTTACAAGTTATTAGCAATTTGTAATTTTCTCCCCGAGTTTTTTTCCTTCTTCTCTCCTTTTCCCTTTCTCTTTTTCCTATTAAGCCTTCTTCTTCTCACCCTCATTTCCTTTATTTTTGCTTATTTATACAGAAAAAAAGCTTGGCATTCAAACGCTCGAGTTGTGCTTTTTTTCTTCTTCTTCTTGTTGTACTATAGATAAATGTTAGACGAGGAAATACAAAAAGATGTTGCGTTGGCTATTGAACTGGAAGAGAAAGGACAAATAAAAGTAAAAAGATGGAAGTCCATGTTTATTTGAATAGAAACTAAATGCATTCAATGTTTAGGAAGCTTATTTCTCATTCACGGCAACCAGTCAAAGAGCCATCCAAGCACTCAATGAAATCAAATTTGTACATTCCTGTAAAGTCCAAACCACAGTAAACCAAGCAGCATGCAAGAGCCTAACCTCGCATTCTTTGTAGCCATTATTTCCAGCCCAAAGCAGTATGCATCTCTTTTATCATCCATCAAAACATGCTTGCAGCACATAGAAGCCATCATCGAGACGCACTCACCGGCAACGTACAACCCTATCAGTAGACAGACAACCGGCGACCAGAAGCGCCCTCCTCTGCCTCCAAAACCCTCGAGAATGCAGAAGCCCGTTGTGCCACCAAAGCCCAGAGTGCCGTCTCCCACAGTGACAAGTGCATCGCCATCGAAACCATCCGCCACGATGACTATTGAAGCTGAATTGCCGGGTAAGTGTGCACATGTGTCTTATCAGATGGGTATTAATAGCCTTCCAATAGACAATTCAAATCAACAGCCTGAACCACCGATTATTAAACCACGTGTTTACGAAAGTCGACCTACCAGTTTACCACCACTACCTCATAGCCACATTAGCTCACTGCAGAAATCGCCCAGACCAGTGACAGAGTACTCTCCCGAAAACACCAAGCATCTGGCCAATGTTCGCATCGTCGCAGAGGGAGAAATCGACCCCGACTACCTGGTGCCTGCACAGACAAATGCTGGCGATAGTCTAGCGCCCTCCTCAAGCACCATGAACACAGATCACGTTCCACTGATTCCTGCACCGCCTCTTCTCACAACGCACCGAGTCTTGCAGCAAAAAGTAGATGAATTGGAGGAGAAGATTCGCAACTGCCGGGCCCGCAAACAAGCCATTGCTCAAGGACAGGCACTGGATGCTATGACAGAGGACAGCTTGGACCAGATGATTGCGCAATATCTCAGAGTGCTGGCAGAGCTCAAGGTGACGCTGAACGGCGTGCGTACCATCTACATGAGTGCAGCCACCATACCGAGCATTCTGCAGTTTCAAGCTCATGTCATTGCGTATCAAATTACCTTGATTGAGGCTGCCATCTTTGATGCGATACCCCCACAGGCGTTGCTGGAGCATTCGTCCAAGCATCCACATCCTCGTATTGTAGCATCGACCGACTTTTTCAACTACATTACTCGCTGTATCGAGCATGCAGTCTTATTACCGCAAGAAGCATCCTCCAGAGCGCAGCTTATTCACTACTGGATCAAGGTCGCCTCACGCTGCTTCGATGTCAACAACTACCAAACACTCAAGGCCATTATATCAGCATTGAATACACCCCCTGTACAGCGTCTGAAGCGCACCTGGGCCTATATACCCAAAAAGAGCACCACCAAACTGGATGCATTGAACGAGCTCATGTCTGAGGCCAACAACTATGGCCACTACCGAGAGCACATGGGCATGGTGACAACCACCGTCGTCAACGGCAAAAGCGTGCAGCTGATCCGAGACGAGCACTACTCGAGACCCACCGTTCCATTCCTTGGCACCTTTATCCATGATATCACTTATCTGCTGGCTGCCTTCAAGAGCTCCAATAATCCCGGCAATCCGGAAGATGAGCCCCGTATCCACGAAGTACTCAACACCATGCATCGTTTCCAAACTGGGCCTCGTTACACGCCCTCATTACCAGCTGCATTTTTAAAATCATCACAAAAGCATCATTTCAGACCAGCCTTATCAAGTGCGTTACATCGTGGCGCATCGCGGATACAGCGATTTAGCGGTGGCGGGTTCTTTGGCGGGGGTGGTGGCAGTAGCAACGAATCACCCAACAGCAGCAGCAGCAGCGTCACCAACATGTCCATGATGGAGGAAGGCGGTGAAGACGAGAACCTCGACGAACAGCAGAAAATGGCAACACAGTACATCCTGATGCGCTCCTGGGTGAGTCAGAATACAGTGGATGAATTGAGCACGTTGAGAGAGCCACCCCAGGTCAAGTCGAACAGCATGTACGGCGCTCGCAGCAGCAGCCACAATGGCAACCGCACAAGCTCCGTCTTTAGCAACGCTAGCTCCAATGTCAGATTCAGCACAGGTTCCGTATCTCTAAACACATTGAGCACGCACGGCGACAGTAGCATGGAGGAAGACGACGAAAAGAGATACAGTCAGCCGCCCTATTTCCCATTTAGAAAGAGCGCGGATGGTAGCAACAACAACACCAATTTTGCAAGACCTGTTACTATACACGAGGGCGGTTCTACAGAGGGTCTATCAAGAGAGGAAAATGAAAACTTTCATGTGGCGTCGTCAAGAACAACGTGGAATGGTGGACCGCCACAACCGCAACACTCTCAGGTACCCATCGTACCACCACGACCTGTACCCAAACCTCCTGCTGCTGTTAATAACACGGGAAGCAAGGCAGCCACAGCACCTGCTCAAAATGACGAATTTAGAGCCGCTTTGGCTCAACGATTGGCAAAAGTGTCTACTGAAGGATCATAAGAAGCTTGTATTATAATAAATGTATCATAGGTGTGTAAATACATGTGCTGATGATGACAATGATTGGCTTTTTCTTTCGTTTGTGTTCTTGCATGACTTTTTGAGCATCATAAAGCGAGTGTGTTGGCCACATTAAGAAATCAGCAATACCAAGCCTACCACTTTCACATTGCACAGAATCAACACCTTCTGCCAATGACTGGAGTGTTATTTTCATTATTATTGTTTCCATAGTCAACATTTTACATATTAGCAGACCCTTATTAATTAGCAAGATGACTACAATAGGTTCACGCGATCAATCTTCTGTATTGTTATACTTTACTTGATGGATACTATTTGGCAGCTTGAGTAAAACACATAATGTACGGTGATTCCTTCTTTAATAGATGACCACCAACACTACTGTTATGACCGCTTAATGACTTATTAGAAGAAGAGATCAGAAAAACAAGACATATAATGCTCTTTGAAAGGTACTTTATTACATCGATAGTGCTTATTATAACTGCACTTCATTTCGCAGATATGTAAAGAGAAATACACGTATGACATATATTATTATAAGGACTATTTGTGTTTATTATCCATTAGAAGAAGTGGAGTAGCAGCGCGAAACTGATAAAAACAAAACCTAAACAGTAGCCTGTAACAGTTCAAAGCAGCTTTGACAATTCAGCCAATAAAATCGCTTAAAAGCGAGTTTTAAACGCCGCTGACTTAGAAATTTTTTGCGAGAGTTTCCCTATGTTTTTTGGTTGGGCGGAGTTTTAAGAACTGCCAAATACAGTAATTTAGCAATTCCATCATCAAAATCCCCTAAAATGCCAGAATATGCCTTACTACACACCCTAGCTTATAATGCAAGCGCTTGAGACTCTCAATTAGCACCAAGTAAGTGATACAAATCAAGTGAGGGCAGCCTATCTACCCCCAGCCTCTGAATCAAATTTAGTTGTGCTTCAACGATAGGCTTATCCACACAACGAAAAAGAGGGTTATGGCTCAAAGAGCCATGAAAAGTAGGAAAAGTAACAAAAGGGCATCACTAGAATGTGATGAAGAACATAAACATCCCAATACAGTTACATACAAAAAGGTAACATGCAATTTGTATCATCAAACTGACGAGTACAAGAAAGAAAAAAGTAGTATCGTGGTTGCCTCATACAAAGCAAGAACACCTCCAATACCCCCAGTATTACAGAAGAAGTAAATACTTGAAGAACAAAATGAATGCAAGGCTACTCCAAAATAGAGCAGGATTGCCAGTAGTACAATGCATCAAAAGATACACTATAGCACTGCGGTACAGCAACAGAAAAACAGTTGCGTGCAGAAAAGGGGGGAAAGAATAAATCGCAATAGAGCAAACTAAAGAATGCACAGTATTACGAGAAAGAAAGTAATAAAAGGCTGAATGAATGTAATCCATAGTGACCAAATCCATGACAACCAAATCCATGGCAACCAAAGAGGGGGAATATACAAACCAAATACAAACCAAAGACAACAATCAATATATTGCAACGAACTGGCCTGAAATAAACTGTATAATTAGTATTACTGTATATTGTACCGCGAAACGTGGCTCCTATCGGCTGATACCTACTGTAACAAACTTGAAAGATGTCGTCTTGAGTACTGGTGGTTGCAAAGGTATGCTTCTTTCGGTAAAAGTGGTGTTGTATTCAATCAAAAGTAATAAAAAGTATATGGTTTAATAGAAAAAGTGCAGTGCAAAAACAGTGCGAGAAAAAAATAAAAAAATAAAAAACGCGTTGCTGAGGGTGACTGCAGTCAATAGGCTGCCGCAGCACAGAGCACGCAAAATTTGAATGACGTGTCCAATGAACATTTTGCACTGTGGTGACTGTATCCTAATGATTTTTTTGCGATGATTTTTTTGAATCAAAATCGATATAATTTGACATTTGTAAACATTTTTGTTAAAATTAGCTATAGAAAGTGTGCTCAGCGTATACTACTTTCTAATAAACTTAAGGGGAGAATTTGAAGGCGCATTCAATGGTGTCAATTTTAAATCACTTTTAGAATGAAAAGATAAAGAATTTTGCGAAAATATAAAAAGCAGTTTTTCCTAGAAAAGTCGAGATTTAGCATATACAACGGTCAAAACAGCAGTTGCACAGGTTACCCTACATCTGTGCGGTCATTTTGATTTAATATATATCATAGTAAAAAGTGTCGTTTTCGCCTCCAAAAGTGCGATCGTTTGATTTTTAACAAAAACCATGAGGGGTACCTCATGAAAAATCGTGTATTTTCAACGATTTGGATCGATCCAAAAAAATAAAAATGAAGGTCCAGGATGTAAATGGTGATCGATAGCGATTATTTGGCACTATTCCCTGCATCTAGAACGGCTTAGAAGACAAGATATTCAGGGTTGAATTCGGACGATTTGGCTGGGAAAAGTACCTTTAGTGCCATGTAGATCTACAAAAACTAATGCTACAAGTCTGATCCAGACTTCAAACAATGGATATCTTTTGAGATTACACGCTGACTACCACCAGACAAAAAAACGATGAAAATTCCATGTATGTTTTACTTTAAAAACGCTCAGAAATACCAAAAGCACCGCTTATCGTGTTTTAATGCAGCTTCTACTAGTGGCTTATGCCTATACAAAGTAGTGCAATCGTCTGCTATGCATCTCAATTCTTTGCATATCAAATACACAATTTGGGCAGTCGTTGCGTACAGTAAAATTGCTCTCTACATAATAGAAAGGATGAATCTAAAGGTTGGAATCGGGTATAATTAACACTCCACCACTGCTGAACCACAAGAACTGTTGAATTTACGTACACTTAACGTAACCACTGGAAGTTTCTTTATATGCTTATAACCGCCTCCTCAGAATAAGTATACAACAATGGTAATACAGTATAAACTCTCCAACAATCATATACGGCATGATAAAAGCATCCTTTGCCGTATTTTGTCCAACTCCCAAAACAGTGTTCAACTATGCCACTCTTGAACAAAGCACGCTAGATCTAAGCAGTTTTGAATTCAGTGTTACGCAACATTCCTTCTATCTGCCTGCTACTACGAGACACTCGTAATCAACAGCTTTTCTTATGAATCTTGTCAAGATCAGTGCTCAAAAGGCGCTTATTTTGAGTAATCATCCATACATCAACGACAACTCGCCGTCCAATCTAAAATCCAACTACACCATTGTGCTCCTCGCAAAATTTGGCATAGGTATGTGCTAATTATAATACTCTGGAATTAAGATTTTGAAATCGAACCTCGGAGGGTTTGATCTTGGATACCCAAATACATACCTGCATACAGCCAGGATGTAGTATCAATCACACAGCTACACTATGCTGCAGAGATAACTGCAGAGCTGCGCAACACCTCCTCTATTGATCTTTTACCAGTAGACACTCGTAATAAACAGCTTTTATTATGGACATTGTCGTACTCAATGCTGAAAATAATGAGCTGATTTCAAAAAAAAAAAAAAATCAACCATCCATGAACAGCAACTCGTCCATTCCAAAATCCAATTATTATACCACCGTCTCTTTCGAACAATTTGGCTTATAGATCTACAGTAGTACTAATCTCATTACATCATCAATTGCTCAAAATCAATCCCGCATGATGACCTGATGATCCTGCATGCTGAAAATAATACCTGCTTACAAGCAGGGTTTAGAGTCAAGCACAGAGCTACGCTATTATGCAAGTCTGACTGCTACAGTGTTGTACAGAACCCTCTCTATTAATCTGTTACTGTACTACTGGAAACTCGTAATTATGGATCTTGTAAAGGCCTGTGATCAAAATTGGTTTGTTGTAAAAATCATCCATCCATCAACAAAAGATCATCCATCCATCAACAAAAGCTCATTCGATCCAAAATTCAACTTCCTCATCGTGTTTCCCACAAAATTTAGCATAGGTACTACGTGCCAGTTTCAATACTCCATCAGCAATTTTCTGCAAATAGGTTTCCCATGATGACCTGATCATGCATACCGAAAATACCTGCATACAAGCAGAATATAGTATCGAGCACAAAGAAACAGTATGCAGCTTTGAATAAAGTGTTTTCCGACACCTCAACTGTCAATCCGCTAACACTAACTAGACACTTGTAACTATCCTCCTTCCTAATGAATCTTGTCTAGACTAGTGCACAAAATTGGATTATTTTGATAGTCGTCCATCCATCAACGGCAACGCGTTCAAATGACTAATGTCTGACCACTCAATTGCGCTCCTCCCAAAATTTGGCAAAGGTACATGTTTATCTCATCAGCCAAATGATTGACATTAGAATACTTTGATTGATTTCATACCAATATAATGCAAAATTGTACTTTTCGATGTTATGAACAGGCTTAGATTGATTCAAAACTCTTTTTTTAGGATAGGGAATGTATTTGATCATGTCTTGTACTTATGGTGGTATCGTGTGTAGTTACCTTAAGCCATTTGTACCATGCATTTTGAATGTTTAATCGTGCTTTTCTCGTTTCAATTACATTTTTAGTTTCAATACAAATGCTTTATTTCTCTGAGCTGTCTCCAAATTTGAGCCAATCACAACGCTGTATTTGCCCTACAGATACCCCAGGCCAGAAAAAAAAATTGCGAGGGTTTCCCTCTGTTTTGACGTTAGGCGGAGTTTTAAGTATTACTAAATACAGTAATTTAGTAATTCCATCATCAAAATCCCCTAAAATGCCAGAATATGCCTTACTACACACCCCAGCTTATAGTGCAAACGCTTGAGACTCTCAATTGGCACCAAGTAAGTGATACAAATCAAGTGAGGGCAGCCTATCTACCCCCAGCCTCTGAATTAAATCTAGTTGTGCTTCAACGATAGGCTTATCCACACAACGAAAAAAGAGGGTTATGGCTCAAAGAACCATAAAAAAAAGAGAAAGTAACAAGAGGGCATCACTAGAATAATGTGATAAAGAACAACAAAAACATTGCAGCACAGTTACATACAAAAATGTAACATGCAATGTGTATCATCAAAATGATGAGTACAAGAAAGAAAAAAGTAGTGAAAAAAATTACCGTGGTTGCCTCATACAAAGCAAGAACACCTCCAATACCACCAGTATTACAGAAGAAGTAAATACTTGAAGAACAAAATGAATGCAAGGCTACTCCAAAATAGAGCAGGATTGCCAGTAGTACAATGCATCAAAAGATACACTATAGCACTGCGGTACAGCAACAGAAAAACAGTTGCGTGCAGAAAAGGGGGAAAGAATAAATCGCAATAGAGCAAACTAAAGAATGCACAGTATTACGAGAAAGAAAGTAATAAAAGGCTGAATGAATTTAATCCATGGTAACCAAATCCATGACAACCAAATCCATGGAAACCAAATCCATGGCAACCAAAGAAGAAGGGGAATATACAAACCAAATACAAACCAAACACAACAATCAATATATTGTAGCGAACTGGTCTAAAATAAACTGTGTAATTAGTATTAATGTATATTGTACTGCCAAAGGTGGCTCTTATCGACTGATACCTACTGTAACAGACTTTAAAGGTGTTGTCTTGAGTACTGGTGGTTGTAAAGACACGCTTCGTTTGGCAAAAGTGGTGTTGTATTCAATCAATAGTAATAAAAAGTATATGGTTTAATAGAAAGAGTGCAGTGCAAAAACAGTGCGAGAAAAAAAAATAAAAAATAAAAAACCCGTTGCTGAGGGTGACTGCAGTCAATAGGCTGCCGCAGCACAGAGCACGCAAAATTTGAATGACGTGTCCAATGAACATTTTGCACTGTGGTGACTGTATCCTAATGATTTTTTTGCGATGATTTTTTTGAATCAAAATCGATATAATTTGACATTTGTAAACATTTTTGTTAAAATTAGCTATAGAAAGTGTGCTCAGCGTATACTACTTTCTAATAAACTTAAGGGGAGAATTTGAAGGCGCATTCAATGGTGTCAATTTTAAAATACTTTTAGAATAAAAAGATAAAGAATTTTGAGAAAATATGAAAAACAGTTTTTCCAAGAAAAGTCGAGATTTAGCATATACAACGTTCAAAATAGCAGTTGCACAGGTTATCCTATATCTGTGGGGTCATTTTGATTTAATATATATCATAGTAAAAAGTGTTGTTTTCGCCTCCAAAATCGCAATCGTTTGATTTTCAACAAAAACCATGAGGGGTACCTCATGAAAAATCGTGAATTTTCGACGATTTGGATCAATCCAAAAAAAATAAAAATGAAGGTCCAGGATGTAAATGATAATCGGTAGCAATCATTTGGCACTATCCCCAGCATTCAGAACGGCTTAGAAGACAAGATATTGAGAGTTGAATTCGGACGATTTGGCTGGGAAAAGTACCTTTAGTGCCATGTAAATCTACAAAAACTAATGCTACAAGTCTGATCCAGACTTTGAACAATTGGTATCTTTTGGGAATACACGCCGATCATCATCAGACAAAGAAAGATAGAAATTTTATCTATGTTTTACTTTAAAAACGTTCAGAAATACCAAAAGCACTGCTTATCGTGTTTCAATGCAGCTTCTACAAATGACCTAAGCCTATAAAAAGTAGTGCAATCTGCTATGCAGTTCAATTCTTTGTATATCAAATACACAATTTGGGCAGTCGTTGCGTACAGTAAAAGTGCTCTCTACATAATAGAAAAGATGGATCTAGGGGTTGGAATCGGGTATAATTAACACTCCACTGTTGAACTACAAGAATCGTTTAATTTATGTACACTTAACGTAACTACTGAAAGTTTGCTTATAACCGCCTCAGAATAAGTATTATACAACAATGTTAATATGAACTCTCCAACTGTCATATACGGCATGATGAAAACACGCTTTGCCGTATTTTGTCTAACGCCCAAACCAGTGTTCAACCTGTGCCACTCTTGAACAAAGCATACTAGATCCAAGCGGTTTTAAATAAAGTGTTGCGCAACATGCCCTCTATTGATGTATTAACACTAGAAACCGGTAAGTAACAGCTTTTCTTATGGATTTTATCAAAATCAGTGGCTAAAATTGCCTTACACTACGGCCTAAATGATCAGCTCATCTGAGCTTTGTCAAAAGCTGATCTGAGCTGATCGTTTACCAGCTCATTTAGTATGGTAATCACTAATCATTGAGCTCAGATGAGCTGGGAACTCATTTGAGCTTGTCAAAAAGCTCATGAACTCTTAATATCGGCCTTAGTGATTATTTTCAATAATCACCTATACATCAACCGAACTCATCCAATCTAGAATTCATATACACAATCTTCTTCCTTGCAAGGTTTAGTACAGATACGTGCTAACCTCATAAATCGAATGGCTAAAATCGAGTGTTTAAGGTAACTAAAAGAGAGGGAATAGGGTAAAAGATTTGCCAACGATGATTTCGATTCATAGGCCATGCCACAGAGCTTTATCGCTTGGCAAGTCATACTTGATTGCTCTGCAAACAGGATTAGGGCAACGAGATGAGGCGGAACCCTGTCCTGTTTTGGATATTTATATGGTTGTTTGGTCTTCTGTTCCCATATGCATACAACAAGTATTTAATACTATATAGAATATATAGCTTTTAATTATGTACTAGTAAAGGACGCCTCCTAGGTAAAAGTTTCAACTTCACGTCCAAAAACCAATCTTTTGCTTTTTGATGAATCCAAAAAAGGTGTCAGAAAGCAGGCACTGGTCGAGAGTTGCTGTATGGGGCTATTTTGAGAAACTACGCCTCGAATACAACCAGATTTTGCTGTTTTTTCCAGTCATCTCTCAGCGTGTGCCTGACAAGGTTGCATAAAACAGAATTGCTGGCGCCCACTTTCAATACCTGTATAAGGAAATCCTCACTGTGCTACATGCCTTGCGCTGAAAGTAGCACAAGCGTCTATATTCCTCATGCTTGTGTTAATGCTAATTGTGAGTTTATGGTAAGAATCTCCCCAAGGTGTAACAGCAAGAGCTTGCTTAGAGTGGGAACTTATGAGAATTTCACACTGTATAGGTCGAGTATAGTTTTGTTTGGGGTTTTATACAGCTATAGCCTACTACTTACCTTTTCTTTCTTTTTCTCCTTCTCTTTTATCTTAAACATTTCGACACATGAATCAATTAAGAGTAGCACTCAACAAGTTACCGCCTGGAGCGACCATCAAGATCCTTCGCAAAGTATTCAGTTTGCCCAGCCCAGCCGCACGATTGCTGCTACATGATATCACAAAGCCTCGCTCTTCACATAAACCATGGATCCATAAGGTGCCTTGGAACGGTGAATGGTCTGGCTGCTGGGTCGGTGAAAATGTACGGAAACTGGACAAAGCCTCTCTAATGAAGCGCATCAATGATTGCGACATTGTTCTGTTCAATGTGCATGGTAAGTAGTATATTATAATGATTCTCGGGCTACACTAAACGCAATGCTATATAAAATGTAGGCGGAGGATTTCGAATTGGCACTTGCACCATGTTCATGGACACTTGGATCGAGTGGATCAAAGTGTTAAAGCACAATTATGGCATGGAAGCCATCATTATGAGTGTGGATCACCGCTTAGCACCAGAGTACAAATACCCCAGCCCCGTGGAAGATGTCGTGCGAGCCTATGAACATTTGACCCGAACGCTAAACATTGATGCGGACAAAATCATAGTAACAGGAGACTCGTCTGGCGCCTCATTGGTGCTAGAGATGCTCTTCATCACACATGATCCCAGCATGTTTGAAATCGTTACCGACGACGATGATCCCAACAATGCCAATCAAAACAGCAGCAATGCGCCCAAGCTCAACCAACTGCCAAGACCGGCCGGCGCTGTGTTTAGTTCTCCCTTGGTAACAGACGAAACCACCTCAGAATCCTGGAAGGTCAACGTCAAATACGACTACATTTCTCAATACACGGCCAAGATCATCAAAAAGGACTACTTTGAGCCACTGGGCCCTGATTCGCCTCCAGATGCCAATCAAGTGCTGGGCATTGCAAAAATGGAGACAGGCTTCAAGGCATTTCTGCCGGAGCAGGTCTTGATGTTTGTGGGCAACCGAGAGACGCTGCGAGACGACGCTTTGGATTTAGCCATGAAGGCAGAAAACGACGGCGTCAATTGGGAAACTGTGATTGAAGACTGTGTCCACGACTGGTTCTGCGTGAGAGAAGTGGTCAAGGACAAGAAGATGCTCATTCGTGCAGACACCACGTTTGCCGATTTCTGCTATCGATCTGTCCGTGGTATTCGACGCAAGAGTGCGGTGGGCCCCATGTCAGTAAAGAACAACGGCCAAGTCAAGGTGCTGTACGAGCTGAGCCGCAACAACAGTGCCAGTGGAAGTTTCAGTGATTTCTCCTCCATGCGACGCTCCAGCGAAGGACTAGAAGCAGTGATTGAAGAAGAAGACGAGGAAGAGGCGGCTGAGGCAGCTACATTTTACGAAAGCCTGTTCAATGATGAAGACGACAGTGATTTCTCAGACACAGAGTTCGAGTCGCCTCTATCCACTGCTAGTTTTGGCAAAAAACAGTTTAGTAAGGCATCCGTGGTGCCAGAAAAAAGCGGTAAAGAGAAGCCCAAGACGGTGTTTGTTTAGTCTAAAGCATGTATATATACACTATTATCGCATATATTATAATAAATTTCTATTGGGGGACAATCTTCAACGATTGACTGTAGCCAAGACTACTATCACACACTTCAAGATGCCGTAGTAGTCTATGCATTGTACATCTCCTAGTCTCTTATATCATAGCAACTGATCAGAATACAATTACGACGACTGAGTCATTCTCAGATCATACAGTCATTGGGAACACAGCTACGTGAAGTGGCAGGAAGGCATATATCTACTTGCCAAATTACACTGAATGCCGTACAGCAACATAAATCAAAGTGCCGTACCTCATCAATGCGATTTTCACTTGTTTACAAAGCCAGAAATACAGTGAATTGCATCATAATTTCTTTGTGTAAATAGGCTACTATTCATGCTTAGTGATAGCTAACACATAACTTTAACGAGGTGGCATTGGATCGACATGCCTATCAATTTCCAGCTATGCTATAGTTTCATCTACAGCAGGATGTGTCACATCAAGGTACAGTAAAAGTACTCGGCCATGGCCTCTTCCACCAAACAGCCACGTCAAATATGGTAAATCAAGTTCCCACACACGTGGTAGGCTACGGCGTGCATGAACGGCCTTTTCTCCAGGTTATAAACATGTTCTCGATCTCGCCTCCGCCCCTGAGAGGACCCAGCCAAGCATTTTCATGCCCCCAATGCGGCTATGAAAATTTGTGTATAAAATGAAACTTGGCAACAAATAAATCCCTCTTTCTTTTCTCTCTCTCACACACATTTGAAATACATACACACACTTCATGACCACCTTGTCAATACAGAGCCTGCTCTCCATGGGCAGTGCTTTTACTGCAGAGGCAGCATGCTATCTCAATACCAGTAGCGATGGCCAAACACCACCCGCCGCGCCCCCTCCACCGCATCACAAACCTCACCCAGACGATGAAGGCTGTAAATTACTCGATTCATTTGCCATCTTGGTTCAATTGACACTAGCAACCACTGCGCTAATCACTCTCTTTTACAAACGATCCAGAGAAAGGCCACAGCGACCAGTGATAGTATGGTAACGTCGTAGTAGTGTTACTGCTGTTGTAGAAAGCCCCTGATTTGTTTCTCATGGTTTGATGTAGGGCGCTGGATGTGAGCAAGCAATTTGCGGGAGCAGGTGTGATTCATTTTTTGAACTTGGCCATTAGTTATGTAGCAGGGCGGCCTCGCAATGGAAAGCCCAAAACGAACCTATGCGTGTGGTATTTCCTGAATGTCGCAGTCGATACCACTGTGGGTGTGCTGATTCTGTGGTGCTGGCTGCGTTTGATCCAAAAGGCGCTAGAGAAGCTACATGTCAAGCAGGTCAAGACTGGCCATTACGGATCGCCCCCGCTGAAGAACATGCTGATTCCCTGGTTCAAGCAGACCTTCATCTTTGTGTTGGCTGAATCGCTGATGAAACTATGTGTTTACGGCATGTTTCATTATCTGCCATTTTTGTTTGCTTGGGGCGAGTGGGTGCTTAGATGGACCAAAGGAAACTATAGATACCAGGTCATTTTTGTCATGTTGATGTAAGTACATGTCTGCGGGTTGGGGGAGTATGGATACTGACATCCGCATGCTAGATTCCCTCTCGTCATGAATATCATCCAATTTTGGATTGTGGACACCATCGTCAAAGTATCGCCCACCTACACAAAACCACTCATTCAAGATACCACACCGTCTTCATCGGATTCCTCCTCTACTGCTACCCACAATGAGAACGATGAACGCTCTCCCCTTTTACCCAAATAAACCCACCTTTTGCTATGCTGCATGACATTCGACCAGTGACTGGTTAGACTTTCGAAATTTTTTTCTACACACAACATGCCTTGATATGCTCTGATTTGATTTCTCTCTCTTTTTGTTATACAACACTATCCAACATCACATCATGTTTTCAATTGCGAGATATACTGGAGAAGAGGACCAAGAGAAAGACAGCCGCTCGCTCGAAAAGAAGCAAGAAAGATTAAACAAACTCAATGCTCGCATTAGCAGTAAGAAGCGAAAAGACGTTGATTCATCCGATACAGCCAATGCCACCACTGAGAAGAAGCCCAAAACACAAGTTGTAAATCAAGAAACCAAGAATCCTCAAGCACCAACAAGTAAAAAGACCAAGAAACAATCCGCTGAGCAAAAGAAAGAAAAAGAGGAGGAAGTGACACAGATCAATCAAGAAGAAGGGGAGGAGGAGGAAGAGAAAGAGGACAAAGAAGAAGAGCAAGAGGACGAAGAGCACGAGGACGAAGAGCACGAGGAGCCAGAACAAGAGCACGACGAAACAGAGCCCATGCAAGTAGACTCAGTGGAGGAAGACAAGGATATACCTACATTAGAAGCATTTCCCGACATGCTTGGCCCCAAGAGCAAACACAGCAAAGAAGAGGTCAAGCTCCTCAAAAGTATGGGTATTCCTGAATGGTTATTACAGCCTACCGTTGTTTCGCCCAAGGATTCCTGCGGTCTGGACAAGGCAGGGCTCTCATCTCACCTGATTGAGCGTTGTCAAGATGTTGGATTATCGTCACTCTTTGCAGGTAGTTGAGGAAAAATGGACACACATTGGATTCAACAGACTGACCTTGACCCAACAGTGCAAATGGCTGTGATTCCTGTGTTCCTTAGACGACAAGCATTATACGATACCAGACGAGTGCCCGGCGATCTTTGCATTTCAGCTCCTACAGGTAGTGGAAAAACGCTGGCCTATGTGCTGCCTATTGTCGATATCCTGTCAAAGCGAGTTGTGACACGATTAAGAGCCGTGGTTGTATTACCCACCCGAGATTTAGTCACGCAGGTCAAGGAGACATTTGATGCCTTTGTCAAGGGAACCAACCTGGTTGTAGCAGCTGCCAGTGGTCAGCAGTCGTTTGCACATGAACAAAGTGCGCTTGTGGGAAGTGCCGGATCAGAGTACCCAGGCGGCAAATCGCGAGTCGATATCCTCATCACCACACCAGGCCGTCTCATGGATCATTTGACGTCGACACCCAACTTTACACTGCAGCATTTACGTTTCTTGGTCATTGATGAAGCAGATCGATTGCTGAACCAGAGCTACAATGATTGGTTGAATCAGATTTTGCATGCCACCCGACCAGAACAACGGCCTCATGCTCCGGCACTCGACTTTAAATACGATGCGCAAGGCGTGATTGAAGCAGATGCCATTGCGCCGAGTTTCCTCAAGTCGTTTTATGCGCTACCCAACACAGATCTCGATTTGCCAAAGGCACCGTCGGTAAGTAGCATGGAGCTGGCGTGAATAGACAGTGACTAACTCCAAGGCAGATTCAAAAATTGCTCTTCTCTGCGACATTGACCAAGAATCCCGCCAAAATTGCAGGATTGCATCTAAACGAGCCTGAATACATTTCCGTGCAGAATGAAGACGGCAGCGAAGCCAAGCAGGAATTCACCACACCAGAAGGACTCAAGGAGTTCATGACCATCTGTCCCACCGACAAGAAGCCTCTGATGGTGATTTATCTGCTGCATCAAATGGGCATCAAGTCCGGGCTATGTTTTACCAAGTCGGTTGAATCCACACAGCGATTGTTCACCTTGATTGAAGCATACGAGTCCACACAGCCCGAGGAGAAGCGCATTCGAGTCAAGGAGTACTCGAGTGATTTGAATCCAGTGCAGAGAAAGCAGATGCTGAAACAGTTCAAACAGGGCAACATTGATTTGTGAGTTTAATGAGGCGTGTGTTGGCATGACAACCAGGCACTAACACAGTACATAGACTCATTTGTTCCGATCTGATTGGCCGTGGTATTGATTTGGATTCTGTTGAATTTGTGATTTCGTATGATGTCCCTTACTACATGGACAAGTACATTCATCGAGTGGGTCGTACGGCTCGTGCAGGCCGACAAGGTGAAGCCTACACGCTGGTGGAAATGCAGGAGGCTCGACACTTTAAGGAAATATTGCGTCATGCTGGACATTTGAGCCAAATCAAGACACTCAAGATTGAGAAGGACAAGCTCAAAGAACTGGTGCCTGATTATGAAAAGGCAATGTCCAAGATTACGGAATAAATCTCTCTTGTATTTTTAAATCTCCTTTTCTTTTCCTCTTTTTTTTTTTTTTCACATAACTACTACTTTATAACAGCAACAGCAACAAGAAGAAGACGTATGGGCCCACCCAAATTGAAAAGATCGGCATCTTCTTCGCTATCAAGAAACTATCGTTTGGAACCCTCTCTCTCC
Organism: Mucor lusitanicus; assembly: GCA_010203745.1. NCBI lineage: Eukaryota > Fungi > Mucoromycota > Mucoromycetes > Mucorales > Mucoraceae > Mucor > Mucor lusitanicus. Next base: position 3,153,102 of record JAAECE010000004.1, on the reverse strand, counting down.
TATTCTTCCAACAGAAGAAACAGCACACTGACCAACAATGATGATATCATGGAAGATGATGATGATGAACAAGATCCGCAAGAGCTAGATGAAGACGAGCAAGACAACCGTCCAGACGAGGATCGTGATAGCTTATCGGTGAATAGCATCGAGCGAGAAATGACCTTGAAAGATCGTCAAGAGGTATATACACATTTCGTTGCTGATCAGAGCAGAACCCTCATCATCATGCCCTGTAATAGGCAATGAACAAGAGCCATCCTTTTGGTCTACCCATCTGGAAACCAGCTCTGTACAAAAAGTCTCGATCCGTTGTTCGCAGCGCCAACAGAGCGCTTCATTCCTCGCCATCCTCTGCGCCTGATTTGTTCCTCAATCCAGGAAACATTGTCTGGTTACTGCTCTTTGGCTGGTGGTTGTCGCTGGCGATTTTGATTGTCTCTATCGTCATGCTGCTGATACCCTTTGGCGGCAGAGGCTACGCTCTTGTGTTGAGAGAACTCGCCTTTTATTTATTGTGGCCATTTGGTCGCTATGTGGAACGTCAGGTGGAAATCACCCCTACGCAGCTGGGCAATGGCGGTGGCGGCACTTCATCTACCAGCGTCTTGCTGGAAAGCGACACCGAAGAGGATGAAGAAACGGGCTTGCTTGGAAAGAAGCCAAGGCGGTCCAACAAGAGCTTCTTGCAGTCAGTGAAATACACGTTGCGCTTGGGGCCTGCGGGATGTGTTTACTACCTCATTTTCTTTGTGTTTATCGGTAGGTGCGCCAACAATGTTGTGTTAACATCCCACTCACCTTGACGTATAATACAGCCCCTTTATTGCTTCTTGTTTCAGCTATATGCTGGATGTGTGTTGTCTCCATCCCCATGGCCAAACTGAACTATATCCTTGTACGTCATTTGCACCGTCATCCGCTTAGTTTGCGCTTCAAATCGAGCCCCTCTGGTCTGTCTCAAATCGCTGCCAGTGTATCTGGAAAGCCATCTGTCATCTTGCTCTGCACCTACCAAGCCATTGGACTGCAGTACTACAAGTACACGTTTGACGGCATCAACATCATCTTTATCAACTTGATGCCCTTGGTGTTTTTTGTTATTTTTGACGATTGGGTGCTGAAACGCCATCTGCCAGACGCCTTTATCACGTCCTCCTCGACTGTGTTTGCGCTCTCGCTTGCCTCGGTGATCCCCCTGTCGTACTTTATCGGAATGGGCGTCAGCAGTGTGTCGGCTCAAAGTAGTATGGGTGTAGGTGCTGTCATCAATGCGACGTTTGGCAGTATCATTGAGATCATTTTGTATGCCGTTGCATTGATCGGCGGTAAAAGTGCCTTGGTGGAAGGCGCATTGATTGGCAGTTTTTTGGCCGGTGTCTTGCTGATGCCCGGTTGCTCCATGGTGAGTGGTGCTGTCAAGCAAAAGGAGCAGCGATTCAATGCCAAAAGCGCCGGTGTTACGTCGACCATGCTGATTATGGCCATCATTGGCGCGCTTACGCCTACCTTGTTCTACCAAATGTTTGGCTCTGTGAGTATATATGATGGGCTGCTTTCAATTGACAATGCGTATTGACCTTGGCACATGTATAGTTTGAATTAAAATGTATGGGGTGTCCAGACACACCAGAAAATGGAACTATTGCATGCTCGCGATGCTACTATGATCAACTGGACCCAACCCATGATCCTGTCTACCAGAATAGTGTGAAGCCGCTCATGTGGCTCTGTGCAGCCATCTTGCCCTCGGTAAGCGTCGTCACATGGACCTGCAACCAACGTTTGCTTTATTACTGACTTGCTGGCAAAAAGGCTTATATCGTAGGTCTCGTTTTCAGTTTACATACACATGTGGATATGGTCTGGAAGAGCAACCAGGGCCATCATGACAAGAATGCTGCCCCAACCTATTATCAGCGATTGATGCCTACACACATTATCTCTCAATTCATGCACCATGCTCCAGCTGTGATCCATCATCCTCACCCAGACGACCACCGACAAGAGCAACACGGCGATCCTGAAGCGTCGACACACGGCTACTCGAGTAGCGTGCAGTACAACCCAGCACATATCATTGTCCCCGCAACATCAGCAGCAGGAGCAGCACCTGATCACTCACCGTCACCAGAAGGCTCACGCATTGCTGCTCTCAGGGGCACACCACAAGACGGGGCCCAAATCTCCTATGCCTCCATCACATCAGGTGCCTCTACACTGCCTCTTGTGAATGCTACGGGCACTGCAACTGCCATGGACAACACACAACCACCTTTGGCTTACATTCACGCCAACGAGGAGGAAGGCGAGGACGAAGAAGCAGCTGGCCACGACTCGCCCAACTGGAGCAAATCCAAGAGTTTCATCATCCTGTTTGGATGCACCTTGTTGTATTCCATTATTGCCGAGATTCTGGTCGACACAGTAGACGAAGTGATGAAGGATCATCCCATGGACGAAAAGTTCTTGGGCCTGACCTTGTTTGCGCTGGTACCCAACATTACTGAATTCATGAACGCCATTTCATTTGCACTGTACGGCAACATTGTGCTTAGTATGGAGATTGGCTCTGCGTATGCCTTGCAAGTGTGTTTATTGCAGATTCCCGCCATGGTGGCATTCTCTGTCTGGTACAACTATGGCAAGGAAGAGCTGGCCCAGTTTACATTCAGCCTCGTGTTTCCTCGATGGGATGTGATCTCTGTTATTTTCTCTGTATTTTTATTAACCTACACTTATCAAGAAGGCAAGGCAAACTACTTCAAGGGCAGCATTCTGATCCTGAGCTATGTCGTGCTGGTTGCTGGATTTTACTTTATCCCACCCTTTTCAGAACATAGCGTGCTTATTGGCGTCCCTTCGCTTTCCAACTGATATACCTTCTTTTTTTGTTAGAGATCTGTAAATAATATCATTCGCCAATAAATATGTTTGTTTGTTGCCTTATTGGTTAAGCTTTTCTTCTTCTGCGAGATATCGATCATCTAGATCGCCGTTACACTGCATATTCTGCTGATACGCTATCTTGCGGCATCTGAGCAGAATTGTATTTGCTTATTACTCCTGTCAACTTGTAAGATGGCCATTCCTGATAAACTCTCTTATCTTGTATCGCATTCAATGTGCGCGGCACTCAAATAAGCCATTACCCAAATGCCTCATTTTGGTAAACGGGATGCTAAAAATCTTGCACTATAAAATATTCGATGTTTGTATATAATTTCTCCTTTTTTATAAATTTAATCACCATGATGAGCGAAAAAGTAGTGCCCAGAGATGTTGCCATCGCATCCAAGGGTGCTCTCATGGCACAAGCATCGAGATCTGTTATGTCTAGGGCGGATAAGATACTCGTTTTTTCAGGGCATGTAGGCCAGCAAATGCCCAATTTTCAGCTTAAAAAAAACTGACCACATGTCAAGTAGATTACTGCTGGTGTCCTGGGCCATGACATGGGAAAAGAGTGCGGTCTATGCTCTTACACCTACCATTACAAGCATATTCCAAGCCAACAATATATCCGGTGTTCTCACCACAGTACTCAGCATCCTGCAAACAGCATTACAGCCCATGTATTCAAAGCTATCCGATATGACAGGTCGTGCTGAAGCCTATACCATCTCCATTGTGTTTTTCATTGTGTCTTTTATCATCATGGCGTGTGCCCAAAACTACAACACGCTTATTGTAAGTCTCGACAGATTAGTTATGGATATGTACGGGCAAAATAGGAATAAAATGCCTGGAATTTTAGGGTGGACAAGTGATTTATGCGTTTGGTTTCTCTGGGACATTGGTGTTAGGCCCCATTCTCATTGGCGGTAAAGTCGCCATCTTGATTGCCTTGCTGCGATATTCACCCTCTATGTAGATATGACAGACATTGTTAATCGATCCATGTTTCTAGCCCTGTACAACTTTCCAACCATCATCAATCTGTTTGCTGCCAGTGCTGCTGCTCAAAAGTTTCTCGAGACGAATTGGAGATGGGGGTACGCTCATGTTTGCATTGTGATGCTTGTCACCAGTGCACCTCTGATTTTCGGTTTATGGCGTATACAAAGAAAGGCAAAGCAAACAGATCTCCTCAAGGAATCTCATGCCCTATCGAAAAGCACACACCAAAGGACTTTTGCTGGCAAAGTACTCTGGCTCTGCATTGAAATTGACCTCGTTGGAAGCATACTTTTGGCCGCTGGTTTGTTCTTGATTCTGTTGCCGTTGGTTCTTGCGAACAACTGGGGAGGATGGGGCTCTTGTAAGTAAGCACTTTGAACACGATGGCATACACATTGATTCCACATCATTGATAGCAACTACAATTGGCACACTTTGTGCTGGTGGCGGTACCTGGATTCTGTTTGCTGTTTGGGAAAAGAGGTTTGCCTCTAAACCCATCATCCCACTCACAAACTGGGAGTCAAGGAACCCTGTATGGGGTGTTTTGGTCGTGTTTCTAATTGCTGTCATCAACAATATGATGGATTTTCAATACTTTTTGACATATCTTCAAGTGACACGTCGATTGACATCACAAAATGCAACATACTTGGAACGTGGATTCAATGTAACCTACGTATGCTTGCCATTGGTAATAGGCTACACGATGAAACGCACTCGACGTTGGAGACCTTATGTGTGGATTGGCGCTTCTTTTGCAGTACTTGGTCCTGGTCTCATGATTCCTGCTAGAAGCTCACATTCGCACGATGCCTTTATTGTCATCTCCCAAGTGATTTTCGGTGCTGCTACTGCATTTATCAACTATCCTATTCTTGTGGGTATCCAGGCTTCTGTGCCTCCCAAAGGTAAACCTGCTTCTAAATTTAAAAAAAACAGACAAACAAACCAACATGATGTAGACATTGCCATTGTCATTGCCCTTTACGAGGTGGGGACATCAGTTGCGGCTAGTATCGGGACAACCATCGCTGGGTCTGTATGGAACTCGGTGCTTCCTGCATTGTTTGAAAAACATGTTCCTGGAAACTACCAATACGCTAAGATTGTCCAAAGTATCTCATTTGCACTTGCTCTTCCTAAAGATCAATATCAGGGCGTTGTTTTAGCTTATGACGATGCTATGCGCTTACTAGGTATCATTGCTGTTTTCATAGGTGCATTGAGCTTTTTAGCATCTGTCCCATTAAAAGGATTTTTACTGGTGGATTCAAAGGCAAATGAATCTGATTCTCAGGAAAATGTACAAGATGGCAAAACCTTGGATGAAGAAATATCAGTGAATGAAGGCATTGTCATCAGTCATGTCTTTGAAATGCCCAACAAAAAATCCGTCTCAACAGTAAATACACGTATTTAATAAACCATGTGTCAAGATATACCTTAAGCTGTATGCCTCCTCTGAAAAACGAAGTAACCAGCTGTTGTTGTCCTGCATCTACCCTGATTTAGTTTCGAGCAACACCGCTGTATATACTATCCGAGCTTGCACGTCCTAGTCGGTGTTAAAGCTTTGGCCATTCAAGATTTTGGTTTCGTACAAACTCAAGTAAGATCTGAAAAAATAGCTATTTTAATCTCTACAAAATGAGTGGTAGTAGAGGTTATTAATAAGTAGAGATGTAGAACAGCTAACGTCTTACAGTAGTATATCATTGCAGCTTGCATTGGCACTGATAGACTCAAATATGTTCAAGCAATTCTTGCAATCTATTAGTGCAACAATAGAAGTCATTAATTTTAACCTTTAAGCCTATCTCTCATATAGAAAAGCCATTATTCTAATACACGTAACTATTGCTTCAGCCTTAAATTTGTCTTATAAAGAGCTAAAATGCACGGCAGATGGCCCTACTTATCAAGGTCTGCTACTGGAAGAAGCCAATGCATTGATGAGGCATGACAACAAGTGGAATCTATAGTGTTTCTGACTATTTTAAAACAAACCATACTGTACAGCAAGTTCACAACAATTTCTGTCTGATAGTAATAAGTTTTTAGTCCTAGAAGATAGTAATTGCTTGAGGGTTTGATCAAATCTATAGTAGCGTCAGTCGCTGTCGGTCTACAGGGCACTAAAGGTACTTCTCACAGCCAAATTGCCCAAATTAGACCAGTAATATCTTGTCTTCTAGGCCGTTTTAGATGCTCGCAATAGCGCTAAATGATTGCTTTCAATTACCATTTTCATCCTAAACCATTATCTTGAATTTTTTCGGATCGATCCAAATCGTCGAAAATTCACGATTTTTCATGAGGTGCCCCTCATGGTTTTTGTTAAAAATTAAACGATCGCACTTTTGGAGGCAAAAACGACACTTTTTACTATGATATATATTAAATCAAAATGACCCCACAGATGTAGGGTAACCTGTGCAACTGCTATTTTGAACGTTGTATACGCTAAATCTCGACTTTTACTGGAAAAACTGCTTTTTATATTTTCTCAAAATTCTTTATCTTTTCATTCTAAAAGTAAATTAAAATTAACACCATTGAATGCGCCTTCCAATTCTCCTCTTAAGTTTCTTAGAAAGTAGTATACGCTGAGCACACTTTACATAGCTAATTTTAACAAAAATGTTTTCAAATGTCAAATTATATCGATATTGATTCAAAAAAATCATCGCAAAAAAATCATCGCAAAAAAATCATTTGGGTACAGTCACCACAGTGCAAAATGTTCATTGTACACGTCATTCAGATTCCGCATGCTCTGTGCTGCGGCAGCCTATTGACTGCAGTCACCCTCAGCAACGCGTTTTTTTATTTTTTTTTCTCACACTGTTTTTGAACTGCACTGTTTCTATTAAACCACATACTTTTTATTACTATTAATTGAATACAACATCACTTTTGCCCAAAGAAGCGTATCTTTGCAACCACCAGTACCCAAGACAACACCTTTCAAGTTTGTTACAGTAGGTATCAGCTGATAAGAGCCACCTTTCGCGGTACAATATACAGCAATACTAATTACACAGTTTATTTCAGGCCAGTTCGTTACAATATTATATTCATTGTGTTTGGTTTGTATTTGGTTTGTATATTCCCCTTTCTTGGTTGTCATGGGTTTGGTTGCCATGGATTATTACATTCATTCACTCTTTTACTACTTTCTTTCTCGTAACACTGTGCATTCGTCAGTTTGCTCTATTATTACGATTTGTTCTTTCCTCCTTTCCTGCACGCAACTATTTTTCTGTTGCCATACCATAGTGCTATGGTGTATCTTTTGATGCATTGTATCACTGGCAGTGCTTCTCTATTGTTGTAGAGTAGCCTTGCATTCTTTTTGTTCTTCAAGTACTACTTCTTCTGTAGTACTGGTGGTATTGGTGTTCTTGCTTCGTATGAGGCAACCGCGATACTTTTTCTACTACTTTGTTTTCTTTCTTATACTCATCATTTTGATGATACACATTGCATGTTACTTTTTTGTATGTAACTGTATTGCGATGTTTCTGTTCTTCATCACATTCTAGCGATGCCCTCTTGTTACTTTTCCCACTCTTCATGGTTCTTTGAGCCATAACCCTCCTTTTTCGTTGTGTGGATAAGCCTATCGTTGAAGCACAACTAGATTTGATTCAGAGGCTGGGGGTAGATAGGCTGCCCTCACTTGATTTGTATCACTTACTTGGTGCTAATTGAGAGTCTCAAGCGTTTGCATTATAAGCTGGGGTGTGTAGTAAGGCATATTCTGGCATTTTTAGGGGATTTTGATGATAGAATTGCTAAATTACTGTATTTGGCAATGTTTAAAAGTCCGCCTAACCAAAAAACATAGGGAAACCCTCGCAGAAATTTTCTAGGGTCAGCGGCGTTTAAACTAGTCTTTTAAGCAATTTTATTGGCTCAAATTTGGAGACAGCTCAGAGAAATAAAGCATTCGTATTGAAACTAAAAATGTAATTAAAATGAGAAAAGCAAGATTACACATTCAAAATGCATGATACAAATGGCGTACGGTAATTATACACGATACCACCATAAGTATTAGACATGATCAAATACATTTACTATCCTAGAAAAAAGAGTCTTGAATAAATCTTAGCCTGCTCATACTGTAACATCCAAAAGTACAATTTTGCATTATAATATTGGTATCAAATCAATCAAAGTTTTCAAATGCCAATCATCTATCTTATGAGATAGTAGACATGTACCTATGCCAACCTTTGCGAGAAACGCGATTGTGTAGTGGGACTTTAGTCATTTGGACACATTATTGCCGTTGATGGATGGACGATTTCCAATATAATCCAATTTTGAGCACTGATCTTGTTGCTTGACCAAATCCATAAGGAAAGTCGTTAATTACGACTGTCCGGTAGTAACAGATCGATAAAGGGAGTTTGTACAGCACTGTATTATAGCTGCAAACTGTATCCTTGTGCTTTACACTAAATTGTGTTTGTATACAGGTATTCTCAGTAGTATGCAGGTTCAGGTCATTATCATGCGAGATCCATTTGCAAAAAATAGCTGTTAGAGTATTGAAATTGGCACGTAGTACCTATGCTAAATTTTGCGTGGAACACGATGGGGTAGTTGAATTTTGAATTGGATGAGCTTTTGCTGATGGATGGATAATTTTTGCAATAAGGCAATTTTGGGCACTGATTTTGACGAAATCGATAGGGAAGGCGGTTAATTACGAGTGTCTGGTTGCAACAGATTGATAGAGGGAGCGTTGCGCAACACTGCCTTTAAGATTGCATCATAGTGTACTAGCTTTGTGCTTGACACTCAATCCTGGTGGCATCCAGGTATTTTGGGTATCCAGGATCAGACCACCCAAGATTTGGTTTCGAAAATGTTGATTTCAGAGCAGAAAGGCTTGTTTATTAGGGGCCTCATCAATCGAGAAGTCCCTTAGATTTTGTGTAGCATAGAACCATGAATGGCAATAAAAATCAGCACTGACATGTTCCAATAAAACGGATTACACACAAAGATGGACTCTCAAACCACCCAATGAGCTGCATCAATGTGGAATATTATATTATGTGTTCTTTGCTGGAAATTTTTTAACAATCCTTTTTGTTTCACTCCTCTCTACAAAATGCTCGACCTGTTCACTATTCTCACCAAAGGCGGTTTTGTATTATGGCAAAAGACATTTGCCCCTATCAACGGATCTCCCGTGGAAGATTTGATTCGCAATGTGCTGATTGAGGAACGCGCGGGCACCGATTCGTATTTCAAGGAAAACTATGCTTTGAAATGGACCTTTGCCAACGAGCTCGACTTGGTGTTTGTGGTGGCCTATCAAAAGATCTTACAGTTGAACTACATTGACGAGCTTTTGGAGACGGTGAAGCGTATGTTTTTGGAAACCAACAAGGATCTTATTGCTCAAGGCCAGCTGGTGGATGGTGATTTCACTTCGTTTGGCCCTATATTCGATCAACTCTTGCAACAAATCGAAGAGAAATACTCGTCTCAAAACCGCCAGCGTGCACCAAGAAAGTTTGAAAACACCAAAAAGTTTGAGAGTTCGCTAAAGGGATCTCAAGCACAAAATAGTAAGATGGCCAGAGCGAGGTGTGTCATCAGCATCTAATATCATTCTCTGTTTTAGTGGGTGCACTTCCCGTGATCAACACAAATACAGTTGACGAAGATGAAATCACCAAGAATATCAAGGCGCTTAAATTGCAAGCTAGTCCCCGAGTAGGCGGTCGACCTCGCAAGGGCAAGTCGAGTAAATCAGCTTCAGCCGCTGCTTCACCGAGCATGAGTGATGATACTACAACACAAAAGAAGAAGAAATCACAAAAGCAAGCTCGTGTCTGGGATGGCCAAATTGCAAAGGGAGAAATGGAGGCACTTGACTTTAGCAACAACAAAAAGTCGAGCAACAACAACGAGGATGATGATGAGGAGGAGGCAGACGCCGATGCCATTGCAGCTCAATTCGTGGATGAATCTAAACTGGGCCAAAAGAACGAAAAGGGTATCTACGAGGTGCAAGATGTGATGCAAGAAGAAGACGACGAGCTGGATTTCGATGAGGAAGAGGAGGAACTAGAAGAGAAGGTTCAAAAGGGCACTTCATCCGGCTTGTTCTCTTATTTCAAATCATTCACGGGTCAACGAGAGATGACGGCAGAGACTTTGGATCCAGTGATTGCCACCATCAAGGAACACCTCATTACACAAAATGTAGCTACGAATATCGCTGATCACCTGTGTCAGAGTGTGAGAACCAGTTTATTGGGAAAGAAGCTGGGTAGTTTTGAGAGGATTTCAACTGCTGTCAGAAACAGTATGGAGACTGCATTGAAGCGCATTTTGACACCAAAGACATCGCTGGATATTTTACGAGACATTGAACAAGCTAAATCTGAAAAGAGGCCCTACACCATGTGCTTTATTGGTGTGAATGGTGTTGGCAAGGTTAGAGTGCTGATCTCGATCCACGTTGCATGTGTGTGCTCACTTTTCTCTCTTGACAGTCTACGAATCTGAGTAAAGTCTGCTTTTGGTTACTGCAAAACAACTACAAGATCTTGATTGCTGCCTGTGATACTTTCCGTAGTGGTGCAGTGGAACAGTTGCGTGTGCATGCTCGCAATCTCCGTGCACTTCAAACCAGCGGCGGTGGCATTGTGGAGCTATTCGAGCGTGGCTACGGTAAAGATTCAGCCGGTATTGCCAAGGATGCTATCAACTATGCTACTGTCAACAACTTTGATGTTGTACTGATTGATACCGCTGGCCGTATGCAAGACAACGAGCCCTTGATGAGAGCTCTTTCCAAGCTGGTGTCTGTGAATCAGCCCGACAAGATTATCTTTGTGGGCGAAGCTCTGGTGGGTAACGAAGCTGTGGATCAGCTTACGAAATTCAATCAGGCCCTCAAGGACTTTTCTGGCCTGCAAAACCCTCGACACATTGATGGCATGATTCTGACCAAATTTGATACCATTGATGACAAGGTGGGTGCTGCTCTTTCCATGACTTATATCACTGGTCAACCCATCTACTTTGTTGGCACTGGTCAAACGTATACCGATCTTAAGAATTTGAAGGTGTCTCATGTTGTGCATAGTCTCTTGAAAAAATAACTTTATATAATACACTTTTCTTTTTTATACACATATACTCAAACACAAGGATGTAAATCCAATGATGAAAATCACAATACATAAATCTCTAAAAATTCGATTTGCCATGACACCGTACTTTTGAATCAAGTAGGCTGGGTGCTGCAATTGTGGTGGTAATTGACTAGCGACGTTTAGAAATGAGGACTCTTCAGGGGTTTTCAGATGCTGCTGGTATTGTTAGATGTCTTTTGTTGAGTCGCAATGTACGGATATGTCCAACTTACAGGATGATAGACGTTTCTTCCAAACTGCAGCGTTACCTCAAGCACCACAAAGTACCAAAAGACAGGCTAAGCAAGAGGATAAATACTAGCCCCTTCTCAAATATTGGTACACTTACAAAATGAATTGTGCCTGACACATCCTCTGATGGATTTTGTATTAACCTTGGCACTTGCTTTAATCCATGTGCCCTTCCTTCCTCATAAACTGCCAATATACCCAGCCACACCATGGATATAAAATGCAACAGATTCCAATACTTGTTGGCTGGGTGCGATGATCGCTTTGGAGTAGGGCTTGTTTTGCGCAACATGTTGGCTAGCAAAAGCTGAGGTATTTTTCCACCGAGAAATCCGTTTTCGTTTAATGCGTTGGCTTGCTCCTCTTCAATGGCTCTTTGGACAGCAGGTCGATGGAGTTGTTGTCGTTTGGTGGAGGATGTGGAGGGTGATGGTGTCAGCCGCTCTTCGTATTTTTGGCGACGTGGATCTGAGGGAGAGGGGTAATGCTCTGCAATGGTGTTCTTTTCGTTGGAGATAGAGTTGAGCGTGGAAGTCGATGTCGATGGAGACGGCGTGGGTGATGGCGTTTCTCGTAATGCTAATGCCGTATGAGTAGCTTGTCAAAATGTGCCAAATGCCACAATACTGTACCTGCTTGACTTCCCGTGATTTTGCTCAATCTGCTCTCGGCAGACGCTAAGATCCTTTGCTGTCTTCTTGCTCGGCGCCTTTCTATTCTTTCTTGCTCTGCTATGTCGCCCATGATGCTTTTGCGTGATGAGAAGAACAAAAATTGGTGTTGTGTGTATTTGTGATATTTGAACGTCTTGGTATTATCACGTGTAAAGACCTCTTTCACAGACGGAGATTGATGGATCAGAGAAACCCCTTGAAATTGATCAATGGATGGATATCCTCTGCGTGTGTCTATGCCGGCAGGTTTCATCTTTAGCGAGAGAGATGAGTTGGCTTTATTGATTATGGAATCCATCATACTCGTCGAGCCAAGTAACGAAACACAAGTATGCATCCGGTCTAACACTCTTGTTGTCTGCTTCCATAGCATTGCCTTTTTTGCCGAGTCGATTCTGGTAATATGTGCAATCAAGGGGCCATCATTGCCAATAGCTTAGAGTAGTCTCAACGCACACAATAGGTTTATATGTATACCTGCAGAGTATCAATACAAGGCACACAGCCCTTATCCCGTTGATCTGACTTGCTTGCAGTCACTGGCTTGAATCAATGGTGTTTCAAATACCAGCCCATCAGATTTGCAATGCAAGGGGTTATTTCTTTTTTTCATTCTCGCCTGTCAAGATGTTCATTCTAAAGCGAGCTGGTAGTTCAGCATGGACTCCAAGTATCAAGCTCAACAAATCCTTCTTGAGCACTTATTCCAATGTCATCACCGACATGACACACCGCGGTCTCGTATCCAATGTTACAAGGTAAGAGCCTCAGGCTACTTTGTACTGCATCCTGCATGATGATTGATGATGATGATAATGCCTAGCCCTGAAGTCACTGAAAAGACCAACTCACCCACCGCCATTTACTGTGGTGTCGATCCTACCGCCAAAAGTCTTCATTTGGGAAACCTAGTGACATTGATGGGATTACTGCATTTCCACGTCAGAGGACATCAGACGATTGCACTCGTGGGTGGCGCTACTGGAAGCATTGGCGATCCATCCGGCCGCAAATCTGAGCGAGTGCCACTATCGCAAGATGTGCTCAAGATCAACGTCGCTGGTATCGAGAGCCAAATCCACCGATTTTTCAAAAACGGAGCTGCTTATGCCCAACGACATGGATTTGATCAAACGGACCATCTGACACCCAAAGTGCTGAACAATTACAACTGGTTTAGCTCCATGACAGCCATTGATTTCTTGAGTTCTGTTGGGCGATTTGCTCGCGTGAACACCATGTTGGCTAAAGAAAGCGTGAAATCAAGAATGGATACAACACAAGGCATCAGTTTTACAGAGTTCTCGTACCAGCTGCTGCAAGCGTATGACTTTTGGTATCTCTACAAGCACCACCAATGTCGAATTCAGGTGCGTAACAAAAGAGTGTTTTCGAAATAGCGTGGCTCACCGTTGCGCATTAGCTGGGTGGCAGTGATCAATGGGGTAATATTACAGCCGGTATCGACATGATCTACAGAAAGAGACAGCAGGAAGAGGAAGAAGCAGAGAAAAAAGATGACATGGAGTCAAGAGCATTTGGTATCACCATCCCACTGCTGTTGACTTCTACGGGCGAGAAGTTTGGAAAATCAGCTGGTAATGCTGTCTGGCTAGACGAGTCCATGACAAGCGTGTTTGATTTTTATCAGGTTCATATTGCTTTTTTTGCTGTCTCGTCATTGACAATGACTAATCTCTCTTCCTTTTTGGCTAGTTTTTGATGAAGACAACCGACAGCGATGTTGGCAAGTACCTGGAGATGTTTACATTTCTGACAAAAGAGCAGGTCTCTGACATTATGGCCCAGCATCAGCAGTCGCCCGAATCACGAATTGCCCAGACTGCCCTTGCCAACGAAACGACTGAACTTGTGCACGGCAGCGATGGCTTACGTAAAGCAAAGACGGCAACGCGAGTGCTATTTGGCGAAGATTTAAGCACTTTATCCGGGGATCACATTATTGAAGCATTCAAATCTGACGCTAATCGATTTATTCAACTGGAGAGATCAGCCGTTATTGGTGCAGGGTTGGATAAGGTTGCCTCTATTACAAATGCTGCAAAGTCTAAATGTAGGCCTATCTAAATTCGTGTTACACCTTGTACTCACCTCTTTTTATCCTATAGCTGATGCACAAAAGAAGATGAAGGCCGGTGGAATCTACCTAAACAACCAACGCATCACCAATGTCAAGCACACGATTGAAGAATCCGACTTAATAGACGGCAAAATCTGCGTGCTGCGAAGCGGCAAGTCTTCCTACTACTTGATCCAAGTCATTTAATAAATTCCACCTGCTGTTGTTGCACACACACACACTGTGATGAGAAAAACGAATGAAAAAGACCATATAGCTGATAATTTATATCGTGTCACTTTTCATTATGTATTTTAGATTCGATCAAACATTCATATGCTTTTAATTTTTCATATGATAGCCGCCAAAATTAGAGTGCACACATTGGAGGGCCACGCGAGATGTGCAACTTGTCCATGTGTATATAAATCCCCTTTCAATTTCGACGGTCTCTTATTCTAGCTTCTCTTCTTTAACCCACTATGCAACACACCACTTGTCACTCATTTCATGCTTGTCCCCTGAGATCATCGTCGTTGCTTATTGTCAGCAAGGAGAAACAGACCATTGTTACTGCCACAGATGAAGTCTTCAATATGCTCGGCTACGAACCCACTCGTCTCATTGGAACATCAATAGGCATCCTACACCCTAGAAAGTCGTCCTCGTCTTCCTGTTGCTATACCCTCCGCCATGCATCCTGCGGTGATATACCCTTTGATATCTGCTCTCATTTCGATCCGTTGGCCAATGCCACGGATCTGGAATACTGGTTAATTCGACCCGTTCTACAGATGACAACCATACCCACCATGCACACCCCCAACAACACGATGAAAGGGCCAGTAACCATCTTGCGACTCAGTCCATTTGGCACCATTGAACACGCTTATCCATCCTCGGAATTCCCTCAGAAACCGCATGAACTCAGAGGCCATCCCATCATGTCGTTTGTCTACAAATCAGATGTCCGGTTCCTGTGCGAAAGATTAAGCAAGCTCCCTAAACGCACCTTTGCCACGTTCAAGGTGAGATGGCTAAAGAAGCATCCAAGACACAACATGGAAGATCAATTCGAATGGGTGGCATTTACAGTCATGAATTCACCTAGGCGACTATCCTGTTCAGCGCTTGATGATCCTCAGACAAGACCTACTTGCATTATTCGGCCTATTTACGAAACAACAGTAGACACAGAAGAGGACGAGCAAGTGTACTCATATGATGCACTGTGGGATACGTTACTGCTGCCAGTCAGATTAGGCATCAGCACCATGTACAACACATTGGACGCATTACATGTCGCTATGGATGAAGGAAGGTCGTATGTGGTACAGTTTTTAGGGCACTTGATTACACATTTCCTCAAAGTGTCAAGCGAATTACTGTACCATGCTGCTTTGGAATTTGAACGCTATCCACCAAATCATAAACCTGAAGAGCAGCAGAGCGGCGGTGAGAATAATAGCAGTAAAAACGAAGAACTGCTTGTCTCTGGATCGTCGACATGTGATACAAATACTACCATTAAAGTGACGCTTGACAATTGCATATGGTCTGTCCCTCTACTCATCAACAATTCGCTCCATAAATCAAATCATCCACATATTCCGCCTTTTACAAAACAACAAAATGCTACAAAATTCAAGCATGACAAACACCACTATCTATAATATAGAAAGCCAAAACACACACACACTTATGTAAATTATGAATTATAGATCCTTTTATGTATATGAATCAAATTATTTATGATATTCCCCCCTTCCCCAACCATGTTTTTTTTTTCTGTAACACGCAAATAAACAACATATGCTTTTCTTGTTCAATTCTGTATAGTAGTATTTGTTGGGATTTTTTTTTTTTCGGTCATAGCATACACAATTTAGCATATTTGGAATCATTGAGTGGTGTAACATGCGCATCATTCATTCACACGTGCGTTGTGAGCAAAGCTTCTTGAACCTTCTACCATAATAATACAATAGAGGATTACAATCGTTAAGATCTTCTTCCGTGGCCATCTTATTACTTGAATACAGATCAGTGCATTTGTTGAGTGAGCCATAGGCAATAATCAAATCCCTCATATACAATGAATAAGCAGAGAAGGTAAAAAACATTATTCAAGCTAAATATAGAGCTTCTTGGCTCAGAACAACATTCTTATCAGCCTTTAGAAGCATCAATTGCCTTCAGGATCAGCATAATATTCATCTTGCCAGCCAGCCCTAGTTCAACCTCCGCAGTGTATTTGCTGTTCAAAATCATTGGCCCAATTTTGGACACTTTTGACATTTTGAAAGCATTTTGTGCTATTCTACTATGTACAATCTAATAATTGCTCCCTACTTTCTAAGTGGTTTTGAAAGCTTATTTTGAGTTGCATCTAATGGCGTTAATTTCACTAATTGTTTTGACTGAGGAATTTGAGTAATACGTAAAAATACGAAATGACGTTTTCGGCGAAAATGTCAAATTTTTACATATTAAGGTCTCACAAAAAGATCTTGGGGAGCTGCTTCAGGTTGAGAGGAACGTTTTGATCTAATATACAACTTAGTAAAAGTCGTCGTTTTCCTGTCCAAAAACGCGATCGTTTAATTTTCGATGAAAAGGATGAGGGGTACCTCATATTTTTCCGTCAATTTTTGATGATCCCAAAAAAGTTGGGCAAAGGTGTCAAAAAGTAAATGTTAGTCTAGAGCAACCATTTGGTGCCACTCTGACGTTCTAAAACGGCTTTTAGCACGAGCAATTACCATTCAAATGCACCTAGATTTTGCTGTGATTTGCATAAATGGGAGCAGTGAGGCATAATGGAACTATGCTGTCTCCTCGGATGTAGTTTTTCGTCCTTGTTCTAGAGGCAGAGAGCATTGTAGAAGAGTTTTTCACTTGGCTAAACGCCATTATAGAAGGGTTTGCTAATGATTTTAAAGCTAAAAAGTGAAATATTCGTGCAATATTGCGGTACTGTGAGAGCAGCAAAAAGTATCAAGCCTATCTGGCTATGTGATACGTTTCAATCTACAGCTTTATGCTCGCATCACACATCGATGAATGTCAAATTTTAGAACTACTGTAAATATAGATGCTCTTTAAAGCTTCTTGTCTGGTCTTATGAGCCCGAATAACAAGTAGACATCTCTTCCCTTTTGGCAGTTGAAATCAATGAATACAGGCCTATCATTTGCTTCCAGAATGCTGGTAATAAGCTCAGATTTGACGGCTACACACCGCTCAGGGGTAATCATCTTCAGCAATGCCTAGATTGCGCAAGGAAGTGCTTGCTAATCGAACCTGCAAATGCTTTGAAGAAATAACGTGTCAAGTGCTTTCAGCTGTAATACACTGTCAAGTGAACCATTTGATAACAGCGACGGTGAGCAATCTACATATAGATACATGTTGTACAAAGAGCCTTTGTTTACTTTTTAATCTATGCAGGCTCCAATAAACAGGTAAACAATCAAGCGAAGCGTAATTATAACCTTATTCGTATTGCTTCTGCTAAATTTTCTTATGATTTATGAATAAAATAATGGAAAAAGCTTCCATATATCCTATACTATTACGCTCCTGATGGCATGGCATGTCAAATGAACCTTTTACAGCAATGCACGATAGCTTTATAAGATTTCTGATAAAGCTTCTAAACAACAAACGGGCACTATACACATCTCAAATTGGAAATATTATTGTTTGCTCGAATCTTGTTCGCCAGAAGCTTGCATACACATTTGAATACAGTTTAAATGAAAAACGATAATGACTGAGATGTCAGATTCGTTTAAATCGTTGTTTGGCACCCTTTTTCTTTTCCCTTGGATAGATGCTGGTTGAAAGAGTAAGCATAGTAGTAGCAGTAGCACTCTTATTGCTACTGCCTCTCAATAGTCGAGTATCAGCAGCAGCATTAAGCCCAGAAAGCGACTTTCTAGCAAGCAATCTTCGTCCACCCAATGGCATATCTACGGATCCAACATATGACAAGCAATGTATCATTGCAAATACCAACGGGGTAAATAGTAGAGAATTGATTCTTCACTTTGTCATTTTACTAACCACCCTCTGCATTGCTTAGATTACAAACTTTCAAGTAGCCATCAACCAAAAAGTGACACTGGGAAATCACTATTCATCCTTTGGGCCATTTTGGGCGCTGAACAGCATCAGTGCAAATGGATACACTATCAACTCACGTAAACAGATGAATTGTACACGATTACCAGCGACATTGCAAGACGCTGGCCTTGTAGCTCTTGGAAGCACATTGCCATCTGGCATGGCTGTGCTGGGACAAGTGGATGTGCGACTAAGTTTGCTTGCATCAATCAATCCCAAGAGCATATTCTTTGGTGATCCCTATTGTAGCTATCAAGTTGCAGACTACAACACACACAGCAACTATTATCTCGACATCCGAACCAAGTTGTTTGCTACGTTCGGGCCCGCTTCACCAGAGCTCTTGTTGGATTCCTCTGGAAAAGTCTCTGTACTCAAAGCGAAAACATCGGCCTATTATTTGATGAAATTCAAGAATTGCAGTGGAACTTCGTGTCAAGTAAAAGATGCGAGTGTTGATTCAGTGGCGGATAGCATTCTGTTTGGAAATCCAACGTGGGGAGGTCCAGTGAACAGTCAATACCCAAGCGATGGCGTAGTGGTTTTCATGGTAAATGTGAGGGGAGGCCGGGAATGGAGATATTGGTATCTAATAAGCTACGACTAGGTGTATGTAACTGGAAGCACCTTGACGCTTACAGGGGGTAGATTGTCTGCCGGTATTCAACCATGCAGAGCTGTTTGGTATTTTGTGCATGTGGATGCCTCGGGAAATCAGGCATCGACTACCGGGAATACGTTTACTTTGACTCGATCCACGTCCGATTATTTGGGTGGCACATTTATCGCTCCTGATGGTAAGCTTGACATTTTTGCGCATTGAATATATCTGACATTTGTTGCATACAGCGTTGATTGTGGATAGCAGTACGGCTGGATTTGCTGGAAAATTGCTAGCGTTTGGGTACAGTTGGGCTGACATTAATCAGGGCACGGATATTCTTGACTTTGATGCCATTGGCGATGTTTGCGATTACACGAACGCATGCTATCCACCAAGCAACTACACGTTGCTCGCATATACGCCCACCACAAAGACAGTTACATCGACAACGTCTTTTTTTCAAATCACACAAACAGCCTATCAAACCATCACTGTCCAATTCACAAGCACTCGAGTAGCAGGCACAGCGACAGCAACCACTCTTCTCACCGTACCACTAACAGTGACATCCACAACCACAATACCCTCTACGACCAAAATAACTGTCTATACCAACAGTGAAAGATACATCACCTCTACCACAACTACCACAGCGTATGATCCCACATATACAACTGCAACGCTGACGACAACTACGACGTCGACATCAACATCAATCGAACCTACCACGACCACATTGGTGAAAACCAATATCAAGACAAATCTTATCAACGTCTATGAAACAATGACCATCACTATTACTGATTTAACGAGTACAACTACTACTACAACCGCAACTACAGGCGTTTCTACAGTACTAGGGGATCAGACAGTGACTATGTGCAATTCAAGAGAATGCACGGGTGATGAAACAGGAGACTACACCATCACTCTCTGTGGTAGCACTGCCTGTGAGGCAACAGGAGGAAATACGGATAAGCATACATTCACTATGTGTGGAACAGCCTCATGTTCCAGCGAAGATGTGGCAAGCGCGACAATCACAATATGTGGAACAAGCGAGTGTCCTATCACTATGTGTGGAACCAGCATTTGCGATGCAACTGAAAGCGGTGATATAACACTTGCTGTTTGTAACGGAGCGCCCTGTGATAGTACCAGCCACCATGATGTCTCTGTTTGTGGCTCTACTCGATGCTCAGATGGTGAATTGCCTTCAGAAACACTTACATACTGCGGTACTACTGAGTGTCCCATTACAATGTGTGGAACAACTATCTGCGACCCTACTGAAAGTGGTGATTTTACACTGCCAATGTGTAATGGTGTACCTTGCGACAGTACCAGTCATCACGATGTCTCTGTTTGTGGCTCTACTCGATGTTCCGAAGGGGAATTGCCTTTAGAAACACTCACCTACTGCGGTACTACTGAATGCCCTATCACTATGTGCGGAACTACCATCTGTGACCCTAAGGAAAGTGGTGATTTTACACTACCAATGTGTAATGGCGTCCCGTGCGATAGTACAAGCCATCACGATGTCTCTGTATGTGGATCTACCAGATGTTCAGACGGCGAATTACCTTCAGAAACACTTACATACTGTGGTACGACCGAATGTCCCATCACTATGTGTGGAACTACCATCTGTGATCCTGCGGAAAGTGGCGATTTTACACTACCAATGTGTAATGGTGTTCCCTGCGACAGTACCAGCCATCACGATGTCTCTGTTTGCGGTTCTACTAGATGTTCAGACGGCGAATTACCTTCAGAAACGCTTACATACTGCGGTACTACTGAGTGTCCCATTACAATGTGTGGAACAACTATCTGCGACCCTACTGAAAGTGGTGATTTTACATTGCCAATGTGTAATGGGGTGCCTTGCGACAGTACCAGTCATCACGATGTCTCTGTTTGTGGCTCTACTCAATGCTCAGAAGGTGAATTACCTTCGGAAACGCTTACATACTGTGGTACGACCGAATGTCCTATTACAATGTGTGGAACTACCATCTGTGACCCTACTGAAAGTGGCGATTTCACACTGCCAATGTGTAATGGCGTCCCGTGCGATAGTACCAGCCATCACGATGTCTCTCTATGCGGCTCTACTCGATGCTCAGAAGGTGAATTACCTTCAGAAACGCTTACATACTGCGGTACTACTGAGTGTCCCATCACAATGTGTGGAACAACTATCTGCGACCCTACTGAAAGTGGTGATTTTACATTGCCAATGTGTAATGGCGTCCCTTGCGACAGTACCAGCCATCATGATGTCTCTGTCTGCGGTTCTACTCGATGTTCAGAAGGTGAATTACCTTCAGAAACGCTTACATACTGCGGCACTACTGAATGTCCTATCACTATGTGCGGAACTACCATCTGTGACCCTACTGAAAGTGGTGATTTTACATTGCCAATGTGTAATGGTGTTCCCTGCGATAGTACAAGCCATCACGATGTCTCTGTATGTGGATCTACCAGATGTTCAGACGGCGAATTACCTTCAGAAACACTTACATACTGTGGTACGACCGAATGTCCCATCACTATGTGTGGAACTACCATCTGTGATCCTGCGGAAAGTGGCGATTTTACACTACCAATGTGTAATGGTGTTCCCTGCGACAGTACCAGCCATCACGATGTCTCTGTTTGCGGTTCTACTAGATGTTCAGACGGCGAATTACCTTCAGAAACGCTTACATACTGCGGTACTACTGAGTGTCCCATTACAATGTGTGGAACTACTATCTGTGACCCTAAGGAAAGTGGCGATTTTACACTTCCCATGTGTAATGGCGTCCCTTGCGACAGTACCAGCCATCACGATGTCTCTGTTTGCGGCTCTACTCGATGTTCAGAAGGTGAATTACCTTCAGAAACACTCACTTACTGCGGTACTACTGAATGCCCTATCACTATGTGCGGAACTACTATTTGTGATCCTACGGAAAGTGGTGATTTTACACTACCAATGTGTAATGGTGTTCCCTGCGACAGTACAAGCCATCATGATGTCTCTGTATGCGGTTCTACCAGATGTTCAGAAAGTGAATTACCTTCAGAAACACTTACATATTGCGGTACTACTGAATGCCCTATCACTATGTGCGGAACTACCATCTGTGACCCTACTGAAAGTGGCGATTTTACACTTCCAATGTGTAATGGTGCTCCCTGCGACAGTACCAGCCATCACGATGTTTCTGTTTGTGGTTTTGCTCGGTGCTCAGAAGGCCAAATACCTTCAGAAACACTTACATATTGTGGTACGACCGAATGTCCTATTACAATGTGTGGAACAACTATCTGTGACCCTACTGAAAGTGGCGATTTTACACTGCCAATGTGTAACGGCGTCCCGTGCGATAGTACCAGCCATCACGATGTTTCTGTTTGCGGCTCTACTCGATGTTCAGATGGTGAATTACCTTCAGAAACACTTACCTACTGTGGCACTACTGAATGTCCTATTACAATGTGTGGAACTACCATCTGTGACCCCAACCAGAGTGGAGACATCACTCTATCAATGTGTAATGGTGTCCCTTGCGACAGCACTAGTCATCATACAGTAAACATTTGTGGCTTTACAACCTGCGCGGAAGGAGAACTCCCATCAGAAACCTTGACGTACTGTGGCACAACCGAGTGCCCTATTACCATGTGCGGAACGACCATCTGTGATCCAAGCGAGAGTGGTGATTTTACGTTGCCTATGTGCGATGGTGTCCCTTGTGATAGTACCAGTCATCACGATGTCTCGGTTTGTGGTTCTACTAGGTGTTCTGAAGGAGAACTCCCATCAAAGACATTGACCTATTGTGGTACTACCGAGTGCCCACTTACTATCTGCGGTACAACTGTCTGCGATCCTGATCAGACTGGAGATTTTACTGCTTCGATGTGCAACGGCGAGCTTTGCGACAGTACAACTGTACATACTGTATCGAAATGCGGCAGGACAAAATGCTCAAGCGATGAAGTGCCATCAGAGACGTTCACTCTTTGTGGCACTACTCTGTGTCCGGTTGATCCTACTAGCACTGACGACCCTACTAGTCCCAGTCTATCGCTTACCGATGCCATTACAATACCGCCGTTTACTCCTTCAGTTACCATTGACCCATCTGTGACAAATTCAGAGGATAGCGGTAGCGATAGCTCTGGTTCCAGCAGAAGCTCAGATGCCTCTAGTAACAGCAACTCGAATGGTAGCAGCGTCAGTAACTCGGACAGCGATACAAGCATTATATCAACTGAGGAGAGCAGTGATAGTTCTGGTACAGCTTCACTAAGCGAAAGTAGAACATCTGGTATAGGCAGTATTTCTGATGAAAGCAGCTCTATCAGCAACGGCGCATCTGATAGCGAAAGTGATAGCAGCAACAACATCAGTTCGAATGATATCACAAGCGACAGCAGTATGTCGAGTAGGAGCAGTGTTTCGAGAAGCGCTGATAGCCAGAGCATCACTTCGAATAGCAACGTAGATCTTTGCACTGGTGTTGATTGTCCTAGCTCAATAACCATGTGTGGCACCAGCACCTGCTCTCCAGGGGAAATCAATGGCAATTTTGTAGTGACCATGTGTGGACAGCGGCCCTGCGGTAACGGTGGACTTCATACAGTTACCATTTGTCCAGACAATTCAGTCTGCTCAAGTGAAGGAGGACAAATTTACACTATGTGTGGTACAGTCATCTGCCCAGAGCCTCCCTTGTTTACAACCACAGCACCATTTTGGTGGCACCATCACGATCACCATCATAGACCACATATCAGCTTTGAAAACAGCGAGCATTATCACCAGGTACATGGAGATAGAATTTTCCCTTGGACTGAAGGCACCAATGTTGATTGGGTTCAATGGGATACTACTACTACTACTGCTACCACAGCCGTTTAAAATACAAATCTCAATAAAATCATGCTTGATGATTTACACTAATATCGTCATTGGGGCAAATCTTATTTGTTGGTAGCACGGTGCTACCAGTTGAAATTGAACCAGTTAAATGCGGCGGATGACCCTTGAACTTTTTATTTGTTTACAATTTGTGTAGATGTTAGGAGTCTGTATCTCAATCTGATAAACATAATCATCCATCAGCGCATGGGGAGAAAATCCATCAATGGATACGTTTGTTGTATACGTTTGTTTTTTACACTGACTAATAAACGAGTCCCAATGCTGACCGATATATGGATGTGATAGAAAATGCGCACAAAATGCAGCCCTCATCCCTTTGATTGCAACTGCAATTTTTAAGATCTTGGTCATTTAAGGATCAGATAAAAAAGAGTCTTTAGGGGGGTTAAACATGTGGGTTGCGCGCAGACTGAATCTGATAAAAACTTTTCCCTTTCTTGATATACATCTAATCTCTTCTTCTTCTTTAATCTATATATATATACACATAATATGCCTATCAACATACCCAATCTCCTAGAAGGCAAAATACTAACAGGCGTACTACCGCCCGAGAAACAGCCTCCCATACAGTACTTTCTACCCCAGCACAACCAACCTGTATTAATCGACATTGAATCATGTATTGATGATCCCTTACTCGCTCCCTTGGGCAGCCATGTCAAGAAGCATGTGAGGAGAGAGAAATCACGCAAGAATACTGGGCAAGTCTATCTAGAACCCAAGCAGAATCGACAGGATGTCACATCATCGACTGCTGGCATTGTCATGCTGAGACGAAGAGGCATGGAAACCAACCAACTAGCACAAGAGCTGGACAGCCTACTACTGCCCTCACTGACGCCCTACCTCAAATCAAAGTTCTCGACCAACAACCAATACACAACGCTCGTCGAACTGGACATTTCCAGAAACAAACTGACCCGGCTGCCCAGCCAAATTGGTCAATTGGAGCATCTGCGTATACTAAATGCAACCTCGAATCAGCTTACAGAGATACCAAAAGAACTGCTTGCGCTCAAGGACCTACAAGTCCTGACGCTGTCGCAAAACCAGATCAAAGAGATACCCGAAGACATGCCTCGACTTCTGCCGCGCCTTGTTACCTTTCGCATTGCTGCCAATGCCATCACCTCTTTACCCAGCAGACTGGATTTTTGGATTCACATGCGTCATTTGCAATTAGGCTCTGTTTATGGAGGCAACCGGCTAGTTGAACTACCCGACAGTATCACAGAAATGCCTGCCTTGGAGGAATTAGATGTGTCCTACAACCAGCTCCGCATGCTCCCACATGATCTCGAGTTACAAACATTGCACGTATTGAATGTCTGCAGCAATCAACTGGATTTCGTGCCAAAATCAATTGCGCGTTGCTACCAGCTCAAGTCTCTGAATCTCTCAAAGAACCATCTAACAAGTCTGCCTGCTGATTTGGTCAACCTCAGAAAGCTGGAGCTGTTGGATATCAGCGAAAACCTGCTGTGCATCATGCCAGCCGAGATCCTGGAGAGGATGCAGTCTGCAACGCTGCTCATCACTGGCAATCCCCTCACCAGGCCAGGCCATTGTGACCAGAGACAGTCGAGTCAAGACGCTTATGCTCGCATCCTAAAGCAAATGACGAGACGTGGAGTCCCTCGCTCATCACCTGTTGCCTCTCCTTCGATTTCCCATACAACAATCACACGTGAGCAGTGTGGCCCAAGGGGCATGGGCTGCCTGCCCGTCAAGCCATCTTCATCCACATCCGCATCGTCCTCATCCTCGTCCTCTGCTCTGATCAACTCCTACTTTCCTCTTGTATCAACACCCCCTCCGTCATCACTGTCCTCCTCGACCGCATCTTCCTCAGCGTCAGTACCACTGGCGTTATCGCCACTGCCCCCGCCACCCTCTTCTCCTTCTCCTTCTCCTCCGTCATTGATACCAGCACGTGCCTCTGATGATCTCATTCATACCAATAATATACCGCATTTCCATCTAGTACACCCACATCAAGATGAAGATGCCTCCATTGATCAGGAACTCTCTTACCACGCTCAGCAGCTCAACATTGATGGCTCTCGGCCCATCATGCGGCCACCCATTACCGAGCATCACTTGATTGGCACATCTCGGTCCACTATTGTGCAAGATTCCACCACAACATCCTCACAGTACGTGCTCGTTGATTTTCCCAGAGAATCGCCTCTCCCCACCGAGACAAAGCTCCTGCATTCGCTGCGAGAAATTGCCACACGAACCATTTTGCGTCACGAGATAGATGTGCCACTGGAGTGGCTCCCACTGCATCTGGCTCAGGATATTTCTGGTGGAAGAAACAAATGTCGCTCTTGTAGCTACTGCCAAGGTCCGTTTGTCAATGAATGGGTTACTTCTGTTCAGGTCAAGAGTTTTGGCGGTCATCCTGCTGTGGTGAGAAGAGTCAGATTTTGCTCTACACAGTGCTGGTCGCAATGTTTACCCAAAGAGCAATCCAAGTCTGTCATTTGCGTTCATCATCAGTGAAGCATCTATATACCCCTATTATATCTATTTATTTTAAATAAATCACTATTCATGACATGTATCTTTTCACAAGACACAAATTGCCAGTCCAGACGATGCTCAGCAGCAGAATCCGCTTGGTATACACAGTGAAAGCATCTGCCTGACGTATGATGAAACTCGCATTGACCCTTACTACTCAAACTCGAGCGAAAAACAGCTTAATCTGGATGTATTTGAGCAATGATTTCTTGTGTTGGAAGCCGTTCTAGATCGTCAGAGTCGCACCAAATGATTGCTCTCATCTAGCATTTGCTTTCTGACAGCTTTACGCAACTTTTTTGGGTTCATCAAAAATTGACGAAAAAGCATGAGGTACCCCTCATGCTTTTTGTTCAAAATCAAACGATCGCGTTTTTGAAGGCAAAAATGGACACTTTTACTAAGGTACATATTAGATCCAAATGTTCCTCTTGATCCATTGCAGCCTCTCAAACTTGTCTTGTGAGACGTTAATATGTAAAGTATCGACATTTCCTCCGAAAACCTTATTTCATATTTTTAGAAATTGCACAATAGACTCCTTCAAAACATCTTCTTTTTTTTACACCATTGGAAGCGCCTCAAAAATTGCTCTAAGGAAGCTTAAGGCAAAAATGAATGACTATCACTTTTCTCATAGTTGAAAGGGGCAAAATAGAACAAACAGGTCCATTTTTTGACAAATGGACAGCAGAACCATGTCGGAATTTGGTATTATTTTTGGCGGTGGTTAGCATGTTGATTGTTACTCCTGACACACAAAATGCTGCTTCCTGCTTGATATATCCCAATCCTTTAACAAAAAATAATAGAGGCCGAGCATTATTTTGTTAAGCCTAAGAGTAATGCTTTAGTCGAGCATACATTTTTCTGAAAGATTGCGCCAGGGTTTGCACACCAGCCTGCACTGCGAGAGTTGATTTTGATGCATCATCAGCGACGAAATCAAGAGGATCAATGCTGTTTTTGACATTGAAGAATGGTAAAAGGGAGTAGCATACTGACATTTGAAAGAGATAGCGAGCTATCTATACGAAATTCATTGACACCAATGGCTGAACTAGCCATGCTGGCGGTGGATTGATTACAAACGGGATTATATAGCAGCAAATCGTGCATTGACAGCAGGCCAACATCAAGCTCGTTGCTATGGCATCTACGCCAGCATTGGCTCACAGTTGCATATATACTGTATCAATATTCTTACCAAATAATTGGTCAATGCCTTCCCCTGTAAATCACTCGTATTCATGGCAACAAGTATGGCCATGCCAGCATGCGGGTATCTTTTGCATGTTCACTGGATCAAAAACGATGGTGGAATATCGCTTGGTGTGACTTTTGTGCGCCCTACCATCACTCCTCTTAAATCCAAATTAGACACATGATGTCTCTTGCTCCTCTCTCTCTCTCTCTCTCTCTCTCTCGCTTTCTTTTTCCTTTTTCACACATTTCTTGTACGCATAAATATACCACCACCCAATGTCACTGATCAATGACCCACTGTATTTAATCCACATCAGTCGCATCAAGTTCCTACGCATGGATGAACGTGGTGAACGCATCATCTCGTTTCCGCCGACGGTCATGTCTGACGATTATGTTCGTTTAGCTGCACCTGTTTATCCTGAAATGCAGTACTGTTATTCTCCAGTCTACGATACATTTCTCAACAATGAAGGACATGTCACAGCAACAAACATCTCAAGCAGCCCACGCACAACAAAACGAAATTACAGACAGCGGAAACCAGTGACTAATATTCCCAACATGAGATACAATCAATACATGGCACCAGGCGTTGGTGGTGGTGCTGCCGTGAATACGACTGCTGCTAATACTGCTGCTGCCATGGTTGCAGGTCATACTATGAGCAGTAGAGTGCAAGAATCGACAACAGATAGCGAAGATGATGATATTGAAGTGGATAAGCAATCACTGTCCTCCAACTCGGGGTAACTTTTTCTAGTAATGCAAAGGATTATTCGAAATTAATTCATTGGCATCTGTAGGAAACCCGTTCACCACGATCTGATTTCGCCAGTAGCAGCAGCAGCAGGTCCTTTGACGATGGGCGTAGCCACATCAGTGACGAAAAACACAACCGCTCTGTCTGCTGGGCCCTCAACAGCAGCCGTGCACCGATCATTCCCAAACACATCGCTACATCCCTCTGTGGATTCAGCCATTGATCCCTCCCCACGATCCTCGATAGACGATAATGCTCACCCTGCATTCACAGCATTGACGCCACAGACAACGGTCGATGTAGACGAGACACATGAGCAGCCATTGCCTTCCAGCGCAACCACCATCAAGCCGATCGCAAACAACCCTCCTCCACCCCCTCTCGAATATACCAAAAAGAGCCTTGCACCCACAACCAAAGCAAAGGCCTCCTCTGCTCTCTCAGCATTGATTGCAGAGAAGGCAACAGCAGCCGAGAATCCGTTTGCTGAATACTCGTTTGTTTCTGGCAAGGGCGAATCTAAATCCATCAAACTATGCGTCTATTTACCCACTTCCAATCAACCTTACACACCGGTATATTTGGTGGTACGGCCAGACGCTATTACAGACGATGTTATTGGATACATTTTGTATGATTATGTTGAACAAAAACGTGAGCCTGAATTGGATGAAGCCGCGTACGATTTGGCAGAGTGGGTTTTGCTTATTGCCGAGGACGATGGCGAGATTGAAGACGATTTGCCAGCGATTGACCGTACGCGTAATATTGGGCGTGTGTCGTTTGATCAGTTTGCCCTCTGTCGTGCAACGCCCTCACAGGCAAAGCAGAACGACATTGATCGTGCAAGAATGGGCAGAAGCAAGCCGGATCTGGAGACCCTGAGAAAGAAGAAGGCTGCCATGGCAACGCCCTCTGCCCTGGCGGCAAACACACAACAACGGCATTCAGAGGACCATCACCATCCACAAGCGCAATCTGCTGATAACAACGACGCTGTGCATTTTGAAATGTCACCACCCTACGCCAACATGACATCGGATGAAAGCGTGGCACAGACCTATACAACGCATTTAATGCAGCAGCAACAACAGCAGGAACCAGATGCGTCCACCGTCGCAGTCCCTGTGCCTTCGTCCAAGGCAACATTGACAAAAGCCACTATGCCAATGAAGCCGCTCAAGGATTTCAAGATCAAGCTAATGACCAGCGATGAAGTGAGTGCCACCACCTCTATTCCAGTCTATGCGGACATGTTTATCGGTGATGTGCTGGAGCTTGTGTCGAGAAAGAGAAAGCTGGATCCCAACCAATATATGCTGACGATTGGAGACTCGAATATCATTGTGCAAAACGACACTACTGTGGAGAGCCTGAAGGGTATCACGGACCTGACATTTACAAAGAAGAATACTGCTTTATCCGTTCCTGCTAGTTGTAAGTGCACTTTTCGTGGATCATTTGCTCAGGGCACTCATTTGAATTCTTCCTAGCGACACATCTCTGGAGATCGCCCATTAAGCGAAAGAAGGACGAAGTTAACCATCCCATGTATTTCTCCACAACCGAGAGCCCAACCACTGGCCCATCAGCAGCCAATGCCAATGAAGGCCTATTCTCGCAGTACAAGAAATACAATGTGAGTCGAAAGATGCCCATGTTTGTGAGTAAACGGGTGTATATTCTGGCCATTGATGGCGATTACATTCATCTCATGCCACCAGAGCACAAAGGCATGTGGGATTCCGTGAAAACTGTAAGTTTGTAAGCTCAAACACGAATTGCGTAAACTAAAAGGCTTGTTTTATAGACATCTTTTCACGCAAGTGCTGTTCGATCCTGCAAGCAAAGCAAAAAGGTGCCGACAAACTTTAAAATCATGATTCTCAAGGAGCGAGATTTCAAGACATATGATTTGGAGGCAGAAAATGCCAAGGAAGCAAGTAAGTTGTTGATGTCGAGGTCAGCGTTGATGTGGATGGCTTACCATTGTGCATGATTTAGCCGAAATTTGCGCAAGAATCAAATTACTGATGCAAGTGACAAAGGGAGTGTGAACAAGGGATACCTCTTCTTGCAACGCATACTCAAAGTACCGCATATAACCCACACAATAAAATTGCTCCTGTTTGTATACCACCATTCTGTAAAAAGCTATGGCAAATGATCTCTGTCGACAAAGTGGGCCAGTGGTACGACAACATACAGCCGCACATTAAAATTCGTTTTTTGGGTTAACTTCAGAGAGCTGTAGCGACATCGATTCCAAGAGTAGACTTGAAAAAGCTCGCGCCAGGAAACTTGTAGTTGCAGGTTATCGAATGATACTGATTTTATATGATTACCGAGACTGGAAGTGCACTTATTTCTACTTTGAAATTGGCCTGTCGAAGATATAGCCCATCAGTGAAATGCACAGCTGTTCAGGCGAGTAACACTTGGTCTTTGGAAACAATGAAGATGTTAGTGGGTGCGCTGCTTGACGCTTTTAGTGTGGGATTATATAGATCTGTTCATTGAAAACGCTCTGATGATACCCAATACTTTCTCTGTGCCGCGTCCATAAGTAGAAGTGCCTTTTGCAGCCAATATAATGGTTTACAATGCAACACTAGATTAGACACATGCTCTCTGACTCATTCGTATAAGATAGGATTCGTTTTCGATTGTTGCAACCGTATTCTTTTTGCAGTAATCTCAAGCACTGTTTCAATTATCAGGTGTATTTGTGTGTGCGTGTGCTGGTTTCTACACAACTGTTAGTTTGGGATATAAAACATTATATCATGACCCATATGGATCGAAATCGATATTACACAGAGGGAGGAGCTTTTTCAGTTGTGTAGAGATCGGTATACCTTTGTAGCACAGCAAGGGATGATCAACGCTTTTGTTTGACTTTTACAGAAGACATGTGCATGTCGCTGGAAGCTGGAAATCAATGCCTAATATCAGATGAACCAAGGGCTTCGACAACTACTGCCTATCATAACTACTAGAGCAACAATCTGCTGTAAGGAGGTTAGGAAACGTCTTTTTATTTACAGTGTGCAAAAGACGTAAAGAAGGGCAACACCATTAAGATATTAGTACATTAAATAGTAAATTAGAATAGTAAAAATACAAAATGACAGTTCCCTAAATGTAAAATGATGAAATAAAAGAGCCTATCGCTTGGCTTCGGCGGTCAAGTCTGGAACAACTTCATCCGTGACATGAGTGTCTTGACGTTCAACATCATCCTCATGTTGGATACCATGCAATTCCCTCAGCTCTTTCTCGGCAATCTCATCTGTGAAATTACCAATGCCAGGGACAGGAGCTGGGAAAATGTGATAGATACCAATACCAATGATAATGACAACATAGGCAAAGGGATACATGACGGTAACTGAGTAACCAAAGAGACCCAAGCCAAAGATTAAACCATAGAAATCACTGGTCAGGATGGAGAGATTGTACAGTACGGCACTACCAAGACGGAACATGACGGGAGCAAGGGAATAGAGAACAAACATACAGATGGTGTAAGTAACGACCATACCAGAGATCTTGGTGTCAGCAAAGTTGGCCCATTCCTCACGCTCAAAGATGAAGATTTGAACAAGATTGATAAAAGTGGCAAAGAATGTAAACATGCCAATGACTTCGTACAAGGGATGCTTACGAGCCATCAGCTCTTCGCCTACATTGGAGAAGCCGTACAAGGTGGCACCGAGAATACAAAAGAGATCGCCTTTCACAGCATCTGTAGCACCATAGTTCTTATCAGTGATCACATCACTAGCAACCAGCATGCCTAGACCACAAAGAGCGATAAAAACACCGAGATATTGAACCCAACGGTATCTGACCTTCAAGAAAAAGAAGGACAGGATCATACAGACGGGAGTGCTCCAGCAGTCAAGCAACATGGCAGACAAGAGAGAGGTGTATTGATATGACTTTACAACAAAGTAGTTGCCCTCAACATCAATGAAACCCAGGACGAAATCTGTATAGATGATTAGTTGCTATACTAGCTGAATGACCTTATCCTCGTACTTACAGTAGATGCCTCGTCTCCAGAATTGCAATAACCAGCCCTTCAAACCTCTCTTATACAAAGCATAGGAATTGTAGACAATAGCCAAACAAGCATAAACCAAGAACGTCTGGGTAGTAGGTGCAGCAAAGTTGTACTGAGTGCTCAGGATGGTGGTTACGACATTGGTACCAGTAATACAAAGAGAAAGCACTGTAAAACATCATGAGATTTGGATACTACATGTCGGGCGACGGTTCACTTACATTGGCCCAGGAGAAGAACTTTCCAAAAATTGCGATCTTTGACGAACGCAAAGTAGTTCTTCCAGCTCTTTTTTGTTACAACTTCATCCTTTGCAAGCTCAGGAGAAGAGTGAATATCAGCAGTATCACTCATAGTAGTATCAGGTTTTTTTTTATAAAAAAAAAAAAAAAGAGCAAAAGAAAAAAAAGGGGTTATTTTTGTCCTGTAGTAAAGATCAAAAAATGGTGAAAAGGAAAAACATAACAAAAAGATCTTGTTTATGGTCTTTTTATACAAATCGAGCGATTTTCTGAAAATTTTTCATTGGGCTACACCGCTAACTGTGCTACAAAAGATACAGATATAGAAATATTCATCATTTACAGGTAACTCTTCTACTTTATTTGAAAAAAAAGAAAAATTTGGTTGTGAGGGGGGAATAATATGATACAAATGTGTGTGTGTTGATGGTTTGTAATTCGTTGATTAACTATTTTTACATGTAATATAATTTTTGTAATTTTTTCTTTGACATTAAGGCTTTCTGAACTCGGTAAGTACAGGATATATAGCTTGGAAAGCCTGGTAGATCTCTTCACGTACTTTGGCGCCAGTCAAGACGATTTTACCAGATACAAAGATCAATAAAACAATCTTGGGCTTGACCATACGATAGATGAGACCAGGGAACAACTCAGGTTCATACTGTCCATAGCATAAGTATGTAAATCAAAATAGTAACATAAAGATTACTTACAGAACTAAAGTGGCCATGAGAGTATGCTAAACCTTCCAAACGAATGGGAAATTTAACATCACACGAGCCAACAATATTTTGAATTTTGAAATCAGTAAACTTTGCTTGGAATCCCAACTTCTGGATAATACGGGCGTATTTACGAGCAGCCAATTTTGAATCATCTTCAGATTTGGCACCAGTAACGACCATCTTACCAGAAGCAAAGATCAAGGCAGTCGTTTTGGGATCACGAATACGCATAATAACAGCTGCGAAACGCTACACAACAACATTTCAAATTAAGAATTGGGATCGAACCAAATCTTAGTGTAGAATAGATACCTTTGGATTGTATTCAGCGTTACGGGCATGAAGTGC
Source organism: Mucor lusitanicus (assembly GCA_010203745.1). NCBI lineage: Eukaryota > Fungi > Mucoromycota > Mucoromycetes > Mucorales > Mucoraceae > Mucor > Mucor lusitanicus. Next base: position 3,119,456 of record JAAECE010000004.1, on the reverse strand, counting down.
AATGGTCTTGAGATCCAAACGACAATCCAAGTTGACAGTGGCAACAATATTTCTGTGGAAAAAAAATAAAGAGGTTAATACAACAGTGCTTGATAGGTGGGTCCAGCTATACACCCAAAGGTTATCCAACACATGTCATTTCAATCTTTGCTGTGCCTCCTTTTCCATTGCAATTCCAAGATCCACGTATGCGATAGACAGCATCATAACCAAATATCTGATCCATAACTGGGTATTGGAGGTAGTGGCATACAAACACAGTAAATTTAAAATAGTAGCAATAAAAACAGAGGTAGAGAGAGAGAGGATGGTTACAGTTGCAAGTTTTTTGATCCAATGTTGAGATTATTAGGTAGTTTGGGTTGATTGTTTATTGATAATATCGAATTGTAAGGAGAGAAAGACAAAAATTGAAATGACATGTGCCATGTATGTACATTTGACGATAACGTTTTGGGTATATAGATCAAGAAAGGTAAAAAAAAAAAATTAAAAGCATGCACTTACTGTAATGTGGGTGTGATACCAGCCACTGAATAGGGGTTGGCATCTCTGCTGGGTGTGGCAGCATCCAATGGCGCAGGCGTTGTTGGCAAGGCGAATGGAGTCGAGTTGTGGTGAGGTGTAGGGATGGATGGTGTCTGCATAGAGGGTGTCTGCATGGTAGCAGGAGTTGTCATTGAAGGGGTTGCAATATTGAAGCCAGACATTGTGATTTAGAGAAAAAGAAAAAGTGAGATAATTTTTTTTTTTTGGTTTTTATGAAAATTAAGAGCGAGTATTTATACTTTTTTGAATTGTGGCTTATGAACTCGGAAATTGAACCAAAAACATCCGAATTCGGGTAGCATCTCGTTTGTTCTTTTAACCCCTATTTAACATTTCGTTTCTCCCTATCTATCTCTTCCTTCTCTTTTGTGCCCTCTCGTTTATAAATAAAAAAAGTCCTTTTCGATTGTCCTTTTCCCTTCTTTTGTTCCTGTTGCTCCTCCACCGACGCTGGAAGGCGGCCGTGTGTGTGTTTGTTTTGGAAAACATCTTGGCTGGTATAAATAGCTAGATGCTCAAATACACAAAGCAATTTAGCACATTCATTCGGATAATCAAAATGAGATGATGAAGAAAAAATTTTGTTTTAAAACATAGAGAAAAATGGAAAGAAAATAGCTCGTCTAGAAAGGGGGAGAGGCAAAGCATGGAGCGCAATGGAGAGATTTGGACCTCTTGCTCCACTGAATGCTACCTCCCTATTCAAGATATAATCAAACAACCAGGCCCCCCTTATTTATATATACACATTGTTACATTGCTCATCTGGTTGTGTACCCAATCATTTCAAACTACGTATTGATTACTCGTTTCCTTTTTTTCCATTTTCGCATGCCAAGGTGAGTCATACTTTTTTTCATGTCCCAAATATGTACTCCATTTAGAATTGCACAAAAGGCCAAAAGGAAAAGGGCTTTACAGGCAATAGTAAATAGACAAACATTTGCAGCAAAAAGACCAACAATACATGTCAGGTTTGCTCAAGCTACATTCAATACACTCATTCCATGATGACATGTAGCAACAAAATCGATCGATCGCTGCAATCGGTTATATTTCGTAAAACGTAGACTGAACCATTTGGGAGAAAGAGGTTTCTCACAAAACTTCCTTTTTATCTTCCTCGCAACTATTTCGTCATTTCATACTCTTGTGACCTCTTATCATTTCCATGTAGTCCAATGGCTGTTTGTCTCCTCATGACCCAATCATCTTGTAAACGATCACTGCATGTTGAAACGTTTCTCCAATCAAAGCTTGTAACTATAAATGTGATGCTGAGCCGAGGCGGGGTGCTGGTGCATACCCGAAAAAGATATCAAGCATGAATACATGAGATATGCAGCACCTGCTTGCACGCATCTAGTGATGATGCAGCTTTCGTATTGCTCCATCTTCTAGACCTTCTTGGCTATTTTGTGCTGCAATTATGAGATGATAATCAACAATGATGGACAGAAAATGGTATCATCAGCTTACACCATAATTTAAGCTCCGGTTTTGACAGGCTGTAATTTGAAGCCTTATATCTTATCAGGATTTTGAATTCAAAAGGGCAAGAATTTCTAGCAATTGGCAAAAAGCCCATTTGAATTTGGCAAAAAGCCCATTTGAATTTGGCAATGACATACCACTCGACCAACTTCACTTGGATGAATAGTATCCCAACCCAATTGCTTGAATGAAATAAACCATTCTGCAATGTAATAGGATCACCTTTTGTCTCAATTTAAGCGCATTTGATAAATAGTTGGCAGGGTGTGATGCTGGAGATTTCTTAGTACCTCTAACCAGTTCATTTTTACTCTCACATTGAAGCAAATACCCTTCCATAGTCAAGCAAACCACTCTGTTCTCGTAGACTCCATTCATTCATTCATTCAGCTTTATTAATTTCGATACTACATGTATAAACCCACAAACTCGAATACGCACATCATGTCCTTCGGCTGCTCTTGCTATTTTGTCTTTGTACGCGCATCCAATCAATTGGTGGTACCAGCAGATTCCTCTTCATTACATGTGCAAGAGCTGTGCTTGGTTGATGTGGTATAGTACATCTTGATCAGAGCTAGTTGTGATTTCATCCTTATGCTTGCTTGTGATGATGGTGGTGGTGCTTTCTCTACACTGTCCTAATTCTGAATGCTCTATTTCTAAAATGAAAAAAAGAGCGTTAAAAGAGACAACTATTTAAGCAATGATACGACTGATGCCACTGTTGATCACTCGCCAAGCTTGTTGGGAGAGTCTGCATTACGCATGTTCAAAGCGCCTCCACAGGTTCTTCCTGCTGTCTTTGTTGAATTGTGTAGTAAGCGTCAACCGGAAGACTTCCAAATGACCATATATCTTGATTGCGACTTCATTGTGGTCTTTTCATGCCGTTGATGGCATCATTCAGTAAGCAGTATCTTCAGCCGTGAGTAGAACATCAGTGTTAAAGAATGTGTGAGAGAGAGAGAGAGAAACTGAAAAAAACAAAAAGAAATGATCCTTGTTTAATCAAGTTTCGCTTAATTATAAACTTCTTGTCTATATATCACACATGTGAAGTGTACTATATCAACACCCACAACAATATGTACCAAGTGGCATGTGTACATGCTAGTGATATTCATATTTTCTACTATACTCTGCTGCTTCACTCTCTTATTATGGCTTGCCTATATCAGTTCTGTATCGATGCCGCAGCGCCCAAAGTTGATTTGTTCTTGATTCCTGTGTTTTTGGCATGTCTCAGGGCTTACGTATCAATCAGTGATCAAAAAAGTATAAATAGACGAGTTTTTACCCCATCCCCTTCCTTTCTTTTTCTTCAGTTTCTCTACATTTTCGCTTCTGATTGCTCTTTCTATGACACGGACAATATGGTAAGTGTTTCTGCGGTGGTACTCTCAAGGGAGGTGATTTGGCTGATATCTCAAACATCGTCTTTCAAGACTTGTAGGATCGGTGCAATGACAAGTATTGCCTCAAGCGCAGTGGTATTTGAAGGCCTTTTCACTGATATATCACGATTTCATGATGCTTATCTCTTGTTGGGCTTATCGTGGTGCTTATGGTGCTCTTCTTGGTCAAATAAAGCTCTGCCAAGACCCCCTCAGAGCATGTTTCTTCAAGATGTCTCTGGCTTATCTCTCTCTCTCTCTCTCTGGTGGGATGCGTTTAAGAGCAAGTACTCCTTTCCTTACAAAGGTATAGTACAAGGTAGTGTGTCTGGGTGTAGCGTGGTTGACATATCAGTCCCAAGTTTGAGGATGGGCATCATGGTGGAAAGGCTATGGTCATGGCGATGGCTTTGGTTGATGAAGAGGAAGGGCACAAGAACCGCCCTCTTGCTCATCGGGGGGTTCAAGTCTATGGTATTCTTTATGGTGTCTACAAAATTTTTGGTATGATCTTTACATGGTTCAATCCCACATGATTCAAATCAAGGTGTCTGAATCGCTGTGCCACTGTCTCTACATGGTTTCCTCCATCATTGCCCTCTTGAAACCAGTGGTCTTCTTTATGGCTTATGCTCTTGGTTGTCTTCACTGCTTCTGGATGGTACCTGAAGGCCTTGCTTTGTCTTGCATTCGCACTTTATCCTGGGTGCTTGGGGAACCAGTGGTCTTCTTTATGAAGCTTTGCTCAGCAGTTTATTCAGGGTGTAGTGGCCAGCCTGAACTCCCCGTACAAGTCGTCCCTGCCTCTTCTATCACGGTTTGTGCTACACGAACTTACGGGGAGTTCGTTGTGGGCTGGCCACCCATTCGTAAGTATCTTCATTGAAATCATGAAACAAGGTTACTAAATGTTTCTTTTCTCTCTTTCGCAATCAATCAAATCCTCCTTGTGTTCTTTTGCTTTGGTCTCATCCTTGAATTACTTTCTGTCTCTCCTCCTCTGTCTGACTTTTGCCAAATTCATCTTGTTTTTTGCTATTTTCATTCGTGCTTTTTGCCAATTTAATTTTATTTTTGCCAAATTGAAGTGAATAAACTGTATCAGGATCAATTGCAAACAACTTCAAACTAGCTGGAAAACAGAGTTGAACACACAGAGCTTGTTTAGATGTAGTTTAATTTTTTTTGAGTGGGCTCGCTCATGTTTTTATTTTCGATTTTATAAAGGATGTCAAAATGGCTAGAGTAAATTTTCAATGGCCGCCGCCTTCATCCTGTCTATAATTCATGGAACCACCAGCACCTTGTTGGTCCTTCATTTTGGATTAGAACGTGTACCTTCAATGTTAGGTATGCCCAGGACAATGTTTTGGTATATTCTCTGCTATCATAAGCGGGAACTGTTTGCAATTTGCTAATTAAAGTTGCATATAAGGCGGATTTATAGCTGAGTTACATGCAGATCAGTGATTGCATGTCAAATCATACTACACATTTTACAATCAAACACTACTTTGGGCTGGATTTCCTGTGCCATTTAATTAAAGATAGAAGCCCCTCAAAGTCTCCTTGAATAGAAGAATTGTTTTTAGAAAGGCTTTGAGGTTGATTTTGTTTAAATTGTCGCGGCATTTGTCATTGTTTATGAAGGTTTTGACACATCTGGAGGCAATGAGAGTAACACAACAAGAGGCAAATAGCAGCTTATTGAATTGGAAGGCCTAGATGATGCCGGCACTTCATGCGGGCGTTGAGTTTCCTTTAGATCAACAGTTTGATCCTTACAAAACAGCCCTATTTTGCATCTAGGAGATTAATTACAGTATATGCGTGCTACAGAAGGAATAGAAGGGTGACAAATCAGGGAGATTTGCAATATAATAAGGATCCTTGAAAGAGCCTAGTAGCATATGAAACGGATTTTGCTGTTTATGCTCTTCTTGTGCAATCCGAAGGTCTGACGCAACTGGCTTGTAATGAGAGTTTAATATTAAAAGTCCTGAAGTTGTATATCTCGCTCTTCTCTTTTTTGTCTTTTTTTCACTTACGCAGAAAGCATGACAGAAGTTATCCAGGCTATCTTTGTACGAGAAACCCAAATACGAAGCGTACCTAAACCACATGTGGTATACAAAGTAGAAGTGCATGCTGCCGTTCGCAACTGGGTTGTTTGGAAACGATACTCTGAATTCTTCAAACTTGACACACAGTTTCACAGCATCTTCCCGAAGCAGCCTACGCCAACCAAGCTACCACCTAAACGCTACTTTCCATCCACTTTCTCAGATCCAGAAAAGATTGAAGAACGTCGTCGAGGACTGGAAGATTATCTTCGAGGCATACTCAGCAGTCGTGATGATCGTTGGCGATTGACGGATATTTGGAAGGAGTTTTTGGCTATTCCCACAGGAAGAGCACTGGATGCAAGCACTGCATACACTTCGGAAAGTTGGCTTGACGAATATACCACCATGGCTGATACAGCTCGAGAGATCCGCTCTCTGATCAACAAAAAATCAACACATATGGCAAGAAATGAAATTTCCGCTTCGCATAATTGCACAGTACAAGCCAAGAAACTGCTGATGAATCTATCAAGCCGTCTTTCAAACCTGGATGCTGGATTGGTGGGATTAGCAAATGGCTCCGTGGATGGCGGCATGTCAGATGGCGAATTGCGCAGAAGACAGGACATGTTAACAACACTCAAAGACGAAAAAGATACACTGATGAAATTGGCAAGCACAGGCAGACAGCAGGATCAAGATTTGCTTTACAAATCAAACAATACCCAAAACAACAAGCAGCAATATCAGCAAAAGAATGTAGGCGATCGTAAATCACTCTTGGGCGACAATACAAGCGGATTTTATGGCGCTACAGATGATGATAATACCTATGGATTCCCTGCCCAGCATCCACCTCAGCAGCAAAAGGAGGCTATGAAAGAGAAGCCTAAAGGATTTGGAGGCAGAGCGTTTGGCGCTGCTGCTGCACAAAGACAAAAGCAAATGGCAAAAGAGACCGAGACGACTCGCGGTCTGGATAATGAAGGATTGCTGGTCTATCAAAATCAAATTATGGGAGATCAAGATCAGCAGGTACAACAATTCGGTGCCATTCTTGCGAGACAAAAGCAGTTGGGCATCTCTATTGGGCATGAGCTGGAGACACAGAATCAAATACTGGATGAGCTGGACGGTGATGTAGATAGAACACAAACCAAATTGAAGTTTGCCAACAAGAAGCTTCAAAAAATTAAATAAATCTAGCATGTATTGCTGTAGTTAACAGCCATGGTATCTGGATAATAGTTTTTGATTTGACATGATCCTAATAAACATGTATTTTATTTCTTTCTTTCAACATTTACAGCTAACTGTTGTTGCTTGCATATCAGTTCTTGGTATGCTTGTACTCATATGCGGCAGTGCCATCGATGAACAGCTTACTATGGCCATTTTGGTCGGCATTGTCAATGGTTCCGGATGCACTGGCGCCTGGCTTGAGTTGATGCTTCTTGCCTTCACGATCAAGTTTAGTCCCGCCTGGTGATGCACATTTAACCTGAAATGCAGCTTCTCTTATATGAAATCGGTTAATGATTTCGTAGTCGATTCCAGTGCCGTTTGATTTCAATTTCAAGCTTGCAGCATGTTGGTTTTTATATTCAATATCCCCTTTGTAATAAGTGCCTTCGTTACGATATAAGGCCTTTTGCCTCTCCTTGGGTTTAGTTTGAGGTTTTCCTTGAGTTGTTGTTGCCTGTTTTGATTTCAACTTTGGAGGTAGCATTGCTGTTACTTTTTTGTATTGTATAAAGGCCCTCAAATAGACGCAAATACTTTGCGTTTTATACTTTTTCTTACTACATCATGTGCTATACGGTGGCACTTTTTGTAATACTGTTGGCCAAGCAGCTTCACACCATTAGAATTGATATCATGTGGCCGTATTATGGGGTTGCGTTACATCAGGATCAAGAATATAAGAAAGATACAGATGCTATATCAAAAAATCAGAATGTAATATTTAGCCTGGCACCAGATGTCTTTAGCTGTTTGACGCCATTCAATAGTATGAAAGAAGCCACGTTGCTTTATAGTAGCCAGTTCAAGCTGCCGTACTCTTGAAGCCGTAACCCCTTCCTTGTTGGTTATGAAGCATACAGCACCTTCAGGTTCACTGATCTTGCCAGCAGGCTGCTGCCACCGCCGCCGCCAAAAATTATTCAATCTCCGGGTCTGATTTTTTTGCTCCAGATTGATCAGATTGTCATTTCTTTCGACCTCATTCATCTATTTTGCCTAAATCAACTATACAAAATGTCTTAATCGCCCAATGTTTCCTAAGCCATTATGAAAGCAATTTTAGTGGAGCTTCTAATGATGCTATTTACAGGCAGCTTTGTTAATGAGTATATCGAGCAATTTAGGAAAATTTAAAATGCCGTTTTAGGCAAAAATGTCGAATTTTTACATATAAAGGTCTCACAAAAATAATTTCAGGGCATGCATTGGATCAAGAGGAACGATTTTATCTAATACATGTCATAGTAAAAGTGTTCATTTTCATGTTCAAAAACGCGATTGTTTGTTTTTCGATGAAAACCATGAGGGGTACCTCATGCTTTTTCGTCAATTTTTGATGATCCCAAAAAAGTTGGGCAAAGGTGTCAAAAAGTAACTGCTAGTCCAGAGCAATTGTTTGGTACTACTCTCATGGTCTAAAACAACTTTTAACAAGAGAAAACACGGCTTAAATACGTCCAAACTTTGCTGCATTTTACATATAATTGAGCAATTAGAGGCAATACCCTAGTGCTGCCTTCGTCTAAAGGGATTATTCCCGTTGATACAGATGCAGAGCATCCTGGAAGGACCAAATTGACAGCTGCTGGGCAGTTACAGGTAGTTCTCGCTATGAGTAGAAGTTAAAAAGCGAGAGAATAGGATTTGAATTTATAGGGTTGCAACCTCAAATTTATAAACAGTTTGGCTATTCTACACACTGTCAAGCTTTCGTCTACGATGCCACGACTATCCTGAACATATATATATATATATATTGAAATGTTGTTTCTTTCGAGATCAAAAACGTTGCCTTAAATTCAAGTTGCCTAAAAAGACGATCTCAACCCTTCAAGATTTAGGTGCCAATGCCAGACGAATGATTATCAAAAACAGGGCATGCATAGATAGAGATTGCTGTATTGGTATGGCACGCAAGCTAAAGAACAAGATTGATAGAGATGAATGGTAACACGATATGTATACGAAGATAATGGTTGGCAGCATCCGATGAGTAAACCAGGCACAAGGCGTACAAAATGGTGCAGACGTACTAAAATTATAGAAAGGCAGCTGATTATCACTGACAAAGTCAATTGAAAATACCTAGACAATTATTGCATCCTACTAGCAAAGCATTGCAGAGCTATTGGGATGGTTTAGTATACGCCACAGTGGGTCAGCATGATGGTAGCAAGCATGAGCTAGCACAGCCGCCGAAAATTGGTTCAAATCCCGCTTGGCAAAAACGTTCACCATGATCAAATTCGCGAACAATTCGACATCAAAATACCTTCTATCAAGAATTTCTTCATGACCAGTATAGAAAGCCTACTTGGCATATTAACAGTTGTAAAATCAGCTTCAAATTCTCTATCGAATGGTACTAAAAACTTTTGTATGTTTCACCAAAAATATTTCCTAAATTGGCAAAAATTGAAAATGCTTATTTAGCGAAAAAATCGAATTTCGTACTAATGAACATCAAATATTTTGCTTTCATATGCAAGATTGAACTCGTAGGTCTCTATTTTACTTATATATGCCATAATAAAAAACGTCGTTTTTGGGTCCAAAAACGCGATCGTTTGGTTTTTGCGAAAAACCATGAGGTACCCCTCATGCAAAAATGAAGGATTTTGGTAAATGATTTTCGACCCAAAAAAAATTGATATAATGCTACAGCAAGCAAGTACTGATCGAAAGCAATCGCCTGGTACTATTCTGGCGATCTAAAACGGCCTATAATACGAGATATGGGCTGTTTTATATCGTTGATTTTCGCTGTGTTTTGGTGTATTATTGTCTCTAAAATGATAAAATTGGTATAGCGTGCAGCCTGAGTACGATAAACTGATTGATCTGGTGCTAGTACAATCAGATTAGAATGAAAGTGATCGACGACACCTCAAACGAGTATGACATTCTAGCTTTCCACTTACTAATGGCTCTCTGGAATGGCGCTTGTTACGAATATCCTCTCGGGCCGTCATAATAAATGGATCGCCATTGACGATCCTCAATTTAATGTGTGAATTTCAATGCAAAGTAGGCGATATGTATGTTATTAAAGTACTATCATACAAGATGAATGCATAGATAATTCAATGGCAATGTTGCATTTCACAAAGGCTCTGGGAGATATACCGTCCGACATTTGCATAAATAGCTAAATTTTGCAGACACATTCATTATAATCTTGGGGAATACGTGATCTCTCATTTTAAAATAGCCTTCAGCAATTAGTAGCACATCTCCATAAAGCCGTAACTTTTACCAGGATGTCCATTCTTAATGAAATGTGGGTATTTAATGAACAAGCAATGACCACGGCAATAAATTAGGAGGGACTTTAGCCGACAGGTAAAGTATGATCATCTATTACCCACAACAACAGGCACACCAATAAAGTCGTAAAGACATCAAATTAGCTACATTCGAGATACATCGCCAATATAATCAAATGTATAAATACAGTAACCCCTGAAAATGCAAAAGAGACCTCTTTGGTTGAGCCCCAATGATGTTTGTTATTCCTCAATTTCTGCAGGTATTTTGGGATTTGTTGGTATGGTTTTTCTCGACGATCATCTCATGCTGTGTGCATTTCGCATTGAGCGGATGACGGCACACCCATCTATGGTAGCTACTTGGATCCATCAAGACACCTACTTTTTCGTATGATAGAGACGACTCCAGACACAACATTTGGTTGATTGGACAGATGGAATGATGCCTGATGGATTTGTATGTGTATATATATGTGGATCATTTGAACAACCGAATGAGTAAATAAAAAAGCTTTCCCTTTCTAAAAATAACTTTTCCTCTTTTCTTTTTTACTCATTTTCTAAATACATACATAAAAGCACGAATTTCTTTATACATATACATATCTTAATATCTAATACATTTTGAACATGGAGCAAGTGCAACCACAGACAGCAACCGCGACAACGACGGATACAAATATCAAAACTCCTCATAATGCACCTGGCTTTGAGTTGGGTGTCTGTGAGGATCGCAACAAGCGCTGTCGCAGAACCATGGAAGACGCTCACACTTTTATATTCGACTATATGGGTATTCCTCGCCAAGGCTTCTTTGCCATTTTTGATGGCCATGCTGGCAAAGCTACTGCCGAATGGTGTGGCGCCAACTTTGATAAAGTATGTATCCATGTTGATGGAAGGGGGGAAGAGAAAAAAAAAGACTCATCTTGTGTACATTGCGACGCTCTAGGTGCTAGCCAAAGTCATTGAATCAAGCACCCAGGAAGAGACAGTGCCGGAAATTTTAAATAAAGCCTTTCTGGCTGTCGATAGTGAGGTCAATCAACGTGAAGGTAAATTTTCTGGCTGCACTGCCATTGTTGCATTTGTCAAGGTGATTGAAGACAAGGTACGGCTATACGAAAGGGGAGGGGCTGTTGTCACATGGGGAGAGAGGTATATAACTCATACATCTATTATAGCGAATCCTATACACTGGTAATGTGGGTGATGCGCGCGCAGTTTTGTGGTATGCATTGATGTTGTGTATTTTCCATTTTTCGACGCCAATTGACACATTTTCATTGTTTACTCTAGCCGCCAAAATAAAGCAGTTCGACTTTCATACGACCACAAAGGCTCAGACTCCCAAGAAGCAAAACGCATTATGGATCTTGGTGGATTTATGATGAACAATCGCGTGAATGGCGTTCTGGCTGTAACACGATCATTGGGAGACAGTGTAATGAAGGAATTTGTTGTTGGAAACCCTTTTACAACCGAGACTGAACTAGGACCCAACGACGATTTCCTGATTTTGGCTTGCGATGGGGTAAGGCGAACCGTTTGCAGAGTCGATCCAGCGTCATTAACCCGTTTTCATACTAGTTGTGGGATGTTTGCGAAGATCAAGATGCAGTTGACCTCATCAAGGACATAAAAGATCCCCAAGTTGCTAGTCAAAAATTGCTAGATCACGCCCTTGCCAACTTTAGCACTGATAATTTGAGCATCATGGTCATTCGTCTTAATTAAATAACTGTTATGCTAATTTGGCAGGCAAATTAGAAGAAAAAAGGTTTTTTCCCTTTCTATTTTTCTCCTGACAGAAAAACTACTGTACACTAATCCTTCCACGCGTTCTCCTAAACTACTGCTGCTCCTTTGTATTTGTTTCCCTTTTTTAAAAAAAAAAATATCTATTATCCCTCTCTATACATTATTCACGCACTTTTTATTGTTATCAAAATACAAATCCACGCAAATATATATATATTCTTTTACATGTAAGCAAAGTTTTGGTCATTTAAACTATGTGATTAAGCTATGTGGCACAATGGGGCTAAAAATAAAATTGACAGTTACGACACTATTGGGTCCAGACTCTTTTGACATTAGAAAATTCAAACGTCATAGAACTCTCCCTCTATCACTCTACCGCCATCAGGTCCTTGTTGGCTGATAGACAGTGGCACGGACAGTACATGTCCTGTAGCCGTAACCAGTTTCATGTCCTTGATGGTCAGATTGTTGCCCTCCTTGTCAAGCTGAGCCGAAGCAATCAGTAGTGTGCCAGGCGAATTTCGCAGATCCAACTCGATTTTAATCTCTGTGGTTGTGCCAGTGACGTTTGAGCTAGTGGAAGCGTACGATGATCCGCGCATGGATACGTTTTGGGTGATTCGCTCTGGGTGAATGCCGTATTCTATCAGTTGATTTCTTCCTCTGCTCGACTGTGCCCACATCTCCAAGCGGCGTATAGCCTCTGTTTCCACCTGACGCTGGTCTTTACCAAATACACCTCCTCCCTCCATGCCTTGTTGTTGCATGAAAGCGTTCAAAAAGTCGGGCCAGTCTTGCAATGGCTGTTCTGCACGCTGCAATTGACTCTGTATATCTCTCTTCATTCGCCATAGACGGAATCCTATCACTGCTGCAATGCCACCAATGCCTACCAGCAAAAAGGGCCCCAGAACGATGGCAACTGCTAAACCAGCACCACCCAATGCGGCCAATGTTAATCGACGCTTGATTGGCGAAGCTGTCATGAGTGAGAGTGGTATATTCCAGAATGAGATTTGGCGTTGTTGTGGGATTGCTGCGAGTAAGGAGATGGTGCCATGCACTTGTGGACGTTTAGACATCAAAAGCAATGATTTGGTGCTGCTGCGTGGCATAGAGCATGGTGTTGTCAGTGCTGGGAGACGTGCTGTTGCTCTCAAATGTGTGTTTTTTGTCGACAAAGAGCGGACCAAGCAGAGAGCTGATGGCCTTTGTCTATACCTTAATGTACTAAGCGTAGATAACATGACAGAAAGGTGTGTTGTTGAGAGAAAGAAAGGAAAAAAATTCTCCATCGCTGTGCAACGAATTAGACTAAATGCATTCGGACTTGCTATCAGATCTATCCGCTCGACCATGTCGATCACCGTGTTGCCTAGCAACAAGCTAGCAGCAGCAGATAGCCGCCTATAGACGCATTCTACATGTGAAAGAATGTTTAGGATCGATTGACATGATTATATTTCAGCTGATGATGCTTCATAAAGAAAGATAATCCCATGGACATTGGCTGCCGATTCCACGGCGCAACGCAATCATACAAGAGAGATTGTGATGGCTATTCGTTTATGCTATACGATCACTTGCTATGTCTGTGGATAAATAGGAGCAATTATTACATGAATGTGATTTTTCAGATCAAGAGATGGATTGCATGGTAAACATGGATATTTCAAATTTCACGCACACTGAGTGTCAATAAAACAATAATGCAAATAGCAGCTGATGGAGTCATGTACATTGCATTTCATTGATTTGCTATTGTTATCTCTGCTGTTTCAATGAATTCAATGTGTGTATTCATTTCATCTCGAAATTACGTGACCTACAGCAATGGGGATGAATGATGTCCTTGTGATTTTATCGCTTCTTTCTTGCACCTTTTTTCTCTTTCTTTCTTTTTCTCTCTCTTCAATTCATCCAGAAAGCCAGCATGGACAGCAATAAGCGGAAACACAGACATTATTTGACATCCAACCACATATTCTCATGTAATTCATGTCATTGTCATTTAATAGATCAACAGTCAATCATGTCCAGGAACTTTCAAGGCCGAGTAAGTATTTATAACACCAGTCAAATGTGATTATCCACAGCATCCCGTCTCATATCAAGAGAATGATAGAACGGTCCTGCCTATCTTGTGAATCAAGTCTGCAATGTCACTATTGGCACAAAAGAAGAGCGCATGCTGTTGACTGGAATTCATACAGTGGCCGACATTGCTTGCACCCAATGCCATGTCAAGATTGGATGGAAGTACCTTAGAGCACTAGAAGAGCCGCAAAAATACAAGGAAGGCAAATACATTGTTGAGAAATCAAGGGTGTCAAAAGACTTTGAATGGGATTAGAACTTTTTATTCAATTCACTCAAGAAATCAGAGCCGTTTGCCATAACACCGTTTGAATCTAGCGCCATGTCCAATAAAATAAGTATGCCGCTTCCCTCCCATTCCCCATTCGTGGTTTTACCTTTTGCTTGTGATTGCTGTTGCTGCTGGCCCCAAGCGGATGGAACGCCGTTGCTGTTCTTGCCCCAAGCAGACGTCGTCGTTGTAGTAGGTTTAGCGCTTTCATATTTCTCTGGTCTCATCTTGGGGTCTAAGTTGGTATTTTGATAAGCCGTCAATGCATCAGAAAAGCCTATAGAATCCTTCAATATGCCATGTCGATCGCTTCCATCCAATATTACGTTACGCATATTTAAAAACTCGACAAGTTCGCCTCGATTGAATCCATTGGCGCCGACGGATTGCGGTTGTGGTTGAGCGAGTCCAGAGGGCTGTGGTGAAGTAACAGCAGATAGAATGGCTGCACCGGCTGCTTGTTGCGCTTTTGGATTGAGGATTTTGTTGGTGTTGTTCTGATGATGCACCACTGTGTCTTTCTTTGCTCCAGCTCCACCTAAGCCATGATCTCAGTCAACCAGCAATTCTCTCCTTGAGAGAACCACAACCTACCTGCAGAGTTCTTTCGTTGCTGCTGCTGTTGTTGTTGTTGTTGTTTATATACAGAGGAATCCCTTCTTTCAGTGGTCTTTTTGGAGTTGTTTCCTAGCCAATTTCATTCATCAATACCTAGCTACATTCGCCCTCATCTGCGTATTTACCAGCCATATTGAAAATGAGCACAAATGAATTAGTTTTTCTTGACAAACAAAAGGAGGATAATCGCTGTTTTGCTTTGCAAGATAATAGTAAATGTGCTGGTGAAAACAGGAAAAATGCAAAAAACTTGCAAGATGGCAAAGAAAGAAATAGTAGACAAAAGACTGCTCACACTACACCTACTGCTACTAGTAGGTGACGTATTGAAAGGCGCTCCGAAAGTGAATGGAAATGTATACAATGCAGATCAGGAAGTGCGATCGTATAAAAGCTGTTCTTTCACGATACAGCATTAGGTTGGGTCTCGCTACATATCATGTAGTAGAAACTACATGCTGAAAGATAGAGGCCGTGTAGCGACATTTTAGATACAAGAAAATGGCTCATTTGTAGCTAGATTTCATCAACCACTACAAGATGTCCTTGAACAATGAAGCCAAGGAGGGAGCAAGGTTCAGTAGTGTAAATCAGAGGCCAATTGTTTGTAATCAATATATATACAAGCTTATTCAAGAAAAGACTTGAGCTCTATATAAAGATGCCAGCTCTCTTTGAAGGCTGATTGAAAGATAAACCTCATGTGCAACGTTCTTTCAGTCCATGTTACCCCTGAATGTTCATGCGCCTTCATCATCTCGAGCCAGAGTTGATGTGCCTGCTTGCTCATCACACTTTAGAACCATGCAGCGCAACACAGACACTGCTCTCACTCTCTTCAAGTAATGATGGCTCTACTTACTACAAAGCCAACCCATTTTTCAAGTCCGTTATGATTAACCCTCTCACTGATTGACACACACACACACACATTTATAACAAAAGTTTAAATGGAGAGAATTCCCAATTTCTTTCTTTCTTTTTCTTGTACAACTCTTTTTTTTTTCATGACAAGAAAGCTGAACACTGTGCGTCGCACTGCGACGTTTGCTTGGAGTCCAGGACACCAAGTGCCCATGATTGCTACGGGTACGCTGGCCGGTGCTTTGGACGACTCCTTCTCCAACGCGTCTGAACTGGAGATCTTTAAACTGGATCTTGGGTCGAATCATCTTGATCAAACCTCCTACAAAGTGAGCACTGGCTCAAGGTAAGGCTGGCACACACACCTCAGAAACAGAACAGCCACATGGTAACCACAGCAGCAGATTCAATACGTTGGCTTGGGGACATGCTACCACCGAGAAACCACATGGCATCATTGCTGGTGGCATGGAGAACGGAGAGCTGGAGCTTTACGATGCATCCGCTATTCTTGACGGCAAAAGGTATGTCTACACTTTTTCCCCCGGCGAGGCTATTCTCTTATTCAATACGTGTTGATATGACAGCTCTGAAGATATCACCATCCTCAAGAACTCCACGCATACCGGCACTTTGAAGGCTCTTGATTTCAACTTGTTTCAAACCAATTTATTGGCTTCAGCCGGCAGCAACAGTGAGGTAAAGAGGGCATCATGTGTCTACACATACACACGCAAAAAGGGACAGATGACTCAATTGTTTACTCGAAAAAGGTGTATATTTGGGACCTCAATAACCCCACGACACCCTATACGCCAGGTGCTCGCTCTGCCAAGATGGACGATATCAGCAGTGTCGCATGGAACTGTCAGGTACAACACATTTTGTCCACCTCATCCACCAACGGCTACACGGTTGTATGGGATTTGAGAAACAAAAAGGAGGTAATGACACTTGCTTATGCTGGACAAAACACCTTGACAGGTGGTAGAGGATCTGTGTCTGCTATTGCATGGCACCCCGATGTGGTAAGTGTGTTGAAAAGGGATTCAAGTGTTGTTACTCAATAGCATGGTGCGTGCCTAGGCCACTCAAATCGTTACTGCTTCAGACGATGATCAGCATCCCATCATCTCCTTGTGGGATCTTCGTCATGCTCACTCACCCGAAAAGACATTGGCAGGCCATTCCAAGGGCGTGCTTGACGTTTCATGGTGTAGACAGGATTCTGATTTGTTGATCTCGAGTGGAAAGGACTGCAAGACACTGTGCTGGAACCCCAATACCGGTGAATTGAACGGCGAGTTATCCAGCCACAGTAAATGGACATTTGCTGCTGATTGGTGCCCTCGTAATCCTGATTTGCTGGCTACAGCCTCCTTTGATGGCTCGGTGAGTATAGTTCAACATGATCCTTATTGCAGACATTAACATTGGGTTATAGATTGACGTCTTGTCCATTCAAGGCACTCAAACGGATCAAGCCGCTGCTGCTGCACCTGTTTCTGACGACCCATTTGAAGCTGCACTCTTATCTGCTGCTCCTGCTGTCAAACCCTTTGAACTCAAAACCCCTCCCAAATGGCTCCGTCGTCCAGTGGGTGCTTCATTTGGATTCAGTGGTAAACTTGTGACATTCAACAACAAATCAGGACATGCTGTTGCTGCTGCTGCTGCTGCCAGCACGGTTCCTGGCCAACCTACTCTCGCCGCCAGCCAAATATCCCGTACCGTCAAGATTTCCACCATCGAAACTGACCCTGAGATTGTCAAGCGTTCTGAACAACTCGAATCTGCGACAGAATCAGAAAGTACGATTGAAGCTTTGATCGAGGAACGTATTCAAGCCGGTAACGATCAAGTGGACTGGGAAGTTTTAAAGACATTGTTTTCTGAAAACGCTCGTGAACAATTGATGAAGTATCTTGGATTTGAAAAGGAGCAAGTGGCTGCCGCTGCAAATGAGTTGCTCGAAAAGAAGAAGGCTGCTGCTGAAGCTGTGAACGATGTTGTCGAGAAGGAACACAGCGAGGAGAAGAAGGAGGAGGATAAAAAGGTGGATACAGAGGCCGATGCCGAGACAAACCCCATTGAAGGCTCTGAAGCTACTACACCAAATGACACTGCATCTACACTCTTTGGACAATCCGGGACAGACGGCCCTGACGATTCATTCTTTGGCCAAGTTGCATCTGAGCAAACCAGCCCTGTTGCTGCTGAGGAGGAGAACCTACTGAATCAAGACGCTATTGCTCCTCTCATTGAAGCTGCCGTTAGCCGACCTTTCACTCTCTATTCTTCAGGCACCAGCAATGATACGGAACAGTTGATCACTCGCTCCATTGTGCTTGGTGATTTCGAGTCTGCTGTCAATGTGTGTCTCGCTTCTGAGAGATACTCTGACGCCTTGCTGCTGGCCATTTGTGGAGGAAGCGATTTATTGGCTCGCACGCAAAAGACTTACTTTGAACACCAGTCCAAAAAGTTTGCCTACCTTCGTCTCTTGGAGGGCATCATGGAGGAAGATCTGGCCTCGATTGTCAGGGACGCTGATGTGCATGAATGGTCATCCATCTTGGTGGTGCTGTGCACGTTTGCCCAGTCCAAGGACTTTGGCCCTCTCTGCCAAGTGTTGGGTGATCGTCTGTTAGAGCAACAAGATGCCGAGCTTCGCAAGAACGCTAATCTCTTTTATCTCGCTGCTGGTAATTTGGAAAAGGTCTCCAAGATTTGGATTCACGAGTTTGAGAGCCAAGAAAGCAAGGACAAGGACGCTGTGACCTATGGCGCTCGTCTTCAAGCATTGATTGAAAAGGTCACCATTTTCCGCAAGGCTATTGACTACCAAGACAGTGCTCTCACCACTGAACAACAAGACGGTGGTGATTCATTTGCCCTTGCCGATCTCTACAACAAGTACTGTGAATATGCTGAATTCATGGCTACTCAAGGCAAGCTTGACGTTGCACTCAAGTACATCAGCCTCACTCCAGCTACGTTTTCTGCTGATCGCTCCAGCATCAGCAGAGGTTCCGTTGTCCGCGATAGAGTGTACCATGCCAATGCTAGCCAAGCAAATCAGTATGTCAAGCCATCATTCCCCTTTGAAAAGAAGCTGCTGTCCAGCGAACAAGAAGCACAATACCAACAACAACCTGCTGCAGTTCGTCAAAACCCTTACGAGAAGCAACAACAACAGCACCAACCCTTCAATGCCTATCAGCCTGTAAAGTCTGCGTCTCCTGCAGCAGCACAGCAACCCACAAACTACTATGCACCTGCCGCTGTGGCACCTGCACCTGTTCCTACGCAGTACAGCCCTTATGGCCAACCAAATTACAACCAACAGCCTGCTGCCACTACTAATGTAGCCTACAATAACTATGCTCCTTCTGCAGCTACAAATAATGCCTATGGTCAACAGACTCAAGCGTATGCACCTCCTGCTCAACAATACGGCCAACCTCAATTTGCATCTCCAGCAGTGCCTCATTCTAACTCGAGTACGCCACCTCCACCTCCACCAAAGGCAGCTGGTGCCTGGAACGATCCTCCCATGCTTGCTAGCCCCAAGATGATGAACAAGAAGAAGGCATCTCCTGTTGCCGGTGGACCTGCAAAGAGAGTAACAACCCCTTTTGCTAATGCTCCCCCTGCTGCAACTTATGCTGCTGGACCTCCACAACAGCAGCAATATGTGGCTTCTCCACCACCACCACCTATGAATGCTACGCCTCCTCCTCCCATGAGAGGTTTAGGTGGTCCACCTCCACCTCCTTCCTCCAACACGACTGCTGGTTACTACAGTGCTCATCAACAGTTCCAGGCACCTCCACCTCAAAAGGCCGCATTACCTCCACCACCTCCAATGAACGCCGTTGCTCCTTCTCCCATGTTGAGAGGTCCTCCTCCTCAGCAACAACAGAGATTCTAGTAATAGCATGCCGCAATAGTATATTCCATCATTAGATAGACAAACAAAATTATGACAAAGACAGTAATATTAATCCCTAATGTAATTCAATGCTTTCCTCATTTGAAATGTGCCATAGTGGTCCTTAGTTGAATGTGTCCAAATAGAAGCTTTTCTTCATCGTGGCACTATAGTAGCATGATGCTGAGCAAAGGATCTGGTTCACGATTTAAAAATAGCTAGATATTACCAATGTGAATTAGTGATATACTACGGCAGTGTGTGTGTGAGAGAGTAATGCGTTTGAGAATCATCAATTAAGAAGCTTATGGCTGAGGTAACATCTCAGGTACAGTTCTCTTCTGCGGATATAGCAAAAAATGTACCTTGGCTATGTATAGCCATGCCAGACTTTGCATTGATATCAACACAATCAACTGCCCAGCAACAGGTATATAAGCATCTGTTTGTTGCAAGATTATCAGCAATTAAGCTCACCAATGACAACATTCAGGCTAATTGAAGTGATTCACAAAGCAAATTAACTCATGATACACCTGTGTCACTTTGTAGAAATCCCTGGGTTACATGACGAAACTTTAGCCTAAAAAAGATCAGTGTACCGTTGCACAGTGTAAAGCTGCCTGTGAGGTCGTTGATGGAGGAGCAGACATTGTGTGTAACAGTGCAGAGAGGGATCTGCTGTGCGTAAATAAACAGAGAGCTTCTTTTCTACTAAAGCAATGATCAAATGTTGGCCTGCCAGTTGATGTGATTGTGGTAAAGACAGTGCTAATTTATTTACTGTAATATTGCACTCGATAAATCTGCTAACCAGGCATAGAAATGCTTGTTGAGCCACATATTGAGCAGAAAACATAATGACCATCATAGCAAATGCTCATTCAGGATCTCACTATTATTTAAACATTTGATTCTCCGTTCAGGAACAGATTTTGTCCCTCTTTACTCTTCTGTGCTGTCTCCAGTGTCTCATTTACACTGAAAATTTGATAGATACCTACTAAAAAAATTTTATAGCTATAATTTATCTTTATTTTAGAAACAAGTATAGGGTAAAAGACTGTAATATCCACTAAATGTCGAACCTACCCATAATAAAATTTGCATCCCGACAAATGCGATGTATATTGAGCTTTGGGAATTTCATGATCCAGGCATCCGTGTAACTTGCAGGAGAGAATTCAGAGCAGGTCAAGAAGGAACATCGAGAGATGTTTTGAAGATCCTAGCAATCATTGCCATGACTACGATTAAAGCGATAGGTTTCTGTCAGATTTAAGCTTTTCGAGGCCATTAAAAACCAGCGAAACGACTCGTGGATGAGGCATGCGCACTTACTGGCTTATAGCTGATTCATGTTGAAATGTATTTAGGTTTGAACGGGATATTTTAAAAAGTCTCGCTAGCATGTTTATACATCAAAAGCTCCAGAAATGATGCTACATTGTTTGCTCGTTTTAATGTTGACAATACATAATCTTGGTAGATTTGCAAAAAATAACCTCGACTTGTTAATTTTCAATCAGGGCCGTTCCATGGGGACAATACTAGTAAGTTGTATTAAATGCATGCGAAACAGCAAGAGGTTCGTTTCAGATTACTTGGTAGATTACTAGCTGCCCGAGATACGATACTCATCCAACATGTGAATCACTCCATTGAAAGCCAATTCATGAGCCAATGCTAATCAGAAACAGATACATCACGGGCTCATTTCATGCGCACATACTCCTCGCCTGTCAAGAACATTGCAATCTCTTGCATCTCTGTGTAAAAGAAGCACCATGCTTACAAATCATGCACAGGCAGATATACTATACTACATTAACGGATCGGAAGTGCAAATGCCTCAAGATCTGCACTGATCTCCCTGATCCAGTGTTCGGTTTCGATCGGATAGAATGGCTCGCCGGCTCCAAGTCTGTCTATGCTATACACTCGAATTCCTGTATTCGTGAAACAAGACCAACAAAGTAGACCAAGCATTAACAAAGGCCAAGTGTGACATCGTTCCTTGAATTTCATTGCGTTTAATTGATGCTGTTTGCTGCTATTCAAAAAATCTTTTTTCTTCCTTTCATTCTGAATATCATATCTTCTGTGTTTCTCTTCTTTTTCCTTCTCTCTCTCTCATTTTCTCTCTCTTGAGATATACACTAAAACACTCCCCCACACCTCTACGCTCCTTTTCATCACAGTCGGCCCAAATGCCCAGAATTTGCAAAGCAGGTACACCAGACGTTGTCGTTGATCAGCTCAAAGTGCTTGAACCCAACTCACAGCGCACAAGCCGATTCAAAACCTCAAAAAGACAGACGCTGCACCGCAGAAGACACACGATTGATGCCTGGAATCACCTGAATGGACCTCTCACACCTTGCAGAAGACTCTCATCCGACTGCTCGTCGCTGAAAAAGAAGGTACAGCCACCTCACAAGCGGATTTTGGTAACTGGCGGTGCAGGATACATTGGCAGCCATACCTGCTTGGAATTGCTCAACAACGGATATGATATCGTGGTCATGGACAATATGGTCAACTCAAACAAAGGTACACAGCTTAGCATGTACATCAATTTCTGCTATTTGTTTATTTACACGCACACACACAAATTTGCAATATAAATAGAGGCATTATATCGTGTGGAACAGCTGGCTGGTAGACCCATCGTTTTCATGAAGGGAGATGTTACACATGAATCAGATCTGGAGGATGTATTTCAGCAGTATCAGTTTTGGGCAGTGCTTCATTTTGCTGCAATCAAGGCAAGTGTGTGTGTGGGCTTCATGTAGTGGATAGTCATCTAATGGGGGGATGCAAAAAATTAGGCTGTGGGTGAATCGACTCGGATCCCTTTGGAATACTATCATAACAACCTGACTGGCACCTTGAATCTGCTACGAGCCATGAAGCGACACAACATCAAGAACCTGGTGTTTTCATCCAGTGCCACAGTATACGGGGAGCCGGAGATGATGCCAGTGAACGAGACGGCCAGGCTGGGGCCAGTTACAAATCCATACGGCAAGACCAAGCTGTTTGCAGAAGAAATATTGCGAGATCTTTATGCATCTGATCCTGAATGGAACGTCGTACTTTTAAGGTAAGGCGAGTTTTTTTTTTCAAGGTACATTATCGCTAAAAGACAAAACGATAGATACTTCAATCCAGTGGGTGCCCATATATCTGGTATGATTGGCGAGCATCCTCATGGCGTACCAAATAATTTATTGCCATACGTAGTCAAAGTGCTACAAGGACATTTGCCCTTTGTGCATGTGTACGGCAATGACTACGACACGGTGGATGGCACAGGCGTCCGAGACTACATCCATGTCTGCGATCTGGCCACTGGACATGTTGCCGCACTGAAGAAGCTGGAGGAAAAGCCTGGATGCAAAGCGTATAATTTGGGGACAGGTGCTGGATATTCTGTCTTGGAAATTATCCACGCTATGGAAAGAGCTACACATAAAAAGATCCCTTACAAGGTAATTTGAAACATGTTTACAATTTGCATCGTGTGTGTCTAACAAACGCATAGATTGAAGAGAGACGGCCTGGCGACGTTGGTACATGCACAGCAGACGCCTCGCTCGCCAACAAGGAGCTTGGATGGGTGCCTGCCTACTCAATGGACGATATGTGTCAGGACATGTGGCGATGGACTCAACGCAACCCGAATGGCTATGATGGCGAGCTACTGCTATAAACCCCGAGGCTCTTCTCCTTTAGGAAAGTTTACCTTGTTGTGCAATTTTATTTTTCCCTTTCGCCTCTCCTTTTTTCCTCTTTTCCTTTTTTCTTCTCTCTTCTCTCTCATATATATATATATACATACACATATATATTCCGTTCTACGCTAATATTCTACATCGATTATATACAATATTAATATCATACACCATCATTTACAGCAACACCCACATTGTTTCGTATTGAATTCATTTGATACACACTAATAATAGTAATTCTCTAATCAATCAATAAATCGCAAAAAATGCCTACTTCATCTGCTGCAGCTGCTAGTCCAGGCAATTCGCATAATGTAGTTGGTGTACATTACAAGGTTGGCAAGAAAATTGGCGAAGGAAGTTTTGGCATCATTTATGAAGGTGAGAAGGACAGATGTATGATGCACGGCTTGTACCAACGCTTTTTTATTCCATGACAAGGCATCAATTTACTCAACAACCAGCCCGTCGCTATCAAGTTTGAACCTAGAAAATCAGATGCTCCTCAGGTGAGATAGTGCAGCCATTTAGCAGAGAAAGCGGCTCCTAACAAGCAAGCATATACATGTAGCTTCGAGACGAATACAGAGCATACAAGACATTAGCTGGAATCAGTAAGTGCTTGAGACATGGCAGACAAAGAGACCGCACATCTAATTGCATTCTAGCTGGTATACCCACGGCCTACTACTTTGGCCAAGAAGGACTTCACAACATCTTGGTCATTGACTTGCTGGGCCCTAGTCTCGAGGATATGTTTGACACTTGCGGCAGACGTTTCAGTGTCAAAACAACGGCCATGCTTGCCAAGCAGATGGTAAAAAAGACTAAAATGGAAAGATAAGAGTCGAGTGCTTATTTATTTGTATCGTCTAGTTGACAAGAGTTCAAACAATTCACGAAAAGAATCTCATCTACAGAGACATCAAGCCAGACAACTTCTTGATTGGAAAGCCTGGCACAGAGACAGAGAATCAAATATTTATTGTGGACTTTGGCATGGCCAAGCTATACAGAGACCCCAAGACCAAGCAGCATATCCCTTATCGTGAGCGAAAGAGTTTATCTGGCACCGCCCGTTATATGAGTATCAATACTCATCTGGGAAGAGGTATGTAATATTCCTATTCGATCAAGTCGGATAATTTAATTCCTTTCATTAGAACAATCTCGTCGTGATGATCTCGAATCCCTGGGCCATGTCTTCATGTACTTTTTGAGAGGCTCTTTGCCTTGGCAGGGCCTCAAGGCTGCTACCAACAAGCAAAAGTACGAAAAGATTGGCGAGAAGAAGCAGACTACTGCCATCAAGGATCTCTGCGATGGATACCCAGGTAAAAAATCCCAGAAAGTTTTTGAAAATACGATCTAATTTGAACCATTCACCACAGAGGAATTTGGTATATACCTCCAGTATGTGCGTAAATTAGGTTTCGAAGAAACCCCTGATTATGACTTTTTGCGTGGATTGTTCAGTAAAGCCATTGAAAAGGTGGGCGAGCAAGACGACGATGTGTACGACTGGATGCTGCTCAACAGTGGAAAGGGATGGCAGACATTGTCCAAACGCAGCACTCGCCAGCACACGACCAATAAAAAGATTGTCGATCAAACTGCCACTCGTACCAAAGACCAATCCCAACGCCCAATCCAACAAGAACCCTCACAACAGCAGAACCAACAACAGCAGCAGCAACAGCAGCAACAACAACATCAGCAACAACAGCAGTATCGCCCGAAAAAGGCTGGATTTTGGAGCAAATTATCATGCGGTTTATGCCAATAACTATATGACCTTACCACACATACTCTCCTTTTAATCAAGTGCTCTTTTTTTTATGATGTACCTTTTCTTTCTTGCTTGTGCTCTCTTGCTCATATCAAAACTCATTCCCTTTCTCTCTCTCTCTCCACCATCTGATTCACGCACACCCATTCCCCTCATCTGTTGTCCACACACACACACACACACACCTTTTCCAAGACAATTGCCTATTCGAATGCACTAGTAAACATGGACGAAAGAGTAAACAATAGCGAATCGAAAGAACAAGAAATTAATTTCTATTTATTTGTATCCAAAAAAAAAAAAAAAGTTAATTTTAATATAGATTGTTAATTGCATATTACAGTGCTATTCAAAACGCATTTCTTTTAGGCACAAGGATGTCCGCGCTGATCGTTCTCTTCTTGACTGGATGTCATGTTTATTTGAAATTAAGGCTGTCATTGATTTACATTCATGCATTACACAAACTTAAATGCCATTCATGGATAAGGAATTACTATTTGTCGCATGTGTTGCTTGTCTTTAGAATGCACATTTGACTACTGCTTAGTATTTGGATGAGCATTTTGCACCGTTTCATTTAATTACAGTAAAGGCTTATAGCAAAGCTTGAGAGGATGTATGCTCTATTGAGTGTCATGAGCTTCAAACAACAGCATTGGTTCACTCACAATACTCATACTACTAGCGCTTTATGTAATGCCTTTTTCCTCACTGTGTGTAATCATGAATATTATCTCTATAACTTTTAGCTAGTTATAAGCGTTGACCGTAGGCAGACGTTGAGAACTGATGGATCCTCTAAGAGTGATGATCACTAATTATCCTAATTGCGTTGCGTATATCTATCACGCAACAGATTTATGCAGTGAGCTTTCACTTTTCGAAAGCATTTGAGATACAAAACAGCGATTGATTGACTACTGAGATACAATAGCCATATCCAGAAGTTGCCTAATTGAATAGGAAGGATGCTGCTTTCAACGGAAGATCTCGTCATCCAAGAGCCATAGAGGGTCTCTGTTCATTTGCACTCCCCTTCCAGCATGTAAAATTCAAATACATTTATTTTCACAAATCAATTGTATAAGCAAATGGCTAAAAGCTTGTGCATCCATTTGAATTCTCGCCAGATGACTAGATAAATAAAACGCATTTGTCTCTCGAAATGACATTCAATCGAAGAGAATCATGTCTCTGTATACAATATAAATACAGTTATATGGTGGCACAACCTTAGCAATGAAGAAAGAACTTTAAATCACATTGACCTATCAAAAGAATGAGCGCATTTTTTGATTTGTCCTACGCTGGCCATTGTTTCTGATTACGTTTGGGATCGTAATCAAATAGAAAATGTGGGGCTATGCTGACAGGATTCACTATATACATTCGAAATTTAGGTACACTTCCGGTGTAGCAAACCAATAAGGCACAAACGAGTAAGTCTAAAATACATGCAAAATAGAACCGTCAAAGCTTGACAGTTGCTATTAAGCGATTTTCTTTATTCTGATGCCAAATAGTATGCCATTTCTTAAACTGTTCCAGGAAAATAAATGTAAATATAGTTTGTGGTCCAGTTCTCATAAACGAAGGAGTCCATCCTTTAAAGAAAGAGAGCACGCCTTCAGATCGATACATGGCCATAGTAACGCCTATAGCGGATAATCTCCCTTCCGCGCCTGTAGCAGACATCATGCGAGTTTTTATCACATCAACAGGGGAACATGCTGTTGTAGCGACTAGACCCTATTAGACATATCAATATGCATTCACATCTCATGTATAAACAAACAAATAATTACTGCAAGTGTGCTAGATAGCAAATGTAGCCCTATGCCTTCATTCAAGTATTGCTGAAAGAATGCCTTGAAGCGATCGTACGAAACGCATTGAGAGGATGTCATTAAGATGGCTCTGTTGATGTTGGGCCCAACGCCACGAAAGAGCGAAGCGATGCCCTCTTCCTTGGCCATTCTTAGTAATCCGTCCAAGGCATGCATGTAGTTTCTTTTAAGATGTGCTGGAAGCTGGCCATCGTTTTGCATGCGAACATTAATGACATCGCCTGGATTGCCACATATGCCTCCAGCAATACCAGCAGCAGTAGAACACATAAGCAATTGGAGTGTAGATGGATCTATAGTTTTTTAAGCATTCATTAGCAATGTGTACTATATAGTACGATGTGCAGGATGGGAGCTTACTCTTCTCTCTCTGGAGCAACAGTTGCTTTAGCTTCTCATAGCCACCCAGTCGAGCTGTTGAGTAGGTTGCTTGTCTCAGGATTGAGGCTGAAAGACCCGCATACAGCTTCAATGGCCCCTCGGTACGAATAATGTTCTTTACAGTGCCCAACATGCCGACAGTCTGACTTCCCTTGGCATTTTGTAAGCGAACTTTGGTGAGATCAAGAGGGTGGACAATGATAGCAGCTGAGCAGGAAGCAAGACCGCCAAAGTAGAATGGAGTGTTTAGTTTTTTATCTGTCATAATTGAGACGATAGTGTATATCAAGTGAAAGAAGAGGGAGAGTGTGGACCATCCAAATGGAAACCTGGATTTATATAGACGAAAATGCACAGGAGTTTGAATGCTGATAGGCGGCAGGCAGGCAGGCAGGTAGAGAAACAGGGCAGGGTAGGCACACAAGCTCGCTACAGCAGCCCAAACATGTCGAATAGGGGGTAATCTTAAACCATAAAAGGCCTGTTTATTCATATACGACTGTCTGTAAATCTAATAACTTTATTGGAAAAAAGTATATGTAGCGTAGAGCATCTCAGTCATCATCCTCATCCTCATCATAATCATCATCATCTACGCCGAAATCACTTTCATCACCAGACTCATACCAACTAGAAAAAAAAGGTACGCACAGACCGACATTAATATCTCCATGTCAAAGCCTTTGACACTCCCACTTACAAGTTGTCGTCTTCTTCTATCTCTGGTGGTGCTGTCAACATGAAATCTTGTTCTGATTTGGGCATCTTGAAGCCGTTGGGAATATCTTTTTTCGAGTCTTCGACTTGCTCTAAGGAGAGAAGAATCAGGGGGCTTGATGAGTACGAAAAAAAAGGGATGTCATTTTGTTTGTTTTTAAATTGCAATCATACTTTTTACTATGGCATCAAATGCTTCGCGATTCTTTCTGTAGGCGACCTAGACAAGAGCTGTCAGTCAAGCGCATGCTACTGCATCACATAATGGCAACTTACACCGGCATCCACATTGGCAGGACTTGAGCAATTAGGGTCAGCGAGTAACGAGATGATCGATACCAGAACACCTACATAGTTTGTACCAGGTTAAACAATTTTGTGGTTGCATAAATTTGTCAAAACTTACTTTCTACAGACTAGAACCATATCCAAAACAAAATGCGTGCCTTGGTTAGTATCTATCGTTGTGCTATGTAGAGCCGCTTTCTTACTTGTGTTGGGTTCCAGCGTTCCTATTCATTCAGAGCATCAATACATGTAACATGAGGGCTGAGTGGATGTGTGTATACATACCTCTGCTTTCTCTCCACTCATATGGTCCTCTCCAGGTGGATGAAGAATAGAAATACATAGTCTTCCATCAGGATACACTGTTGAAATTTCTCATTAGCAGGAGCAACAGGGGAAAGAAAAAACCTGAGGAGAGGGAGAAATGTGTCAATTTACTTACCATTGGGATGATAAAACGGATTGTTAAATCGGAAGGTAGGAGGGTTGAAAGGGTAATCATCAGGGAAGGTCATTGTGGCCTATACCAAACACAACATGTTGGCTACTTTTTGATTGAATTTCCACATGTTGAATCGCTATTTACCTTAAAGTAGCCACCTTCATACATTGTCTTTGGCGAGCCAATAAGTGCAACATCCCTTTTCGTTTCTTTGATTATTTACTGGTTGCATTGCGTGAGTGCATCAAATGCTTACCATTCAAAGATGTTGTCCTCTTTCAAATCAACTGCAAATCCTGGAACAGGGTTTCGTGATAGCTCTATCTCAATGTTAATCTTTCCATGTCGCTGTGCTTTTCACCACTTTCTTGGAATACCTTTAAATTGTCTTTGGAGAATATTTGCGGCAGAGGCCATTTTTTTCTTACTAAATCAATCTCGGGCAAAAGAGGCAAATAGAGAGAAAAAAAAAGTTGAAATTGAGAGAAAAAGGGAAAAAATCATCTTGAAAGGGCTTTCATGGAATTTATATATATAGCGTAGGTATGGTGTAAGGCCAATTCACGTGACGAGTTGGGCATTGAGAAGACTCATTTCATTGGTATATATATATCAAGCACACTACTCTCTTTGTCGGGAGAGGAGGAGGAGATGTGAAAAGTTTTTGGAAGGGATTCATGAGACCCATTATCACCGAAGCTGGAAACAGCAAGATCAAAAGATAAGAAGCAAATGCCTCGATCAGATCATAGCATGAATGTCTATCTAGCATGTTGGAATGAGGCAGCACCCTTCGAATTGCATGTATTCCCAAACCATCATCGTTATTTGTTTACATCTCCGAGCAATTATCAAACCCCTTAAAGCCCATTTGGCCTTGAGGAATTACTATTGTATACTTGGCAAGGGACATCATCGCTCGACATTGCGCAGAGTAAACAGGTGATTTAAGCTACAACACTATACTACAACAGTTTTGTTTCAAAATACATCTTCCGCAGAGCGAGTAAACGCACATTTAAGAGGAAAGAAATCATTGCTCCTACTATATTAGGAGATGTGTTCCTGAAGCTTCATTGGTTAAGCAGGGCATGCTGGTTTTGTTGCTGAATTCAGCTTTATATTAATCAGCAACAAGATTGCTCATCTAGATATTTTAGTCAACATAGTTTGCTCAAGGATTAACTTGAATCGAAAACTGTATCATCTGGCTTTGCCTATTGGCGTGAAATTACAGCACTAGGCAGTAAATTGCCTATTTCTTGATCTGACAGGTTTAATACCGTATATGGCCAATCATGTTCTAGCCGATGAAGGCAAGTGATTAATCGTGGAATATGATCAGTTTTATTGACACAATCTGAGCTGCTGCAAATAATGGAATAAGTTTGACATTTGCAGAGGCAACAATGTTTGTTTGTACACATATCGTGTATAGAATGCTCAAATCAAAACCAAACGCATACTGTTTATTCCGTCAATCTCGGTCTGACAACGTTTGTAATGAATGCTTGGGCATTGAGTTATATCTTCTACTTTTATTGATTGTCAAAACAGCAGTTTAATTCTGCCAATCTATACCAGAATTTCACTTGATAGCCTAATGTAATTACGCAAGAGCCCTCTGTATGTGAGGAACTTTCTCTTTTCTGATACCTGACGTCTGTATCTATGCGAATAACTTCTTTACTGGCCCATAGCACATATACGCTATGCTTTACTACTCAAAAGTATATGAAATACAGCATAATTTGGATGTATTTAAGACGTAATTTCTTGCGTTAAATGCCGTTTTAGACCGCCAGATTAGTACCAAACCATTGCTCTCGACCAGCAGTTGCTTGCTGAAGCCTTTGCTTCATTTTTTTTGGGTTCACTAAAATTTGACGAAAAAGCATGAGGTACCCCTCATGGTTTTCATCGAAAATCAAACAATCGCGTTTTTGAGCACGAAAATGAAGACTTTTACTAAGGTACATCTTAAATCAACTTGTTCCTCTCGATCCAGCGCAACCGCCAAAAGTTATTTTGTGAGACCTTTATATGCAAAAATTTGACATTTTTGCCGAAAACGTCATTTCATATTTTGGAGTTTTAATCTAGAATCTTATTAATAACATTTTACTTTTTTAACATCATTAGACGCGCCTTCGAAAGCACTACTACAATGTACTAGGAAGTATTGGACGATCATCACATTTTATATAGCTGCACATGGCAAAAAAGGTCGCATCATGTCCAAAAATCATGAAAATGAGCAAACGAGAACAAAATCCAAAACTGAGTTTGAACCGTTTTTTGGCTGCTCTGGCAAGAACAATACCACGCATGCTTAATATGAGGTAATTAATGCTGTAGGAAGCTCCTGATAGTGTTACTTGAGGAAGATATTGCTAACAGAAAAAGACTATATCTTTAATTAGCTACATATCAAGTACATCTAGTGCAAATACTGGTTTATCAGGCTAATGATCTATATAATAATAGACATTTTTACAATCATCATCAAAGAGATATGCTGCTGATAATATCGTAGGAGCTCATTATTCTCCTAACAACAGTGATGCCTCAATACAACATCGTATACAATAAAAAGAAAATGTATTTATTTCAATTTTATTTTATGGGGATCAAAAAGAGAGAGAGAGAGAGATAAAAAAAAAGGAGGAATAGGCTTGATAGAAACGAAAGAGAGAGGGAAAATTACATTTAAGCTTCAAGATCATTGAATTTAGCTTCAATTTCCTTGTAGAGAGCGCTATACTTTTCAACAAGAACATCCTCACCATCAGCAGGATCCTCAAACTTCATGGAAGACAACTTGTAAATGATATCGCTCATTGATTCACGAATCTTGTTCCAAGTGATTTGGTTGTTTGATGATTCAACAGCATGTGTGGCAAAGTCGTAGAAACCAATCATGTTACGCAACATCCATGTAGTCTTGAAGAAGGGGCAGTAACGATCGTAGTTACTGTAACCGTTTTGTTGAAGGAAATCATCCTTGATGATTTGAGCAACTTCCAAGGTGATCTTGTCAGTTTCGTTCAAACCAGACTTACCAACCAATTGCACAATTTCAGAGAGATTCTCCTCCATTTGAAGAATTTCCTTACACTTATCACGGAGATGGATATATTCAGGATCGTTCTTTTCGTAGTAGGGCTCGAGCACCTTCATGTATTTAGAGTAGGACAAGTTCCAGTTGACGGAGGGGAAATGCTTACGTTGAGCAAGCTTCTTGTCGAGACCCCAGAAGACTTGAGCAATACTCAAAGTGGAGGCAGTAACAGGATCAGAGAAATCACCACCTGGGGGAGATACGGCACCAACAACAGTGACGGAACCCTCACGGGTGGGGTTACCAAGACAAGTAGCTCTACCAGCACGTTCGTAGAAAGAGGCAAGACGAGCACCAAGGTAGGCAGGGTAACCGGAATCAGCAGGCATTTCAGCAAGACGACCAGAAATTTCACGAAGAGCTTCGGCCCAACGAGATGTGGAATCAGCCATCATGGCAACGTTCATACCCATATCACGGAAGTACTCAGAGAGAGTGATACCAGTGTAAATGGAAGCTTCACGAGCAGCGACAGGCATGTTGGAGGTGTTGGCAACCAAAGTAGTACGCTTCATGATGGACTCCTTACGGCCTTCAACATCAATGGAGAGTTCAGGGAAATCCATCAATACTTCAGCCATTTCATTACCACGTTCACCGCCTAAATGTACATGACATATCAGTAACCATGAGCAATTTTTTTGATGAAATATACTTACAACCAACGTAAATAATGATATCAGAGTTGGAGTACTTGGAGAGAGATTGAGAAATGACAGTTTTACCACAACCAAAGGCACCAGGAATGGCAGTAGTACCACCTTGGACACAAGGGAAGAGAGAATCCAAGACACGTTGACCAGTCAATAAAGGATGGTTGGCATTCAACTTTTCGACAACAGGACGAGGAGAACGAACAGGCCAGAGCTGTTTCATGGTGTGCTTGGTAGTTTCACCTTCAAATTCAGTTTCGAGAACAACATCCTCAAGCGTGTATTGACCCTTGGGAGCAATGTAAGTGATGGTACCACGGCACTTGGGAGGCAACATGATTCTGTGATTGGTGACAAGAGAGTTCTCGTAGACTTTACCATAGATGTCACCGCCAGTAATATGATCGCCAACCTAAGTCAAATGCGATGATGAGATCCCCATTTCTTTTCTCTACGTTTACATGAATCGTACCTGAAAGTTAACAGGCTCAAAGTCCCAACCAAAGGCCTTGTCCAAAGCAGGAGTGGCAATACCACGGGGAATATAGATACTTTGAGAGACCTCTTGAATGGCCTATATATATAACATGTAAACGGTGAGTATTGGGTGTGCATGTTATTTATTTGTTTACACGTTATGTGTCCTTTTACCTTGAGCGGTCGCTGAATACCGTCATAGATGTTGGACATAAGACCTAAATGAATCATGGTAGAGAACCATCAGTCAGCAAACGACAGAAATAAACGCGTGTATACAAGGTCAAATGCCACCTACCAGGACCAAGTTCAACGGACAAAGGCTCGCCAGATCTCAAGACTGGATCACCGACAGTCAAACCACCTAAACAATTCAGGGTGAGTACATCTGAAACACTAACTAGTGGTGAGAGCAAAGGCTTACCGGTTTCTTCGTAGACTTGGATGGTGGTCTTGTCACCGTCGATACGGATAACTTCACCAACGAGTTCCTCATGACCGACACGGACCTACGATAAAGATAGACAATGACATAATGAGCTGCTTGATTCTCTCAGCCCTCAAGATGCAACACTTTACCAACTCGTTCATGGAAGAACCACGCATGTTCTCTGCGATAACGACTACAAGATGCAATGTGGAGTGAGATGTCTACATCTCGCTATACTACATGATGGCAAATCGTCATACCAGGACCAGATACGGAGAAGATGGAACCGAAATCTGACTCGCGTTCATGGTCTCTAATCTTGGGTAAATCTCTTTGTGCGTTTTCAAGTGCTCCAGCCTATATGACATATACAGCATGTGAGTCCATCTGGGCACGCCTTCTCTTGTTGTTTTTTTTCATACGAACCATTTTAAATTCTAGTGATTGGGTTGAGAAGAAAGAGAGATGAAATAAAATAGAGTCAGCACATCCGCTTTTGTTCTTTCTCTCTCAGATGTTCAGTCCTTGACTTACCTTTTTATACAGATGCAGAAGATGGATAGCCGAGAAGGTATAAGTAAAAACTGTAAAGTAGGAAAAAGATGAAAAGGAAAAAAAAGTGTGTCAAGGGGAACTTTTTTTTTTCGTTCTTGTTTCGAACATCTTGTGTCGTCGTAGAGCTGCCGTGTGCGGAATAGGGTTATTTCAAAGAGATTGGCTTTTTTGAAACGCAGGAAATACGTCACCTTGGATTCTTGTGTGTGCTTTGTGTTCATCGATCATAAATCAAGCCATCTTGTATGGAGAATGCTTGTCGGTTTGGTTGACATTTGACAAGTTCATCGCTAAAAGCTATCAGCCTGATTTTCTTGACATTTCTGTGGAATTTCAGCATTGAAATCAACCTGAAACTTTTTGTATCAAATGAACAAGATGAATATCAGCACAGATTCCTCGCAGCGAGGATTTTATTGTTGCACAGCATCAAACACACAGAAAAGGGGAGCGCAATGAAGCAAGTCTTTTTGTAGCTGTACATATGTTGATTTTCGAGAAATGTCCTTGTGCTATACTCTAGTTAAGCACTGCTATAACAGCCATGCATTAGTTTCTTTATCTGTGATCAACTTGCCCTATTTTCCATATTGGAAGTTCGTTTGCAGGATTGGCCTGTCAAGGAACGACCAGTCTGATAGCGTTTTCTCTCTCAAATGGCAACATGAACTAATCGCTTTTGTAATAATGGGCAGCCACCTTTCGTGTAAAAAAAAACACTGTAGATGTCGAGATTTGAGCACATATATGTAGGATATACATATAGCTTATGTATGAAAAGACATGTTTTATTCCAACATACAACCTATATTAGTCAATTCCAAATTTATATGGCTTATCCAAGTTATCTCGCTCATATTATGAGCTGGATTTAATATGATGACCTGGGATGATGCCTGTGTAAATAAGAGCAACCCATACATGTACGAACTGACTAAATACGAGCATTACCTCGTAATACTTCAGAATCAGGAAAAACACAGCAAAATTTGGCAGTGATTTCTGGCGCCAGAAGCCGTTTTAGAGTCGATTTTTGTCAAATTTGGAGCAGAAAGCGAAGCCTTGACTCTCGTGAGTACAATAATACGCCAAGCAGTAGTGGGTGTGAATTGCGGCTTACACGCTTCCAACAAACGAATTGCAACCTCCAAAAGGCAACTTCCTGACGATCAAGTAGAAGCAAATCGCTGCAAACATCCCATGGAAGTACATTTCCACGATAATGGTGGGCAAAGCTAGTTAGCTTCTATGTCTAGTGACAGTATAAAGCTTAATTAGGACGAATATGATCGCTTAAATCCCTCATTTGAATCTGCTAGATATTGTTGGCATGTAAGCTATCGCAATTGAGCGATTTCACAGCTACCTTTGACTTTGAACTCACCATCGCGTCAATCCCATCGCGTGGCGTTGGTGTGTTCCAAACAGTGAGTCCTATTTAGGGAATGTAAGAAAAAAAAACTCCTGCTTCTACATCTTTTCTTCGTCCTCCCCCCTTATTTCTGTGCACTAAGGAATTGATACATTGGATGTTGAATAAGGGACCTTTCATATCATGTATTCACCTCGAAGAAAGCCAGCATTAAAGAGCTCGTTTGACATCTCGACAAGTCCAAATAGACACAGTTACAGTAAAACTACAAGCACTCGAAAGCGATGCTCACCCAGTCCAAAGCGCTTGGCTTCCACGACGAGTAGTAGCAGGCAACTCGACAGCAATGACATGTCCTTGGATGACTACGTCGAGTCTAAAAGGAAGAGAGCCAAGCTAGCATCACCCAACTTTATACAGCAACAACGAACAAAAGCCAATATACCCTCACATCCATCTGTAAATACAAGCAAATCACCTGTACACACAACTACATCATCAAAGAGACGACCTACGTATCCTCCAGCTACTGCTACTACAAAATCCAGCCGTACAGCCTCTATTACAAAATCAACGCCATCTAATAATAGCATGCACACATTTCCCGAGATCAAACCGTCGACATCCTCTCCTAAAATCACTGTGTGCGTTCGAAAAAGACCATTAAACAAATATGAACTCTCAACAAATCAACCAGATGTTACTGAATTAACCAGCTCAAATACGATTGAAATTCATGCGCCCAAGTAAGTGTCTTCATCTATCAAGTCTGTAAATAGCCAAGCTAACGAGCAGTGATTACTAGACAAAAAGTGGATCTTACAAGCTATACAGTGCAACATGCATTCACATTTGATCATGTGTTTGATTGCCATACGTCAAATCAGTCTGTAAGTATAGATATATACGACCATCACCAGTAGAGAGAGAGCTAATGCGTATACACAGCTCTACCAGCAAACGACACTTCCATTAGTGGAGCACATGTTTCAAGGCGGAAAAGCAACCTGTTTTGCCTAGTAAGTCCCTACAGCCATACTACTGGTATTCACATCTGACACACACTGAATAGCGGCCAGACTGGATCAGGCAAAACGTTCACCATGCTGGATCCTCAACAAGGACTCTACTTTAAGGC
The DNA here is from genome assembly GCA_010203745.1 of Mucor lusitanicus. Taxonomy (NCBI): domain Eukaryota; kingdom Fungi; phylum Mucoromycota; class Mucoromycetes; order Mucorales; family Mucoraceae; genus Mucor; species Mucor lusitanicus. Next base: position 3,082,938 of record JAAECE010000004.1, on the reverse strand, counting down.
AATTCATCACATCTTCGAGCTGCTTAAAGACCATCAACACGCAGGCTTGCAGACATGGGTGGGCTACTACGAGGTGTATCAGGGACAATTGCTGGATCTGCTCAACAACCGCAAGAAATTGATACCTCGAGAAGACGGCAAAGGCAACATTGTGATTGCAGGACTGAAAGAACATCGCATTCACTCTTTGACCACCCTTAAACAAGTGTTTGAATTTGGCAACCGAGAACGCAGCACCTCCAAGACGCAGACAAATGATAATTCGTCTCGCTCGCATGCTGTTTTGCAAATCCTACTTAAAAATCGAAATTCAGCCATTCATGGCAAAATGAACTTTATCGATTTGGCAGGAAGCGAAAGAGGATCTGACCGAGGGCGTAACACAGACGCAAAAACGAGGCTAGAGGGAGCAGAAATTAATAGAAGCTTGCTGGCACTCAAGGAATGCATTCGCGCTCTGGACCAGGACAAAGGACATGCGCCGTTTCGTGGCAGTAAACTGACGATGGTGCTGAGAGACTCGTTTGTGGGCAACTCCAAGACATGTATGATTGCGACAATATCGCCAAATCAGTCCAACAGCGATCATACATTGAACACATTGAGATATGCAAACAGGTAAATGGAACACATGCCATCATTCTGTAATTACATAGGTTTATTCATTCGCTGTATATAGAGTCAAGGAGTTAAGGGGCGAATCTGATCCAAGGCTATTATCATTGCACAATACGCATCTGCAGCCATCCACCACCACAGTTTCCAAGTCGACCACAACTATTATTAGTAAGAGCAGCCGTAAGACGTATGAACCACCAGCACCGCCAGCACCAGCAGCACAAGAGAATGCACACGACAGCTTCAATATGGGTCATGTAAAAGACTTCATCCGTCACCACAGGACTCAGATCGAGGTAATGGAAGCGTATTTAAGGGGCTCCACTGAGCTGTTGAATCACTTTGAAATGAATCTCAAGCAATCGCTGTCCAGAGACAGCATGGCAGCGAAGCGCGCCCACTACAAGAACGAGTTGATTGCAAAGGGCGATCAGGCTCTGTGCTGTATTGACGGCCTCAAGGCAAAGATCCGAGAAGAGCTTGAGGATGAAGAAATTCCATAGTGTAGCACCAATTGATTATAAATAAAGCTCATTTTTAATCTTTTTCCCTCTCATCCTTTTCCCTTTCTTCTTCCTCTTCTTTCTTTTTCACCTTCCATACATGCCATGGAGCTCCCTGCAGAGATCCTTGAAATTATCGCATCCCATTTACCGTCAAACGACCAGTATCAAGGGCTGTTTGTATGCAAAGGTTGGTACGCTCCATTCGGTCGATCCCTCTACCGCCACATTGAGTTCAAAAATCGGCCTCAATTCAAGACATGGCTCAACACGAGCAGCCAGCATAAATCCCTAGTGCGATCCATCCAGTTTGGCCGTCATTGTGCAAAGTACAATCAACCGCAGGAGCAGCAACAGCACAATGTGGATTGTGCCACCGGTGCGATGCCATTGTCCTCAATCGAGGTTGGTGTTACGTCAAAAGAGCTTTCAACAGTGCTTGAACAACTGCCGTTGCTGGAAGCCATGCAATTCGACTCGAGGCTGTGGCAATACCTCAACACAAAGCAGCTGGAAAAACTAGCAAGAAGTCGACTCTTGGTCTTACCAGCCCTGGACCATCCAAGGCAGCTTAGTTTTATTCAATCTAAACGAGGTCTGCTGATGTCAAGTTTGCATCTGCGTGGATCAGACGTGTTTCAGTTGCATAAAAAGGGCTTGTTCCTGGACATTTTTCGATCGACTCCAAGGCTAGTGGAACTGACTGTGGACGCGGACGGGTTGGGTGATTCAAAGCATGTCATGTCGTTCTCAATGCAGGATGTGGAAGCATTGCATCAGTCATTACCGCATTTGAAAAGACTGGCATTGGTGGATTCGGTGCGCTTGATGGAGCCCAGCAGCAGCAGCAGCTTGGATCATGACGATAGCAATCAACACCACCCAATCGCGCCATCAACAAGGCTTGAAACATTGCGCTTGCATGTTCAGATTGAGAAATACGGCATTCATCAGTGGCTCAATTACATGAGCTATAAATACCCACTATTGACAGATTTAGCATTGCATCTATCGTCTCCCTATCAGGCGCCTCGACAACCGCTAGCACTAGAACATTCAGAAAAATCAGCCTTGGCGGCCTTCACCAGCAAGCTTCCTCTGCTCGAAACACTGGCGATCGACCCCAGCATGTCCAAATTATACCTCGGTGACACGACCATCCACAGCTTGTCCAACAATAACAAGCGTCTGAATCGATTGCAAGTGGGATTGTGGGGAGACAATGTGGAATCCACCCACAGTGCTCTAAAGTGTGTTACGGCAATCAGCAGCATTTCCCATCTGTGCATTCCTCTATGGAGTTCCGAGAAGTCGATTGATTTCTCGCTCTTGTCTAAATTACACCAATTAACCCATTTGGACCTGATCGACAGGGCTGGCGGTCCACAACAAAAGCAGGCTCATTCTACTGTGGGCACACTTTTCAGTGAGCAAAAGAACCATTCTGGATACCCAATTGACATCATCTTGACATCGTGCCCTTATTTGGCCGATTTAAAGCTTCACAGTGGTCAAATCACATCACATACATACCAGCAACAACTGCAACCTCATATCCATCTAAAGTCGCTGCGAATGGATCGAGTGGAGATCTATGAGACCAGCGACGTGTTCCACTACCTATCCAGCTCATGCCCAAATCTAGCACATGTATTTCTCAGAAAATGCATATCAGACAGCTTTGACCTTGCCCTATCCAACCTGAACCTGACTCGAGTCGTTCTGTCAGAGCTGAGGCAGTACCCAGATCAACAGCTCGACCATTTGACTCTGTTTCAGCAACAACGGCCTATCACAGATATCCGTCTTTACAAGTCTTCTGTTCACCCACACACATTACGACCCTATATCCGTCGACTCAAGAAAATGCAGCACGCCCACATCTATCTAGAATGCCAATCTGTTGATCAATTGATATTCAATGGCTGTAGAATATAGCAAAAAAAAAATCTATTTCTCTTTTTATTACTCATAAAATATCTGTACACATGTTCGGTTTCTTCTCTGTTGAGTGTGATGAAAAGAATTAAGCTTCGGTATTGTTGATGGATGGTGTGGGTTCTGTTGCGGTTGCTGCTGATGTGGATGTCAAATCCATGACAAATTTCTTCTTGTAGGGGTTTCTGAGCTCCTTGACGAGATCTTGAGGGAAGGGAGGTTGTGAGAAATCAGGCTTGTAGGTCACCTCGATAACATCATCTGCAGCAGTTGTGAAGTTCTCTTCTGTGCTTTGGTCGTTGTATTTTCTGACGGGTTTGGGGATCTCAATATCAGTGCCCTTGACAAATCTGCTCCAGCGTGAAATAATACGACCATCTTCTAAAGTTTTGGTAGTTTTGCGACGATCAATACGGGTGGGCATTCTAAGGACTTTGTATGAGACGGTGCTGTGTGTGCAAGAGAAGATGGCAAGACTTACTGTGTGTCAGGATGGAGCAACATGACATTGGAGTAATGGATGGGCAATTCCTTTCTCATGACACCTTCAGGAGCACCAGGTTGCATTGGGACATGCTTCTTGGCCTGTGTATAAAACATGGATTAGCAAAGGTCGGTCAGATACGCACAAGCAAGTACTGACCAGCTTCTTTCCTTCAACAATAACAGTGTTGTTTGAACGGTTGACAGATTTGATTTCACCAATAGTATCTTTATCTTTGCCAGCAATGATGGCCACCTTGTCACCGGTAACAATGTTCCAATGGTTGATCTTTTCTTTGGGGTTCATCCATTGTGGTTTGGGAAACACACGAGAACTGACACCTTGGGCCTTGAAACGATGCATTTTTCAAATAGATTGTGTGTTGATGAAAAGTGGATAAAAAAGATTTTGACATGGAAACCCAATTTTCCTTGAGATGCAAGGGCGGGGGAGGACCCCCTCTTTCTTGTGACTAGGATAAAATGTAGCCATTGAAGTGCTGGCAATAGACCACCATCGAAAATCAAGGTAGTGATGACCATCATTAAAAGGCAAGGATGTATGGCACTGTACGAGGAAACATATTGACAACGCTTATAATATAGGGTGCTTTCTCTTCATGTTTTAGACAGCAATTTGAGCTGACACATTGGCCTGTATTAACAAGTAAAAGATTAAAGCCGCCCAAATGCTTCCAATCATACTGTCGGCATTCCAAGAGCCACATAATAGCCTCATTGTTCTCTCTTTCATTATCATAGCAATGAGACAGCCCTATACAGAGAGCAAAGTTCTTCTATAGCACAAGATCAACAAAAAGAGATTTATCATGTAGATGATATATTATATACACATACTCTTAAATGCATCTCGACGATCCTTTGAGTTTGCGTAGAGCAATGCCTCTGCAGATAAGAAATACTCGTCTTATTAAGCTTCTGTGGGCATGTGTACACCCATTTAATGATGCGGCCAATACGATTTGTCAAAGCCAAACAGTTCACTAGTATAAATTACAACGAGAGCCAGATACATGCTACTCTACTTCATGTGATTTACTCCCATTAATATGAGAGGTCTCAATGACGATTGGCAGTTTCTCTTATTTGTTCATACCGAATAGTATATTGATCTCGCAATTCACATATAATACAGTACGCAGGTATACATAGTCATGGCTCAGGGATCTATTCTATTTGAACCAGCTAGATGCCCTGAAATAAAAAGAGTCTCTTTGCTTTCGTTTTAGATACAGTTGACAACTGATTACTCCATCGTATTCACCTAATTTTATTTACTTGGATTCAACAGTCTGGTCATTAGCTTCCTAGCCTATTATAGATTTATTTTGTATTAGACATGATTCATCTACCTTCCATTAACAGATATTGACGCATAATTGCACTTTTGGAACGCATAAACTTAATATTCCCAATAGTAACCACTCTTTTGGGCTAATAGTAAGTTCATACTACAAAATTGAAATACGCTTCAAATGGCACCACTCTTGATGAGTATATTACAGGGATTATATATAGACAAGTCAGATTTTTTTCATATATTTTGCCTGTAAAATATGTCATAGCTCTACAAATTTACCTGTAGTGGCCTATCATGTGTAGAGTAAAGAAATTGTATCGATCAGCTTAATAAATCTAAAACAAGGCATGTTAGAGCAATGCAGTTTTAAATAAAGCGTTACGCAACATCCCCTCCATCAATTTGTTACTACTGAATACTCGTGATTAACGGCTTTGATTATGCATCTTGTCAAAATGAGTGTCCCAAACTAGCAAATTTTAGAAAATCATCTGTACATCAACAACAACTCATCCAATCTGATATCCAACTACCCCATTGTGTTCCTCGCAAAATTTGGCATAGATACATACTTATCTCATAAGCCAGATGTTTGACATCTGAAGACTTTGATTGATTTGATACCAATATAATGCAAAATTGTACTTTTGGATGTTATAAACAGGCTTAGATTGGTCCAAAGCTCTTTTTTTTTAGGATAGTGAATGTATTTGATCATGTCTCATACTTATGCTGGTATCGTGTGTAGTTACCTTGAGTCATTTGCACCATGCATTTTGAATGTTTAATGCTGCTTTTCTCATTTCAACTACATTTTTAGTTTTCATATAAAAGCTCTATTTCTCTGAGCTGTCTCCAAATTTGAGCCAATCAAATTGCTCCAAAAGAACTACATACACCACAAATCTTGAAAAAAAATTGCGAAGGTTTCCCTATGTTTTTTGGTTAGGCGGACTTTTAAACATTGCCAAATACAGTAATTTAGCAATTTTATCATCAAAATCCCCTAAAATGCCAGAATATGCCTTACTACACACCCCAGCTTATAGTGCAAACGCTTGAGACTCTCAATTAGCACCAAGTGATACCAATCAAGTGAGGGCAGCCTATCTACCCCCAGCCTCTGAATCAAAAAGTGTAGTTGTGCTTCAACGATAGGCTTATCCACACAACCAAAAAAGAGGGTTATGGCTCAAAGAACCATAAAAAAAAAGAGAAAGTAACAAGAGGGCATCACTAGAATAATGTGATAAAGAACAACAAAAACATCGCAGCACAGTTACATACAAAAATGTAACATGCAATGTGTACCATCAAAATGATGAGTACAAGAAAGAAAAAAGTAGTGAAAAAAATTACCGTCGTGGTTGCCTCATACAAAGCAAGAACACCACCAATACCACCACTATTACAGAAGAAGTAATACTTGAAGAACAAAATGAATGCAAGGCTACTCCAAAATAGAGCAGGGCTGCCAGTAATACAATGCATCAAAAGATACACTATAGCACTGCGGTACAGCAACAGAAAAACAGTTGCGTGCAGAAAAGGGGGAAAGAATAAATCGCAATAGAGCAAACTAAAGAATGCACAGTATTACGAGAAAGAAAGTAATAAAAGGCTGAATGAATTTAATCCATGGTAACCAAATCCATGACAACCAAATCCATGGCAACCAAAGAAGAAGGGGAATATACAAACCAAATACAAACCAAACACAACAATCAATATATTGTAACGAACTGGTCTAAAATAAACTGTGTAATTAGTATCACTGTATATTGTACTGCCAAAGGTGGCTCTTATCGGCTGATACCTACTGTAACAGACTTTAAAGATGTTGTCTTGAGTACTGGTGGTTGTAAAGACACGCTTCGTTTGGCAAAAGTGGTGTTGTATTCAATCAATAGTAATAAAAAGTATATGGTTTAATAGAAAGAGTGCAGTGCAAAAACAGTGCGAGAAAAAAAAATAAAAAATAAAAAACGCGTTGCTGAGGGTGACTGCAGTCGATAGGCTGCCGCTGCACAGAGCACGCAAAATTTGAATGACGTGTCCAATGAACATTTTGCACTGTGGTGACTGTATCCTAATGATTTTTTTTTTGAATCAAAATCGATATAATTTGACATTTGTAAACATTTTTGTTAAAATTAGCTATAGAAAGTGTGCTCAGCGTATACTACTTTCTAATAAACTTAAGGGGAGAATTTGAAGGCGCATTCAATGGTGTCAATTTTAAAGTACTTTTAGAATGAAAAGATAAAGAATTTTGCGAAAATATAAAAAGCAGTTTTTCCAGGAAAAGTCGAGATTTAGCATATACAACGGTCAAAACAGCAGTTGCACAGGTTACCCTACATCTGTGCGGTCATTTTGATTTAATATATATCATAGTAAAAAGTTTCGTTTTCGCCTCCAAAAGTGCGATCGTCTAATTTTTAACAAAAACCATGAGGGGTACCTCATGAAAAAACGTGAATTTTCAACGATTTGGATCGATCCAAAAAAAAATAGAAATGAAGGTTCAGGATGTAAATGGTGATCGATAGCAATCATTTGGCACTATTCCCTGCATCTAGAACGGCTTAGAAGACAAGATATTCAGGGTTGAATTCGGACGATTTGGCTGGAAAAAGTACCTTTAGTGTCATGTAGATCTACAAAAACTAATGCTACAAATCTGATCCAGACTTCAAACAATGGATATCTTTTGGGACTACACGCTGACTACCACCAGACAAAAAAACGATGAAAATTCCATGTATGTTTTACTTTAAAAACGCTCAGAAATACCAAAAGCACCGCTTATCGTGTTTTAATGCAGCTTCTACTAGTGGCTTATGCCTATACAAAGTAGTGCAATCGTCTGCTATGCATCTCAATTCTTTGTATATCAAATACACAATTTGGGCAGTCGTTGCGTACAGTAAAAGTGCTCTCTACATAATAGAAAGGATGAATCTAAAGGTTGGAATCGGGTATAATTAACACTCCACCACTGCTGAACCACAAGAACTGTTGAATTTACGTACACTTAACGTAACCACTGGAAGTTTCTTTATATGCTTATAACCGCCTCCTCAGAATAAGTATACAACAATGGTAATACAGTATAAACTCTCCAACAATCATATACGGCATGATAAAAGCATCCTTTGCCGTATTTTGTCCAACGCCCAAAACAGTGTTCAACTATGCCACTCTTGAACAAAGCACGCTAGGTCCAAGCAGTTTTGAATTCAGTGTTGCGCAACATCCCTTCTATCTGCCTGCTACTACGAGACACTCGTAATTAACAGCTTTTCTTATGAATCTTGTCAAGATCAGTGCTCAAAATGCGCTTATTTTGAGTAATCATCCATACATCAACGACAACTCGCCGTCCAATCTAAAATCCAACTACACCATTGTGCTCCTCGCAAAATTGGGGATAGGTATGTGCTAATTACTATAATACTCTGGAATCAAGATTATGAAATCGAACTTTGGACGACGGTTTGACCCTGGATACCCAAATACCTGCATACAGCCAGGATGTAATATCAATCACACAGCTACACTATGCAGCTATAACTACAGTGTTGCGCAACAACACTTCCTCTATTGATCTGTTACCAGTAGGCACTCGTAGTTAACAGCTTTTATTATGGACATTGTCGTCATAATCAGTGCTCGAAATGGGCTGATTACATAAAAAATCAAAAGACACTTCCACATGCTCCTCTGTTTCTCTGCGGCTGTTTTGAGCTTAGGAACACCATCGTAGAAAACCTCATTTTTGAGATGAAGACTTCCATTCTTTGAAATCATCAATTTTTCCTTTACAAGGACAAGGGCAAAATGCTCAATAATCAATAATCAACTCTTTCCCCAAAAAATCGCTGGAAATTGACCCATAAAGTAATATGTATCAGGCCGTAGAACACGATTGCACCTCTTCCGAGGCCGAGATCGTGCTTTCTTGGCAAGCTACAAGCGATTCAAAGTCGCATTTTTATAGTGGTAAATACATTTGAAGGCTGATCACTCAGCAATGTGCCTATTACTGCCTGATCTATTGGTCTACAATTGCACATATAATAGAACAGTGTAGTATCGAATTCTTGGTTCATTAAAAGAGCGTAGATTTACCTTGTAGTTGAGTTGTCCTATGCAAATTTGTGGGTTTACTCTCATATGTACTCCATAAACCAAATTAAAGAAATACTGCCTCCAGAGGGCGAAGCATGATGAGAGCGTAAGCGAGCATCTGCTAGTGTATTGTACAAAATTGATAATATTCCAAATCTAAAAGGAGCCTTTCCCCACTACGGGTACTCCCTACCTACGCTTCGCTTCGGTGGGCCCAACCTTCATGTAGACGGCTCTTGCTGCTGCGAGCCTTGCTACTCAAAAGAGATGTGACATTATTGAAATACTCGTTGACCATTGTTACACTTGGTAACAATTGATACTTTATATTGGATCATATGTTCGATTGACAAGACTTTAGGACTCGCTTTGCTATGATAAAGCTCTCGTATGCATTATTACCATCATTAAATGTTGGATTAGATACTTAATGAAACACAATCTAGAGCAGTTTCCTTCATCAACGAGCGAAGCATTTGAGATCTTCTCAGCCTGTTGTTCTCGTCCTGCACTTGCAACATCACTGTTGAGGGCTTGAGATGAATGAGTTGCCGGCGGATAAGATTTGTCCATTTTGCATAAAAACACAGCCTGTGTTATACGAAAATCTTAAATTTCATTGCATCAGCGCGATTTGGCACTAATTGAATGAACTAAAGAACATCATCATCGATTATAAAAATCGCTATAATACATTAGACCGGCATCTCCGCAATGTGAAATGAAAAGTCTTGTACTTGCCAACAAGGCCTTCTATAGAGTCCATCTATTACATGTAGCATTTATAATTGACAACCCCGGGGGAAACCCTAACATTGAGATGGAAGACTCCACAAGCCATCACGAGCCATCACACTGGGATGAAATACGCCGTCGTGATTGGAGGAGTTCCTGGTCATGGTCCTGTGAATTTTGACTCATCTCAGAGCAGAGATATCGGGTTGTTTACCTGTCCCAATTAGTACGTTGACCACAACATCCGAGGCTGATCTCAACACAAATAAACAATGGGCCTCCCTTCTTTTTTCTCCGTGTTCGACATGACAAGCAGATCTGGTTCCATAGAATTCAGGGGAAGCCTGCATTTTGCAAGAAAAAAAAAAGGAGGAAAACAAAAACTAGTTTCAGAATCATGTCGTCGATTCATCATCGAAAACGAAAATTCGGACAAATTTATATCCAATCCTAGTCTTTCAAAGGAACTTGTACAACTAGATTGGTAACGGAAAAAACCGACCCACCCCCGCAAATCTTTTTCCTTTTCGTTCGTTCTTTTTTCTTCTTCATAATCATCATCATTGTAAATATCAACACACCATGGCCTTCCGTTTCAACTGGCCTGAATTCGACGATGAGTTTTATGTCGAGGCGAAATCACAACTGGAAACTGCCATGAACAAGGGCAACAAGCCTTCCGTCATTGTGGACCACATCACAGTCAAGGAATTGCATATGGGCACACAGGTAAACAGGGATTATTTGAGTGAGAGACCCCTTCCCATTGCTCACCATGATACACATCTACACAACAGCCTCCAGAACTAGAGATACTCGAGATTGGAGAGCTTGGCAATGACAAGTTCCGGGGTATTTTCAAGCTAACTTACGCTGGTGATGCCTACATTGAAGTGCAAACCAAAGTTCAAGTAAGTTATACCTGCAAAGCAATCCCTGCCATGACAACATCAGACTTACATTTTACGTAGGCGAATCCTATGCACGCCAAAGCCTCTGAATTACCACGCCATTCCCGTCCCAGCATCTTGGCTGCTGATCAGCCACTCGTGGTGCCCATGATTCTTCGTATCAGCGACCTCAAGCTGCGAGGCATTGTGGTACTGGTTGTATCAAAGACCAAGGGAGTGACACTTGTGTTCAAAAACGACCCTTTGGAAAGCATTCGCGTGAGCTCCACTTTTGATAGTGTCTCGATCCTCCGAGATTTTTTGCAACGTCAAATCGAAGCACAATTACGAAACTTGCTCCAGGAAGATTTACCGGTGATGATCCACAACTTGAGCTTGCGATACATCCAGTCTGAAGAAGAGAAGAAAAAGCTAAAAGAGCAACAAGAAAGACGACAAAAGCTATTGCAGCAGCACGAACGATTGTCTGTTTCTTCTGAACCTCCTTTTGCGATGCGTCGTGCATTCTCGAGTTGGTCGATGGCGAGCACACCTTTAACGGCCCCACTGATGCGCGCTAGATCCAACACCTACTACAGCGATGACCTCACCATGCCTGAACTTGATACAAACTACCCTCTGACACCTCGATCTCAGCCTAGCAGCATCTGTACACCCCTCACAGGCACATTTGATTTGAATGAAAACTATGCTTGTTATGATAACTATTTGACTGTGAGCCCCACTACAACACCAGCTCTTGCGGATGCTGCGTACGAAAAGAGCATCTCTCAGTTTGATTTAGCAGGTGGCTGCAGGACAGCACCCATGACTGCCGCCAATCTCTTTACGCACAATCGCCAATACAGCAACATCAACAACATTAATCAATTGGGTATCAGTCCCTTATTCCACAAAGAATACCATCCCATGGCAGCCATGATGTACGCAGCACAGCAACAAGATACATTATCAGAAGCAGGCTTATCCACACCCTCCATGGCCGATATCTACAGCGAAGCAGATGCTCCCTGGTACGCTGTCGAGGGTCCTGAATTAGGCCCATCGTACATTGCGCCCGCAGAGACTGAATTTTTGGACGACAAGACCATCGTTTTGAAGCCATCCGACAACAGCATGGCAGCCAAACTATCACTGCTGACAAGTGTCAATTATACCTTATCCCCTCTCACCGAGTCGATATCAAACTTTACTTTCCGTAGTCTGCCGCATGTGAAAAAGTCCAACAGTACCTTGTTGCGCAACAAGAAGGTACCCAAAAGACGTATTACAAGACTGAATATGTCTGTGCCTCGCCTGTAAACAGGTTTATTATTTATTTAGATATTTGTGTAGTGTATAGAAAATCAAAAAATATCCCCCTCCCCTCCCCTCTTCTTTATTTTTTTTTACCAGGAAAAATAAATAAAACTTGTACATTTGAATTGAATTTAATCTTGTTGGCGTATGATTCTTTGCTTGTTGATGTGGCATTTTGTCTTGGTTACCCTGACATGATCTTGCAAGTGGCCCAATGTACCGTCAATGTGAGTTTCATAATGATGAAGATCCAAATGTCTGGGAGAGATTTCAATTGTGGAAAATCCGTAACCTTGGAAACGGTTGCCAAGCCAGCTTGGTACCTCTGTGTCGTTATCAAAGATGTCCCCGCCTTCGTAGTTGCCAGCGTTGCCAGTGATTACTTGAAAGAAGGAAGGTGCATTATGATAGGATCTGGTGAGCGTGGTATCGTTTCGCACAGGAAATGTTCTTTCATAATTGTGCTTATGTCCACTATGAAAAAAAAAGGGTGTCAATCCACCAAACAAACTATATGTGTTGCCTGTGATATACTTGCCATAGATACATGTCGACATTGTACTTGACCAGCAGCGATTCCAATCCATGTTGCTTTGAATGTCCAAATCGCAGTGTTTCTGCATTCTCTTTACAGTCAGGATTTGACAGAATGGAACAGTACAGCGGCCGATGTCCAATGACGATGATCCAAGGCACTTTTGCTCTGCGTCTGCTTGCCCTGATCAAATCCTGCTCCAACCATTGCAGCGATGTCTGTACTTGCGCATCAGAACCTTCGAAAAAGACTTCTGTAGCAAACGAGACCAAATGCAATGATTTATAATCAATAGAATACTGCATAGCATCATCAAAATCGGATTCATGGTACGGCATCAAGTCGAATCTAATCATTGTATGCAATTCCGTTTAGTGTTTCACTTGCATTACTACAAGAGTTGCTACTTGCCTGTTCTTGTAGTGCGAGAAATTGTACGCCGCTTCATGGTTTCCAGCTGTAGTGAGCAAAGGCACGCTGGCATAAAAGTCTTGAGCAAAATTCATGTACTGATCCCCTTTGGTGCCGTTAAAATCATCCAGATTATAGCCTTGATCGCCCATGATGGCTACAAAATCATAGTCGTGGTTGTGTGCCAACTCTTTAAATACAGGCATGGAGACAGCATTGGCAACACCCTAATCATCATAATGAGCGTCGCATTCATAGATCTGATGCTGGATCCTCATAGTACTACTGCTATATACCTACCAAGTCTCCCGTGGCTAGAAATTTAAACGAGGATGCATCCTCTTGTGGTGTGTGAAATTCGTATGTGTTTGATACAAAGATCCTTTGATCCTTGCCCTTGGTTTCAATCTTGTACTTGTAGATAGTAGAGGGCTCAAGCTGCTTTGATATGAACGTATGCATGAATTGGCTATGTTTTGCAATGCCACCATCCACAAACTCCCAGTCTAGGCTCTCGTAAACGACATCATCCTCCTTGTTGTCGTCTGACTCATACCAATACTGTAATCGAGAGCTTTCGATAGTCGACATGGTAGAAAACTGCACTCGAATGGCTTTTCCGTTGGATACCCAGGATGTGTGGATCTGCTGTGGCTCTGCAGGATAGTATGTGCGATTCCAGTCTCCATCCTGGTTGTATAGATCGGTAGATGGCATTGTCCCTGGTCCTCCATAGCACACCACTGTCTTGTTGTTGACAAACAGTGCTTTGGCTGTAGTCATGAGTATGAATACAAGCAATAGTAGACGCAACATGATTTTTGGAAAGAAATGAGCAAAAGAGAAAGAGTGCCATTTCATTTATTTTTTTGATTCAATCTTTTTTTATTGTATTATCAATGATGGTTCTCCTTGAACAAGATTCTGTGCTAAATGCCATTGTAGTGATGCTGTTGATGCAGGGGAATTTGAGTAGTGTATACAAGACAGAATGTCTGAAAACAGGGAGCATAATAGCTCAACGAAGATCGTCATCAAAATCACTGCCTCCAATATCAATATCCTCGTCGTCTTCATCCTCATCATCTTGATCCACAGTGGTGGTAGCAGCAGTAGCTACAGACGATACGGCTGTCTTGACTACTCCCTTGGACGCCTCTTTTCCATGGCTCTCCTCCTCATCATTGTCTTCATCCGTAGTGCCTGTAGCAGTCGCTTTATTAGCCGCAGTAGCAGAGTGTTGCTTGGTATCCGCTTTATGCTCCACCACGACATTATCCAATTCGTGCTCCTTTCTGCTGCTGCTGGTGGTGGCACTGGTGCTGTTGGTATTGGACTTCTTACTAGCGTGTGCTGTAGCTGTGTTTGCTGCTGCCGCTGCTGCTGTAGTTGCTGCATGAGGCCGTTTAATCGTAATTGTCGTGCCAGATCCACCACTTGATTTCTTGATAGCCACACTGGCGGATGACTTGGTATGAGTGCTCCATTTACCTCCTCCACTGCTGTTACTGCCGCTGCTTGTACTGCTATTCTTTTTGCGCGAGTGTGATGATTTGGTCGCTTTAGGCACAGGTTCGTCTTTATCCTTTTCAGCAGTTGCAATGGAGCTTCTTCTGCGTTTCTTTTGCAAATCACGCGGGTGAATGTGCATGGGTTGCTTGGGTGTCACTCTGTTGAGAATCTCTTCCAAGTTGATGGTGGTGGTAGTAGTCGTAGTTGTAGCAGTAGGAGCTGCTGATTTCCTTGACTTGTCATCTGCTTCAGAATCACTTTCCTCTTCATTGGACGAAGCCGCAGCGGATGAATCACTGGAATTCACGATATCCACATCACTGTCCTCCTTCTCACTGACACCACTGCTGCTGACACTGGCAGACGAATTGTTGCGATGTGAATTGTGATGCACAACTGCTTTGGCCGGCAGCACAGGCTCGTCCTTGTCATCATAGCGACCCAGCAGCGGCGCCTTGTTGCCCAGCATACCATTGGATTTCAGCGCTTTGTGGGGGTGTGTTAACAGCAGTTCCTGCAACTGTGCAGCAGCCATACTGCCCGACGAAGACGACTGACGCGAGATGGGAGGCACGATGAAGCCATTGTTCTTGGTCTCTGATCGGAGCGCAGCCAGGGCCAGTGCCGTCAAACGGCTGTCGCGAGCGGGCTTGCGCGTGTTGATCTGGATAGGCAGAGGCGATGGAAAGTACTGCTCAATAGAGTCCTCCAGGAAATGGCCCAACTTGTGCTGAATAGAGCACGTCACCGCCAGCTCTTGCGCACGACGCAGCGGAATCCAGGTACCAAACAGCTGGCTCTTCTTCTTGGGCATCCGTACACGCTCCATTTCAAAGCTGAGAATCATGCTGCGCTCGCTTTCTGTTTCAATTCCACCTGCAGTCAAGAGCACCGTGCCGTTGATGAAGCCCGTATCCACACGACGCATGATGCGGTATTCAGGAGTAGTGTCTGTTTTGGGTAATACAACGATACATACTGCAATATGATCTATCAGGGTTATATACATGGGTGGATTCATGGTGGTGAGTGTATGCACAATGGGTTCTGTACTGCCTGCAGTAAACGAGGGTGCGGTTGTGGTTGTGGTGGAGGTAGGACTATGGGTGCCACTGATCAGGTTGGGAACAAATTCAGAGGGTGTTGCTGAGGTGGAGGAAGACGCGGAAGACGAGGACGTGGTGATGGGTGCTGCTATTGCTGCTGTGGTGGTAGGCGACATGAGGGGTGGTGTCGCTGTGCCGCCGCCACTGGCAGGCGAGGGCTCCTTTTTAATGAATGCTTCCAGCGCAGGAAATCGAGCCAAGATGGTCTTGAGGTCCATGGCATGCGGCGAGTTGGAAGAAGACGCGTTGGCGTTGGCTGATTTGGCAAGCGATTGCATGTACGCTGCCATGGTTTTGGCCAAGTCAAATGTAGGCGACAGGTGCTGCAAACTAGGAATATTCGATGTCATTTGATGCAGTGCTGATAAATTCATGTTTTGGATATTCATGGATTTCAGAATCTCTGCTGCTGATAAGGTCGTTGGTGTTGTTGCCGCGGGTAAAATGTCTGTCACCTTCTTGGCTGCTGCCGCTGCCGCTGGTGGTGGTGCTGGTGGTAATGGCGTAGTATGGATGGGAGCAGGCAATGGGGCTGGTTCCTTTTTTTCATCGTCTTCAAACTTGACAAAATCTTCACCATTGTCCACGTCCATTAAACTGGAGCTACTGATAGGTGCTTGTATTGATGCAGGCACTGCTGTTGTTTCAGATGTCACTGGCACAGTCTTCTCCTTATCAGTAGCACTAGCACTACTATTACTACTTGATGGTGGCTGTGTTGTTGCTGTAGTAGCAGTAGTAGTGGCAGGCGCAGTATTATCCGTTGCAGGAGCGGGCAAACTAGACACACTTTCTGTACTTGCATTGACAGCAGATGGCTTTTCCTTCTTCTTCGTATCCTCCTCTTCCTTGTTCTCTGATTCAGCTTCATCCTCTTCGTCAATTTTATCAGCTACTCCCCTCGCTGCACTAGCTAAAAGGACTTTTTGTAATAGTGATTTATCGTTTGGACCCAACATGGCGGACGAGAAGCTTTTCCGCTGTGTCCTTGTCGTTGCGTTGGATGTGCTTGCAAAGTAGTCGTCCAATTCAGATACGGACACAGATTCAGGCGTTGCAATGTGGAATGGAATGTGGTGTGCAGTGGATGCGTCTTGTAAAAAGACATTGTCGAAATCATGCTCAAAGCTGAAGGGTGTCCACAGTTCTTGATCGCCAGGAAATCCACTGCTGAATGAAAAGGATGGCTTTCTGGTGCCGTTGTTGCTGTCTAGGAGTGGTGGTGCCAGTGATTTGGAGGAGGAGGAATTTGTGGCAGGTGGTGGTGCCGTGCTTTTGGAGGATGTATTTGATGACACGGGCGCTGTTGCAGTGGTGGTAGTAGTCGTAGGAGGAGAAGGAGAAGGCGGTGTCGTGTGGGTTATCGTTGTATTAGTCATGTCGGTATCGTTTGCTTTTGATGAGGAGGGTGCGGTTGCAATGGCAGTGCTTTCGGTGGCGGGTTTCGTCGATGCAGATTTGTGCAGTGTGGAGGGTCGTCGAGAGAAGCGTCGTCCAGGATGCACCGGCACATCGACTTGAGCAGCATCGTCTCCCTTGAGCATCTCTTCGTGGTAGTCTGACAGGTCGCCATCACTGTTCTCTTGATCCGCATCGTGTGAGGGAGGAGGCGAGTAGCCGCCAATCGTCGAGGGCTGAGGCTCTTTTTGGCTGGGATGTATCGATGTAGAGTGTCGACTGCTGTGCTTTAGCTTTTTCAGTACATGCTCATCCTCCTCTTCCTCATCCTCTTCGTTATCGCCGTCATCTTGTTGCTCCTCCATGATGGTGCGCGATCTCAACTTTTTCGTGGTAGGTGTGATTTTGCTTGATCTACGAGATTTCAAGCTACTTGCCGTGGCCTCGTCTGCTGCGGTAGCTTTATCATCGTCATCATGTGCCTCTGTCGCTGAACCATCATTGGACACTGAATCAGTAGCAAGCGAGTAATTTATCTTTCTAGAGTGATGTTGATCGACATGTTTGGCTAATAAGGGCGCTCTGGGTGGATTGTGTTCTGCGGCTCGTTTGAAATGCTGAGATATACGAGAGGACACTGTCGCAAAAGGTGTAGCCCCACTAGTTGGAGGAAGAAGAAGGAAAAAAAGCGTGTCAGCACAAGATAACAAGACGCACATGTAAACATGACATACCCAAGTGTAGCATACTTGTGTTTAACAATTGTGTTGGCAAGCTCCTTGGGCGAACTTGGCTTGTTGCCCATCTTCAGCAAGGCCTTCAATATGGCGGTGAATACTTTGTCTTTGGCATCATCTGGGTGAATGGCAACAGGCAATCCATCCTTTGGCTGTTTTGACTTTGGATTAACATGACTTGTTGCTTTTTGAGGCATTTTGTCACAGGAATAAATAAAAATAAAGGGTTCTTTTTCTTGAGGGTGCTTTCAAAAGTTAAATAAGAGAGGCAGCAGGGTATTTTTTAGTGTGAAAAACAAGAAGGATGATCAAAGTGAACTGGGGATAACAAGAGCAAGAGGGAAAAAAAAAGAAAGAAAAAAAAAGAGACCTCTTGTCTCAAAACAACACTGGGTTTCAATCCAACATGGTTTGTGTTTGTGTGTATGATAAACTAAGACCATTTGGGATGTCTCCCATACACGATGGATCCACATCCACCTGGATACGAGTGACCACAGTGAAGTTTGGGTCCATAGGCATGCCGTTTGTTTATCTCACCATTTTGTCATGGCTCCTCTTGTCTGTCTCTTCCAATTCGCATCCCGTTGATGGATCTATAATCCATCACTCACGTCAGCAAATGAACTAAATTTATCACACAAAAGGCCAAGGTTACTTGCTATTGTCCGTTGGTGGACATCTTGAGCTTTTTTCTTGATCCAAACCCTGGGAAACAGTTCAATTATAAAATAAGGTATGGTATGGATAATGATCTGCTCGCTCAGGAGCCTTGACATGCCCATGTGGCACATGCCTGCCTTGTTGGAGTGCTTCCATGTCATTTCCATGTAGTTTAATTTTACAACGGAGCTTGGTGCGTCTGTCCTACTTGAAGTATGCTCGATCTCAAATCATGGAAAAAAACCCCGAATGACAAGTTCCCCATCATGGCAACGGATTACAATTTGACAGGTGCATTAAAGCACAGTGCCATGGTAACCATGTTTTTGACAGGTGGTAAAATAAGCTTTTTTTTTCGAGTATTTCATCCTGGGATGCATGTGAATGTGGAGATGATATTTCGATGGATAGAATATTCTTGGATTCATCTTTTTTATAAATCCACAAAGAGTGCCTTGTTGAAATGTCAGTGTACTAGTGTAGTAGATAAGGCATGTATTAGACAGCTTTATTCGTAATAGCATTGATTTTTTTACTAGACTCCCGAATTAACCACATGTTTACTTATCACAGTGGATGAAGAGAGGCTGTGTATTCACCTGGTATGAATACCAAATCGCTCGATGCTAGCAAACCAGGTCGAATCCACTAGATACATGTCAGCGTTTATAACAAAAGACTGCACTGATCTTATGTGATACTCGCTGTTTCCCAAGCAAATGCATCCAGGAATTCAACGGTATCAAATGCTGTATTTCTAAAAGGTTGAGGGTGATCCACCTTGGTAATACGTCGAGATGTATGTTTGAGAACCAAACGGCGGCCCAGTCCAGTAGTGGTAGTAGCCTCCATAGATAACGTTTTCAAATAATGTCTGGATGTACCTTTGCTCGAGAAATGCTCAATGATGGTGCTCTGGGGTAGATTATAGGTAAAGGTCTCCAAAGCTATTACCAAATGTTTGCATGTGGTTCATGCCTATAGCAGATTGAGCGACATTGAGAAGGGAAATATCCATGTTTTGTATCACATGCTTCGTATGTTCAACAGACTTTAGAAAAGTGCCCTGATGTCTCAAATCCTGAAGAAGAGTTGCGTATTGCATGATTTAATACTCTTTTCGGTAACCCCGTACAGAAAAGAACCTTTGGCACGGATGAGGTGTAAAGAAACATGTTTGGCGATACACAGACAAGGGCTTGTCTCTCATACACTAAGTGGAAATGAGATATTAAACAGTTCCAAATGGCGGAAGATGTATGCTGCAAAGTCAATAAAGCAAATGCAGGCCTTTGTAGAGCTACTCACCATTCTCTCAAAAGCTCTCCCAGCGAAAGGGCCTTTCTGGGTTGGGACATTGGCGTTGAAAGTGCTTGGTGTTTGGGTATGTACATGTGCATGATGTACTCTATCTCGGTAGTAGTCAGCACATTCGTATACAAGACCAAGTTTTCCGTAAGAGGGCGCTTTTATGCACTATTCATATCAAGATATGGTCTTGATACAGGACGAGCAAGCATACAAGCATTGCGTTAAGCGACAATCAGTATACTACACTAGTGTCCGATTTGGGAGAACATTTCTGGATTAGATAGTCGTCTTCATACTACAAGTATTTCAGAGCATTTATCTCTATTACCAAGCGCTTCAATCAGAGAAATTGGTCCAAATAATTTGCCAAGTAATCAAGGTCTTTAGTAGTATATTCATAGTGGAACGCCCTGAATTGGGTGTCTGCCAGCAAAAGCGAGACCACATATTCTCGTCCAGAGCCACCATAGCTTAATTGTAATCACGCAGTAGTTGTTTGCGCTCGAAATCACTAGGCACTGTTTCATTTTCATAAGAATGCTGCCTGTAATCTGTCTTGATTCTCATAAAAATAGTTACCTCTTCATTTTGTCCCAAGTTGGCCGAATCAATGTAACGATGAACGGAATTTGATACATTGGAGGGGTCTTTTCAATTGAGTTCAGTAGTAATCTGCACCACACTTAGATATCCAAGTCGTGTATTTGATATTCAACTGTACTTGAGATTGACTAGAGATGCTCTGTATATGACAGACAGGCTTGCATGAATGTAGTTTCTGTAGCACAATGAGGCTTTATTACCAGCTACCAGCGTTCAAAATAAGACTGCCGTTCTTTCCTTGCTGTCCAATGGCAACCTGAAAATGTGAAAAAAAAGGGGTTCAGCCAAAAAGTTGCCAAAGAAACGAGAGTTACAATACTTCTTTCATATGTTTATTGCATATCATGCCTCAGCATCACTCTACAGTCGATAGATGTCACAATACAAATGACGGATTTGCCACACTAGACGCCAAAATGAAGCAAAGCCTGGATGGTTTGACGCATATTCAACATCTTTTGAACAACAAACAGGCCACCGTTAGTACTATAAATCAAGATCGCATATCTCGGTTAGAACAAGATCGCCGTGATCTGCAGTCGCAGTTGGCCGAAAAAGATGCATTACTGCTACACAACCAAAAGGGCTTAGAGTCTGAGCGAGACAGGTGCGCACAATTAGAGGAAAAGCTGAATACACTCACTCGCCAATTCCAACTGCATCAAGAGACATCTCGACAAGAACTGGACCAGTTACAAACTAAAAACAACAATTTAGGGCTTGAGATTGCCACGCTTCACGACCAAAATGACAAGCTACATGTGGAAAAAAACAGCCTACAATCCCAAGTAAACGGTTTGGATGACATGGTGCATGAACTCAAGGTGATGAATCAATCAGAGGTGCAGAAAAGAGAACAGCTGGATCTGCTTCTTCGAGACAGCGCTCAGGAACTCAAAAACACAACAGAAGCTGCGTTGGAACGTGATCAACAGATTGAGGTGCTTCAACACAATGTGGATCGCTTACAGCAGCGAGTAGACGAGAAGGATCGCCTACTAAAGACAATTACATCCAAAGAGTCGGACGCAGTGAATCAAATGCAGGAGGAAATCAACTTATTAGAGGAGGTCAACAAGAGGCTTACAAAGGAGCTTCATGATGCCAAACGAAAGCAAACCCAGGATCAACAGCAAAAGCAAGATGATACCAGCAATTTAATCATGTCTCTGAAGCAAGAGTTGATTGCCTGTCAGTCCCAACTGCTAGAAAAGAAGTCGCAGAATCAGGAATTAGAGAGTGCCATGAAACGCGTGAATGCACATTGCGATGTGCTGAGGGATAATCTGAATCAAGTAACAGAGGAATCAGCAGAGAGATACAAAAAGATGTTGAGTTTTAGAGATGAAATTAGAGTATTAAAGCAAGCATTGCACGGTGTAGCATAGATTATATGTCTTCTCCGGCGCCGATTTGGGTTCCTCGATAAGCAGGATGTCCAATGAGTTGTGAAAGAGCTTCGGCGATTATGTCCTTTCCATTAAATAAACTGCCTTCATAAACCCATCCAGGCCTCTCAGGGTTAAGCTTGTCTAGATCATCCCATTTTCCGTAGATATCCTGCAGATATAATGTGGTCAATGAGATAAACATAAGAATAAACATGCATCTCATACCGGCGCATTGGTATTCTTGAACCCATCGTGTAAAACTATTACGTCCAGGATAAAATTGTTCCTTTGTTTCATGTTTTTCATCACATCATTCGTTGGTAGCGTTGGCACAGACGATCGGCCGTAGATGACAATGGCTTGATAATAGTAATCCACATTTTGAAGCTTCAAGTTTGTGTTCAATGTATCTCCCAAAGATTGCATATCTACATGGCATATGGATTCAGCATTGCAATAATAGAATCTAATACTATCGTATCACTTACCAAAGTCTGCATACGCTCTTAGCCGATCTTCAGAAAGAGCATCGATTTCAGTGTTGACTATAAAGGCACTTGCGGTGAAATCGAGATGCTATGAATCACATGAGATCTTTCCATCCTTGTTAAATGAATAACTGATCCAATTCCGAGTTACCCAAATTGCCACATCTGTCAACAACACTATCGCATATTCATCGTTGTCATTTCCAATCATCTTGTTGGTAGCTACATAGCGCTTCAAAAATCGTTTCACTGTCTCTAAACGTGAGCTTATGTATACACAATACAATCAGCATCATTCCAATGTTAACAAGGCATGTTTATAGAAGCCTACCTCGGGTATAAGTTTGTGCTTTTAACACCTCCACTTGGGGTTCCTCTTAAGACTTGATTCATATCATCAGACACATCTATGCAAAACACCTATTTCTCCTCGAAGAACAAATACGAATGAATTATTAGAGAAAGCTGGTTATTGCGCGTGCTGTAGCATTTACAATTCTTCTTGCAGTGTAATCATGGACAGTCTTTTTTGACCCGCTATTCGTTTTAAAATCATCAGCAATTTCTATTACATTATACATTGTTTTGTTTTATGTAAAGGGACGCAAATGCGACGCTTCAAACATGTAGCATCCAAAAAAATTAAAAAAGACGAGACATCACGTGACTAAAAAAGTTTGTTTTTGGTATATAATTATTTTTTTGGTCTCATTTTTCAACAATTCGCCTAGCTAGCTCAATCGGTAGAGCGTGAGACTCTTAATCTCAAGGTTGGGGGTTCGACCCCCCCGTTGGGCTTTATTTTTTTCTTCTCAGACGTTTCTTAAAACGTCTGATGTTATTCGGCAGCCGTACTTGGCAGACGAGAGCAGCCCTTAACAGGACACTGTCATGCTAAAATTTAAGTGAAATAGAAAATATTGTTACAGACCATCATGTTACGAGTTGCTCTGGATGCCTCTACACTTTTCTTATTTCTCTCTTCCACTTACTACATTAATACTACAGTATCGTCATCATCATCAGACTACTACTTCTTCTACTATTGTTTCGATCAGATATCCTCGAATTAGTAAGGAACCGGAAGGAACCATAAAACAAAAAAGCGCTGTTACATTTCGTAGGATTCGCAAACTTTATCTATCATTCGGACCCTAAGTTCTCATGGAAGCTGCATACCGAATTTACAACAAGAAGACTCCCACCTCCACCACTTCTAGGGCCTTACTGATAAACAACAGAAATACAACACAGGTAATCCTCAAATTTACATACTGCGGCCTAAGTGTAGTACTACTAGTACTAAGTCGGTGAAGAATACAAGTAACGTAGAGCTTAACTATTGTTTGCCATTCAATTCTCTATCGAATGGTCCAAGTCTCATACCAAGATTCATACTTTTGTCACAAACCGCCTGCTTGAGGGACACAAAATTTCACATTTTGAGTGGATTCATGAAGGGAATGCACATCTGGTACTTTAGACTGCCATATCATGGTAGATCTAATGTGCAGCTATCGAATCGTTTTTGTTTCATGTCAAACGGATGAATTTTCGTCAAGATATTGCCAAAAAGGGGGTTCAGGGAAAATCATCCAATTTGGACCAAAATCTGCTTGTCATAGCAAGGGAAAAAATTGTGTGCTATTTTCAAAATACGACAAAATTTTTGATTTCTCATGCTAGAGTTATGCTACAGCATTAAGCCAGGTACCATCCGAAAGGTAATTTTTTGCTCTACATGACCAATGCAATGAAAGGTATAGTTCGTATGACAGAAACTTGTTAATTCTTGAAAAACCTTCAAAACAACACCATCAAAAATCACCTATATAATGGCAACCAAGATACTTGATATGGGTACCATTGAATTCTCCTTTAAATTCTGTACAGAAACCATATAAGGCTAAAGGGGTGTTTACTATCAACTATCATCCAATTTTGACATTCATCGATTTTTGAATCCATTGACGATCAATTGTAAACCCACAATTTTCAAGGACCGCTTAGTTACACTACAAGCAATTCCATTTTTCATGGTCATTTTGGAGGGTAGAGTGATGGAAAAAGCCATTATCAACTTGCAGTTTTCAAGGTATCCATGGATACCTGACATGTTAATGCACCACCTGTCGAGTTTTGAGAGCTGTAGCTTACTGTCTTCCGTTCCATGTCATCTCCCCAATTTAAGGTACGCATTTTCCCCCGCTTAAAAATGAGACTTTGCATGTCGAATAGATTAGGAACAAGGCCTTTTCAATACCATGTTCCACCTTAAAAGTTGGTCCATTTCCATTCCTTTACAACATATTCAAGTATCAAAACATTCTGGAATTTTTACCTCATCGACCCATGATGTACAAAATGAATTTTGATTTTGGAGTTTTGGGTTTTTTGCCATCCTGACATCGATTTTTGAAAAATGCATGCTAGAGCTTTGAGAGTAGCATGTTCCTAAGACAGTTTTTTGCGCTGATTCCGAATCTGCAAACCATTTGTTTGTAGGTAGCATATAACCTGACAAACAAGAGATTTGAGAAATTTATGAAATATAAGGCTGTGCTACTAGTAAAAGTTTTTTAATATGGCATGAATGGCCAAGCTTTATAGCCAAATCGATAGGGGTACACTAATGCGACAGAAACCATACGCCAAATTTTCTTCCGGGGATACGCCAATAATTTTTGAATAAAGTGTACTTCTAATGTAAAGCTGTCAAATGGTACCACTTTGTGCTGTTATAGTTGGCTGCAACTCTCGATTTTACCTCGTCAAATTCATCCATGATTATTGCCTAAACTGCGGTTATCTCGACAACCACGCAAGGTATGAAGATATGGTTTGCAGTTCCAGAACTTACGCAGCTTCGGGGTTTCAAATCGGAGGCCGGAATGAGGGTCGGAGCGTAAAATGCCAATCAATAACATTCCGGATGTCTGGATATAGCAATCTTTTGAAGAGAGACTCTGAAAACATGCAACCGAAGACTAAAAAAGACGTTATGGTGTATTTAAATAACTGAACATTATGTACTCTTCTGTAAGCAACCAAATTGTTGAATTCTGCGTTTGTGCATCTTACAGAATTGATGTTTTATGTGTTTTTTTGCCAGACACTTGGAGGATCGGAGAGCTCTATATGCGACTTTAATGTTCACAGGAGGCGTAAAGCATTTATGCGTACATATAGTAGCCTTAAAAATTGTATGTAAAGTATTTTGGATAATGTCTATACCAATAGTTATGTTGCAACGAAAAAAGATTCCTACTCTGGCGTGTACAGTGATTGTAATGGAGAAATGGACCTACGCAAGTAGCATCATTGTTGATTTTTCTAGGCACCAAACCACCAATAATTTGTAAATCTCTATGATATATCCTTTGGATCAGATTCAACTTTTGATCAGAAAGTGGAAGCGCAAGTAATGATGCTACATGGTTAGAAGAATCTAGTATGTTCAATGTTTGTAGTATCAAAAATTTGGAATAGTTTAAGCACCTATATAATACTGTCAATTTAGCTGACGACGATGTAATAATAGCTATGTGGCATGTACACAAAGTTTATCAAATGTCTTCTTTGGTAGTATATAGTGCGAAAATCTGCTTGATTATAGCCATCAATTATTCAAGCTAGCATATGCTCTCATTATGATTGATTTGAGGATTTGCAGTTCGATTTTGCTAGCAATGCCACATGAAAAGCTTTTGCCCCTCTCCTTATTATATTATGGTGGCAATTGCTGTTCAAACTGAGCCTGCCGTGTTGGCGCCATCTGACCAGCTTTACAATTCCTCCTATGATATCATGATTAGAGAATAATACGTCTTCATTCAGGCTGATGCCTATATAAAAAGAGGTTGATCCTCCTGCTTTACAGGGTATCTTTCCATGTTGGCGAGTTTACACACGCACAAACCGTTATTTAACAACAATGGTGCGTAGCCATTCTTGATTCGATATATGGACACGCAGCATTTTACAAGGTACCAGTTAATAGAGGGCAGACTTGCATGAATTTCATTTCGTATGTGTGGGTGAGAAAGCTAAAGTACAGTGACACAATACGAATCAAATGTGTCACATTTTTGAATTGCTTTACCCGAGAAAAAAGGAGAAGATACATATAACGCCATTATCTTTTATTATTATCATTATCATGGGGGGAGCGAGAGAGACATTTAATACAAGGTAATTAGAATAGCAGAATGTTGTATATATGTTTGAATTGGTATGTGTATGATGTGTACTATGCATTTGAATGGTGCCAATGGTATGGTGCTTTGCAAATACAAGAATGCCTTTTGCTGCGATGTGAATTTGTATCACAAGACACCACGCGCGTTGATTTCGGCCAGCCACCACACCACAGCATCGGTTTTAGTGGTTCTCTCCTTTTTTTTCAGCTTGAGAAAAAAGACCATTTGATTCTATCAACGCATCCACCTGATTGATAAACATGTGTATATCGTCAAAGTACTTGGGGCCATCAAAGAAATCCTTCTCTTGCTGTTGCACTGCTGCTGGTGGTGGTGGCGACACATCCTGCACAAGACGCCAATCATGGTAGCGTTCAACGTCGATGCCAGCATGTGTTTTGAGCCACTGTTGCGTCTGATAGACATGTGTAGATAGAGTGTTTGGAAAGTAGACTAAAATGACCTGCTTTTGCTTGTCGATACAGCTCATAAAGCGATACTGATCCTGATAGGTTTGCAGCTGCTTGAGCAGTTCAATGATATTGAGGAATTTGACGGATTTATCGTAGGCTAGTTTGGCAATGGAATCCATCAGCCGCTGCAAATTGTCATAGTTCTTGCTGGATGCTGGATCGTTGGCATCGTGAATCGTCAGCGTAGGCAACTGCTGATAATCGCGCTGGCTGTTTAATTCGATAGATAAATGCGTATTGTAATTCTTGAGATTGGACAGAGTGTCCCCAGTGGTTATCTTTCTGCTCGTTTGCTGGGAGCTCTTGCTGTTATCTCTTCTAGCTGCTGCTGGTTTTGTAACGATAGCTATCTTGCTGGACTCGAGTGGTGGTATCTTTGTCGTGTCACCAATCAGTTCAATGATACCATTGGAGCCGGATGATTCCCTGGAGAACATGCGATGGAATGTAGTAGTAGTCGTAGGGCGGCTCTGAGTCGTTGTGTTTTTGTTTTCATCGTTGCATACAGCATGGTCATTGTGATCTGTTCTAGTGAGCGGCGGCCGTGCTTGATAAAGCCTTTCTACAGGTGCTATTGAACATGAAGGATTAAATGGAACTCGAGTATAGCCTATGATGGATGTCATTGATGTGGTAGTTGGGAGAGAAAGAGAGAAAAGAAAGCGAGAGCAAGGATGCGGGAAAAAAAGGCTGAAAGCGAGAAAGGGCTCTGCAAGTGGTTCAACTCGTACGCCACATGATTGATTTGCAAAAAGTTACACACACATGGCACGATTTGCATGAAAATAACGAAATTTTATTCTAAATGGCTACATGGCTCAGCTTTTCAATGCCTTCCACGTCGAAAATACCGCTTTGTTTCGACTCGATGCCAGCAATGACAGCTCTGGCCACTTGCTCCGTTTGCAATGGCGGTGTAGTGATGATTTTTCCACCGGGTAAACTAGCAATGCCACTCTTGAACGGACTGGTCACTGCATTGACAAACTGAAGTGCACCAGCAATTGGGACGGCAGTGGGTCTTGCTACATTGTACATGAAGCCTGTGTGTAGAGAGAGAGTAAGTAGGTGCTCTCAGATGCTGTGCCGTAGACTACTTACCAGGACGAAGCACCACTGTCTTGAATTTGTCGTCCTGTTGAAACAAGTAGCGCTCGGCTTCTCTCTTGGTTGTGATATAGCGAGGGTCGATAAAGGGAAACACATCAGACGCAGAAATGTAAACAAACGAGCGCACGGTGGGTACGTGAGAGACTTGATCAGCTACTGTTTTGACTATAGCATAGTGTTAATCGAAAGACATGTCTTGCAAAAGTGTTGTATTCTTACCTGTGTCTCTGTTCATCATCTCATAAGTGGGTCTTGGGTTGTTGCTCAGCTTGGGATCAAGAGGATTGCCATGATCTTTCATGCCCAACAGTAAGCGAGGCACGCCACTAGCAGCTTCACACAGCGATTTTGCTTGAGCAATCGATTTGTAGTCGTTTTCCATGAGAATACCGACTGAATGCACAACTGCAGTAACATCCTTCAACAGATCCTTGTAGGTGTCTGGCTGGAGCGAGTTGCCAGAAGCCCATTGTACCTATCCATCATCTCTATGAGTCGCAAATTATAGGGGCCATGTTGTGAATTGGGTCCAAACCTTGTGAGCCCATTCTGGCTTGCCGTATTCAGTGAACAATGTAGGCTCTCCTCGTTTACTAAGTGTTCGGATAGTGAGTGTGTTGGCCCCTCCAAGCATGTGTTTCTATACTAAAGTGTGTACCTCAAACTGACAGTTTCCCAACCCTTGTTGGCGGCAATCTTACAAATGTTCATGCCTAGTATAGATTCAGGTGAGTGAGTGGAATGCCTACTGTTGCATCTGATAGCACCTACCGAGAAACCCTGAGCCTCCTACTACAAGCAGCTTTTGTGCGATAGGCTGGGCCATGTTTGTTAAATTGTTGCTTACAGATAAAGACATCAACACACGACATTTCAATTCATGGCTAAAAAAGAGACACATTGCAGCCCTTGTAGAGTCACATTAAATAGCCGCATGGATACCCACTTGACATGTCGCCCGGTTGTTCATGCAGAGGAGAGGAGATTTTCAGGGCAGCAATTTGACAGCTCCAAATGCCATTTTCATTCTATTCATTTTATTTATTTATTTAAACAACAAAAAAGAAGGATATGCTAGTCAATGATTCTCTCCTTTTCTTTTAACCACACACGTTCTCTTTCTACTTGCGAACAAAGACATTGACATTGTCACCGGCAGTGGCAGTATCGCAGTCAGCAGGTGTTTCGGCACCGGCGTCAATGATGGACAATGCATCGACACCCTTGACCAAGGTAGCAATGGAGTCCTTGTTGGCCTCAAACAGAGACTTGAGGTCAGCTTCGTTGGTTTGGATGTAGGCAACAATGTTCTTCTTTTGTTTTAATTGGGTGGCAATGGAACGGATGCTCTTGACGGTCTCAAAGACAGACTCGAACTCCTTCTCGGCCTCGGCAAAATCGTAAGCCTTGTTCTCGACGGGGTAGCGAGCCTTGACAATGGTAGGCTCATCGTGGCCAGGACGACGGCCCAAACGCTGGAAGAGCTCCTCAGTCACGTAGGGCATGAAGGGGTGCATGAGCTTGAGACCAGCTTCAAGACAGGTGTACAGTGTGTTTTGAGCAGTGACCTTGCGAGCAGTAGCAGCTTCATCACCGGTGGTATCAGCATCACAGATGGGCTTGACAACCTCAATGTAGACATCACAGAGATCGTAGAGCCAGAATTGATGGACAGCGTTGGTAGCCATCATAAAGTTGCGTTCCTCGAGGAATTTGTTGGTGTCAATAGCACACTTGTTGAGCTTGGAGAGGATCCACTTGTCGGCCAAGGACTCGTTGCCGGTGGGTTCAGCAGATGCGTTGGGCTTGAAGTCGTCGCCCAACTTCATCAAGGCGAAACGAGTGGCATTCCACAGCTTGTTACAGAACTTGCGGTAACCCTCGACACGCAAAATATCGAGATTGATGTCACGGCCACCAGTGGTGTAAGCACAGAGAGCGAAACGGAGCGCATCGGTACCGCACTCGGGAATACCCTTGGGGAAATCAGCCTTTTGACCAGCTTCAGCCTTCTTGATCTCTCTGGGATCCAAGTTACCCTCGTAGAGCTTGGCGTGGAGACCTTGCAAAGTGATACCTTCAATGACATCCACAGGGTCAATGACGTTACCGAGGGACTTGGACATCTTGCGACCGTGGGCATCACGGATCATGGCATGACAGAGGACCTCAGCAAAGGGGACCTTGCCGGTCAATTGAATACCGAGCATGACCATACGAGCAACCCAGAAGAAGAGAATATCCCAGCCGGTTTCCAGGAGAGAGGCAGGGTAAAAGTGCTCCATGTTGAAGGTCTTCTCGGGCCAGCCTTGGGTGGAGAAGGGCCACAAGCCAGAGGAGAACCAGGTGTCCAAAACATCGGGATCTTGCTCCAAGGAGAACTTCTTGCCGGGGAACTTGGCTTCAGCTTGAGCGCGGGCATCTTGCTCGTCCTCACCGGTGACCCACATGGCATCGTCAATACGGTCGTGTGTCTCGCCCTCAATGTTGACGAAATAAGCAGGAATACGGTGACCCCACCACAATTGACGAGAGATACACCAGTCGTTGATGTTGCCCAACCAACGGAACCAATCGCCCTCAGAGACCTTGGGAGCAATCTTGAGCTCGCCATCAGTGACAGCCTGCATGGCCTTCTCAGCCATACCTTGACACTTGACCCACCATTGAGGCTTCATCATGGGCTCAATGATATCGCCACTCTTGGAGCAGACAGGCACTGTCATGGGGTTAGGCTTGACACCGACAAACAAGCCCTTGGCCTTGAGGTCCTCAATGATCTTGTTACGGATATGGAAACGCTTCATGCCTTGGTAAGGGCCAGCGTTTTCATTGTAGGTACCATCATCGTTCAACAAGTTGATAAACTCCAAATCATGGCGCTTGCCGACTTCGTAATCGTTGAAATCATGAGCAGGTGTGATCTTGACGGCACCGGTACCGAATTCCATATCAACAGCAATGGCATCTGTGACAATGGGGATGCGACGTTCAATGAAGGGGTGGACGACAAACTTGCCATGCAAATGCTTGTAACGAGCATCATCGGGATGCACAGCAATAGCAGTATCACCCAACATGGTTTCAATACGGGTGGTGGCAACGACAAGACGCTCATCCGAGTTTTCGACTTGGTAAGCAAATTCGTTCAAGACACCAAATTCAAACTTTTCCTTTTCATCGTAACCGACCACGTTCATCATGGTGTAGCCTGGAATCTCCTTGTTCTCGACTTCCAAGTTACTCAAGGTGGTGTTGAGTTGAACACACCAGTTGACAAGACGGTTAGCACGGTAAATGATGCCATCACGGTGAAGACGGATAAAGTTTTCACGCACAGCAGCAGATGGTCCCTAAGAGAGACAAACTGAGGTCAATACGCTTTTCGATGCTACTACTAGTAGAGTACTTACAGGGTCCATGGTGAATGTAGCTCTTTCCCAATCAAAGGAAGCACCAAGACGTTCAAATTGGTTATAAATCTTGTTACCAAACTTCTCCTTCCAAGCAAACACTTCCTCAACAAACTTTTCACGGCCCAAATCATGGCGAGTGACCTTTCTCTCCTTCCACAACATCTTTTCGACGACGGATTGACATGAAATACCAGCATGATCAGTACCAGCTTGGAACAAGACGGTCTTTCCCAACATGCGGTTCCTGTGAACAACGGGAAGATCAGTAAAAGCTACACATCCGTAAGAAAACGAAGCACTTACCAACGGATCAATGCATCTTGAATAGACACAGTCAAAGCATGTCCAATGTGAAGAGAACCAGTGACATTGGGTGGTGGTGCAGGAATCACAAATGTACCTTCAGGCTTGGGCTTACCGTCAGGACCGAATTCAGGCTTGAATAAACCTTCCTTGACCCACCAATCATACCAAGCACTTTCAACAGCACGAGGATCATAAGCACTAGCAAAAGGTTCAGACATGTCTATAGAAACGTCAATTGGTATCCATGGCAACGGAAACAACAACAGCGGTGTTTACCCTTCTTTTCACCCTTGGGTGTCTTGTTGACAAAGACGGGAGCAGGAGCCTTGGCTTCCTTCTTCTTCTTCTTGTCAGGGTTAGCAGCACTAGCCTTTTTGGCTTCTTCAAGCTGTATGATTTAAAGTAAGTTGATGTACGACGCCTCCGTGTTTCTTATAGACTGACCTTGGCTTGTTTGGCAGCAAATTTAGCCATCTTGGCAAGACGCTTCTCTTCATTCTTCTTTTCTTTTTCTGCCTTTTTAGCAGCGGCAACAGGATCGAGCTCGGCAGCAGGAGCAGCAGCAGGAGCAGGCTTTTGTTGTTCCTTATTTTCAGCAGACATGTGTGGGATGAAACAAAATTTGACAAAACTTTTTTGATGTTTGAAGCGTGCTTTTCTTTTATAGTTGAGTGGTAGTTTAAATATTAGTCACATTGGATCCATGGTAAATGGAAGAAAGGGGGGGGATGATTCATGAATACTACTGTAAGTGCCTACATGGAACAAAAGGCGCAGTATGTGTACAGTATTCAGGTAGAGTCATGTTGGGTTGGATGGTAGGATTGGTGGAAATATGGGTCTTGCAATCATTTACTCTGCTTGTTGGTACGAAATGACTCACGATGTTTGCTTTAAGCATAATTGGATGATCTGGTCCACTAGAAGACAGTTGGGATGATGATTTCACGTTACCAGACTAAACTGAATGCATCAAAATTTGCAGAATGTTGTATAATATACACATGAAAAGTACTCGCTTGCCATGATCTACCTTGCATTGACACAGGTACACTTTTGTTTGACAAGCCACACACACACACTTGCACCACTATTTGATTCACGAAACGGAGTTCTACCATCCAAGAACATTCAATTTGACATGAGTTGATAAATTTTGCTCTTTTTTTGCAATAGACAAGCGAGCGATCCATAGAACGACATGCCATTTCAGAATACAGTAAATAAAGAGACCTCTGACAATGCGGATGAAAACATCACAGCTAACATTTTCCGCAGACTCTAGAAAAGGACATCTATGCTGGCATTGTCACTAGTCTAAGCTTTTTCAACGACTCGATCTTACTTGCCGGTCATGGCCCTTACTTGAGAGTGTATAATGTACAAACTGGACAGCTACTCACTTCGAAATCGATCTTGCCAGCCAACCGTATTCATCGCATTGTTTTCGGTAAGCAGTGTCATTGAGTACATTGTCGACATGAATTGACATGATTCATAAAAGCGCCAGGTGCCAGTAGCATAAACGAACAAGGCATAGAGAGCAGACGACTCGCCGTATTTGGATCAAAGTACCTCAGTCTACTCAACGTCACCGCCTCTGCCAACGAAGCAACCATCGTCATTGAGAAATCATTTGGACCGTTTAAGGACTGGATCATGGACGCACAATGGATGAATGGCACCACACAAATGACACTGGTGTACGGACACAACGATGTTGAGGTTTTTGACTTGGCTACCCACCAAGTCGTCTACCATGTTCAGTGCGAGGTAAAATGCATACTGTACTCGGCTCGTATTTTTGGATCTACACCCGAATCCTTGGTAGTCGCATCAGGCACTGTATTTAACGAGGTGCATCTCTGGAAGCCGTACGACAGAGGAGATCAACAGGATGCACCCGTGTACAAGAAATTGACAGGTCATGAAGGTGTGATTTTTGGGATGCGATTCAATGACGACGCCAGCCAGATTGTCAGCGTATCCGATGACAGAACGATCCGTGTATGGCCATTAAAAGAAGACAGCAAAGCACCTTTGGTTTTGTTTGGCCACACAGCGCGTGTATGGGATTGTCAGTTTGTGGATGAATACCTTGTCAGTATCTCGGAAGATGCCTCTTGTCGTGTATGGAAGAACACACTGATCACAGCAGCGGATGAGGACGATACGGGTGATTGCATTGCCTGCTGGGAAGGCCATGCCAGTAAAAACGTGTGGAGTTGCGCCATCAACCCCGAGCACAAGATTGTGGCCACAGGCGGTCAAGACTCGGGTATTCGTCTGTGGTCTCTGTTGAGCATCAAAGACAACAAGATTGACTCGGAGGATGATTTGGTCGCGTTTCCACTGCCAGAAGAGAGACAGCAGCACAAGGACACCATTCGCAACTTTGTCATGATCAAGAACCGGTGGATCGTTGCTGCTACGTCTGAGGGCTATTTGCTGAAATGCGATGGTACTTGC
Organism: Mucor lusitanicus; assembly: GCA_010203745.1. Classification (NCBI taxonomy): domain Eukaryota; kingdom Fungi; phylum Mucoromycota; class Mucoromycetes; order Mucorales; family Mucoraceae; genus Mucor; species Mucor lusitanicus. The sequence goes on along the minus strand of JAAECE010000004.1, from coordinate 3,048,868 downwards.
ACGCCGCATCAGTGGACCGAAATTCAGCACGATGTATCTTACAAGAACTATGCCATCATGAAGAATTCAGAGTGTGGACGTGTGGTGGTTGTGGGAAACATCTTTGGTGATCTGGTTTTTTTGAGCCCAACGGATGCGTTTGCGCCTTTCAAGATGGCTGCTCATAAGCAAAAGTTGTTTGAGATATTCATTGAGCCATCATCGTCAGGTAATATGAGTCTCTAAGAGTTTTGCGATGGCACGAGGGTTTAACGTCATGTCTCGATAGATGCCAATGCTCTCTATGTCATCTCCAATGGCTACAATGATAGCGTCTTGTTTCATAGACTGGATCTATCAACCTCTGTTGTAAGTAATCAACAAGCCTTGCGGCCAACCCAAATGCTCATCTGTCTCTCTCTTTGCAATATAGCCTACCGTCAAGACATTATTCAACATAGAGATGCCTGCTGAACGTACGACTGTATTATCACTGGCCTATTCAGAAGAAGAAAACATTTTGATTTGTGGATCCAGAGAATCAGCACTGTTAATCTATCGACTGCCCTGTCACTCAACTGTTCCCGAGGGCACCATCCAGACATTGAAACCTACGCTCCAATTACGCAAATCGCATGGCAAACAGGCTATTACCAGTGTATTAATCAAAAAGACGCGCAGCGACGCAGAGGATACCCAACAAGAGCAACCACAGGATGAGGTCACTGAAGAGGAGGAGGAGGGAGAAGAGACTGAACAGCTAGGCAATCAGCTTGTCTTTTATACAGCAGGCAGAGACGGATGCTACGTACAGTACAGACTCAATCTCCTCAATACATCTCAAGCACTGCAAGAAAAGGAGACCCAACTGGGCATTGCCAACCAAGGCGACACTGTGTTTACAGGCAACGATTTGATCTTGGAAAAGCTGTACAGAAACAAGATTACCAAGGGCACATTGGAGGGCTCCATGATGCTGGACGGCGAGCTCTTGCTGATGGGTTTCTATCGCAAGCACTTTTTCGTGTACAATGAAAACAAAAACTTTAGCATGGTGGCGATCCATTGTGGTGGTGGACATCGACGCTGGGGATTCTCTACACAAGATGCCAAGCTCAACACATCTGCCTTTGCGTTTATCCGCAAAGAAGTGCTCTATGCTTACTTTCGCGATACCTCCAGTATGACAGATGGATTCAAGGAGAGTATCTTGCAAAGCAACTACCATGGTCGCGAAGTGCGTGCGCTTCGCTTCTTGCCCGCCTCACTTGCCCAAGGTGCCCTCTTGTTCGCTACGGGTGGCGAGGACACCATCTTGCGTATTCAACAGTACACACCACACACAGCCTCCAAATTGCATACACATGTCAGTATTCGCAAACACACTACGGTCATCAAGAACATTGATTGCAGTCAAGGCTTATCGACCCTATTGTTCACCAGTGGTGGATTAGAAGAATTCAGATGTTGGAAGATTGAAGCCGCATCGGGTGGTAGCAATGACGGTCTCGTCCATTTGAATTGCCTGGAGGTCGCTACCTGTCCTACACTCAGTGTGGATATCGAGTCTCGTATCATGGACACCACTGCGTTTGCTATCGCTCCCAGCCAGGGTCTTCATATCATTGGCGCTGTCTATTCGGATGCCATGATTCGATTTTGGCTGTTTAACGAGGTGACGAGAAAGTTCTGTTTGGTAGCCGATGGTACATGGCATGCGAAATGTATTCTGCAAATCACACATGTCAAGGTGGCAGACAAGGTGTATTTCTTGACCAGTGCCACTGATGGTAGAATCGCTGTGTGGGATATCCACGATGCGTTGTATGCTGCGGTTGCAACACACGATCAATTGGAAGCAGAACCCACCAAGGCAGCTTTTCGACTGTCAGAACCAGCCTTTTATTACAGTGCCCACATGTCGGGCGTCAATGCGTTGGAGGCGGTGCCTTATCAAGGTTTGTTCATTAGCGGTTTTTCTCGATACAGCATGTTGACTCATGTATACACAGATGAACACCACATGCTTGTCGTGACAGGTGGAGAAGACAATGCTGTCTCGGCTGCCTTGTTACAAGTGACAGCAACCCATGTGATACCCGTTGGAAGCCCATTCATTTTACCTGACGCTCATGCTTCTTCTGTCACTGGCATCAAATACATGGACCCATCCGTATGGACAACCTCCACAGATCAAAGACTCAACAGATGGCAGGTCAACAAGGTATCGGATGGTGGTGTATCTCTTTCCATGACAGATGCTGCTTACATGGATGTGCCTGATCCATCTGCTTTAGATGCCATTGAATTCAAGTAAGTGACATACAATGTTATCCCTTTCCCCTAAACTCATTACATTTCATCTTTTTCATAGCGGTCAAGTGCATGTTGCTATCACTGGTGTTGGATTACAGAGTATCAAGTATCCTTGTGCGCAATAATTTAATGAAAAAAAAGGGCTATTATTTTATTCAATTTCTGGTCGTGCGTGTGTGTGTTTTATAATATCTATACAGTGTGGGAGGTTGTTGTTTGGTTGTAGTTGTTTGATTCAAGAGCTGATTTATCCTTGACGTTGCTTATGCTTCTTGTTCTTGTTACAGGTGACAAAGAGCTTTCCACGTCTTCTCACAGTGGAACAACCATCACACATCTTTTTGACAGATGAACGCACTTTCATTGTACGAACAAGGGTGAGCATGGAAGGGTTGACGGTGGCCAATGTAGGCTGTTGTTGTCTGGTGAATTGCTGGAAAGCAGATCTTGTGAATTGTGACAAGAAGGACATGGTTGTGTTGTAGTAAAGAAAGAAAGAAAGAAAAGGGTCCGCTGGGGGTGAGTAACCCCCCTCCCTCAAATGGAATTAACAAGAGACGTTTAGATGGTATAGGTATGTGTGGCTTATGCTTGTCAGATTGATATGGGGTGAGCCAATCATCTTGATGTTCTGCCTATGCCTCAATTCATGTATATATACTAGTGATTGCACATCTAGCTCACAAATAGAGTGAATGGCTGGATATTTCTTTGGCAGGAGAACATCTATATCTGAAGATATCTCTATTGCAAGGTCCACGAAAGTTTTGATGCATCAGTGACAGAAGGAGGGACACAAGAATATCCAATTCTAGTACATTTCCCTTTGAAAATCGCAGAAAAAAAGTTGGAAACTAGCAGCGATAAGCCAACCATGTATGAAACAGGCAGAAATAGTAGCAGACTGACCTATAGTACCCTTGCGAATCCCATTTATCCACTGCGGATAGAGTCAATTACCCTATACAGAGCATCAGTGTCGCTGGCAGCAGCGATCACCACCAAAAATTGGTTCAAACTCAGTTTTGGATTTTTGCTCTGGTTTGCTCATTTTCGTGTTTTTGGGACATGGTTCAACCGTTTTCGTCATGTTCAACTATATAAGTTGTGATTTACATCCCATACTTTCTAATACATTCTAACAGTGCTTTTTAAGACGCATCTAATGGTGTCAAAAAAATGAATTGTTTTGAATAGAATTTTTGAGAAAACCCCGAAAATACGAATTACCGTTTTAGGCAAAAATGTTGAAAATCTATATATAAAGGTCTCACAAAATTAAATTAGAGAGTTGCGTTGGGTCAAGAGGAACATTTTGATCTAATATTTGCCTTAGTAAAAGTGCTCGTTTTTGCCTTCAAAAATGCGATCGTTTGATTTTCAATGAAAACCATGAGGGGTACCTCATACTTTTTGGCCAGATTTTGGCCATCCCAAAAAAGTTTGGCAAAGGTGTCTGAAAGGTACTGCTGGATGAAAGCAATTGTGTGGTGCCACTCTGGCGGTCTAGAACGGCTTCTAACACGAGAAAACAGGGTCCAAATGTACCTAGATTTGGCTGTATTTCGTATGTATGGGAGTAGTAAGTGGCTATGTGAATATATCGTGAGCCCAAATATGAACTGATCTGTCGATACAGGAAGAGTAGGACATCGTAAAGAAGAGCTCGGGCGTCTCATAGCTACTATAGATGGTCTATAAAGTGTTTTGAGGTGAAGAATTTCTACAGTATGTAGAATTATATGCTAACAGGCTGAAATGCTCTGTGTTATAGATACCGCATACGTTGCTTCCCTTTAGACAGCGCAATTGACATTGTAGCTATGATGTACCGTATCCTAAAGTTCAGAGCATGAGTTGCATATAAGGCGTACAATGTCATGGCAATAATAGCACTCTTGTTCATACTAAACACCAAAGCAGCGGCTCTCTTGTCTTGCCTTACTACAGAGCAACGTGAGATGCATAGGGCGTTCGTCATTATGGACTGGCAGCTTCATATGACATTGCTCTACTTTTTTTTAGTATCAAAATGACTCTTCTTGAGATGAGCCAGCATATTAGGGGTAAAAGGTGGCTTGCAAGCTTTTTAACACAAAAAAATCCACTCTGCTATTGACGCCATATCTCTTTCACGTCTTGAACCATGAAACTTAGAGACACCAAAAAGAAGCGCGTCGTACACAATGTCAAAAAAGAGAATCAAAAGCTTGAACTTGCTCTAATCAATACATGTTCTTCTTCTGAATTAAATAAGCACACCACTACTAGCACTACCTCGAGTCTCACTATCAAACAGGAAGATACAAAAGAACATAAGAAACTACTACAGCAGCATCATGGTAAGTCAAACTATATGTTCATCATCGCTCAAACTCTAAATTTTATCAGTTCTAAGCGAGTGCGGTAAAGCAGACTACTACTACCGTTGTGATATGTGCAACGCAAAGATGGAGAGCCTTAGGTCTGTCTTGGAGCATCGTAAATCAGTTCACAACATTGACGCGAATAGGAGTACCAATCGCAAGAAGATCAAACATATTGACGAAGAACCTGATGTATATGATCCAAATTTCTACTGCAGATCATGTGAAAGAGGCTATCTCAACATAGCAAAGTAGAGAGCACACCTACGACGCGCTCATTTTATGATCCTGGAGCGATTGTCTATACGGAAACCATCAACAAGCGGCAGTGTTCCTGATCCTGACGACCCAAGTCTCTACTGCAAGGCGTGTAACCGTAAGTACAAGTCTAAGCAGTACTACAAGAGCCATTGTCGATTCGTACATGGAATTGTATTTACCAAATCTGGCCACCCTCGATCTGTACCAGCTGCTGTGAAGAACGTTTCTACTTACTGTCAACTCTGCAATAAACATTTGTCAAGCAAGAGAACTTTTTACATGCATCTTTTTAGAGTGCACAAGGAAATTGAAAGACCCACAAGGATACAAAAGCCAAAAGGTGCTATGGTGCCAGATGTTGATGATCCCAACTTTTACTGTCGTCCCTGTGCTAAAACATTGGCGCGAAAATCCAGTTTCAAAAGGCATCTGAAGTTAGTGCACTCTATCTTTCAGTCAGCACCATGCAACAAAAGCAGCATCAAACCAGACACTGAAGACCCCAGCAACTTTTGCCGTGCGTGCCAAAAGACGTATTGTTCCAGATTCAAATATCGAGTACATCTTCGTCTGGTACACCAAATGGTATTGCCATCATTAGTCAGAAAGTCTGACCCTAACGAGCTGCCAGATCCATGGAACCGTCACCATTATTGTAGCGTTTGCAGGAAAACATATGCATCGTCGGCTGCTTACAGAATTCATTGCAGGACAACTCATTTCATGGTATTAAGTCATCCGTCTGTAGTCAATCCCAACGCAATAATCAATCGCAATGATCCTAAGTTTTATTGTGCACAATGCGAAAACCGATTTAGGTCCAGATGCTTGTTCCAAATGCACTTGAAACAAGCTCATAGCCCTTATTAACTATTCTGCTCGTACTCTATCACATTATACTACACAGATATCCAGCATAAATTTTTAAATCAATAAATTCATTTAGTTTCCAAACTTGACTTCAACAACGCTAGACGCTTCCGATTGTCTGCGAAGAATGATGGCGTTACATGTATTCTCAAGAAATGAAACATTGGTATGTGATTAGTACTATAGTAGAATGATGATGGCCAGTGGAAAAAATGACTCATGATTGTCATCAATATGAAAGTTGCAGCCTAAACATCGTTGTCTTGCGCTATTTTTTTCAAAAAGCTTGGAAAAATCCAGAATCAGTGCAGCCCATGAGATGCTTCATGATACGAGAAACCGCTAGAGTCATTACATAAGCATAGAGATCACGTTATTTTTTTCAATCGTCAGGTTTCAGTGGTCGAAATTGCTCGAAATTTCGCACATTTATGCAGCTCCATAGAATGACTGGATATAGCAATTGAAATTTCTAGATGTTTCGCATGAAAAAAAGATATAAAAAGAAGGGCACCTCCTACATCAAAGCCCCTTCATCATCAAGTAATTCTACAAGAAAAAAAGAAAACTACTACTATGGCACTCTCAAACCGCTTATTCAACGACGCTTTACGTGATATGCAAAGAGCAATGGCTGTCTTTGAGCAACCACTCTATGCTCCCTCATCTGCACTCTTGCGCTCTACTCATGGTTCTTTCTACCCCACTACCGACATGGTTGAAACGCCTGATGCTTATGAATTGCATGCCGAACTCCCTGGTTACGAAAAGAAGGATATCAAGATTGAAATGTCGGATAGCAATACTTTGGTTATCAGTGGCAACGTCAACAAGGAATACAAGTCTGAAGGTCCATCCGGTGAAGAGGAGCAAGACAACAAGGGTGAGGCCTCTGCTTCTTCCTCTGACAACAAGCACAGTCAACAGTTGACAACAACTGACAAGGATAAAGACAAGCAAGTTGGTAAACACACTGCCCACGGACACAAGTGGTTGGTTCAAGAACGTACTACTGGCTCCTTTGTAAGATCATTTACCTTGCCTATCGCTGTCCGACCTGATACGATCAAGGCATCTTACAATAACGGTGTACTCAAGGTGGTTGTTCCAAAGGCTGACAACAAGCAAACAAACAACCAAATCAATATCGAGTAAATGAACTCATTTCTTATATACCATCGATTTGTATGTTTATAGGTATATAGGATAGCTTCATCCCTTTCTTTTATACTTTTTGTCTACAAATTCAAACTTATATCAAATAAACTTCACAATCATTCCATTCTCTTAAATGCAATGTCTTGAATTTTCAATTTATATCGATTAGTGCGTTGAATTGTTACATTGAAACAGGCTACACACTGTTCTCAGCGTCCTTAAGAGCTCTTGTATGAATGTACTTTGTAATCGTTGTATTTATTTAAAGCAATTAAGTATTATGTTGAAATAGTTTATGAGGGGAGGTATGACGATCAAAGCTTTGTAAACTTCAATTCTAATGTCTCTGGCGAAATAGTCATTGGCATATCAAACTGAATTTCATCATAATGAATAGAATCCTTTGGTACCTCAATGAAATATCTCTTCACTACAGCAATATTACCCTCAGTAAATGCAAATGTACATCATTACAGACCGTTCAACTTACCTAACATGGCAATTACCACCTTCTGTTCAATCAAACTGAAATGCATGCCAATGCATTGTCTGGCACCGTGACCAAACGGCAGGTAGGCAAACCCTTCATGTGAGTCATTCTCACCACCTGGCGCAAATCTCTCTGGAATGAACTTTTCAGGATTTTGCCAAAGCTTGGGATTGAAGTGAAGCGAGCCAATGTCAATGTTCAGTTGTGTGCCTTTTGGGATGTGTGTTCCGTTGATGATGAAATCGTCTGTTGCATCTCTGGATACAATGCGATCCACAGGCCCACTTCGTCGCAGATTCTATCAGCATAGAGTTAGCTATGAAGATGGCTTCAAGTCCCAAGTTGCTTACCTCTTTGATGACGAGATCGAGATAGGTCATTCGTTTCAAATCATCCAACGTAGGGACGGCATCAGGATCACTGCCTAAAATGTCAGACACCTCCTCACGCAACTTTTGCTGTACATCTGGATTCTTTGCCAGATTGTAAATACACAGAGAGATTGCATTTGCCGTGGTATCATGGCCGGCAAAGAGGAAGAAGGCTATATTTTGCTATATACACGGCGGATGGAAATGAGTAAAACCAGCACCTTGTAGCAAGCAGTGTATACGTTACCCTCAGTTGTGTCGTTGTGGTCTTGGTACCCTCCTCAATGTCAGCTTCGATCATCATAGTGAGCAAATCCTTTTCCTGGTCAGCCAAGTTCTCCATTTCTCCATTGAGAATCTGCCGACGCTTTTCATCCGCTAAATTTTCCATCATGGACAAGAGTCTGTCTGTGGCTTTTTGAGTCTTTACAAAATTGGTTGAGATAAGTCTCCATATGAAGCTGAATCGGATAAGCAGACTGGACAATGGATTGAAGATGTTGGACATGACCGTATGGTAGGTATCAGCCCAATTCTGAGGATCGCCTCTCAACGACTGAAAGTCAAAGCCTGGGTAAATCCAACCATAAGCACTCTTGGTACAGACCCAACTGATAAGCTATACAACTCACCAAACACGCTCAACCCGAGGGCGTCCAAAGTAAATCCCTTAATCTGCTTGGATATCATGACCTTGTCTGGGTTTTCATCGATGGCGCTGAATAAAAACGGCATGACACTGCCGAATGTCTTGATGGGCCGCGAACGATGAAATGCCGGATTCATGATCTTTGCCAATATCGCATTAGTCCTCCTGCTCACAGTTATCCCATTGCCAACTCACTCTTCTCTGCTTCCTCCAGACATTTCCATTTGAAACAGCAACATTCTCCTTGCCTAGAAGCATCGCCAATGGTGTATCATCCCCGGAATTGCTGAAAAACTGATGTGTTTTCGGAAAGTTATCTAGATTTCAGAAGCGTTGGTGAAGAGCGGGCGATATGCCAATTGTTTGTATCGGTTCCTTACCTGTCTTCATCAAAACAATCTTGGCAGCCTTTGGGTCCGCTACAAACAGATTCCAAGCAAGTGGAGATCGCGCCTACCAATGGACATGAGTCCATATCATCCTTATACGGCTATTACCACACACACACACTCACCATGTAAAAGCTATAACCCGCATCCGTGATGGGATTAATCAGTCTCTTGATACGACTGGGCACAGATTCAAATTTTCTAAACGAGTTGAGGATCTGAAATGTCGAGACCCGAGGAAATGAGCGCAAATGTTCTGGCGGCAACACCATGGATCTGTAAATCTGCCGTGAAAGAAGACAGACAATGGCCGCACCAATGCAAGCATATTTGTTCTTGCGGTCTTGAAAGAAGGGAAGTAGCCTTTGTAGCACTTGTTGGTACTTTTGAATCACTGTATCAGACATTATTGTTGTATTGACCAGAGAAAGAGAAAGAAGGAAAAAGATGACAATCGAGAAAAAAATGTGGTCATTGCATTTATAAGCCCAAACATCGATCATGCAGGCGATCGAAGTGATATGATTGAAATCCAGGTGTCTGGTATAATGCTGCTCTTATCATTATGATTGCCAAGTTGTATCATTTCGATTTTTTTACTATCGAGTGATCGTCGATAGGATCAAGATGAAAGCGGATAAAGGCCAATCATTCAAGGCGTGTGTTGTTGTACACCCAAAGCGCAGCAGCCGCATATATTTCAAATGGAAACAATCCACGTTGATAGGCTCAATCAGGCCCAATAGTAACTGAAATATTGAAAATTGAGCCTGTCCACCACCCAAAAAGTTGGTACTACGTAACTGGCCATATATGCATCTTTCATCATATGAAAATGGCGTTGACTGGATTTATTCGGATTGTTGGCGTAACGAGCTAATAGAGCTTTGAGAACTTCAAATCGAGTGATTCTGGTGAAATAGTCATTGGCATATCGAATTGAACTTGATCGTAGTGGATGGAGTCCTTTGGCACCTCAATCAGATATTTTCTTACTACAGAATTACGATCCGCTTTATTAGAAACACATACATACACACACAGTAAGATATATAACTTACCTAACATGGCCATCACTACTTTTTGCTCTGTCAAACTAAAGTTCATGCCAATACATTGTCTGGCGCCATTACCAAAAGGCAGATAGGCGAATCCTTCGTGCGAGTCATTCTCACCACCTGGTGCAAATCTCTCTGGAATGAACTCTTCAGGGTTGTGCCAGAGCTTTGGGTTGAAATGAAGTGATCCAATGTCAATGTTCAGTTGTGTGCCTTTTGGGATGTGTGTTCCGTTGATGACGAAATCCTCTGTTGCGTCTCTAGATATGATTCTATCCACAGGCCCGCTTCGACGAAGATTCTATAGTAGTAAAGTGTGAATGAGTGATGGTCGCGTTCATGGTGGCTGCTACAATTAAACTCACCTCTCTGATCACCAAATTCAAGTATTCCATCTTTTTCAAATCATCCATGGTAGGTACCACATCTACAGGATCGTTACCCAAGATACTTGTCACTTCCTCTCGCAATTTCTGTTGCACATCAGGATTCTTGGCTAAATTGTAGAGGCAGAGAGAGATAGCATTCGCTGTGGTATCATGGCCAGCCAAAAAGAAGATGGCAATATTTTGCTAATCGACAAAGGTTAGTTTTCAGGCATGCACCCTACATGGATTAGACATTGCATTTTACCCTTAACTGTATCGTCGTAGTCTTGGTGCCTTCCTCAATATCAGCTTCAATCATCATGGTGAGTAGGTCCTTTTCTTGGTCGCTGAGGTTCTGCATCTCCCCATTGAGGATTTTTTGTCGTTTTTCATCAGCCAAATCCTCCATCATGGATAAAAGTCTCCTTGTTGCTGCTTGGGTTTTCACAAATTTGGGAGAGATATGTTTCAAGAGGAAGCTAAACTTGATAAATAAGTTGGAGAGTGGATTAAAGATGTTGGACATAACAATGTGGTATGTCTCTGTCCATTGTTGCGGATCTCCTCTTAATGATTGAAAGTCAAAACCTAACCTCAGTAATGAGTATGTGCACATATAATCGCTTTTCGCTAATGGTATATGACTCACCAAACACGGCTAATCCCAAAGAATCCAAGGTAAAAGCCTTGATGTGCTTTGTAATCATCACCTTGTCTGGATTTTCATCAATCGCATCAAATAGATAGGGCATGACACCGCCAAATGTCTTGATAGGCTGAGATCGATGGAAAGCAGGATTCATGATCTGTACCAGCATTGTCAGTTTCTCGTCATGTAGTAACAATTCAATTGAGTACTTACTCGTCTTTGCTTTCTCCAAACATCTCCATTGGATACAGCAACATTCTCTTTACCCAGAAGCACTGCCACTGGTGTATTGTCTCCAGATTTACCAAAGAAATTATGCGTTTTGGGGAAATTATCTAGTGTCACAGCAAGCATTTTTAGTATTTCTGGATTATCCGGTGTGCAAATGACATGAACACCAATCGGTGCGTACCTGTCTTCATCAACACAACCTTGGCAGCGTTTGGATCTGCTACAAACAGATTCCAAGCAATGGGAGACCGTGCCTACACATAAATAAAATGAGATGCTGTCAATTAGATTGAGATGGGAGTCATGCCAGATACAAACCATGTAGAAACTATAGCCAGCATCCGTAATGGGATTAATGAGTCGCTTGATGCGATTTGGCACAGACTCAAGGTTCTTGAAGGAATTGAGGATAGCAAACGTAGAAACTCTTGGAAAGGAACGAAGATGTCTTGGCGGCAACGCAATAGTGGCATAAACATGTCTCAACAGGATACAAGCAATAGCAGCGCCAATGCAGGAGTATCTGTTCTTACGGTTTTGAAAGAAAGGAAGAAGTCTTTCAAGAACTGTATGGCAAGTTTGAATAGCTGTGTCGACAATCATGGTGATGTATGAATTGAAAATAAGAGAGAAAAGAAAGAAAGAGGGAAACAAGAAAGAAGCTTCTTTTTATATGGACCGATCATTTCACTGGGCATGAAGCCGACAGACGAAATTAAAAAATCCAGGTGTTTGGTTAGCTTTGTGGTCCTGAGAAACGTGCAACCTACTACATCATGCTGGGCATGTTGTTTTATCGTTTCTTTTCATTTCTTCCAGGAAAATCTACTACGATGCTGATTCACTTTAGCATTACCTATCGCATGTAAGTTTGTAGGCATCAGTGATGCCGCTATATCATAAAAAGCATCCTAGGCAGCTTAAACCTTCTTTACTGCTTGTGTTTAACCGTGTGGAGACAGCCAATCCGAGCAACTAGAACACGGCCGCCGTATATCCGCTTAATTGCAAAATATATCATTGGTGGATACAGATATGTGCAGACATTCATGATACAATGGTAAGAAGAACCGCGTAGCAGAAACGCTCAGATATACATACAGCAGACAGTGGTGTATTTTAGATCTGCAGTTTTCCTCTACAAGCTTTGTAAACATCATTTACATTCATGATTTGAGAGGGCATTGTCGATTTTGGTAGCCCCTATAGCAGCAAAAAACGAATAAAACTCAGACCAGATTCTTTTCTCAAAATGGTGATTTTTTGTTCTAAAATCCATTTCGATGATCTATTTTGCCTTGTTTGTCTAAATAAAATGTCAAAAATGGCTTATACATCCTTATGGTTTCTTAGAGTACTTTTCAAGGCCTATCTAATGGTACCAAATAAAACAGATGCTAAGAACAGATCTATTGAGTAATCTATGAGAATTTGAAATACCGTTTTCGGTGAAAATGTCGAAATTTTACATATAAAGGTATCACAGAAATCGATTTCCAGAGCTGCTTTGAGCCTGGAGGAATACTTTGATCTGATATGTACCATAGGAAAAGTCTTCATTTTCATGTTCAAAAACGCGATTGTTTGATTTTCGATGAAAACCATGAGGGGTACCTCATGCTTTTTGGTCCAATTTTGACCATCCCAAAAAAGTTGAGCAAAGGTACCAGCAAGTAACTGTTGAACGACAGCAGTTGTGTGGTGCTGTTCTGGCAGTTGAAAACAGCTTTTAACGCGAGAAAATACGGCTTAAATGCACGTAAATTTTGCTGTATTTTGCATACGTTTAGCTATTGAGAGAAGATTTCAGTGTACTGTATGAATGCAGACGAGTTATTCCTTTTGATACGGATAGAAGGCGCCCCAGAGGGACTATAATCATGGCTGTTAGATGATTTATACAGTGTTGACAATTGGAAAAAGGCTCAATATGCTAAAATTTTGGTATATATTGCTAGGCATGCTGTACATCCGCTTAATACCTTCGCAAGCCGGCCGCTCCCTTGATGCAAAACACTTGGCATGCCTTGCTGTATGCTGATCCTTTGAACGTAAATCACACATTTATACCACTGATTCATAATGTGCCGTATCGTGGTACTTTTTGCTCATATACAACTCACCAAAACAACTGCCTGTTTCTTTATTATTAGTCCAATGTACAGCATAATTTGGCTGTTGTGTTTAAGGCTCAATGTCTTTATCCTTGACAGGGGAATAAAAGCGGCCTCCTGAGATGGGATAGCGTAAGGAGTAAAGGGTGGCTTGAGAGCTTTTTTTTTTTAACTCATGGCCTGCTTCGTAATTAACGCCACCTCACTTCCTTCTCGTTCATCTCACCATGAAACTAAGAAACAGGAAAGAGTGGGTCCTAGGCAACATCAAACAAGAGGACCAAAAGCTCGGCATTGCTCTCGGCGACGCGTCTTCTTCCATCGTCAATAGGCCAACCATGAGTGGGGTCAATCTCAAGCAGGAAGATACAAAAGAACACGAGAAACTGCTAAAGCAGCGTCGTAAGTCAAACTATATGTTTATCATTTCTCAGACTCTAAAACTTTATCAGTTCTAAGCGAGTGCGGTAAAGCAGACTACTACTACCGCTGCGAGATGTGCAACGCAAAGATGGAGAGCCTTAGGTCTGTCTTGGAGCATCGTAAATCAGTTCACAACATTGACGCGAATAGGAGTACCAATCGCAGGAAGATCAAACATATTGACGAGGAACCTGATGTATATGATCCAAATTTCTATTGCAGATTATGCGAAAAAGGCTATCTCAGAATAGCAGATTATAGAGTACACTTACGAAATGCTCATTTTATGGCCCTGAAGCCATTGCCTATATGGAAACCACCACCAACAAACAGCAGTGTTCCTGATCCTGATGATCCAAATCTCTACTGCAAAGCGTGTAACCATAAGTACAAGTCTAAGCAGTACTACAAGAGCCATTGTCAATTCATACATGGACTAGCACCTACCGAATCTGACCACCCTCAATCTGTACCAGCTGCCATGAAAGATGTTTCTACTTACTGTCAACTCTGCGATAGATATTTTTCAACCAAGGAAAATTATTGCCAACATCGTTTGAATATACACAAAGTAATCGAAAGACCCACAAAGATACAAAAGCCAAAAGGCAGCAATACGGTGCCAGATGTTGATGACCCCAACTTTTACTGCCGTCCCTGTGATAAAACATTGGCGCACAAAAACAGCTTCAGGACGCATTTGAAGTTAGTGCACTCTATCTTTCAGTCAGCACCACGCAACAAAAGCAGCATCAAACCAGACATTGAAGACCCCAACAACTTTTGCCGTGCGTGCCAAAAGACATATCCTTCCAGACGCAAATATCGAGCACATCTTTGTCTGGTACACCACATGATATTGACACCACTAGCGAGCAATACCAACCTTAAAGAGCTGCCGGATCCACTCAACTCAGACTATTATTGCCGCGTATGCGCAAGGTACTACAAATCACGAAGGCAGTATCGTTTACATTGCAAGGCTGTTCATTATATGATTTTAAGCCATCACTCCATCTATAATCCCAAGGCAAAAATTGACATCAACAACCCCGAACGGTATTGCGCACAATGTGAGCGCTCGTACTCTTGCGCTGAAGTATTCCAAATACATTTGATGCGAATTCATAACATGTAACAATGTCCCTATTGAACGTTGTTTTAATGCAAAAAGCAAATCTTAGTATTATTACCTATCCAACAAGCAATAAAAGAAACAAGATCTAGTTTTAGTAGGAAAGTCAATGAAGCGTTTGTTACAGTCTTTGTGTTTGCATGAGATGGAGAAAGGCGAGCCTCCACTGTGTTCTCACCATATAGAATGCTAGCAAAAATAGAGGAGAGGAGGACCAGCTATTCAGGTACAGTGCAGATTGTATCACTTGTATCACTTTGCTATATACTCATCTTGAGCGCTCCCACCTTGTGATTTTCATCATCTAGAAGGTAAATCAGTGCAAGGGAAACTTGGTGTTTCAAAAAGATTGATATTGCTACGTTTATATATAAAAAAAACACATGTAAAACCAACAAAGCTGCCCTGATAAATGCTCCTCTTTGTTTCAAGACATCTCATCGTTGTTTGTTACTATATAAATCCAGGGCCTACTTGATAATGTCATCATCCTACTACTACGGCTACGGAGTTGGCACACAGCACACATTTTGGCTCCATTAAGAAAGAGGCTGATGCTTTTTTGTTCAATGTCATACAAAATCAGCATTTAAGTCTATTCATGGCTTTGCCTCCTAATAATAATAATAATAAAAATTGGAATTGCATACATCAAAGATTGGAATCTATGAGAGCAGCAGAGATTTTCATTATCCACACAAAAAAAAAGGCACCCAAGTTTTTGTGTATCAATTCTCAATCTTCCATTTCACAAACTCTCTCTCTCTTTCGCTCGCTCTCTCTTTCTTTCTCTAGTTAATTACCGTTTCCCAAGTCAGATGCTAAACATTTCAACATGCGTTTAATTAGATACATATGATTTCCTTGTCTCCATGTCAATTTTATTGGTTTACTTGGGCTAATTTATCTTGTGTCTGACTTGCCAAATATAAACAGTTTCCGTTTTGTTTTGGCAAGAAAGAAATGATGCCATTTGATAGTATATGTTGGCAACAATAAAAAAAAAAAAAAGTTCATTTTATTTGATAGAGTGATGGAGAAGAGGAAATGTACACACATATACAATACAGATACAAGAGAAAGACGACAAGAAAGACTAATGAAGCACAGCCCATTTCTTGACGGAAGAAGTAACATAGTCTTTGATGGTACAAGACTTTGCTACGACATGAACTTTGCTAGGAATCTTCTTGGTCAACACCTTGTAAGCACTGAATTGGAGCACAAAGAAATCGAGCTGACAACCACCCATGCTCCAGCCTTCATCATCGACGCGGACGCAGCCATTGTGTTTCTTGCCATCAGGTAAGACGAGGCCGTCCATTTCTTTAATGTAAAGCTTGGTGCCCTTCTTGATGTCGTTGGAGGCAACGCTGACCCAGGGGACCAATCGATTGCCATTGGAGCCTAATCCGTAAGGAGTCTTTCCACGATCTAATTTCATAAAGATGCTGTTGCCTGAATCCAAATTCACCATGGTGCCAGATTTGAGCAAGCCGGTGCCCTCCATTTGAAACTTCTCAAATGTAGTTTTGGAGACTTTGGCAATGGTCTTGCCCTTGCGATCCTTGATTTTCTTGGACTTGGATCCAGAGAGAGTGACGCTGTCGCCATTGTTGGTCATGTCCTTGTCACCTTCTTTAGGGATCCAATATTGAGTGATGCGAGCATTCTTTTTGTAGCAGCTGGAAATGCCTCGTTTGTCAAGAGGAGATGCCAGTGCCATTGAGCAGCATAGCATCAAGGCACAGATGGATAATAAGGTGGTGGAGATTGAAGCCTGCTTCATGATGTGTGTTTATATATAGAGAGAGTGGAAAGGGTGGGGTTGAAATGAAATGGAATGTGGTGCGGTCAACGCTTTTTCAGTTAGATGGAGGAATTGGGATGTTTTGATTACTAGAGTATAGATCAAAAACGGCCTTTTGTGCTTGGAGAAAAGGGGGGAGGGGGAGGTAGAAGAGAGGTAGAAAATATAAAGAGAAGAAGAGAGAAAACGGAAACAATGGTAGGCTCTTTTTATATACATGGAAGTTCTTGACATCAAATTTCCAGTTGGGAAAAGGAGATAATATATGCTTGTGTATCATTATCATTTAGCAGAAAAAGGCTAACTGGTATTACTATTATTACCATCAAATCTGTCTAAATGAATGCGCTCAATAAAAGAAAAAGAATTCCATGCCTGTCATACACAGCATGACACTTGCAATCATATAATGAAAGGCTAATTTAGGCATGGTGAAAAGGGCTTGTATATATTGTCAACATTGCTGCTGGTGTCAGCTTATAGCTAGCACCTTCAGATCCCACATAAAATGTCCCTCCACCCATCGTATGTAAACAGAAAACAATACTGGGTAATGTGCTACAATAAAGCTTAGCTGGCGTCTTGTATCACAACAGTAACCGGAATAGAGACTAAGGTATTATCCCCTTCTTCCACCCCCATTTTCGATCGCACTCCTTTCAAATAAAGCACCATATACGTTCTTGCTCTTCCTTCCGTTTCAATCCAATATAAATAAACAATATTCTTTTTTTTTTTGCTTTAGTTTATTATTTGCTTAAAGTACACACTGTAAAAAAAGGATTTGGGATGGAAAAGGGATGGGTTGCGTGGAGAGAGAGAGAGATGATTACTTGTTTTCTTGCTCTTGTTCCTTTTCCTTTAATAACTTTTGTTGATATTCTTCGCGAGCACGATCTTGCCATCTATGTTGTTCAGCAATTTGATGTATTTTGAATCCAAAGATGCGAGGTTCATAACGTTCGGTTGACTTGGTTGGCAAGTAGTTGGGGTGGACCTGGAATAGCATGTGTGGAAATGAGGTGCCAAAGTAAGCACCGTCAATGGAAGCATGGCGGGATGATTTGGGGTTGTAAATGTCCTCGCAGCGAGGGCAGTATAGTTTGACAGTTTTGGTTACTGGAATATCAGATAAGCCAACAGGAAGCAGCGATTGCATATTACAGAGCACACGAGGACAACGACCAAATTCTGCCTTTTTGTATTTATCCAGCTAGAAATCCAGAAATTCATGGTTTAGCATCGCTTGCATCGAAACTCCCAGTAGACACACTAATTACCATCTTTGCCAATCCACGGGTCGTAATGACGAAACGCGCATGAATCAGCCCATACAAATGACGGGCAGCTCTTTCAATCTGGTCTCTTGCCTTTTCGTCAAATCGCTCCTCATCCAAGTTATCGGTAATCATGTCCAATGCTTCAGCATAATATTGCTGCACTTCCAGGTTTAATCCAGTCAAATTGAAACGATCCAAGATGTATTCCTCGTCAATCTCGCAATAGTATTCGTTTCCTTTTGTCTCCAGAAACCAATCAATCCAATATTTAGCGTAATCGCTGTCAGATCCACTGCTCATATCATCCACTATGTAAAAAAATGTGTGTTTAGTGTCTATTCTCTCGGCGCCTCTTGCTCTTGTGGTTTTACTTTTCTGCTTTTTTCTATTATTTGCTGTCGTTGTAGACTTGGTAAAGTCTTGTGTTTCTTCCTTTACTCTAAAGGACGATGATCACGTTGGATTAGAAAAAAAGAAAAAGACGCAAAAAGAAAATGAAAATATTTTCCCTCTTGCCGAAAAAAACAGAGTCATAAACACCCATCTTGCACTCCATCTCAATATCCCTACTACTACTCACCTTTTCAGTTTGAAGGATTTGCCTTTTGGTCTAGCACCCGCACGAAATGTTGCAAAATTCGAGCAGAAATTGTATAGAAAGAGAGAGAGAGAGTATACAAAAAAAAAAAGACTAAAAAAAGATGATGATACAAATGTTGTGAAAATAGAGGGCAAGCCACCAGACCTACAAACTCAATAACCCATTTGGGACATTTGTTGTTTGTTCAGTGACATCAGCTTACACACAGACACACACACTCTTGTAAATATCTACCCACATTAGGATGCCTAATAGCAGCCTTTAAATATGCATTTTATTGTGGATTGGGATGTGCATCATCCCTATAAGGCGCTGTCTTGTTTGTTGATCCCGTAGTAGGCTCATCATCACTGTCAGACCCGATAGCGGCAGTAGTATCATGGGATTGTAACTGTCCGAAATCCTCTTGCTCCTCATCATCGTCATCATCATCATCGGATCGTCTCGATATACGCAGGGCATTTTGATTATCAATCACCTCTGCATCTCCTTCATCTTCTACATCGCTATAATGACTCAGCAATCCTTCTTCCTCGGCTCCCAAATCATGAAATCCTCTTTCTCTTCTTGCGCCTCTGTCTACTAACGGGAAGCTGAATCTGTTGGGTATAAGGCGGTTGGCTCGCTTCAGACAAAAGCACATGCCTACACCCATGACGATGAGTACAACATACTGGATTGATATGAGTTTTATGTCTCTCGGCTGTCCATGACGGTGGATGACTTACGAGAAAGATGGTTGCAGGCCAATCAAAGTCATCAGGAGGCGAACGTTTCAAAAGTATGTCTACAAGTCAATGCTTCCCGTAAATACTGTATATTCCACAACGGGCTTCTCATCTTTACCTGACATATATATTAGATAACTAGATGGTATGGATGAAAGGGAGGAAAAGAAAAAAAGAAGCAGGAATTCTGAACAGGTCACATTGGAAGCAGCCAACATCCCGCTTGGTTTGTACACGGAAAAAATCATGCAAATCTATGCACTGAAATGTTGTGATTGAAAATGTTGCCTTGAATACGAGTTGTCTAAAAAGACGAGATTAACGCTTCAAGATTTAGATACTCACGTCAAATGAACGATTATTAAAAGCCAAGTGTGGGCAGGCACAGATTATTGGATTGATAGTACAGGCGAGCTAGTAGACAATAGAGATGGATAGCAATACGGAGATAAGAATGCAGTATTTAATGAGTAAACCAGGCTCATGGTTCTTTACAAAGCAAACAAAATGGGGTAGACGTGCGAAGCTCATAGTGAGGCATCTTATTATCAGCGACAAAGACGCGAAAAAGAGATCAAGACAATCATTACATCCTACTAGCAAAGCATTGTCTCACATTAATAGCAGCATTTTTACAGCAACCAGCAGGCAGCCAGCAGCAAAAAAAAACACGTTAAACCCCCGCTTGACAAAAACATTCACCATGATCAAATTCGCGAACAATTCGACATCAAATTACCTTTAATCAAGGAATTCTTCATAAACAGCATAGCAAGTCTACTTGACATATTAAGCACTATAAAACCAGCTTTAAATTCTCTATCGAATGGTACCAAAAACTTTTTTACGTTTCACCAAAAATATTTCCTAAATTGGGAAAAATAAAAAAAGCTTAAATAGCAGAAAAATCGAGTTTTGTACTAATGAACACTGGATATTTTGCTTTCACATGCAAGATTGGGCTCGTAGGTCTCTAATTTACTTATACATGTCATAGTAAAAAACGTCGTTTTTGGGCCCAAAAACGCGATCGTTTGATTTTTGCAAAAATCCATGAGGGGTACCTCATGGAAAAACGAAGGATTTTGGTCAAAAATTTTCGACCCCAAAAAAATGGATTTAATGCCACAGCAAGCAAGTATTGATCGAAAGCAATCGTTTGGTGCCATTCTGGCGGCCTAAAACGGCCTGTAAAGCGAGATATAAGCTGTTTAATATCGTTAGTTTACGCTGTGATTTGGCGTATTATAGTCTTGAAAATGATGGAATTGGTATATACCGTGCAGCCAGAGTGCCATGGATTGTCTGATCTGATGCTAGTTTATCAGATCAAGCGGTTCCTCGCAATCAGATGCAACCCCCTGAAACTTTATTCAAGAGAATTGGCATCAAATGTTGCCATCCTTGAGCCCACAAAATGCCATCCAACAGATCCATATAGCATGGCAAAAGAGATACGCATGTATCCAATGATTCTATTGCAATCTCCTACAAATGCCATATATGGATACACGCCAATGGAGTGATGGAGAGGCGATTTGTCAGTGCGCAGTGATAATGGCCATTGCTGTAAATGGCAAGGCAAAATGAATAACCGATCAACCCCCCTCCCCCCTTGCCTGATGTAATGCCTGCCTGCCTGCCCTTTTTTTTTTCTTTTTCTTTCCTGTTCTTTTCTTACATTGCCCCCCTTTCTACAACATGTCAAAATTCCATCTACTCAAGAAATCGCTGCTGAAACCCAACGGGATATTCAACATATACAACACACCCAAGAAACGCAAGAACTTCCTGCTTGCACCACCTGTGTTTGCGTACAGCATCGATCGTCGTGAAGTAGCCACCTTGCCACAAAAGAAATCCATCTTGGCCACAGATTTGCTGCTGACCAACAGCAGCACCTGTCATGCTGGCACGCACACTACACCCAAGCTGTTTCATCATCGCACCCATCTCTACATGAGCAGACAGTTTCGTCAGTATGTCACATCACAAAACCAACACAAGCACATCACCAAGGCAGAGCTGTTGGCACAGGCTCGAGGGTTCTTTGATAGACTCAAGATCCGTATCAAATACCCATTGATGAGACAGATTCGGCCGTGGACATTGAACGATGCTACCGCCTTGTTTTCTTGGTTGTTTCTCGGGCATACAGTGTGGTTGTTGGCGGGTACAACAAGTTTTGTGAGTTTGATACTGTGGCTGGCCAATTCACTGCAATTTCAAGGTTTGTTTTTTACTAGTAGTAGAGAATGCGATTGTAGCTCAACTCACACTCAAACACTGTAGAATGGATTGCTTATCGTATTGGAAAATACCTCACATCAGCCACAGGAGCCACTGTGGTGTTTGATTCTGCCATTCTGCCCAACTGGAAAGACGGCAAAATCAGGTTCAACAATGTCAGAATCTATCGCATGCCTCGCTCAGAGTACGAAAAGTTTGAGCGTCATGCCGCCTTGTTAGAGACCGGTCAAGAAATTCCTGCCGACGAAATCACGATACAAGACGACGATGATCCATTAGCGGGCGTGGAACTGGACGACGATGAAAAGGACAATGAGGTGCTGAAAAAGTGGATGTGGTATGATCTGGTCATTGACCGAGTGGAAGTGACGCTCAGCTTGATTCGCTGGATGGACGGAAAGGGCCTGGTGCAGAGTGCGGATGTGCAAGGCGTGCGTGGCGTTGTGGACCGACGCCATGTGCGTTGGGATCCAGATGTGCCGTATGATCCCGTCGCTTCCAGACATCAATATACGCCTGGTGATTTTGAGCTGGAGAAGCTGACTGTAGAAGACTTGCTGGTTACTGTGTATCAACCACATGGATTTAGACCCTACCCCATCTCTATTTTCCAGGCGCAATTGGACAGATTTAGAAAGCAATGGTATAGTGTGCTATGACATGTATTATGGCGCGCAGTGTGTAGACTGACTCTTCTGAGAATAGGCTGTTTTATGATTTGTTGTGTGCTACATCGATTATTGGTGCCTTTGATAAGTGTCTGTTTAGTGTGCATTCGCCTCAGCTGGAAAAGAGTGTGCTGGAACAATCAGGACACATTGATTCTCAAAAGACCGGATTCCGAAGCCATGATATCTATCATTATTACCCCTTCAAGAAGCCGGATCCCAATGGCGTGGTGGTAGGCGGTGAGTCTACTCGATTTGGTGTATTGACAGACAATGACATGCGAAAGCAAGGCTATAAAAGAAAGGTAAGGGGAAGCTATGCCTGCTTGACACAGCGAGGCATCTACTGATCTATTCTCTACTATAGTCTCGCTTGAGAATCGATGGCGTCAATATAGATCATATCAATCGAGGTGTGGAGGGACCTCCTGGATGGATCACCTCAGGCACAGTGGATATTTCTGCAGATATTTACATTCCTCAAGAAGCAGTCGAAGCCGATTCCACTGAACTGCTGCGACAATTGGTCTATGAACTTACAGATCGCATTGAGCTTTCACAGCCCGTGATTCTCGGTGCAGGCAATGGAGAAGAGATCTTGGTGGTGGGAGGCCAACGTGAAGAGAAGCCCAAGAAAAAGAAGGAAGAAGACACCAACGCCAAAAAGTTTGTCATGGACATGGATTTCAGATTCAAGGACACCAAGGCCTCTGTGCCACTCAAGACTCCTGAGCTCAGTTACCTCAACAGCGCCATGGTTCGTCCTGTGGTAGGCTACATTTCGCGCAACAAGGCCATTGTCCCCATCAAGATTCGTTTGGTCATGGATCTCAGTAACTTTGATGGATCGTGGACCTTGTATGACTCGACCTTGGCCGAGCGCATGGGCGAGAAATTGGGCCAAGGGTTTGTGGATCTGACCTTGGATCAACAGGAACGCAATAGACGATTGAAGCGTATTGGGTTCTGGAGTATCAAGGAAATGTCGAGAAATTTGATCAGTATTCATGAGCTTATGCGTGGTACCTCTAGAGGATTCTGGAGTTACTTGGGCACTGGCACCGCTTAGACCTTTATTTTTTTTTCACTATATGATACCCCCCCCCTCTCTTATTTATTCACCCAGCTCCTCTCTTTCTTTTGTATATATATATTTAATTCCTTATGGACATCGCTCTTTACCCTTTCTTGAAGCTTCCATTACAAAAGTATTAAACTAATAAAAAATGATTTAATAACCATACCCACACTTTGGAGAAAAAGAAGACCTTACCCTGATTAAATCGAGCTCCACCGACTTCAATGGCTTGATATTCTTCCAATTGTACTTTGTCTCTGCTGGCACCCAATCCATACTTCGATCCTTGCTTTGCTTGAGTTGCTGATGGGGATGTCCACCTTGTATCTTTTCAATAGACAAGGAAAATGTTCTCGTGTCAGATAGGGTGGTGCTGTGTTTGTTTGAAAACTGGTATGTGTTGAGCTTGATTAAACAGGCTCGCAGGTATTGCTCTAGATCAGCCAATGTAAACGAGGATTCGCTCTGAAGAATGGCATCTGCTGGAATGTTTGCATCATGTAATAGCGACCTGATCTCCAGCACAAACTTTTCAACGGGTCTATCGACATCTTCCATGACAGTCAATGCAATGAATCGCACATCTCCCTATAAAACTAATTAGCATGCCTATTAGTGGCATGATAGTCCTTTTGGAGACTACCTACTTTTTCGAGTAGAGGTTGGCATGATTGAACAAAATCAGCTATATAAGCCTGTACTTGTGGATGCAAGGCAATATGTACAGGCACCTGAAACTTCTTTTGCTGTTTAAAGATGGCTTTGGGGTACAATTCGCATTTAAAAAGCAACTGATGAAGCCATGTCTCCACTATATTCGTTGGTCTGCGTTAGATTCAATTCAAACCTTTCAATACAAGATGCTACAAGTTTACAGAATTCGCAGGTCAAGGTAATGATATCTATACTCCATGTTGAGTTTCTTGCATGCGAATATGCATTCCTGGGCTAAATTGCTCAATTTACCTTTACGAATCATGGTGTGCTATGTGTACGAGGCCAAAAGAAGACTGAAATTGAAAAAAAAAGCCATTCCCAGGGTTGCAAATTCTTATAAATACCAATAAAAAAAATTTTCATCATGTTTCTCCCTTGTCCTTTCATTCAAAGACATCAAATTTTGTTAAACAAAAATACTATCATGTTGTTGAAGGACGTCAAAGTAGAAGCTATTGATCAAAGTGTCTCTATGCTTATTAAAAAAGAACCTTGCAACAATGACCCTGTCGTCGGCTTGGCTTCTAATCAAACGAAAAGTCCTGTTGCGATGAGACATGTTATCCATCAGCAGGCTGGTGCCTACGAAATGAACTCTGCTTTTGTGCCCGCGAAGGAGCCAAAGGGAGCGGTTATTGGAGGTTTGAACCAAGCAAATGGCTTTAGTAGTAGTGGGAGTAGTACTGTACCGCAGTTACATCCTCGAGATCCACGTCGAAGACCTAGGGCCAGCGTGCCAGCTTCTTCAGTGAGATCCGCTACGAGCAACATGCCTTCATTAGCTAGTAACCCTAGTAATGCGGCCATGAACGAAAGCCCTGTTGTAGTCCAGCAGGCAGCAAAAAGACCTGATGTAGTTCAGCAGGCAACGAAAAGACCTGTTGTAGTTCAGCAGGCAACGAAAAGCCCTGGTATAGTTGGCCAGGCAGCAAAGATTGCAACATCTAGTCCCTTCGATCCATCATCTCACGAGGAGAACTCTGATAGAAGAGGGTGGGGTAGCTCTGTTGGCAATAGTGAAGCTAGAAGTCTTGCTAGTGGGATAGTGCCCTCTAATAAGCAGGCTGATGCAGTAGTGTTTGGTAGAGTTTCTTTGAGAACTGCTGCTGATCATGATGAAGGACCTGTTGTTAAAATTGAAAGTAGCAATGAACAGCAGGCTAGTAGTGCTTTGGATGGCAGCTATAGTTTGTCTGGGGATAATACCTCTAGTAGCAATAGTAGTGCATCATCTTCCTCCGTTACTGTCAATGGTGCTGCTGTACATGATGGTGATTGTAGTACTAAACCCATCATGCTCAGTGAAGCTACTACTACTACCACTCCCAAGAAAACTAGTAATAACAAGAAGCTAGTGTCTATTGCTGAGTACCGTGCTAGCCGAAGAGAACGATTTTCATCTGAAAAGGTGTACACCACCAGTATTCCTCCTTATGATGGTCCATCCACATCGCCTCGTCAACAGGCTGCTGCTGCTGCCGCTACTACTACTACGACTGCAGCTACTATTACTGCGGCTACTACTACTGCCGCCACTACTCGTATTCCTACTACTACTGCTACTACTGCTACCGCTACTACTCGTATTCCTGCAACTACTGCTGCTGCTACTACTCCTATTCCTACTACTACTGCTACTGCTACTGTTGCTACTCCTACTCCTACTACTCCTACTACTACTACTACCGTTTCTACCTCTGTCAAACGTGCTGCTGAGACTTCCGTCGATGAATTACGTCAAGAGCAAAATGCACCACTGCAAACCACTGACGATAAAAACGTGGTTGCCATGGAGACCATGTTGAGCAACCTCAAGGGCAAATTGGTAACCCTGGCAATGGGCCTCAGCACCTCATCACAGCACAATGCACAAAAACTGAGTGATGCCTTTTCTGCCACGACCACAAAAATCAACTACCTCAAGCGCACCATTGCCACCCTCAAGAAGGACACAACGCCTGCTGCTGTAACCTCGTCCCGCTTTGATGAAGACTACAAGAAACTGAACCTGATGATGCGCCTGGTGCCTTATTTCCAATGGGAAGGTAATGTCACCCGTGCTGGTGACAAGGTGTTCAACACCATCTATGCTTGCTTGAGACAAGTGGACCGTGCTGCGCGAGACATAGAATTTGATATGGAACGCCGGTGGAACTTGTTGATCCCTCCCATGTTGAGTTCATCTATGCTTTGCTGGCTGGACGGGCTGTTGATCAAAAAGCCTCAATTGACCTGGTCTGAATTCAAGAACAGTTTGTTGCTAGAATACGAGATGTACAAGCCCAAGGCCATCAAAGAGTTGACATTGGTCCATTTCAATGACCAAGCCGAATCCATGGATAGCTTTGTCAAGCGATTTATCAGATACCTCGAGTATGCCAAGGTGTCTGACGATGTTGGTGCTGCCTACTTTGAGTCTGCTTTGCCCACCCTGGACCAACGTACCCAGTTTTTCCGCTTTTATCAACATTTCAAAGAGGACCAGCGTTTACAAGGAACGCACGCCATTTACCGTGTCATTGACCTCTTTCGACAACTACATAATCTAGGCTGTGACCACAAGGAAGCCAACAATAATTCTCCTTCACCGGCTCCTCGACCTCAATCCTACAAATTGCACCATCAGCATGGCGTGCTTCCACCATCACCACCACAACAAAGAAGTGTCTCTCCCAAGGTGGAAGACATTCAACTGCCACAACAACATCAACAAGCCAAGGCGAAAAAGCAAAAATTCAACCACCACCACCACCACCACCAAAAGAAACCTCACCTTCACTGTATGTTCCATCCAAAAGCCAACTCCCACTTGACCCAAAACTGTAGAAACAATCCGCTTAATTCATCACAGTAGTAGTAAAGATCTGAAAAAAAAGCCCATAATAAATGAATTTCCAATATAACGTGTTGTGTTGTATGTTGTGTGTGCGACAGACTTGCTTGCTTTATTATAACGTAGTATATTTGGCAGCAATCAAGTATGTGTAGTGATAGAGGAAGGTGTAGTAGTAGTAGTAGTGGTCGTTGGCCATGAGGATGTATCTGTCAGTAACTCTTCGGAATCATTGACAATCACCACACTCATATCGTCGTCATCTCCCTGCACAGATGATGCCTCTGATCCACTTCGCTGTCGACCGGCTTTGGAAGCAGGTGTATCCACCAACAAGAGCTTCTTGTCAATCAGAGGAGGTCGCGTGTTGTGTGGCATGACGGGGTTGCTCTGACTTCGACGACGCATGATGCGGTCCATTTCCACTGCTTTATCCGAGGCTGTCTTGACGTTTTTACTGTCCATGAACGGGACGCCTTCAATGAAGGACTTGGGAAAGGAAAAGGAAGGTAGTTGCGGTGTAGAATCGTTGCTCTTTCCATCGTCATCGTCATCATCATCATCATTATCGTCATCTTGATGTGCTTGTGCACCGCCATTGGAGGTAGCCACGCTTTCACAATCACTCATGGCACTATGCAGATGACTTGCTGAATTGGTGAGATCGCTGATACCGGACGAGGATTCCAGTAACATGTGGTGTGAGGAAGATGTGGTGCTTGAGCTGGTCGTCACGGGCGAGGGTTCATCAGAAGGAGGTGCTGTGAAGACTAGATTGGATAGTTTCTTGATACTCTCCTTCTTGTTGCCTGCTGCTGTACCTCCCACAGGCAATGTCATTGCATTGTTGCTAGCTGTATTGTTGTGAGAAGCTGTAAATGTGTACAAGTGAGATGGTAAAGGAAGTGACATTTTTCTCTGCTGCTGTTGCTGCTGTTGCTGTTGTTGCTGTTGTGATGCACACCAAGAAAGCTCACATTCCAAATAGTCTCGATAACACTGTAACCGTTGCAACTCGATCCGCTTCGTCTTGAGCTTTTTGCCTACCGTATCTGCAAACAGCAGGATTCTGTCTTTTGTCGCTTTTTGACAGGGAATCAGGGCCATGAGATTTCGACGCAACTGCAGCTCTCGATCCAGTAATTTCACTTGCTCGTCGATGCGGTGTGTGAGCTCAATCACCTTTTCTCGCGCCTTTTCTTCCCGTTTCAATCGATCCGCATTGTATTTGGTAGTATCTACGGAGCGTGTGGACTCGTTGTGGTTGCTATTAGGTCGCTTGGTGGGCCGCATGCGCACGCCTGTTGTCTTGAGCGTCGCTGCGTAATTGATCTTGAGCATCCAGTCTTCCATGTCTTGATCGTCTTCGGCTCGCAACAAGAACTGCTGCCCATCGCCTGTGATCAGCCGAAAGACATGTGGGTATTTTGTATACGTTTCATCGCATATACAAATGGCATACGAGAGTGATACAATCTGAACGGGTCTGAGAAAGGCGTTGGTGGGTATATTTTGCTGCTGCTGTTGTTGAGAAGAAGGATACATGGAGGCGAGTGAAGTAACCGTGCTGAGATTGGAAGAAGACGAGCAAGTGGTGTCTCCTGCTGCTGCTGCTGCTGCCAAGGATGAAAATGCCGGGAAACTGTTGTTTCTGCGTGGCGCCATGGGTTCGTCCTGTTCTTGGTCCTCTCGATGATCCAACCAGGTCTGAAAGGACGAGATGTCTGCGAAAAAGATGATTTGGCTCCCACTGAGTATGCATCCAAAGGGCCGCCATCCTCGCGCGGTTGCCTTTTTCCCGCCCTGTGTGAGGTCGTACTTTCGATCCAGAATGCCTGCCTTGGTCACTCGGATGGTGAATGTGTTGGTGTTGGTGTCTGATCCTCCATATCGACTTCGAACGCCTGCCAAGCACAGTGATTTGGCTCGCAGGATGGAGAAATGAACTTCCATAATAGGAATCGGCTTGAGGGTCCGTTTGTAACTAAAGGTGTTTTCGGCAGGCATTAATTGCTCTAATTTCTGGCCTAGATCAGCCAACAGGGCCTGTTCCAAGTGTGTGAGTGAGTGGCTCTGGATTCAAACCACTTGCAAGACTCTGCAACTTACTGACTGGGTATTTGCATTGGCATCACTACTGCTGCTGCTGCTGCCGCTCTTTAGTTTTGAAAACCACGAATTGGATCGCTCTGCCGCTGGTGCTGTTGCTGCTCTTGCGCTGGATTCCTTGTGTCCATCTGCATAGGTGAATTCTGACATGACGATATTGTCGTACATGACATCCAGTATCTCGTGAGGCACGCCCTCGCCGCCCTCAATGATCTTGGTGCGCATGATAAATGTGTCCTTGTTCATCTTTTGCTTGACGTTCTTGTTGTGAGCGTCCGTGTGCAGTAGCAGGATGGAAAATGCAACTGCATACACGACGTCTGGGTTATCCACTAGGCTCGGGTTGCATTCGTAATATCGCTTGGCAAAGTCCTCCATGGCACGATCAATCTGCTGTGCTTCCTTGGGCAGTAATACTTTGGCCAGCAGCTTTCTAGTGTGTTGTGGGCCATGTAAATTTTCCGTCCGTCTTTATCGCCAGTAGTACACGTTACCTCAGTGATGCGTCAATGGATTCGCCACAGAAATCAAATTGCTGTACTCGAGACGCGAAGCTGGGCTCCTTTGTCATTTTATCGCTAGGACCTGCCATGCGTCTTGGTTGCTATATCACACAATAAACCCGGGAATAAGTTGTAGAAAAAAAGGAGAAGAGCGCTATGCTTGTCGAATTGGCTATTTATAGCAGGATATCAAAGAGATGGGACAGGATAAAAAGGAGGTATATGTGTATATCCAGAAGAGAGCGAGAATTGGGTATATGGATCCCAGTAGCAATGTATATAAAGTGGAAAGAAAGAGGGGGGAAAAGAAAAAAGGCCACTTGTTTGTATTAAACACATGTGCTGTGCTGTAAGTATCACTACAAACCATCATCAGGCATTGGAGCTCAGCCTCTCTCTAGTAGTACCGTATTCTGGACCCTTGGGGCCATTTTTCTTTACCTTTTTTTACTAGCTCTTTTCATGTCAAACAAGAATCAATACATTGATCCAACAGGCCGTATGGCTGAGAGTACCATGCGTATTCAGGATCTCCATCAAGCTGAAAAGGTAGGGTGTATAGCAGAGCGCAGCATGTGGTGCTATAAGCTAAACTGATGGACACAAAAATGACGATAGAAACTCGTGTTGTTGATCGAAACCGCTGCCGAAGCATTATCCATCCTCTCGGATGAAGCGCCCAGCGGCGTGGATACCGATCAATTTGTGCGCGAACGAGCCATGTCGTTTCGAGAACTAGCGTCCAGATATTTCTCCCTGGTCAATGTACAGTGGTGCTTGCGTATGTCCTGCTTACATGACTCATCCTTGTATAATTAGGACATCCAATTCGCACTAAGAAGCCATACTCGCTATCTCACAAAAGAAGCCAGCATTGCATCATCGGCCAACAAGATTATACCCTTCAGAACATCCGTCATGAGCCAGCACAAGGAACTGGAAATTTGGACAGCTGCTATTGATACCATCAGTCAACGCATTGCAGAAATCAAAAAAGTAGCACAAGAACAACAGCAATAATATGACTTTTTTTAATCGAGAAATCGCTCAAACTGCAATTCATCAGGCAGATACGTCTGCTCGACGGGTCCTTGATAGTCTGGATTGTACTTGTAGCCTTGACCGTATCCCAACCCCTATGACAAAAGCCCTACGATGAGCACACACATGTACATTGAATAAAACCACACACACAGTACCTTCATCAATGAAGTAGGTGCATTGCGAATATGCATTGGCACGGGATACGCTGGATTGTTTTGAATCGTCTGCTTGACCAGATTATACGCCTTGTAACTTCGCACACTCTTCTTGGTCTCGGCCAGATGCACCACCAGATGCGCCAAGATTGTATCGCATTCAGGCATGCCAATCTTTTCACAGGCCGTGTACGCTGCCATGGCGAGCGGCAGTGCTGTGTTGTCCGCCAATCCGATATCTTCACTGGCACAGCGTACCAAACGACGCGCAATGTAGAGCGGATCCTCGCCTGCTACCAACATTCTGCCCAGCCAGTACAAGGCGGCATCAGCATCACTGCCTCGGATGCTCTTGTGAAGGGCGCTGATGATGTCGTAATGCTGATCTCCGTTGCGATCATACAGTAAATGCGATTTTTGAAAGGCTCCCTTGACGGTATCAATCTCCAATGGGTGGTGTTTGGACGGCAATAAGCTGACGGCAATTTCCAAGGTGTTTAAGGCAGTTCTTGCTACTCAATGTGTGAATCGTCTTGTTTTCCTACTCTCAAAACTAAATGTTTACCATCACCATCACTGTATACAGCCAATTGCTTCAAGGCTTCCTTGTCCTTTGTAGCATCTACTTGTGTGTCTTCTCCTCGCCACTGTTGCAATCCTCGAGTCAATATAGATTCAATCTGATCTTGATCCAGTCGTTTCAGCACAAACACCTTGCATCTTGACAACAGAGCAGAATTCACCTTGAAACTTTTTTGCCATGGAGCATATGAGCAATCTATACGACAACACAGCACCCCTTTTCTCTCTATTTTACCTTGGATTCTCGGTGGTAGCACCTATCAAATGGATGGTACCAAGCTCCACATAGGGCAAAAACAAATCCTGCTGTGTCTTTGTAAATCGATGAATTTCATCAATAAACACAAACGTCTTTTGTCCCGTCAACATCAAATGGCCCTTGGCATCCTCAAACGCCTTTTTGACATCGGCTGTGCCATGGCTGGTGGCACTCAGTTCCACAAATCGAGATTCCGTCATTTTGGATATAATACGAGCAATGGTGGTTTTTCCACAGCCAGGTGGTCCCCACAACACCATGGATGGTATACGGTCATGGTCAATCAGCTTTTTCAATATGCCATCCGGTCCCAACAGTTCCTCTTGGCCCACAAAGTCTTGCAAACTGACAGGTCGAACGCGAGCTGCTAAGGGCATTGAATTGAATACAGCGTCTGCTCGCTTGCTACGCTTAATTGGTTGGGCGGGTGGTGGTGAGGAAGAGGACGAGGACGAGGTAGTGGCGATAGTGGTGGTAGTGTCTGAAGGTTGCTGTCTTTTGATGCCTCCAAATGTTGGCATGGGCCTTGATTTCAAAGAGGATGATGCTGATGATGTTGATTTAGGCGGTTGCTGCTGTGCTTTAGGTGCAAATAATGGTGCTATACGAACAGGCGGCGATGTGCTTGTTTTTGATGCTGCCATGTCGTTATTACGAGCACCTTGGATGTTTGTCTTCTTTTCATTGTTGGCACTTGTAATCTCGAGCTTTGGAAAGTCATCGTCAATCTCCATATTGGTACTGGGTTGTTTTTGAAGGGGGCTGGATGATGGTTCAGGGCACTTTGCATCAAGGTGTGCGTTGATCTTGGTGGCTACCACCCATTGATGACAGATGGGACATTCCACTGCGAGGAAAATGTGAGCCGAGTACCTGTTTAGTCAAAGGGTTGTTTAAAGATGCATACCTTTGTTTATATGAGAGGACATGTGTCGTATGGTATATGTTGTAAAAGAAAAAAAGAGAGAGAAGAGAGAAGAATGTTGCTTGCCTCGAAACTGAAACTGCGAAAACGCCACTCTTCTATAGTACAATAGACATGGCATACAGCCGAGTTTCAAAATGATGGTGCCTACTAGTACTGATGATTTATTTCGTGCAAAAGATGAAAATGTGCAAACCACCCTCAGGGCTGTTCAATGATTAACGTGGTAAATCTTACTTTAATCTTCTTGACGTTGTAGCAATAAATTACGATTTTAGCAATATGATCTGGGTCTTGTAGCAAATCTGCCTCGTTGTCGTCGTCGTCGCCATCATCATCATCCGACTCGAAATCCTCTTGAGTAGGAAGCTCCAAGTTGCTACCTACGCCTATTCCATGATACGAGGTACTCGAGTTGGTACAGACTGCGACGATAAAGCGAATCGCACAATTACAGTCAATCTTGATCTCGCCAAATGTTGTATAATGCATTCGAATTACATAATCATGGCGGTCTCCGTCGATGTCGAAATAGCTAAATTCAGGTGCGATCCATGTCTCAATATGCTGAACGCGTTGCGACAATTGGAAAAAGACGGGGAGTCTTGTAAAGTTGCCTAGCTGCAGATGATTCAGTGATAGCTTGGGCATTCCTAGATTGCGGATGGGCTCCAGCGTGTCGATGCCAGAATACGAGGCGATCAAAGACGTGAGCGAGGGCAACAGTATGAGGGCAATGCACACCGCCGTTCCTTGATCGGAACAAGCTTCAAATTCATGATCGTGCAAGGCAAGTATCTCTTCATTGGAATGGCAAATCTCCAGTTCCAAAACGTCCGCATTCAGGGCTTCACATACAATCGCTACAGAGGCCGCCAGTCCATTTGTATTCATGGTCAAGCTCAAGCAGGCTTGCCCTCGATTACTACTACCACCGCCTTGAGGTTCAGCCAAGCATGTGAGAGAAACATCAATGTCTTCACTCTCGAAATTCAACCTGCTACAGATCTTCAAGTGCGTGATGTGAAAGTAGTATGGGAGGTCCGTCATTATATCGTTCAAGCGCCAGCTGGGAATGTGCAAATCTTGGATTGAATAGTGTGGCAGTGTTATCAAATACGCAAAGAAATCTAGCAGAAGACAGGGATTTTTTTGACATGTCATCTGCAGATCTGATACGCGGTCAAACTTGTATGCAATGTATTCCAGGTCTTCATTGTTCAAATCCATAATGTCGAGACGCAGCAACTTCAACGGTGTATGACGCACAACAGTTGTTGAGTCTTCCCATTGCAGATCCTGGCGATACGACTTGGCCTCTACAGTAATGGATAGTGCAGTGACATTGGGCCCTATTTGTTGGATCCATGGATCCATTTCTTGAAAACCACAGTAATAGGCGATATGGAGCTCCAGCGAAGTCAGCCAAGCAAAATCTTGCAATCTATCAAACAATCCAACAAAATGCCGGGAGAGGCGGCTGTCATCGCGGTATTCAGTGGCGTCCACAATAGAAAGATGTGTCAGCGAGCCTTTCAGTTGAAGCATGGCTTGCATATGACGATCCAGTAAATCGTTTGTGCGCTCTCCCTCTAGCTTAAATTCAACCATGCGTAGCTTGGCAAGATGATGATGACGAGACAACTTTGTCAGAGCAATATAAAAACGTTCTCGTTCATCAAATGAGTCTGTTGTTGTGCGTACGTGATTTCAGATGAGTTTGTTGTGATTTTAGACGTGTCTGTGCATGTATTACCTGTTGATCCTGTGCTATCAGTATCAGTATATGGTTGTTCAAGTACGCACAAGTGGGTCAAATTGGGGCACATGGAGAGCAGCTTCTTCAAGGTTACGTCCAGGGCCAACTCGTAAGTGATCATAATCTTCTTGAGCCGCCAAAGCTTTTGTCGATGATTTCTTCCGCATGAAACGAGTTTTTTGGCCAAATCGACATTGATTTCAAATTCATCGTTGTAAAACACTTCTCTGGCAACACTGGACCACCGTTTGCATGTTAATTGGAGTTGGATTAGGCAGCGGTTTCTTACTGTCGGCGCGATCAGAGCACAATCATCGCCAATCTTGTCAATGATGGATTCCAAAAGCTCTTGAGGAAGCTCTCCCCAGGAAGACGGCATGGAGATAGATATAACGAGAATTGAATATAATAACAAGAACAAGAAGGATGCAAGGCAGTCATTTGGTTTTGCCTACTTGTTCAGGGACCACACATTTGTTGTAACAGTGACACAAAAGTGTACCTGTTTCATGCAGATTGTTTGCGTGTCATGTTGCAAAGCAGACCAAACAAGTCAAATTGTGATCTGGCAGGCTTTTATTAAACGAATATAAAGCTTCTTAATTCTCTATTTCTATAGTCTTAACCCCCACCTTCAGCTTTTTCACATCTGCACACACAATGGTAACTTTGCCAATAGCCTCCATAAGCTCTTCACAGCCGTAATTTTCCGGATCCTCGTCATCCTCCTGGTAATAATCCTCTTCCGTGGGTAGTTGTTTCTCTTTCCCTAGGCCAAGACCGTGAAATGTAGTATTTGAGCTGGTCGTCAGTTTCACGATAAAGCGGCCTACAGATTCCGAGTCAATTTCCATCTCACCAAATGTTGTGAATGGCATGTTGAGCACGTAATTTTGACGGACCATATTTTCATCATAGTCAATGTGACAAGGTGCCACCCATCGCTTGATAGACTTGATGCGCTGAGACATCTGGAGCAAGGCTTCCAGATGCGTAAAACTGCCTAGATCCAGAAAATCCAATGCTAGCTTGGGCGCTTTTGGGTTAACAATGGATTTCATTGAGCGAATCTCAGCGTAAGTGGCGGTCAAGACTTTGAGAAAAGGCAGCATATTGATACCGAGCTTCACAGCTTCTCCTTGTAAATGAGAAGGATAGCGCTCGTCATCGCTGTCGTAATGGTCGATGAGACCGTCACCGAACTGCAATTCCACCACATCGTCGCTCAGAACCTCGTAGACGAGTTTGGCAACCGACAATAACT
Source organism: Mucor lusitanicus (assembly GCA_010203745.1). Lineage (NCBI taxonomy): Eukaryota > Fungi > Mucoromycota > Mucoromycetes > Mucorales > Mucoraceae > Mucor > Mucor lusitanicus. Next base: position 3,013,476 of record JAAECE010000004.1, on the reverse strand, counting down.
CTGCTGAACCAATCTCCAAATCCAAGTAGATGGGTCTTCTCTGGCCATCTCTTGATTTGGACAACGACTTGATTGAAAATACGGTGGTGTCACTTGTATCCACAAGGTTGGAAATTGTCAAATGCTTGACCTGAAAGCACTTTTTGAGGTCAGTCAAAGTTTGGCGAAGGTGGCGATTGAACAGGCGTATTTTTGTGATTAGAAACGTTGGTACTCTTGTCAAGTGCTCGATGAATTGTCTAAACGTGTCGGCTGATTGGATCGAGTTCAAATCCAAGGTTTCCGTTGCAGGATCTTCATCGTATAGAGCACCCCACAAGTCGACTTGCAAATTGGACACGCTGTCAAATTTATGCATCAGGTACTTGATATCCTCGACTCGCAAGTAAGCCATTTCGATCTTTAACGTCTCGAGAGGAGCCTGGCGACGAGCAATTGCTGCTGGAGCGGTGGTTTCCATAGGTTGGCGAAGTACGGGATACTTCATGATAATGAATAGGTTGGTGATGGTTGGCTCCACTTTTGAATAAATCGATCCATTTCATACAGATAAATGAGGGAGCTGACATCGATTTCTGATGTTGCCAGGCGAGGGAATTCTTTGAGGAGATCAAACCATTCGACAAACTGCTTGGGAGGTTGCGTGTGATTCTGTTGGCGACTACGCATGGTGCTATCCACGATACAGAGATCTGTCAAGGACTGTTTGAGCTAAAGCATCGCTTGTTGATGGTGAGCGAGTAGGTGATCTGCATGGGCGCGATTTAGAGGAAAATTGACCCTTTGTAGCTTTGCAAGATGGTTGCTGCGAGAAAGCGTATACAAGGACGTGTAAAAGCTCTTTTGAGCGTTGGATGCCTCTGCTACACGATAGGACCGTTCTTCCACGCGAAGGCTGCGTAAATCTGGACACATGGAGAGTAGCTTGATAAACGCTGCATCGTTGGCTAGTTCGTAGGTGACTTGAATGTTCTTGAGAGCAAGTTGTCGTGTTGTTTTGTCTGCAATGAGATTCTTGGCCGTATCCATGTTTATTTTAAATTGCTCGTTGTAAAACACATCTTTTGCAATGCTGGACCAGTGTTTGCATGTCAGCATCACCTGAAATAAACACTTCTTTCTTATGCGAGTAGTAAAGAACTCATGCTCTTCAATACTGTCAAGTATAGCCTCTAGAAGCTCTTTAGGAATTCGCTCCCATGAGGATGGCATTTTTATATATGTGGTTGTATAGGGTTGAATGTAAGAAGGAAAACATTGTGTTTTGACTTCAGTTTGCTCTGACTTTAAGGAGACCACAGCCAGTCTCAGTCGCATGATACTGTACCTAATAGTGCCACAGACCCCATCTTTGAACGCAACAACCAATAATCAAGCGTATGTGACACGATGGATTTGACAGCAACCAAGTTTATTATGAACCATTATATTGTATCGATACAACATTTTCATTTTTGAAGCGAAGAATAGCAGAACCAACCTTCAACATCTCGATTTCTTTGCAATAAATGGTGATTCTGCCAATGTATCCACCGCGTTGTCCCCGATCTCTGTGATAATCTTCTTCAGTGGGGATTGGCAAATTCTCATTGCAGCAGACAATGCCTTGATAGGTGATATTATGTCTTGTGCAAAGTTTTACAATGTACCGCTTAATTCCTTTGCAGACAATGCGAATTTGCCCAAATGCTGTATACGGCATATCCAGCATGTGTTGTCGCGTGCTTTGGTGATGAACATTTTCTACGTAGGGCTGGAGAAAGTGTTCAATAGACTCTATTCGTTGAGATAGCTGATAGTAGAATTCGGGTTGAACAGATCCACCAAGGCGCAAATGGTCGAATGAGCGCTTGGGTGCAGTTGGGTCAAAGATGCGTTCCAGGGACCTGAATGCGGCATTGTTTGCAACCAAACCTTTCAGCGACGGTAAGGAATCGATGGCAAGTTCCACCGCCTTTTCCACTTTGCAGGGCTTAGCAGGAGCTCCTGGGACACCAGCAGGTTTCAATCTTTCATTAAAAGTCAAATACTCGATATCATGCTCAAACAACTGATAGACAAACTTGAGATTTGAGATTAATCCCCATTTTCCAAACACCAAATGCAAGTCGGCCTGCTTCTTCTTCTTCCGATCAAGTGCTCTCTTGTTGCTCGTGCAATTGCTGATTTTGATGCTTGCCGATCTGTTGGTGGGACCTTCAATGACTTGGATGCCGAGCCTTTTGATGTGGAGGTATATGCTCATGCAGCGTAGCATTTGACGTAGACAGCTGTTGGGGACGTGCAGGATGCTCATGCTGTACTCTGGTGTTCCTGCCAAGTATTTAAAAAATTGTGTCATCGAATCTTTGGATTGAGAGGTCTCCAGCTCGAACGATGGTGCGCATTTCGACTCTGAAATCCCCAACGTTGTTACACCACGTTTGAATTTGTACATGATATAGACCAGATCTTCGAGATGAATGACATCTAAAATGATATCCAGACGCCTTAATGGAGAATGCGGTGTAATATCTTGGCAAACAACAGGTCTCAAGGGATGCAGCGCTCGAGAGTTACCTAAGATGATACCTACTAATGTGATGTTTTGACCGAGCTGGTTGATGAATCGATCCATTTCATATAGATAGCTGAGAGAGACGAGTTCCATTATTAAATGTTGCAAGCGAGGAAGCTGTTTCAACTTATTAATCCAATCGACAAAAAATTGCAGTGGAACTGAATGTGTTCCAACGCAGCTTTCCAAAATATGCAAAAATTGCAGTGTACTGCCCAGACTGAGCATTGCTTTTTGGTGATGGTCTAGAATGCGGTTTGACTGCAACAACCGCAGGGGATAACCCACGCAGCTTAACCTCGGTAGATGACAATCGTTTATCAAGCCGGAAAGAATTGTAAAGAAACTTGTGAAATACATGGATGAGTTGTATGTTTTTGGTGCCTCTGCAGACAGTTGTGTCAAGTTGCGGCATTGTTGCATAATGTCGATGAACAGGGGATCGTTAGCCAACTCGTCTGTCACTTTGATCCTCTCAAGCAGCTTTCTGGTCGTATTCCCCGGTTGTTGCAAGACACGATGGAGTAGCTTGGCTGCCTTAAGCGTTAAAAAGAACTGATGCTTGTACAATTGGGGTCTAGCAGCATTAGCCCAGCTTTTGCAAGTGTGCTGCAGTTGCAACAAGACAGCTTTGTTGCTCGCAACCTCGGCTGGCGTCCTCCCATCTACAAACTGCTTAAACACCATAGTTAAGATCTCTCGAGGAAGTAGGTGCCAGGAAGATGCCATGATTAAATTTTGAAAATTTTGAGAAAAGGTACCAGTGCTCGTGCGCGCATCCGTCAAACTTTTTTGTTGCCCTTCAAAAATTAACACCATTTGAGTGAGGACTTTCAAAGCTTGAAGGTAAACATGTGGATTAGTTATGTTTTGGCTATACTTTGAGTATCATACTTTGAAGAAGCCGGTCAAGTAGATCAATAAACCCTCGATTTGCAGGATATAATGATACGGCGTTCATCTCCTCGCTTCATTATCGAAATGGAAACGTCCGTTCCTGTAAATCTCTACATTCCTTGCCTCTTTGTAGGATCTGCGATATTATTCAAGTGAATTGGATGTGTGCGCTCGATCATGAGCGGATAAGATTACTTGAGAGGCAAGCAGATCCATACATGAATTGATGGCTACACATCTCATTATCATTTTCTCTTCTCTTGCTATCTTTTCTTTCACGGCATTATTATACTGTAATAATACTACAATAATGGCCATCATTATCTAAACAGCCAAAGTGACCACTGGAAATTAAGTAGTTTTTACATGGTTATGAGCATCCTCAAAGTAGGTTTAGAACCTTGTTGGCTAACACGAGCTTCCTGGCATTCATATTGGACGAGAAAATGCCTTTCGTCCTTTTTGCAAAGTGTGCAAAATAGGGATGATAAGCCTTTATCACCCCACAATAAAAGAGCAAGCTGCCGCCAATTGGTTTTGAGCAATGTATTGTCCAATATCTTATCTATTGATTGACTTCTGTCAGCACTTGTAGTTGTCAGCTTTTCTTTTCATACTAGAATTTTCTGTTGGGGCCAATGTTTTAAAATTCGCTTATTTCAAAAATAGTCAATCAATGCTATCAGTAGAAGAAGTTGTTGGGTTATATACAAGTGCTTAATGTATGATCGAACTGATAGAGGGCACTTTGCTTGACCAAGACGTATCTGATCTGGGGTCATGAACGACGATTTGCGTGAGTAGTGACGAAAAAAAGATAAAAATGTGTGATTTTCGCAATGCTGTAAACTAGGATTTTACTAATTGAACCCAATTAACGTAGAGTTTAGCTATTGTTTGCCATTCAATTCTCTATTTGATGGTATAGGCTTCATATATCTAACAAAGCTGCTGTATTATCAGGAGTCTACATTGCTGTTAAAAGGTAACAAAATCGTGTAATAAAATGGCTGCTAGATTAATATATTCAGATATAAGCCGACCTGTTCTCGTGTTTGGGACATCGCATAAGGCGGCATGCCTTATTTTTAGCTTGCCATATTGCTTGCGTTATACAGTAGTAGTATACAGAACTAAGCTAAGATTGATGTAAATTCAAATGATAGAGTATCCTTAGTCTTTTTAAAATGAGTACATTTTCTCATTTACTTTTTTTAGCATACACCTTTCTCTGTTGATTTTAGACCTAAAATCTGGTTCATATTTTTTTTAGGATAGTGAATGTATCTGATCATGTCTGATACTTATGGTGGTATCGTGTGTAGTTACCTTAAGCCATTTGTACCATGCATTTTGAATGTTTAGTCTTGCTTTTCTCATTTCAATCACATTTTTAGTTTCATTATCGATGCTTTATTTCTCTGAGCTGTCTCCAAATTTGAGCCAATCACAACGCTTTATTTGCCCTACAGACACCCCAAGCCAGAAAAAAAATTGCGAGGGTTTCCCTCTGTTTTTTGGTTAGGCGGAGTTTTAAGTATTACTAAATACAGTAATTTAGCAATTCCATCATCAAAATCCCCTAAAATGCCAGAATATGCCTTACTACACACCCCAGCTTATAGTGCAAACGCTTGAGACTCTCAATTAGTGTCGGTTTTTTAGCCTATCATTAGATGTCAAGCCAATTCCATACCACTGACATTTAAATGGAATTGTAGTATAAATATGTTTTGAATCCAGGACACGATTGATCCTGGCTTCCTTTTATAAGAAACATAATAAAGACCCTACGTTCTACGTGATAGAATTACTACTGTCTTTATATTTTATAATTTGGAAATAATAGTGATTTCGTATTACTTAAATAACTCTCATTTTTTTCTATCAACGTTCTTGAACGATAAGCTCTTCAAATCAAACAAACAAAATTTTATTACGTTATAAACATGACCTCTAATAACCAAAAATCATATGCTCAAGCAGCAGCCGAACAAGGATCTGAGGATCTCAAGAATGATTCTCAACGTATTAATGACATCCCCTCGAGAAATGAAAATCAGGGTTCAGGTCAGGACGAGATCATTGACTACGAAGATGGTGAATTGGAGGACGTGATGGAAGTTGACGATGAAGCGGATGAATATCCAATTCCTCAATCATCCAAGTCGGCAGGCCCCCCTCACCTCTTTCCTCACCAACAGACTGATAATGAAATTGCGAAAAATCAATTTATGATCCAACCTGCCATTGGCGCTTTGAAAGAAACAGCCAGCGGGAATGATGGTATTGACCCAATGAAGGGGCAAGCAGGCAATGGCCAAGCTGCAGAGAGAGCCATGAACCTCGCAGCGCAACCTGTCGTAGGACACGCTGCCTTTACCACTGCGCGATCATCAACAATGGATTCCAAACACGCGCACATTACTATTAAAAGCTTGGAAGAAGAAGAAACCAAGCTGGAAAACCTCATCAGCAATCTGCAGAATCAAAGTGTGGATTTGTTGATATCAGCGAACACCCAAGGAGCTGTTGAAGAAGCTAAAGCTATCGACAGCAGAATCGAGATGCTAAGTAATGCATTGAAACGCACTCGAGAAAACTTGGCATACAAAAAGCAGCAAAACGATACTGCAAGCGTCGCGTCGCATCCAAGCCAAACAGTTGCACCAAAGAAATCCAAGTTCAAAGTACCATTGGACAAGATTCCTGGTTTCAACATTGAAGACTGCGATGACAGCACGCAAGCATATCAAATGAAGCTGACAAACACAAAAGGAGTTCAGACGTTCCCAACTGTCGAAGACTTCATTGATCGTTTTGAAAGCATCTTTAAGTTGAACGATACGGACATCAGTGTGCATTGGGAAATAGGGTTGAAGCAAGCTTTTGACACCTCGCTCGACAGCTCCCCTAAGCTCTGGTTGAAGTACGAGCTGAAGCAATTTCGCCAGCATTACCAAAGCTGGGAAGACATGAAAAAGAAGTTGCTGAAAAGGTTCATGGAGACCAATACCCAAGTAGCCTACATGTTCCAACTGCTGCGTATGCGCCAAAAGCCAGCTGAAAAGCTCATGCATTACATGCAACGGTATGTCATCTTGATGTCCAAAGCAAAAGTCTCAGACTCTCTGTTCATGGCTGTGCAATGCTACTCATCGTTAAAGCAGTACGTGCAGAACCACCTCAAGACTCAACTGCCTATTTATCGTGCAGAACAGCGTGAAGGAGCTCCCACTGTGGATGCAGACCCGATCCTGCCAACTGAGAATTTGGCCACCATCATCGAGTTGTTGGAATCACACTCGACAACCCTTCATCGAGAATTGGCCACCATTTACGAGGCTACGCTTGAGGAAAAGGAAGGCCCACCTCTTCAAGGGCGAAATAACAACAACAAGCGCACGCATGAGGACACGTTTGCTAACAAAACCACTGGCCAACAGAGCGGCAAGGCTCAAGGGGCCACCTACCGCCCCAACAAACGACACGAGCGCGCCAACGGGAATGAATCACCCGAGGATACCAGACCCTGGTGTCGCGACTGCAACAAAGTGCGTTACAGTTATGGCCATTCATGCCCTGAAGGTGAGGCTAGACGTCAACGCCAACGCGCCGAAAGAGAAGCTGAGGCTGCCCGTCGTTCTGGCAACCGCACTGGTACGTTCACAGTTAGACGTCGCTCTTTCACTGAACAGTTGCATAATGCTAATCGGGACACACCCTACACTATAGCACCCACACCGGCTCATACTAACGTGAACATGGTGTCTCGCCGTCGCAGACCTCCCATGCATCATCCCGTGGATGAAGATGCGTTCATCAACTTTGGAGCCTCGCTCACAAGCATCTTCAATAACATCAACAATCCTCCTACGGATCCCCAAGACATGATGGACATAGTTGACGAGAGCATGTCACTGGCCGAAAGCCAAACATCGCCTCCATCCAACGGTAAATATCCCAGCCTCTTGTGTAGCATGATCAAAACTACCAAGAAACGACAGATGTTGGATACCAATGACATACTGACGCAAAATCCTTATTCTCCACTGTCTCCATTCCTACTTTTGGGTGTTCACAGACATTTAGCGTTGATCGACTCGGGCTCTGATGTATCCTTGCTGTCTGAACACTTGTGTCAGCAACACAACATCCCATTTCATCCATGTCCTCATATAAAGATTACGTTAGCCAATAACCGTCTTGCACCATTGCTGGGCCAAACTGATAAAATTCACCTGAAATACAACGGTCGCGATGTTCATCACTCTTTTCTTGTGATGCATGAGTTGGGCGCTGCTAAACAAGCACTCTTTGGATGTGACATTTTCTCCAAGCTGGGCATATCCTTGACTGGAATCGCCTTTAACTGGGATGATAACAAAGTGTTGTATGATGATGCTATAGTGGATGAAAAATACGTTCCTAATATATCCAACGCGGGTACAGAACATGAACACGAACAATTGCTGAAAGCCCTCGAGCCAGCGATCCAACGAAACCAGGCCATTAATGTGCATGAGCTTTGTCCTCACCCGTTAGCTGAAATCTCACTGGATACCATTCCCAACAAGATTGCCAATCGACGACAGTATAAGATTGCTGAAAAAATGATGCCCATTTTTGATGACACTGTGAAAGAGTGGCTAGAGAACGGTGTGATTAAACGAGCACCTCCGAGTCCTTGGAATAGCCCTGTCACATTTGCTCCAAAAAAGAAAGGTGATGGCACCATGACATTTCGCACATGCTTGGACGTTCGCGAACTCAATAGTCTATTACTCCCCACAAGTATGGACAATTATAGCATTAAATTGCCTTCTGATATATTCAAGCAAGCGAACGGCGCATCCATCTATTCTTGTATTGATATTACGACTGCTTACCTTCGTCTACCCCTAAAATCATCAGACCAGGTCAAGACAACGTTCCAGCACCGCAATTCAGCTTACTGCTTCGTTTCCTGCCCGTACGGGATTACCTTTATTGGTAGTGCCTGGAGCCGCCTACTCGATGATATCCTGGGTGATCTCCCCTTCTGCCTGACATATATTGATGACGTTTATTGCGTTACAAAAGAGGATGACATGGAACTGCATGCCAAACAACTGCAAATCATCATTGACAGGTTGACAGACAACAAACTCATCCTTAACATGTCAAAGGCCCACATTGGCAAAACAGCCATCGTGGTATTGGGACAAACCATCAGTAAACAGGGCCGCAGCATCTGTGAAAAACGCCTGACCAATATCTGTGAAATTCCATATCCAGAACACCCCAAGGCCCTCAAATCCTGCCTGGGTATGTTCACCTACATGCGAGATCATTGTCCCAATGCCAGCGCGTTGACTTGGCGTCTTGATGCTTTACGCAACATTGGCGACACGGTACCCATACAATGGACACCTGAGTTGAAGCAGGATTTTGATCGGATTAAGCAAGTTCTTTCTACTCGCCTCGTCCTATCTCCTGTCAACCCCACTTTACCCTTAATTGTGGCGGTGGATGCCAGCGATCACGCATTGGGTACATGTTTATTCCAGAGATTAGTTCTTACTGAACCCAACCCAATTGAAGGAGAAACCCCTATCACCGTCACCAAGGTATCTTACATTGCCTTTCACAGCCGTAGCCTCTCCAAAAGCGAGCGCAATTGGCACGTACAACGCCGTGAACTGGCAGCCATCGCCATGGCTCTGAAACTGTACGATGATTTTCTGTTTGGACGGCATTTCACCCTCTACTCTGATCATCGCAGTCTGACCTTTTTGTTCACTCAACAACCTATCAATGAGCATTTCGTGGACTATTTTGACACATTGCTTCGTCATTCCTTTGACATCCATCACATTAGTGGCATTCAAAATGTATTGCCCGACTTCCTATCTCGACTCTATTATTTCGAAGATTCACCCACAGGGGGGGATGGGAGTGATGCACCAAAAGCATTCCAGCAACGCAAAGGATTCACATTGATAAACCCATCAGAAAGTGACGAAAGCTCATTCAGACCAAAAGATGTGCAGGCATATCAACCTACAGAGTCAGCAAAAGTGGTGGCATTTGTTCAAGCCACGCATAAATTCAGCGAGCAGAATTACGTGATAGTACCTGAATCGAAGCGCAAGCAAATCTTGAAAGAAACCCATATGGAAAGTGGCCATTTCGGCGCCGACAACATTGTAAAGTCGATCCGAAACCAAAATATGAATTGGCCTGGCCTTCTACAAAATGCAATCGATACAGTGAGTAGCTGTACCATCTGTGCAAAATTCAACATAAAAAAGAAAGGCTATTCGCCTACACGGTCCATTTACTGTTATCTACCCGGAGACGGATACGTCATGGATCTAGCGGGACCGTTCTCATCGGTATCAAACGTCTACACATATCTGCTAGTAATGGTAGATGTCTGTACTCGATTTGTGATATTGAAGCCTTTGGTTGACAAGACCGCGAAAACGGTGGCAGCACAAATGATTGACGCATTTGGTGTCGTTGGGCTTCCCCGCTTCTTCGTAGCATCAGACCATGGTGCCGAATGGGCAAATCAACTCCATACAATGTTATTCCAATCGATGGAGGTTGACAAAAGATACTCAACTCAGTATCACCCTCAAGGTAACGGCGTTTCAGAGCGATACGTAGGCACAGTTAAAAAGACACTAGCCAAACTGATCAATGGAAATATTGAGGATTGGCATAATTACCTTCCCATATGCGCATTATTGCTTAATAACAAAATCTCAAAGAAACTGCAAAGTTCCCCATTCTCGCTGATGTTTGCACGAAACATGAACGCTCCAATCAATTATTATGACAAAGAAGGCAACCCAAAGAGCAAACGCTACATGACAAACGAGGAAATGTTAAAACGCATTGACTATATGAGCCAATTGGTGTTCCCTGCAATTGCAGAACAGCACCAAAGGTACACAGATCGATTAAATGGAAAAATCGACGAAAATAACGTACAAGTCAACTTCAAACCAGGCACCTATGTCATGCACAAGATCTTAAACAAGACCAATGCCTTTGCGCCATCTTATGTCGGGCCATACCAAGTGATTCGACAAAATGCTGGTGGTGCCTATATTCTGCGTGATGAGGAGGGAACACTAATGTCCCGTAATTACGTCGCAACCGAACTAAAAGCAATTAATCAAGAGGAGATTATTTCAAAAAGCGAGCTTTTCGAAGTAGAGGCAATCATCCAAGATAACGGAAATCCACAAAACCAGGAATATCTTGTCAAATGGAAGAACTATAACAAAGAACACAACTCATGGGTTAAAGCCGCTGATTTTACAGACACAGAGTTCATCATTGATTACTGGAAGAAAGTAAAAAAGGATCACGCTGGTAGAACTGTCAATGTAAACAAAATTATCAGTGATAAACGCAAACAAGTGAAGAATCACTTAAAGAATGACTTTGCACCAAGCCAAATCTATGAAAGGTTGATCAACTCGCCTGAAGTTGACATTGACTCTCTTCTGGATAATGTGAATACCCAGAGTTCAGACTCTCATAAAAAAAGCTTCCCGTTGTCGGCTGATACACCCATCTCAAGCCCTAAATCCCGTCTCTCCTCTCAGCTCTCAAGGCTTTCTCCCGTTATATCAAGACCAATGCAGGCTCCCGACCGCTTTAGAAGAATTACCAGGCAAATGGCTCGCCAAAATCCTAAGCTGAGTCCACCCAACGCCGTTGAGATCCAACATGGTAAACGGAAGTTTGGGCCTCTTGCAAGAATCAGTAGCTCTGGCACACTTGAAAAGAAGCAACGATCTTAATGCTAGACTCAAGAACCTTGGAGATTAGTCAACTACAACTGCCGTTGAGTTTGAGTGGGGGAGAATGTCGGTTTTTTAGCCTATCATTAGATGTCAAGCCAATTCCATACCACTGACATTTAAATGGAATTGTAGTATAAATATGTTTTGAATCCAGGACACGATTGATCCTGGCTTCCTTTTATAAGAAACATAATAAAGACCCTACGTTCTACGTGATAGAATTACTACTGTCTTTATATTTTATAATTTGGAAATAATAGTGATTTCGTATTACTTAAATAACTCTCAATTAGCACCAAGTAAGTGACACAAATCAAGTGAGGGCAGCCTATCTACCCCCAGCCTCTGAATCAAATCTAGTTATGCTTCAACGATAGGCATATCCACACAACAACGCAAAAAGAGGGTTATGGCTCAAAGAACCATTAAAAGGAAGGGAAAGTAACAAGAGGGCATCACTAGAATGTGATGATGAAGAACATAAACATCGCAATACAGTTATATACAAAAAGGAGGTAATAATAACATGCAATGTGTAGTATCATCAAAATGACGACTACAAGAAAATAAAAGTAATAGAAAAAAGTATCGTAGTTGCCTCATACGAAGCAGGAACACCAATACAACCAGTATTACAGTACTACAAGTAATACTTGAAGAACAAAAAGAATGCAAGGCTACTCCACAATAGAGCAGCACTGCCAGCAATACAATGCATCAAAAGATACACCATAGCACTATGGCACAGCAACAGAAAAATAGTTGCGTGCAGGAAAGGGGGAAAGAACAAATCGTAATAATAGAGCAAACTGACGAATGCACAGTGTTACGAGAAAGAAAGTAGTAAAAGAGTGAATGAATGTAATAATCCATGGCAACCAAACCCATGACAACCAAGAAAGGGGAATATACAAACCAAACACAATCAATCTATTGTAACCAACTGGCCTAAAATAAACTGTGTAATTAGTATTACTGTATATTGTACAGCGAAAGGTGGCTCTTATGGGCTATTACCTACTGTAACAAACTTGAAAGGTGTCGTCTTGGGTACTGGTAGTTGCAAAGACATGGTTCTTTTGTCAAAAGTGGTGTTGTATTCAATCAATAATAGTAATAAAAAGTATATGGTTTAATAGAAACAGTGCAGTGCAAAAACAGTGCGAGAAAAAAAAATAAAAAAAAACGCGTTGCTAAGGGTGGCTGCAGTCAATAGGTTGCCGCAGCACAGAGCACACAGAATTTGAATGACGTGTACAATGAACATTTTGCAGTGTGGTGACTGTACCCGAATGATTTTTTTGCGATGATTTTTTTGAATCAAAATCGATATAATTTGACTTTTGTAAACATTTTTGTTAAAATTAGCTATATAAAGTGTGCTCAGCGTATACTACTTTCTAAAAAACTTAAGGAGAGAATTTGAAGGCGCATTCAATGGTGTCAATTTTAAAGTACTTTTAGAATGAAAAGATAAAGAATTTTGAGAAAATATAAAAAGCAGTTTTTCCAAGAAAAGTCGAGATTTAGCATATACAACGTTCAAAATAGCAGTTGCATAGGTTACCCTACATCTGTGCGGTCATTTTGGTTTAATATATATCATAGTAAAAAGTGTCGTTTTCGCCTCCAAAATTGCGATCGTTTGATTTTTAACAAAAACCATGAGGGGTACCTCATGAAAAAACGTGAATTTTCGACGATTTGGATGGATCCAAAAAAAAATAAAAATGAAGGTTTAGGATGTAAATAGTGATCGATAGCAATCATTTGGCACTATTGCAAGCATCTGGAAGGGGTTAGAAGACAAGATATTGAGGGTTGAATACGGGCGATATGGTCGGGAAAAGTACCTTTTATGCCTTGTAGATCCACGGCAACTGATGCTACAGAGACCATCAAGACCTCAAACAAGTGGTGGTATTTCTTGGGACCACACGCGGAATACCATAATGCAGAGGGCGATGTTAACGTAGCGATCGATTCATTCTAAAAACCTGGAGAAATGTCAGCAACCCCACTCGTCATGTCTCGTCATACTACAGAGAACTTAAATTTTTATATGCTCGCTAGAGTTTTGGGATTAGCATGTTCCTATAGCAGTTGTTTGCCTTGATTCCGAATCTACAAGCCGTTTTCTTGTAGGTAGCATATCACCTGAGAAACAAGAAATTTGAGAAATTTTTGAACTTTAAGCCTGTGCTACTAGTAAAAGTCTAATTTGGTATAAATGCCCCTGGTTTATATAGCCGAATTAAAAGAGACGCACATTTTTGACTAGAACATGCTTGATTTAGGGCCTTAATAGATGATTTGCATGAGTGGTGGTGAAAAAATGTGCACATGCGCGATTTTTGAAGGGCTGTGGACACGAATTTTACCAAGTAAATGCAAGTAGCGTAAAGCTTAACTATTGTTTGCAATTCAGATCTATCAGATAGTATAGATTTTATATAGGGAATCTGATCCTCGGCTTTATGAAAACCTTGGCTTTCATGTCATTTAATGCATGCCAAGGCCTTTTAAAAGTAGATGTCAAAAACAAAGCCATACAATTAGTAGTTATTAAATAATTTTATTTTATTCTGCTCATAATGAAAAGCGAGCATACATTATATGATACAAAAGAATAGAAATCAGTGCGTATTATGAAGGAGTAGTTTGAGAACTATATAAAATGTTGATAGTGAGGTGAAAGTACAATAATTTGGAGGTTTATAAAGTGGGATATTATGCCTTGTTACTTTAGTCAAGTTTTATATCAATTGCAGCACCTCCAGGGTTTTGAAACATTTGACCCTGCTCCAAGTACTGATCGCCATTCTTTTTGAAGTCCCATTGATGTCCTTCTTCAGCATAGTTCTTCCATTCCTAAATGCCAAGTTATTGTAATTAATATACACTGTATGACAAGATTAAAGACGTAAGCTTACCGAAAGACAAGAGCCCCAGCTATAATCAAAGTTTGGTACATTTTCAGGGCACATGCATTTTCCAAAGATACCATCGTCAACGCAATGAGAAAAGTCGTCGTGCTTGTAACCAATATCGTTGAAGAAATGTACCTGACTCTTGTTCAAGAAGAGCCCCGCTGCAAGACTGTGCACAATAGCATCACCCCATCTCTCGTAGAAAAAGTTGCCAGTGCTGTCAAGATAATCAAAGTATTTCTGATAACGATCGTCTCTCCATAAATTCAGGCTCGCAATCTCAAAGTTGGACCAGTAGTGACACAAATTGTAACCACCAGAGGGACTACCAAAGAATCGTAACAATGTTGTGTTCAGTTCCTGTTGATGAGCGAATTTAAGTGTATGTTCCCAAAGTGTAGGGATGGTCTCTGGAATCTCCTTGAGTGTAATGGTGAATCCGTATTCCTTGTTATTGTCCTTCATGAACTTAAAGGGATCGTAATCCAGATCGCAAAAGAAGCTAACGCCTGGTTCCACACGCCTAATTTGGGAAAAAAGAATTCATTTTAGAATACTGTGGAATGAAAAACTGGATTTTGATACCTTACCAGTAATAGTCGTATTCAGCCAAGAGGGGATGACGATAGAAGAAGCCAGAGTTAAAGCGGCACATGTGACGATAGGACAAGGAACCACCATACATGATGTTTCGAGCAGCATAGTCGGCGAGCTGGGCATTCATTACAGTTTCATTAACATGATCGGGTACAGACCACATACTTGAAGGTACAAGCCCGAATTTAATTTCAGCGTTTGTCATGACAGATATAGCATACTTGAATTCATCAGTGAACGGTTCATCGTTTAAAAAGACGTAAGGATAGTTGTATTTGCGATTAAAGCGACTACAAAAGACAGCATTTAGACATCGAGTCAGGGCATCTTGATCTTCAACTTACTCTTCAAATTGTCGCAATGTCCTTCTCATTGCAGCCAGCTCATTGTTTCTCACCAAAATAACAATGACAGCTTTCTCTCTTTCTTCGTCTAACAATGATTCTTCGGCTTCGACAGTGGTATATTGGTCGTCTATCTCATCGACGGCTTCTGGATCTTGCTCGACAACATCTTCATTTGATAAGGGCACTTGTACTCCACCATTGTTGACAGTTTCTTTGGTCAAATCGGCTCTCTCATTTACAAGGGAGCTCAGACATGCTGTAGAGGGCCTTGATACGACATACAGAGAGCCAAAGTACAATAGGCCTATTGACACTAATGTGATGATGTAGGTAACTCCTCTTTTCATTATAGTTTGAAAACAGGACAAAAAGGAAAGAAGAAGCAAACAAACATTTGGGATTTTCGCTTTTAAACCCATTTCCTCCTGTGTAAAACTTTTGCTACAACAAATTACCCGAGAATCGTCAACTGTTTTGGGTAAATCAATGGGATGTTTATCAAGACATCCATTCAATTGGAACATAAACTTACTTTGGGTCGCCGAAATTGTGTCTTGCTGCTTGGCAAATGAATAAAAGATGCTTCTTCTTGTTAGATAAGAAGAGAACTTGGACGCACTTGGTGATGTCTTTATTTAATTGAGTAGGCTTGAAATGACTACATGCTTGGCAATATCGAGGATTAAATATAATGCATGTATATCATTAACTTTGTTATTGTAGTACAGATGGCTATCTACACATTCAAAATGAGATCATTACTTGATTTCTATGTCATGTTTCATCCGGATCTCGACTTTTGGGTTACATACAGCTATAAGGTAATCAATTGTTCAGCATTGACTCAAGTGCCTTAAGCCTGTTTGGGGGCGCAATGCTATTTTTAATATCTGGTTTTTGTTGTAGTGTCGAAATATATCTACATGAAATTTCATATATAACACGAATGGGGAAAAATTCTACTTTAAAAGACTAGTCGAATCATAGTTAGTTCATATAGGCTATTCTTTTCTCGGTTACAACCAACTCTAGTAAAGAAATTTGCAGAAATCAGATACGTTTTTCTATAACTTACAGATGACATGTAGAGTATTCAACGCTGCTTATGATATACACTCATAAGCAATCAAATTTTTATATCTTTCAAAAGTGATCGACATGTCTGGGCATCAATAAAGCAGTGTTTGGATTTTCTATGGTTATTAAACTTCAGCGGTTCTAAATATACATTTACCATCATGTTACCATCCGGTGCACCCGGATTTTGAGAAGATCAACGTGTTGTCTCAACATTACGTCTGATATCATTGCTGATCATCATGCAAAAAGGCCGAGATTTTTCTTACAAAGACGTCTATTTATTTCGCAATTGGTTATACATGTCTCTAATGCTTCTTTTGCTGTTCATTTTGGCTTTAACTGCTCGGATGTTCTTCAGTTCCTGGAACAGTTGGATCGCAAGTGCCTTCTCCTCCTTTGTCCAGGGACTTCGGTCCACATTAGGGTCCAAAAAATTATTATATCGAGTCCTTAGTTGTGAGATTGATCTTTTACTGTCCATCTCTTGCTTGACCTTTTGAAATTCATTGGTGCCATATTTCGCTACGGCTCTTGTGAGGGCTTCATCTTCTTCTTTACTGAATTCGCCTTTAAACAAGTCAGTAACGAATCAGCCAAGCATGTCAGTGTCATACCTTTCTTCATGGTACTGAATTCGTAAGCCCATTTGTTCCTGCATTGATCCTCACTTCGAGTACCCAGCTCTTTGGAGATCAACTCCCAGTTTTTTCCATGTTTCGCTACAAGGTCCTTTAATTGCTCGCTTTCTTCTTTCGTCCAGCTACCTCTGTTCAATGACGGCTGTATTGAATTTTGATAAAATTGCTTGATCCGTGCCACTGTACGTCGTTTTGGTAAGCATTTTCTAATTTCCTCCCAATCAATCTTTTCAGGGTCGGGTTCTTTGCCAAGATGGTGCTGCAATATCTTCTTTTCTTCCAATGTCCATCGGGTGGTATCATGAGTTACTGAAAAATAATGAGAGCGAATGCAAAAAGCACTTCTCCCGGGAAAATAGCTTGTAAACACCTTCCATTTGTTGCCATACTTGCTAACGAGCTGTAGTAAGCGTTCTGTGTCTTGGTTGGACCAGGTGCGTCGTATACTGTACATCTTTTGAGGGCTTGTAGTCGAGGTGGAGGTTGTAGGCTGCGGTTCTAGGGTTTCCATCAATTTTCTCCATTTCGTTTGACCGTCTCTGAGTTGTAGATTTGATGAAAAGGTGCGTTTTTGCTGGTGGATACATAGTTTGCTTGTAATGGATATAGATTGATTAACAAGCCTTTTGAAAATGTAGCTTGTCATTTAAAGGGAAAGCTCTTGACAAGGACTACGCTTTCAAAAAGGAAAAATGTGGGTGCAGATTCGGACTGGGAATCCTTCAAAGCTCTCTGTAATGCCAGGTGCATTACAAGACATTTGAAGCAGGCAAACAAGCGACGTATAGGTATCTGAAGAAGTTACTTATCGTTATATTTCTCTATTCAATTTCTACCCAAAATCCTTGATTGAAACGATAAAATGTTCTAATTTTCGGTTGTCATCACCACCAGCTACATTTGATGTACTTTTGGGATGGTCGAGTTTCCTGACAAGAATGAGCGGTACTAAGCATCACAGAATTAAGCAATTTTATCACAATTGTGCCTCAGTGCTAATATTTGCTCTCAATAAAAGACAACATTAAAGCATTTGTTGTAAAGCTGCTCCAGGTAACTTCAATGCTGTAAGTTGCTGAAACTATACCAGAACCTCGAACAATCAGTGCTCGATTATATCTAATTTTTATTATATTAATTTGCAAAAGCAAGTGATGATGTATAGTGAAATCACACGAGAAAGCCATAAAACTGAACTATGAGCATTTAAGAATGGAATGCAAACTTCAAAGTGTATTTGGCAGTGAAAACATTGATAAATAATCAAAGTTATAAGAGAAGTTGTCTAAAAAAGACTATGCTACATCTCATCAGTCGTCATACATGTACGTTTTGTGTGTATGATGAAGAAGCTGATCTCAAGTTGCTGTACAACTGTAGTGAGCATGATTCAGCCCCAGTGGTGGGATCCTTTGGTGGGATCCTTTGGTCGCACACATTGAAAAACAGGTCGCGCTGGCGCATATGAAACATATCGCGGTAGCACGGATGTCGCGCTGGCACAAAGAGATGGCGCGCTGGCACAAAAAGATGTCGCGCAATGTCTGTGTTGGAAAACTTGCCTGACAACCTTCGACTTGGATAATGATAACTGTGGCTAAAATGATATAAATGTGCGACATCGCATGTGGATGTGAGAGAGAGCTTTGCACTTTAAATGGCTATACGTATACATGAACATTGGGCCCTATTTTTCATGTCAGGATAATGGGTATAGACCGGTGAAATGACAAGCAATACAGATCATTTTTGGCATGTAAACCAGCGAAAAACTTAATCTGATGTAACATGCGGTGGTTGTACATGCGCACATTGGATGAGGAAAACCCTGTTGTTTGTTTAAGCGTCTCATGTTTTTTTTCATGACTTTCTCCGCAAACAAGCAATATAAATACTGAAAAAAAAAAATCACCTTGCTCCCTCTTTTTCCACTTTTACATACTCACAAACAATCAAGCATGATGAGCAGTTCAGTCAAAGAAGACAATTCTCCCTCAGCAAGCTTTCAAAGACTATGTCAAAATATGCTGGATGGCAGCTCCAAGAATCTAACAAAGAAGAATGTTGAAGATTTTCGTGTTATGCTCCATACGATTATGCACGAATGCTCTAAAGCCAATATCGAGGTAAGTCTAGCGCATGAGGAGGCTTCAAGAGTCAATGCTGAATGTTATGTGTTGAATTGACAGACGGGAAAGAAATGGGTGTTTGAGCACTGCCGCACTTCTGCTCATGTTGCTGCTCTGATGGACTACATCTGCTCACTGACAAGGTCTCGTTCAGAGGAACAAGAGAGACTATATATGCTGTATCTGATCAACGATCTAGTATATCACATGTAAGTAGCGGCTCGCTTGATTGTATCTGATCCAAGTTGTTGATTCGCCTATTCACAGCTCAAGAAAACATTTGTCTTGGATGAGAGATGCTATTCTGCCTCTGTTGACACCCTTTTTGAAGCTAGTATACGACGGTATCACCACGCCTAATCTCAAGGCCAAAGTAACCAAGGTGATTGATATTTGGTACACCAAGAGGATATTCGAATCAACGGTCATTGATGCCATCCTGAGAGATGTTACAGGCCAGCTGATCCCACGACAGCATGCTGATTCCCCACGATTGCAAGCATCTCAGCAAAAACAACTACAACAAACAAGACCACTACCGGCTTCAATGACACAACAACATCATCCTGTTTCCTCTCCAGCACCCGCCCAAGTACCTGTGATAGAGAAGCCTTACTTTGAGCTACCAGCAGGCTTGATGCTCCTAACCAAGGTATGAATAATGAATTTAATTTATCGCAAATTACGCACCCTTACATTAATTAATTTTGTAAATAGCAAAGCAACCCATACGAGCCCTTGGATCCAGACGCAATCAAAATACCTTATCAAAAGCCAGTGCCGACAACAAAAATGATAACAGCTGTGGACGACTTTTATGCAGGCATGGAATTGGTGAATGCAGACGATGTTTTCTTGAACGAAAAGCATGCCCAAAACAACAAGGATACACAGGGCTGGGAGAGGGGCTATTTGGATGGCTACAGGGAAGCACTACTGCAACTAAAGAGAGACGAATTGGAACGTCAAAAATTGGCGGGTGCTTCGAAACACTATCACGGTCCTCCTTCCATGGCAGTTATGAACAGAGATGCTTACAACAGACACCACAGTCCAGGATTCAGTAGCCGTAGTCGTAGTCGCAGCCGTAGTCGATCTCCAAGTAGAAGACGTGGTCGTGAGAGAAGTTATAGCTACAGCCGTAGTCGAAGCAGAAGTTACAGTCCTGATTATCGCCATCACCATGGCAGCAGCAGCTCCAGCCGAAGATCAAGAAGAAGCTATAGCAGAAGCAGATCACCTCCATCGTACCACCGCGGGGGCGGTCGTCGAGCTTCTCCTACTTACCGAGACAGAAGCCCTCCTCGAGGCAGAAGCCCAAGCGGTCGTGGAAGACGACCTTCACCATCTCGAAACCATTATAGCCGCTCTTATGACCATCAACGCCGTTATAGTCGCAGTCCATCACCTCCACCATCATCATCCTACCGCCAACTACCATCACAACCAGCAACATCGTCCTCAATCCGTCCTAACCCATCACACTCTTCCTCTATGAACTCTACAGCAAGCAATTCACTAAACCAGTACCCACAAAGCAGAGGAACAGGAGCAGCAACAAGCGGAGCAAGCAGTATGGGTGTTAGATCCAATGCTGACAGTATACCACCAGCCGTGCCTTCAGAAAACAGATATATGGGATTAGGCAGTAAAAGCTCATCATCGACAGCGGACGAGTTTGACAGCTTCCGACGAAATAAAAGCCAAGCTTTCAGTAATCGAGAGCCACCACAACCATTCACCTGTTACAAATGCAACAAGGTAAAGTGTTGGAATGCACACAAAATAGCTGGATCATCACTAACATTTTTATATAATATAGACTGGACATTTAGCCAGAGAGTGTAAAAGCCTCTAAAGATACGTTATAGTACATGTATAGCTAAACTTATTGTAATTATTTAATGAAAATGATCAAGGCTTGCCCATTTTAAATACCCATATTTGCTTGAAAGATTGAGGCAACGAAAATGCCATTTACGCACACTTCTAAAGCATCACAGCCATCACGAGCAACGGAAAAGAGTTGTCATGCTTCTATGTGTAAAGATGGCAGTAGCTCATCAGCGATATATTGGCATAAACATAGTCGCTCAACTAAGCGAGTTGATTTGGCACAACCATCACTAGGGCACACGATCTATCTCATCCACCACAGTCGATATGCTAAATAGGAACCAATCAGAGATTTCGAATACCGTGTGTTACTGTAGAAATAAAAGGGCAGCGATACTTCTATTTCTCGCTGTTTCTTTTCCACTGCACACTGTCTAAATCAAGCAAGTGATCAACCAAAACATGGATCAAAACGCGGTTTACCAGTTATTCGTCTCGACCTATCATCCTGACCCAAATGTGCACAAACAAGCCGAACTCAATATCAGAAATGTACGGGTGTCATGGAGTAGTATATCTACACACGGTCAAAGAGAGAGACAGAGACAGAAAAAACTTACCACCATCACCACCCCTTTTTTGTTTTAGTTCGAGTCTCAGGCAGGCTTTTTACCTCTCGTGTTGCAGATCCAGGCTTCTGAAGAATTAGAATTAGGCGCACGTCAAGCAGGTGAGTTCTCTACTGATAAAATACAGACATCTTGAGCTCACCTTGTTGACATTATAGCTGCCATCTACTTTAAAAACTGCATGCATAAACATTGGAGTCGTTCAACCAAGGGACTTGCCGAACAAGATAAGGTTGTCATCAAAAAGAGCATACTTCATGCGCTCCTTACTGCTCCTGCTGCTGTACAGTAAGTAACATGGGCTCGTGGTATCATGGATCAATGTGTGTGCTCAATGCAAGATGTAGAGTGCAATTGGCTGCTTCGTTGAATAGCATCTTGAGCAGCGATTTTCCTGATCAGTGGCCCGACTTTATTAACGAGTTGGAGGCATTTCTGACATCTGATGATATTCGTGCTGTCCATGTTGGTTTGGTTGCTCTGAGAGAGGTGGTCAAAGTGTATCAGTAAGTAGGCAGTGGTTACCATGGCTACGACATACACTGACAGCTGTTGCATGGATACATTATAGATGGAAAGCAATGGAGCGCCGAGAGCCTTTGCAACAGATTATTAAGCTCACATTTCCCTCTATTCAAGAGATTTGCAACAAACTGCTACAATTGGATACTGCTGAAGCAGGCGACATGCTCAAATTAGCACTCAAGATTTACCACTCGAGTATTCATGTCGATTTACCCAAATGCCTGCAAGAGCATACTGCCCTTGTTGGATGGTGCACCATCTTTTTACAACTGGTAGACAAGAAGATTCCCAATGAGATTCAACCTGCTGATTTAGAGGAAAGGGAAAAGTTTGGATGGTGGAAGACCAAGAAATGGGCGTATCACTGTCTCAATCGACTGTTTGGCAAGTATGGAAATCCAGCTATACTACCACCCAGCTTAACAAAGTACGCATCCTTTGCCAAATCCTTTGTCACCAACTTTGCACCCAACATTTTGCAAACGTACCTGCAACAGGTCGACGGCTGGATCAAGAAGGAGCATTGGATGTCAAACCGATGCTTGGCCCTGTCAGCTGCCTTTTTCGATGACAGCATTAAGCACAAGATCACATGGCAGATCATCAAGCCGCACACAGACACGTTGGTGGCTCAATTCCTGTTTCCTCAATTGTGCTTTTCCAAGGAAGATGAGCAGCTCTGGACGGAAGATGCCGTGGATTACGCCCATAAAAAGATGGATCCCTTGGAAGACACATCGTCCAAACAACACAATGCCATCATGCTGTTGATTGATTTGGCCAAGAACCGCTACAAGCACACGTTTATGAGCACCCTGGGATTCATCCATGGTGTATTGAACAATTACATGGAGACACCCGAAGACCAAAAGAACGGACGTGACAAAGATGGTGCCTTGTGCATGATTGGCGCTTTGGCTCCTCTCATTGTGGGTAGTTCAACCGAAGTTGAAGAGATGATGGAGCCCTTCTTTGTCACGCATGTGTTTCCCGAGTTCAAGAGTCGGTTCCCTTATTTGCGTGCAAGAGTAAGTGGGGCGGGTGCGGTGCCATGCCATTTGTGCAGCTGTTGACTCACTCTATTGCTGTTGTTGTCCATTAGGCTTGTGATACTGCACGACATTTCAATGAATTGGACTTTTCAAATGAGCAGGTAAGCGGCTCAAACGTGTACATGATGCACTTCTGGCTGACATACAACGACATAGAATCTTGCCATCTTGTACCAAAATGTGCTTGATTGTTTGCGTGATCCTGAGCTCCCAGTAAGAGTGCAAGCAGCTTTGGCCTTGCAACCCATGACTCGACATGAAAGTAGTATGTGTGTGTGCCATGTGCTATACAATGTCTTGCGATTAACATGAGTCTGTAGTATGCGAGGCAATGGGACCCAATTTACCCTTGATTATGCAAGAACTGCTCAACTTGACCAACGAAATTGACATTGATACCCTTGCCACTGTCATGCAAAACTTTGTCGAAGTATTTGCGTCACATTTGGCTCCCTTTGCAGTTCAGCTTTGTACGCAACTGCGAGACACATTTCTGCGTATCATGGAAGAACTGGCTCAAGTCTCGATTAGCAACACGCACGAAGAAGACGATGCTACTGCCAATGAGAAGGGCGAGAAGACGATGGCAGCTATGGGGGTACTGAAAACCATTGGTACGCTTATCCTCAGTTTGGAGAACACACCTGACATCCTGCAGCAACTCGAGAATGCGCTCTTGCCTGTGATTACTTACACCTTGGAGCATCGCGTCTTTGATTTGTACGACGAAGTATTTGAAATCGTTGATTCCTGTACATTTGCTTCCAAGACGGTAACGCCAACCATGTGGGGCGTGTTTGAACTGATTTACGGGTCTTTCAAGGAGTCTGGTTGTCGATACATGCAAGAAATGTTGCCTTGCTTGGACAACTTTATTGCCTATGGTAAGGATGTGTTCATCTCCAACGATCAGGTCAAGCAAATGCTGTTTGATATGATTGAATGGGTCATGAAGAGCGAAGATATGGACGAAAAAGACCGAGTGTGTGCCTGTAAATTGATGGAGGCAGTGCTGCTTCATTGCCGTGGATCTGTGGATATGGTAAGGTCTATTGCTGCTTATTGTTGGGCTATTATGTAACAAAGATTGTATGTAGTTTGTATCGCCCTTCTTGAACCTGGTGTTTCATTACATTTTCACTGGTCAGATGAAGACGACTGAATTCAAGGTGCATTGCATCGAAGTTGTAAGTTGATCTCACATGCATTGAATTTTGACGGCGGTATTGACATGATGAATGTATAGGTGCTCAACTGCCTGTACTACAATACGGAAGTAACGCTTCATATTCTGGAGCAAAACCAATGGAGTCAGGGCTTCTTTACACTGTGGTTCTCTTGTCTCGATAAATTCTCAAGGTTCGTTTTCGTATATAAGGCGTAAATAGCGATGATGATGCTGAACAAATCGATAGAGTCCACGATAAGAAACTAGCCATTGTTACATTGTGCTCCTTGTTAGCATTGCCAGCAGACAAAATTCCAGTTTCACTGCAATCCGGATGGCCTCAAATCTTGACCAGTGTGTCACTTGTGTTTGAAAGTTTGCCAGATGCCATTGAAAGTAAGTTTGGATTATATAATCAATGTCATTCGTGGGTATTCAATTTTATCGGATTACACAGATCGACAACATCTAGAAACAATCTATCAAGGCACCTATGAGGATGAAGAAGACGAGGACGACGAGGAAGAAGACGAAGAAGATGAGGATACGGCAGATGTTGAAGAGGACACTGATGGCATTGAACAAGAGGTCGAGGAGGAAGAAGTCGAAGAGGAGGAGGATGATGAAGATGAAGAGGATGAGGAAGAGGACGAGGACGAGGACGAAGGTAAATTAGGGCAGCCCAATTGGTTCAATAATACCAATAGAATTCCAACACAAGGATTTGATTATTAATTATTTATGTAGATGGTGATGTGCAAGATGAAGATGCCGAATATCTAGAGTTTCTGGCAAATCAAAAGATCGAGGAGCACGGCGAGGACACTGAAGACGAGATTGAAGAGGAAATACTGTATCAGTCGCCACTGGATGAAATCGACCCCTATGAATGCTTTGAGCAGGTCTTTAGAGGTAGCTTTGTCATTGAATGCCGTGCCGATTAAATCACTCATGAACAACGATTTTACTAGATATGCAACAAAACAAGCCTGATTTGTACGCTCATATTACCAAGGATCTGACTGTAGACCATCAAAACAACATCATGTCTATTCTTTCTCAAGCAGAGCAACAGCGCAACGAGTTATCCACTGTTTAAAGCATTCCAAATTAGTACATTTCATTGGAGTACCTTTTGCTACTAATAAAAAAAGTTGCTTAAATAATCAAGACTGATGGAAAACGGCAGATCGTTTCCAGAATTGATCAGCTCCGTTGCAAATAGTTGCTTACTTAATGAAACACTTGACCATATTGAGAATGCCTCAAGTGGTTCTCTCTCAAAAAACCAAGATGTGTGCGTTAAACTACGTGGAGGGGAAAGAGATGTCTCCACGACGACACATGTCTTTTCCAACTATTTAGACAAGTAGGATAGATGAGATGGGCAAATAGTGTTTCGTTACGTTTTCATGAGCTTGCATTTCATGGCACACAGCAGTTTCCTTTTCAAGGTCAACTCGATGCCACTTGGCCTTTCCATTGCCAATAAAGTGATGAATGTCTCATAACCAGAACTTTCCTGCAATGTGCCGTATAAAGGATTCTGGATATACCGTAAATTTATTTTTAACATTGGCTACACAGGATTAAATGTGGTAGGATATGATTGATTCAGCCACATGCTTAGTGTCGACACTCAATGATGATGATGATGGCTGCATCAAAACCGCAGCTGTAGAGAAATGGAGAGCCCCGGGAAACATGGACACATGGAGGAGTCCATCATGGAAAATAAGGGTTGGAAAATGACAGTTACTTTGTTTGGAAAAGTCTATGGATTACATAAGAAACCTTGCCCATCATCCTCGGACTGAAAAGCGCTCTTTCTATACAACTGCTTGTAAAACAGCATTTAGTATATAAACACCCAAGTTTTTAATTCAATCTTCTTGTTTTCTTTCCTTCTTCTTTCTGTACAAAACTCAAACTCTCTTTCCCTTTCTTTCAAAAACAATCAAACACTCATAATCAACATGGTTCAAAAGGCTGTTCTCGTTACTGGTGGCGCTGGCTACATTGGTAAGTCGTTTTTGATCTCCACAGACAGTTGAGCCAAATCACTCATATATGCATCCCCCCCCCTTTATCCAGGCTCTCACACTGTGATCGAGTTGCTGAATGCTGGCAGAGAAGTCGTCATCTACGACAACCTTTACAACGCCTCTTATGAAGCTGTCCGCCGTATCGAGCAAATCTCTGGTAAGAAGCCTCATTTCTACAAGGCTGATATCCTCGATAAGAAGGCCCTTTTGGAAGTCTTCAGCCGCCATCCCATTGATTCAGTCATCCACTTTGCTGGCTTGAAGGCTGTCGGTGAGTCCACTCAAATCCCCCTCGACTACTACTACAACAACATCACTGGTACTATTGTCTTGCTGCAAGCCATGAAGGAGGCCAATGTAAAGAACATTGTCTTTTCTTCCTCTGCAACTGTGTATGGTGAGCCCCCCGTTATCCCCATCCCTGAAACCAGTCCTACTGTAAGTGGTTAATGTGCAGGATACACGAGCATGGTTACTGATTTTTCTGTCTTTGACATGTAGGATGCCAAGAGCCCTTACGGTCGTACTAAGCTCTTTGTCGAGCACATTATTCGCGATCTCTGTACCGCTGAAAAGGACTGGAACGCCGCTCTCCTCCGTTACTTTAACCCTGCTGGTGCCCATCCCTCTGGTATCTTGGGTGAAAACCCCACTGGTGTTCCCAACAACTTGATGCCTTACTTTTCTCAAGTCGCTATTGGCAAGCGTGAATACTTGTCTGTCTTTGGCAACGATTACCCTACTCGTGATGGTACATGTATCAGGTAAGATAAGAGTGTGAGGCAAATCCAGTAGAGGATGGTTGTGTCTGACGCCTGCTTTCCAATTGAACAGAGATTACATTCATGTCGTTGATTTGGCTGAAGGTCATTTAGCTGCTCTCAAGAAGCTCGAAGATAACCCTGGCTGTGTAGAGTATAATTTGGGTACAGGTGTTGGATCCACAGTGTTGGAGATGGTACACGCTTTCCAAAAGGCTGTTGGTCGTGAGTTGCCTTACAAGATCGCTCCTCGTCGTCCTGGCGATGTCCCTGATCTTACTGCTGATCCCGCCAAGGCCAACAAGGAATTGGGTTGGAAGGTCAAGTTCTCTTTGGAAGATGCTTGTGCCTCTTTGTGGAACTGGCAAAGCAAGAACCCTGAAGGTCTTGAAGGATATCCCTCTGAAGCTCCTAGCGAATGTGTCATCAACTACCTTTAAATTATCTAATTTTCATCTAAATCATTTTTATCCCACTAACAAAGAAACATAATATACTTTTTTTCCCCCATTATTTGGCTTCACTTGGACATGTAAATAATTAGTGAATCTTCATAATAAAGATATCAACCCCATTAACCGACATGCTGCTTGATTGTGTTTTTCTTTTACCTGTGTGATAATGGTCTTCAAATCAAGGAAGGTGGTATAGGAGAGGGAATGGGAGCAGTTCGCTGATGGATTTGGCGCAGATTAGATGCAGCTTTTCAGCTATACATCTTTGTTGGGCTAGAATCGCGCATGAGACGCATTAGCTGTGTCCAGGAATAGCAACTACTATGGGTATTGCAGTGTGGGATGTACTCATTCACTTTCTCGATAGACCACAGCACGTTTCAGCCCATTCAAACACAATTTGGCATGAATATACCCTCAAAAACCTCACAGAAAGAGATCAGCATCAAATATTTACATTAGAGTCAATAGAGTACCTTTGAATTATCGAATACGAGTTGAAACTACCAACTGGCTTGGCGATACAGCCGCCCATTCATCGCTGATACAGCAAATCTGAGCCAAATTGGGCCTCCTTCAACTGGAAATAGCTTGTGCTCCAGGCCGTTTTGAGCACTGGGAGTAGTGCCAACCTGTTGCTCTTAGTTGCCTGTTACTTCCTGATGCCCTTTCTCAAAAGTTTTTGGGTTTTGCCAAATCGACCAAAACCTCGATTTTTTCATGAGTACTAGCAAGGGAAAATTGCCGAAAATCAAATGATCGCATTTTTGAACCGAAAAACGGCACTTTTTCTTATGGTACATATTGGGTCAAATCGATGCCAAAGGTTCAGCGCATCGTCTGAAATTGTTATAGTGAGACCTTTATATGCAAAATCTCAACATTTTGACAAAAAAGTGATTTTCATATTTTCAAGAAAATCTCATACTTTTGATTTTAAAGTTAATAAGTTATTAGCACCATTATATGCGTATTTATTAGTTCTATATAAATGTATTAGATACCAAGGTACGAAAACGCAACCTACATAGTCAATTTTAGCTTTGAAGTTCACACGACGTCAAATTTAATCGAATTGAGGACCTAAAACCCAATGCGAGAACAGAGGGCTCAAACGCCAAAAACGCGTCACTCACTCTATAACATTTTTCTCTTTCCCCCACCTCAATTTACAGCCCTTTTTAATGCAAACCTTTACTCATCTTGTAAACCTCTTATTCAAAAACAACAACTTTGCTACTTGAAAAGCTCGCTAGTACACTCACTGAGGCCCAAGAATGCATGTTTACGGCGGAATAATGTAAGTATCACTTGTGAACGAGCATTTCGAGAAAATAGTGCAGAGTATTAATACGTGTCGTTTGGTACAGTTTGTAGTCCCTTTATTGCTTGTATTCATGGTGTTGCTTGATCTTTCAGCTATCGCTAGTCTGCCTTTGATGGATGCTGCTTCCTTGGTTTGTTCGAGGTGCAGCTGGTAGGTATGGCACGCAGGTAAAACGCATTTTTTTCCTCGTCGCATTAATATAACTGTTTCTTGAACGATTGTATTCTTGCTTTTTTTCTTTTTTCTCCATGGCTGTTGATACATAGTTAGCTCAAGAAACGCTTGCAGTGTTGCTGTGCTGTGATACTATGGAAACGGTTGTGTTGCTTACCATCGCACTTGGTCCTTTCGCACTGCGTTAGCCATAACATGGTATAGTTATTTTTTTTAATGCATAGCGCTATTGATTCTTTCTTTTCTGACTCACTTTGTGAGTACTTTTCTTTTGCATTCGTGCAGTTATCTCTCTTCTTTTTCCTTCTCTTTCGTTTACTATGCTTTTTTGAAGCATACTTTTTTTTTTCGTTGTATGGATAAGCCTATCGTTGAAGCACAACTAGATTTGATTCAGAGGCTGGGGGTAGATAGGTTACCCTCCCTTGATTAGTATCACTTACTTGGTGCTAATTGAGAGTCTCAAGCGTTTGCATTATAAGCTGGCGTATGTAGTAAGGCATATTCTGGCACCTTAGGGGATTTTGATGATGGAATTACTAAGTTACTATATTAAGTAATACTTAAAACTCCGCCTAACATCAAAACATAGGGAAACTCTCGCAAATTTTTTTTTTGGTTTCGGTGTTTAAACTAGTTTTTAAGCGATTTCATTGGCTCAAAGCTTTAGGTAGTAGCAGGTAGAAAAGTGTAATGATAGTGAATAATACAGTAATAAAATGGTTTTTTTTGAAAGCTATTGTACAATACAGTTTCACATGACATTGCTCATGCAAAGATGCAGCGTCTATCATGTAGCAAAGGATGCAAAAGCATACATAGAAGCCTGGAAATTAGTCAACAAGGCATTCAGTAACAGAAATTTACATGGCAAACGCAGCCAGAATTTATCTACTGAAGCAGCTAAAGTTTTAACATGGATGAATCGACAATGCTATCGGTTTGGGTTCCTAGAGCAGCTCGAAATTCTCTATGTACGTCTCTGTACCTTTGTTACTGACAATTGCATATGCGGTCAGTGTTGTCATGAGCGATTTTCCACCCAAATGAGATGCTCACTGAATCGAAACCAATGGCACATCCTTGTTGCTGACCTTGTAGGTAGCGTCAATACCAAAAACCGCGCGATTTCTGTAGGTTCAGCAGATCCGAAGGCAATAGACTACCTGGAAGATAGTATAACTTCTCGTCTATTGTTTAAGATTAACAGATTTTGCTTCACTGCACCTAGTTTTGCTTTATTTGTGAGCATCAAGACGTGATGCAGCTATTTTGCTGCCTTGAATATGAACTGTTTCCATTGATACAGACTTGAATTCCTCTAAAATAATTAAATTCGACCTTACAGGTTGTTATTACAGAGTGTGTTTTAAGTGATTGAAGAAGTTACGAAGATGAAATTTCAGTATCCTTCAGGCACACACATTCCTGTCCCATCGCATCACTGAATTTTGCTTGGTACTACAGCGAGATCTATCTCCACATCAACTTCCATGAATGCAATCAGATTGAAAACAGATTTGCCATCTACCAATGATGTAGTACCGAGCCTGTTGTACGTATTCTGGAGCCAACAGCGAAATGTTACGTCCGAGCATGATGGATTGCCACGTAGAGAAAATGTTGACAGATTGTGTTTCCAGGAGCATCTGGGCCATGTTGGACGAATTTGCGGCCCTCAATGTCAATCAACGGCTATTGTTGTGCTTTCTTTGCCTGATGGATTGAATTGCCACGGGTTGAAAACAAGGACCAAACACGATGATAGCTCTTGAATTCGACTCGGCACTGCACTCATGATGATAGTAGCCTACTACGACATTAGTCATCGGGGGGCTAAATAAATCAAAGATAGTGATATGTTTGTGCGCCCATGTAACAATGCCATCACATCATAGTTATCGTGTAGAATATAACAATTGACGTAGTTGCCATTCTACATTTTTGACAAATGTGATTATTATTGAAACAAGACAATGTTTATCCATAACCCCTTTCCTCCTCAAGCAGAAATTGACACCTCCGCACATGTGTTTGTTTAGCATATGGCACATTTTTACTGTTATTGGTCTCTTTTTGTGATCAAAAAAGTGGAATCATTTCTACCGTGGAACCAATTTTACCGGTGGTGGTCTGTTGTTGTCGTCTTCTTTACGGAAGGGTCCAAGATGAAAGGAGATCAAGATGATTAAGAGTCACATGGGATGTTGATTTGTTTTACCTCTGTAGATCCAACATTTGAGGCGCATTCCAGTGTTTTCAAGCTAAATTGCAAGATGTGGCTTTTCTGGCAGGCCTTGCAGCAGTGTGCGACGGCCCCCTTTCCCTCTCGAGTGTCTGCATCATGTATAATCAATGACCAACCTGAGCCATATTGAACTGATACCATATCATGCGGCAAATCACTGTGTTTCAAACATGGAATTTTTTGCGGTTTCTGAGAGGAAAAAAGTCCGCTGCATTAAAGTAGGCGAACATGATGCTTCGCTTCTCTTTTCTTCTTTTTCTTCTTCGCGAAATTTAATACAAGCAATCCCTACAAAAAATGTCTACAAAAGCTCCTCAAGCCTATGAAGTCAAAGAGCTCGGCGGAACTCCCGAACAAGAAGCCTACATGCGTGATATCATTGATCAATTCAGTGTAGACACCACCTACCTCAATCAGATTCGCGATCACTTCATGGCCGAGATGGATAAGGGTCTCGAGAAGGAAGGCGCCACTGTTGCCATGATCCCATCCTTTGTGGAGGGCCGCCTGACCGGTGAGTGTTTAATTGATGTGCTGGAGGGACTGACGTCTCACCGTGTGTCGTTCTGTAGGCAAGGAAGAGGGACATTTCCTTGCTCTTGATTTGGGTGGAACCAACCTGAGAGTCGTGCTGGTTACCCTCGAAGGCCAAGGCAAGTACAAGACGGTGTCCTCCAAATCCAGAGTGTCTGAGGAACTGAAGACGGGTCCTATGCGCAACTTGTGTGGTATGTTATTTTTCATCTTTCCCAATGTCACCTCCCCCCAACAATCACACTATATTCTATCATCCAAATGAAACCTCGAGAACTCCGAATTAACATGGCTTTTATATTTCCACTTTGTTGATTAGATTATATTGCCGAGTGTGTCGACACCTTCTTGACTGAGCAAGGCCTCGAGGACCAAGAGGTCGAGCTCAACTTGGGCTACACCTTCTCCTTCCCTGTTCTGCAATCCAGAGTAAGTAATTTGCCTTTTTGAGAGAGAAAAATGGAAAATGGCATGGAGTTTCAATTGGTATTCACACCTCTTATCAATATCAGATCAATCGTGGTGTTCTTTCCACCTGGACTAAGGGTTTCGCCTGTACCGGTGCTGTCGGTAAGGACCCTGTTCTGTTGCTGCAAGATGCCCTCTTGAGAAAGCATGTCCCCGTCAAGGTCTCTGCGCTTGTCAACGATACTGTCGGCACACTCTTGTCCAACGCATACAACAAGCCTGCTACATTGGCCGGTCTCATCCTGGGTACCGGTGCCAACGGTGCCTACATTGAAAAGTTTGACAAGATCACCAAGTGGAAGGGTCCCAAGGCCACTGCTGACGAAATGATCATCAACATGGAGTTTGGTGCCTTTGACAATGAGCGCAAGATTCTCCCCTTGACCCGTTTCGATAACAAACTGGATCGCGAGTCCATCAACCCTCACGCTCAGCTCTACGAAAAGATGATTTCCGGCATGTATCTCGGTGAGATCACTCGTAACGTGTTGACCGATATGATTGATCGTGAGCTCCTGCTCAAGCGTGACGAGAACACCTCTCTTGCCTGGTCCAAGGAGATCTCCAGACACTGGTCTTTTGAGACCGCCTTCATGTCCAACATTGAGTCTGATAACTCTCCCAACTATGAAAACACAAAGGAAATCTTGGATACCAACCTCAACTTGCACGATGTCACCACCACTGAAGCTGGTTTCATCAAGAAGATTTGCGAGCTTGTCGGCAAGCGTGCTGCTCGCCTGGCCGCTGCCTCCATTGCTGCTATCGTCAAGCATTGCGGTGTTGACGCCGATGGTTGCGACATTGGTATCGATGGCTCTCTCTACGAATTCTACCCCTCTTTCGAGACCAGAATGTACGAAGCACTTACCGAGATGTTGCCTGAAATCGCTGACATCCGCAAGACTGTCCGTCTTGGTCTCGCCAGAGATGGTAGTGGTGTTGGTGCTGCTCTTACCGCCTGTGTCGCTGCCCGCATGGAGAAGGTCACTGCTTAAATCACATCCCTCAATATTCATGGTACACACACACACACAACACACGTCAAATTGATTAGAACTAGAAGATTTTATTTATGAGATTTGTGTCTCTAATGTTGTATTTTTGTATTCATTCATCTTATCGCCATTCATCTCTCCTTTTCTTTTTTTTTCTTAGTAGACACTGACAGAAAATCGCCATATTTCTTTCCTTCTTATTCTCAGCCATTTTGTAGATGTTGTAGATGATTTTCATTTTAGCATTTCGTTTTTTATTTCACTTTATAAACTGTATAAAATTATCATATCTTTATTTCACTTGGAAACGCTCCCTTTGATGCATTATAATTGGTAAACGCTGCTAGTAGACGTGATGCCATTAAAGACACATGTGTTGTTGACGGGGATGTACTGATGGGTTATCAATTTGATCGCTTCTTGAGCTGCCAAGCCACCCAAGAGAGCTGCCATGTTTGCAGTTTCCAAATCGCCGAAACGAACACTATACAAATTGGAGATTAAAACACGCCATGATGGGGGGGGAGGGGGTCGTGTATCGGGTAACTTACTAGTTTGTAATGACTTTGTTCAATGTGTCAGTTGCTAAAATCTCCTCCGCATCTTCAGATGTGATGCCCATGCTCTCCATCAATGATTGTACCTGATGCTTCAAATTGTCATAATCGGCTTGAGAAGCTTTTTTAGACATGTCAGTGGATTGTATACGGCGAGCCATACGCTGTTCTTACCTGGCAAGCGACCATGTTCTAATTGGAATCTATCGGCGGCTTTGTAAATAAAGTAATAGCAGAAGTTTTCCTCATTCTTAAACAAGTTGACTAATTGAACCGTTAGTACGGGTTCTGCCTGAGCTAGATAGATAGTAGATGAATATGAAACGGCATTATACCTAATTTGTCAGGCTGTACGTGGTTTTCTGTCATGGCCTTGTATTGAATCACTCGAATGTTGGCTGCGTTTTTGCAAAAGAGTTCTACTGTTTCCTCAGGGATCTGGACATTGGATCCTTCCGTCAGTCCTGCCACTCTCTTTTTGATGGCGTCTAAATCAGATAACGCCTTTTTGCGGTACCTAAGAACGAATCCATCAATTCCCTACCATCTACATGTTGGATACGGAAAAAGATTCACTTACACATTTTGTAGATTGATGTAGTTGCAGGTGTCCGATTTCATATCTGGCAGTTTTCCAGACAAGGGAAGCTGTCCGCCACCCTCGTTTTCCACAAAATCTCGCACTGCTCTGGTCAATATCCAGAACAGGGGCGACTTGCAACAATTCAATTGAGTCTGCATGCTTGGAAACGGCGAGTTGCTTGTTGAATACTTACATTACCATGTGCACTTTGACAAGACGGATCCTCAAATATCTGGCGGACTTCCGACGAGATCTGTCAAATGTTCAGTTACCGGTGCATGATACTGCACAATCCAGTGTAGTTGCTACTTACAGGGCTGAATGGAGACAATCTCCAGGCATTGGCAATAGCCTCCTCAAAGTTCTCTTCGTCCGGTGTTCTCATACCGGCTCTCAATGTCTTGATGAACTCTTGTCGCTGCTGATAGGTTTGTGGTGCCTGTCCTTCGTGCTCCTTCTTCCATGCCTCCACGTAAATCAGGATGATCACTACAAATGGGATGTGGCTGTGGTCCGTTTGATCCAAAGAATCCAAGTCAAAGGTAGACACATAGTCGCTCAATTGCTGGAAAGGACATGACAGGCGAAGGTCGACTACGTTTTCAGGATGTGTCTCGATGACTGTGTGCTCGGGCGCTTGGATGGTGAACATGCCGACGAGGCCTTTACTCTTGACTGCAATCAAGCTCTTTCCTGATTCCATGCAGAGAGGCGATAATTTCATCAAATGGCTGTCTGGAACATTGACTGCAATGATCATGGTGAAGGGGTCGAAGAAGTCGGGTTGGTTGTCAATCAAGTCGTAAGGATCCTACATGACACGACGCTGTCAGCGCTTTGGCTTGTCTCGGATCATTCCAAATGTCAGGTACCTTTTCCACAAATGCCACATTGGCATCCTCATTCAGTTCCTGAATCAGCTCGGATGCAGACTTGGCTTTCGACTCTCCAATCGACTCGGGATCCAAGAAGAAATTGCTGCGAATATCGTCCTTGGAAGCTTTGTCGCCATCCACAATAGTGACATTACCAACACCTGCATTCTACATGATAAGCTTTCCGCTAAAGTATATACGCAATCATCGCTTACCAGGAAGTACCAGGTTCTTGATGATTTCGCAGCCGGTAGAGTTTGCATGTATCAAACAGATGTTGGCTTGCTCTAAAGCCTCTTGGCCTGTTGCTGCCCAAAGTCTGCCAAAAAGTCAACATCAACATCTTCTAGGCCGTTTGGCCATCTAAAATCTCTTGTGAATACCTGAGCTGACGATCGTATTTTTGCGTCTTCAAGTCGATGGTAGTACTGGTAGTTGTAGACATATCAGCTTTGATAGAAAAGGGATGTAAAATAAAGCAGAAGAGAGACAGTGCAAGACACTACTATTTCAGCGTAACTTCAAAACGCGTGACGTTGAGCAATGCTTTGTAATGCCATGCTTGATAATGCGAACTTGATGTGAATCTAATCATAGGATGCGTTGTTGGTTTTACTGCATTTCTAGAGGCCTGGCTGTATAAAAGATGAAAGACCAAAGTGCAAGAGATGGAAGGATGGGCCATACAAATCCACAGATATTCAATGTTTCCAGAGGCATTGGGACCATATGGTGATCCACATCCACTAGACCCACGAAATTGGCGCATGAAATTAATGATTGTTTACCATCATATGCCATCAAGACACGCTGATTTTTAGAATGTCGTAGCGATATCAGCGCTATTTGTTAAGATCACCCTTGCACCTCCAATTGAACTATGCCAGACCAAGTAGATGGCTGGACATGGTTTAAGCCAGGTCCTCTGTGTTTGAGAGCGAGAAAGGAGCAAAGGCTCTTTAGTATGTGCCATGCAAAGCATGATACGGCATGATAGTATCCAAAGATAGGCTCTACCTCATTTTTTGCAGCATTGCTGCATAGGTATATTTGTCAAAATCCATCAAACAAGACGATAATCTAAGGGGGCAGTTCCTACTATTATTTTTGAAATACGCCTTTTAGCCTCAGTGTTTATCTTGTCATGCAACATCTGGTTTCATGAAATGACACCATTTTATACAAGACGCCCAAGATAAACAATCCAGGGATCCAATCTGATTGGATTAGAGAGGGTTTTTGATTGACATGGCATCAAAACTTGTACTGGCATAACTCTTTCCATTTTCATTATCTTTCTTTCACACACACACAAACTTTTTCTCTCTATCACTTTCACATCACGCAATCAAACATACAATGCTTCCTATCGATTACTGCGTCGACGTACTAGAAGGCCTATATCAACAAGCAAGATATGATCCAGACGGATGCGTGCGCTTATGGGATTATGAATTGGAGCTAAGGATGGACCTTTCACCAGAGCTCGAGGAAATCGAAAGCCGGTGCTGTGGATTCACCTGCTTCATGTACTATTGCCTAAGAACAGAGCACGTCTATAACGCGTTTTATGAGCAATTTGGACACGGCTTTGTCTTTGTGGAAAATGAAGACTTTCAACGAAATGGCTTTGATGGACACGATTGCAGCGGTTGCCGCTACGAGGACCCGCTGTTCCTCCTGGTTGACCACAACCGATTCTACTCGCCCGAGAATCAGAAAAAGAAGATGGCTAGCTTGCGGCTGGAGAAAGAGCTGTTCAAGTTTTATGAGGTAACATTGGATTTGATCTTGTATTTCGACATTGCAGGCACTGACGATCCATCAACTCGACAGGATAACGCCATGACGCAAAAGACTATCCGGGATAGAAACATTGTGATTAACAAGGTCTACGACATGATTGACAGCGTATGGGGGGACTATCTGCCCAGCTTCAGTGTGGAATTTTTTGGGTAAATACCTAGCGAGCGTGTTTTCATGACGCTATCCGCAGTGATTGACTCTTTGCGTAAACACGCAGCTCTACAAGAACTGGCTTGGCATCTGACGGCAGTGATCTGGATCTGGCGATTGTTATTCCGCAATACGTCAATGCTAGCCATGAGACATTGAAAGCGCTCAAAAACATGCATAATTCCATCCACAACATGCACTGTTTGGCCGCAAGACTGCGAGAGATGGGCATGATGAATGTGGAAGCTATTCAAGGCGCAAGAGTGCCCATTTGTAAATTTGTTGATCCTGAAACAGGGCTTCAATGCGACATTAATGCTGCCAGTTCTTTGGGCGTGGAGAACAGTCAGTTGATTGACGAATACAGAAAGCTGGACTCACGTGTAGGCCCTTTCCTGTATGCCCTCAAGTATTTCGTAAAGAAGAGAAAGATCAATGACAGTGAGTCGCTTGTAGAAGCTAGTGGTACTTTGTTAGACAGGGCGAGAATACTGACTCGAATATGGTAGATCAAAGAGGCACTCTGTCCAGCTATGCGTATTGCCTGCTGGGTATCTACTATCTGATGAACCACAACCACGATTCCTGTATTGTTCCCAATTTACAAGAATTTAGAAGCAACAGCGATGAATGTCCTAGACACGGCTGCAAGATTGGCATTACACATTTTAGGGACCGGGAGGAAGTGCGTTATCACGACTGCATTGAGGTGATCTCTGGCTCCAAATATCAGGTCAAGAAGGAATCAAGACGCCATGGCGGTGCTGTGACTCAGTGGGATGGCTTCTGTCTTGACAACCTCGGTAAAATCATGCTGGAGTTCTTCAAGTGGGCATCGAAAATTGACAACCTCACAACACACATGTCCATTCGTTACTCTGGCATGAACATCCCAGACGTGCCAAGCAAATGGTTCAAGAAGAGCATGGTGATACAGGATCCATTCATCCTGAGCAAAAATGTAGCGTAGGTGCTGTCTTGAGTGTAAATGACTCTGCCTATCTCACTCTTTCTTCTTTCATTCGCCTCAATAGAAGCTCATGCAGTGAACAAGGACTCAATAGAATTCTAGCGGAATTCCAGCGTGCTGCCAGACTTCTCGAGGAAACTGACATGACCTTTGTTGATATGTGCAATAGTAGAGCAGAGCCTGCATCCTATTCTCAATTCTCAAACACGGCAGTGGAGATGCCTATCAGAGTGGCCAAGCATCGAAACAAGAAGAATATGAATCGATTCAGACATCGCATGCAATAAGACAACAATCAAATCATGTGGGCCTACGACCCAACGGGGAGAGTACATCATGACCATTATCAAATATCTTTTGCCGGCTTACTTTTTACTTGAATGTTCAGCAGTATTATCACTATTAAATGGCTTATTATTATTACTACAAGCAGGAATTTGGCTTTTAAAAGCCCATGTGTAGTACACAATGCAGTTTTGTACATAAAAATTAAGCTAGCACAGTTGATGATTCTTCTGGGAATCACTCTTCTTTCTCAAATGCTGACAATTGTCCCAAAGGAAATCTTGGATCAAATAATCAGGTCGCTATCTCGACATGACATGTATCAACTGGTGTGCACTTGCAACTATCTGTATCTGATGGTCCTGCCCTCCCTTTACAGTCATTTGGAGCTTGGATACCATGTTTACATACGCCAACTGCAACATGGTGTCAAAGCAAATACCTTTTTAAAGGACACCATTGCTAGCTCTACAAAGCAGCTCAACTTGAGGTCAAGACAAAACGGTAATAGCTGGAGGGTCGATGATTTAGTACAGATCCTAGGCACTCTGTCTCGCGTGGAGACCTTGTCTTTTATTGAGTTCCATGCACTCTCTACAGAAACCATTCTCAGCGTAATTGCTTTGCTACCAAACTTGAGGCATGTCGAGTTTAGATATTGCCATATTTTGTCCACGCCCTTGATCCAGCACAGGCTCCTAGCCTCAAGTAATGCACCAACACATAGCAATCCCATGCCAGCAATCAACCGACTGTCTTACATTTGGACTGATTTCACCAAAAGCGCAATTGCGCCTTGCTTGTTTCCACAGATAACTCACCTTGAGCTCGGATCAAATCGAAACAAGTACGAATCAGTAAACGAGCTCATGGTGAATTCACTCGCACACCATTGCCCGAATATCACCCATCTGACTATCGCATTGCCACAAATAGACGAACCCATCTTATGTGATACAATAGCACACTACGGCACACAACTACAACAGCTATCCATCAAATGCATCGGTCATCGCACACTTTTAGCAATTTCCACTCGAGCATTAAACCTACAAAAGCTTGCACTACGTGTAACATCCGAATCCCAGGAACAAGAAGAAGAAGAAGAAGACATCAGCCCAGATATGATCCGCATACTGACAGCATGCAAGTACCTTGAAAGCTTTGAAATAGCATCTACACAACTAGATCAAGATGTTCCCAACGAGATTTGGGAAGCAATCATTGCCTGTGGAAAAAAGGTGGATCTCACAAACACACATCAGAAACGGCAATCAAGGGCACAAAGTGCTCTCATGGTAAGACAGAAGAATCAAGTGGCAAAAAATGATCCAAAATCAGGAATGGCAAGTAGGCAAAGACTGCCTCTCAGAAGAAATAGCTTCTGGTTTGATACAGTTTCTGAAGAAGCTTTGGAACAACGTTATCATTACAACAATTCAATCAGTGGAAGGAGATACCAACACCGGCGCAATAATTTTGAGCAATTACAGCTTACTCATTTAGAGTGCAAGTCAATAAGAGACTCTATGCTGAATACTTGATTGCTGGTATGATTATAATAATAAAAGCAATTATACTTGCAGTAGGCATTTTATAAACTTGATACGAATCAAATTATTACAAAGCATTTATTTCTGCGAAACAAGGCAGTGCATTTGACAGCAATTGAAGGGTATTACATACGACTGACACCGTACAGGTTGCCACCTTCCACCTTGTGGTTGTAGATGGCAGAGAGACAGAAGCCAAGAACAGTACGAGTATCTCTAGGATCAATGATGCCATCATCCAACAAGCGAGAAGATGTATAGTACACATCGGATTCCGCTTCAACAGATGCCTGGAACATTGCCTTTCTGTCGTTAGCCAATTCTTCGTCGATCTTTTGGCCCATTCTACAAACAAAATGTGTGAGTTGAGCGTACTGCCGTCGTAACCATGACTACCAGATGTTACCTAGCAGCACCTTGACGCATGACAAGATCAAGCACACCCGTCAATTGCTCTGCGCCCATGACAGAGCATTTAGAGTTGGGCCAGGAGAACAAGAATCTGGTTAATCATGAAAGAGTTGAGTTGTCACGTAGAATAGTTTATAGAGCAATAACCCTACCTTGGCTCATAAGCACGACCACACATGGCATAGTTACCAGCACCATAACTTGCACCCATCATGATTGTAATAGCAGGAACAGTCGAGTTACTAACAGCATTGATGAAGCGAGAACCAGCTTTGATGATGCCCTCTTCTTCGTATCTCTTGCCGACCATGAAACCGGTGATGTTTTGCAAGTAAATCAAGGGAGTATTCCTAATCATCAGCACATGTCAGTAACAAGCAAAAAACGTATGGTATTGTAGTATTACTTCATGTTACAAAGCTGAATAAACTGCGTAGCCTTGTTGGCTTCTTGCGTAAAGATTACATTGTTGTTGGCAAGGATACCGACAGGAATGCCTTGGATGAATGCCCAACCACAGACTAAATTGCCACCATAGTTTGGCTTGAAGGGTGTGAATCTTGAGCCATCCACGAGACGAATAATGACTTCAGTGGCATCAAAAGGAATACGAATGTTGGCAGATACAATACCAAGCAGTTCATCTATAAAATTAAATGTTTAGCGGGTGAATCATGCTTTCAGGCGACAAATAGTAGCTTACCAGCAGGGTAATGGGGCTCTTCATATTCGCATTTCATGTGTCTCAAAGGTAAGTTGCCTTTTTGTTCCCAATTCAAGTTGGCAACCCATTCACGGGCCTTGCGAATACCGTCAAACTCATCATTTGCCAGTTGATCACTGACACCGGAAACACGAGAATGCATATCAGCACCACCAAGGCTTTCAGAGTCAGTGATTTCACCGGTAGCCATTTGAACTAGAGGAGGGCCACCCAAGAAGACTTGAGCTTGTTTCTGAGAGCAAATGCCAAATTGAATATAGAGCAAGATATCAATGTGACGAGAAACATTACCTTGACCATGATAACATAATCACTCATACCAGGAGTGTAAGCGCCGCCAGCAGTGGAACTACCGAATACGACACAGCAAGAGGGGACGCCTGCCTTGGATCTATAGATGGACATGAGTTTTTCAATAGGCATACATTAAGCATAAATGTAGTACTTACTGGATAGCTTGATTGCGGAAACCAGCACCACCTCTGTGGAATACACGGAATTGCTGTTGCAAGTTGGCACCAGCCTAGAATGAAATAGTAGTAAATGTCAATGATCGATCCAAATGTTTCAAGCCTAGACATTTCTCTTACAGATTGGACAAATGTCACGGTGGGCAACTTGTTTTGGATTGCAATTTGGTGAAGACGACCACCCTTGAGCGCTGAAGTCTCATTCATGGCACCACCTGCCATGGTAGCGACATTTGCAGAGACGACGCACATGACACCACTGCATGAATAAGGATGAATACAATTGTAGTGCGTATAGATCATATACATTTGCTGTGTACCTGACAAGACCAATGCCCGAAACAAGAGAACCACCTTTTTAAGCAAAAATGGCATTAGTAATTTTGATTCAACATGTTGACTGTGTGAGAGTGAAATAAATCTACCAAGTGTCATGTCATCTTGATCATAGCCTGCAAGTGCACACAATTCCAAGAATGGGGAATCTTCATCAAGGACTAATTCTACACGCTCACGAGCTATATACAAAAAAATTGTGGGGTTTTGTTAACTCGAGCGCATTTGTGGCCCACTACCACCATCACAACATGAGCATACCAGATAATTGACCACGCTTTCTATGCAATGCAATGCTCTTGGGCTTTCCTTCTCCTGTAGCTTCCTTGAGTCTCTCTTTTAACTCATCAATCAAACCCTGCCATTCCTCGACATTGTTTTTGTATTCAGGGCTGGTTTTGTTGACGGCGGTAGGATGGCGCTGAACAAGATGATCTCTAGAGGTTAATGTAGACATGGTGTGTATTTCAAATATAAAGACAGGTCAATAAAAAGAGAGAGAGAAAAGAAAAGATGAAAGCAAGTTGCTAAAAGATATAAAGATACATCCAGCAAAAGATTCTCACATGTATTTTTCACAGTGTGAATACCGAATTTGGCATATTTGCTATTGGCAGTGCCTATTGAATGAATTCAAGCAAATTGAACTGACCAATCAATACATTAGCGTGAAATTCCTGAGAGTGAGATGCATTAATGTGTGTGATTTTCGTTGCTATGCAACCCTTTCTTCAGCAGGGTATCCGAAGTTATCAGGGATGTTTTGTAGATATTTTATCAAATCAATTCATCTCTTGTTTACTAGCATCGTTTCTGGTGATTCTTTACATAACAGAAAAAAATGGCAGCAATTTCGTGAGAAATGAAACTAACAAAGGCCAAACAAGCAGGGTGATACAGAGCTACCACTTTTGCGCGGGATAGATTTGCTCAACATGGTAGATGTTGTGTGTATCATACATTATGTATCGTAGTAATCAACGTCAATGCAAGGCTAGATCACGATATCAAAGTAGTAGATATATAACTTTCATTGTATTGTGCAAAAAGCACCATACTGAGAACATTGACATGTGTCCAAAATGCGTGAATTGCAACCAAATTAAACATAAAATGTTGAACCTAGTTAGAAGAAAGGAAGCTAGGTTTCATAGAGCAACAGCTGCCTCAATACACCAGTCAAACGAAACTAAACTGAGCATTAATCGAGCTCTGTAAGCACTGAAACTATTAGATACAGTTTTTATATCCTCACAGACATAATACTCGCTTTTCTACTTGAAAATACTACACCAAGAGCCTCTACAAACTACATATAACTGCGGTCCTTGCTCTTCAACGATGCCCAAGGTTTGTATTGACGCGATTAGCTTCTATATGGGCGGATAGCATGCTCACATCATAACCTCTCTTCACTCAAAACTATCAAAAACACAGCGAAATCTGGATGCATTTGAGGTGTAATTTCTCGTGTTAAAAGCCGCTTTAGACGGCCAGAATTTCACCAGACAACCTCTCTCGTCTAGCAGCAACTTGCTGACACCTTTGCGCAATTTTTTTGGGATCATCAAAAATGGGGCCAAACGCATGAGGTACCCCTCATGCTTTTTGTCGAAATTTAAACGATTGCGTTTTTGAAGGCGAAAACGAGCACTTCTACTATGGCACATATCATATCAAAACAATGCTATAGACTCAGGGCAACGCCTAAAGTTGTTTTTGTGAGACCTTTATATGTAAAAATTTGACATTTTGGTCGAAAACCTTATTTTAATTTTTTGAGGTTTACTCAAAAAGTTGCTTTATAGTATCTACTTTAACTAACACCATTAAATGCGCCTTTAAAGGCACTAC
The DNA here is from genome assembly GCA_010203745.1 of Mucor lusitanicus. Lineage (NCBI taxonomy): Eukaryota > Fungi > Mucoromycota > Mucoromycetes > Mucorales > Mucoraceae > Mucor > Mucor lusitanicus. The sequence goes on along the minus strand of JAAECE010000004.1, from coordinate 2,969,702 downwards.
AAAGAACATTAGAGAGGTATAAGGCTCTAAGCACTTTTTTATATGTCGATTTCAGAAATAGGTGAATTCGAGCAGGAAATTTGTCGGCATTTAAAGTGGTTTTGCAGCAGCTGCCACCAGCCATTCTCCATGCAAGAAATGGATGATTTTGATGGTTCTTTTAAATGTATGTGGATTTTACAAGCCATTGCGATACACTAAGCTTGCATCGGTAAGCGTTAAAGGCTACGAGTTTAAGAAAAGCACCATATTTGCGGCAGTTTTTCTTGCTGTATTTCATTATACAAGCCTAGGAGGGATGAAGATCAAGTGGATGAGATAACTCTTTTGTTGCAAACTCATCTGGATGAAACACCATCTTGCGATATCAAGTAGTAGATGATGATTATAATGAGCTAGTGTGCCTATTGTATGACATATGATGCATAACTACATGCAAGTTTGTTTAATTATAGCAATTTCGAGTAATCAAATTACCTCATTATCAAGGCAAGGCTTGGCTTTATGGTCTTTATATACATTGGCCAAGCCTCCAAAACAGATCAAGTAGTGCTAGTGCATACAGTCAATATATACATGACAAACAAACTACCCAAATCTTTATTGGCAGCAGCAGCATCTATACAAGATCCGGATAAATAGGACGCCGTTGATCTCACCCAATGTGCCTGCCATCTCTAGTGCCATCTCTATGCTTCTTTGCTCTCTTTCAGCTCTGAATCAACAAGGACTAGAGACACATGAATAGAACAACTGTTGCTAAAAGGTCATGCTTACAAGAAGACTTCAACCTGCTTCTTAAATTGCATGAAATAGCAGTGAATCGACATGATTGGACAAATCCAATCTAAAAGTGGCGCAAGTTGGGGGAAATCTTTCCTTTCTCTCTCTTTCCTCTCTTTCTCTTTAATTACCAGAAATAATGGCCAAACGAAAAGTCAGTTGTTTACCATGTCGAATTAAAAAAGTAAAGTGCGATGGAGAAAAGCCCTGCACCCGATGCGAAGCTCGACAAACAGCATGTATCTATCAGAAGCCCGGCGCAGTAGGAAGACCGCCTAAAAACGCAGTAGTCAACAAGCTGGTCCTGTCTCGCATCGCATCCAACATCCATGACAACAAGGAGGGGCCCAATTCCAAGACCTTTTGTCGAGAGTTCATCTTTGAAAACGTCTCCATGACGCCCGTGCTGGCGCCGATGCGCTACTTGCACGACAACACAGAGCAAGGACTGGACTTTTACATCAACACCCTGTTCAGCACCTACTTTGCAAAGAACACTACGCTGGACCATTTCATCGAGGAACGACGCAACGAGAATGCCGTGGTGCTCCACTCGGACTACGCCAGCATCAACACCAAGGTCAAGATCTTTGATTTGACCGACTACTTTACCTGGATGAGCTCAGACATGGCCAGCATCCTGATGAAGCGAGTGTCCAAGCTCAAGCTGACATACTACACTGATTTGGAGTTCTCTCGCACAGCCTTGGCATACGACCGTACAACCAGCTTCTTTGAGTCGCCGTCCAATCAATCTCTTGTGATCAATCCATTAAACTCGCTGCCACCACAGCAGGCAGTGCGACTGATCGAGTGCTTTTTTTGCATACACCCCTTTTCCAACCTGCTCAACAAGACGATGCTTTTGCAGTCTTACTGGACGGACACAGCTGATCCACTGCTGCTCACTGTTGTGTACGGTACCACCATCTTCAAGTCTCAGCTACTGGACGGCAAGCCGCTGGAGCTGTGGGATGCATTGAACAAGAAGAGGCGAAATCCCTTTCTGGACTATGCGCATGTCCTGTTGTCCAAGGCATCTGCCGAAACCACACCCAGTAAATATCAAGCCATTGTCTTGTTGGCCCTGTTTGAGGTCACATTTGGATTCCCTAAAAGAGGCATGTCGCTATTTGGTCTGTCGTACATGCTGGCCGCTCGATTAGGTTTGTTTGATAACTCCATGCCTGCCGGTCTCAGCGATGTGGAAAAGGAGCTGCTATTAAACACATTCTGGGCAGCATTTGAAACGACCATCCGAGGCTGTGTAGAGTGTAAGTTCGTGCTTGTTTATTAGCGACTGCAGGCAGTACTAACCTACCGTATCATAGTGGAGCAAATCCCCAGAGCTGCATTGGCCTATCACGAGCATCCATATCCACCGCCCAACATCAAACTGTCCAAGTCCTATCAATACGACGTCGAGAACAACAACCCGCGTCTGTTCAAATGGTACTTTTACCTGCTCGAGACATTCTACATCAAATCCGTCGTGGCCCGCATCAGCTGCAAGATTATTCTGCAACTGCCGCACTCTTGTGATCCCACACTGCCCAAAGCACCATGGCAAGTGTTGAGCCACTTTCGACCCGAGCTGTTCAAGCCGTACCCCAAGCTGCAGCCCAACGTGGAAGAGAGAATCGCCCAAGTGCTGGACGAGTTCCAGCAGTTCAATCAGTCTTGCAGAAAGGATTGGTCGCCTTTGCAAGCGTATACCCTTGACCTCTTTTATTTATTTTATAGAATCAACATGTACTTTATACGCGATTCAGTGAGGAATCCAGACGGCAGAAATCACCCCTTCAGTCTGTATAAGCACCACTCGCCCACAGAGCTGGATCTGACCAACGTGGACAACGTCTTGCGAGTGCATAAAGCGATACCCGAGTCCATCCAGCTGCTGGATCGCACCTACAGCCATCTTGTCAACCCAGTCAACTATTACGAGCAGACGGACTTCTTGCCTCGCGGCATCATCATCTCGGCCGTGGATTCAGCGGCGCAGGTCTTGATGTATGCGTACCGACTGGAGGCGTCCGATCAACTACGACAGCACATTGAACTGGCCGAGGCGATTTTGAATATACCGATTATCTGGGGCGATTGGGGCACCAGCGAACTGCTCAAAACTGTGATCCGCAACTTTCTAGATGCCAATCCCGTATTATCAAAGAAGAGCAGCAAAGCAGAGCCGTCGTTATCGCCCAATGGCAGTGTCAGCACGCACGAGGAGAACGATGCGTCCGTATTTGATGGTGGTGTGGATCTCAATGATGACAGCACGGATCTCATGACATCATTCTTACCGCCCACACATCTTGCTGCTGCTGCTGCCTACACGACACAACCACCAGCGCCACCTTCCACCTCCAATTTCATCATGACGCCATGGCTGACGGGCCAAGAGCCTTGGATGCAAGACATTAATCAGATTTTATCCACTTCAGATTTGCTCTCTACTATGCCATTTGTGGATCCATTCCAGCCGCCATACGCACCTCCACCACCACCTCAACAAGCACAACCTCAGCAAGCATCTCAGCAAGCACAACAAGAGCAACATCAATATCAATTTGTCAATGATATCTTGAATGGACTATTTTAATGGCTGCTGCTGATTTTTTTTTTTTTTTTTTTTGAAACATCATAAAAATGCATGAATTTCATTTTATTTATTCCCTCTTCTTTCCTCGTTTTATCTCTTTTTCGGTGTAAATAATGTACCAACCTACGTCTCAGTCGTCTGATCCACCACCCAACGATCAGCACAAGTATTATCCTCCTCCACCTACATTTAACAACAACAACAACAATGCTACATATGGCGATCAAGTCCATGTTGAATATGGTCAGCAGCAGCAACCCTACTACGGTCAGCAGCCACCCAATTACGGCGCTCCGCCTCCACCTCTGGACCAGCAGCAGCAGCAGCCATACACACCAGGCGAAAAGATAAAGCCTGCCAAGGGCTGGAACGATGTCTGGGCAACGATACTCTGGCTGTGCAATCTGGGTGCTTTCATTGGATTAGCTGTCGTTGCATTGCGAACCTACACCAGCCATAAGGGATCCTACAATGGCGTGCAGTCCGAGAACGCCTACCCAGGCTTGACATTTGACACGTCCACGCTCATGATCTTTGGCTTCTCTGCCATTGTAGGCTTTGGCATCAGCTTCCTGTACTTGATCTTTGCCAACATGTTCCCGCGACCACTGATCATTGTGACATTTATCGGATCCATCATTGTGTACTTTGGTGTCACCATCTACTACTTTGTCAAACACTACTACTCTGCTGCCATCGTCTTTTTGATCTTTTCCTGTCTGTACGTGGCATGCTTCTTTTGGTGGAAGAGCCGAATTCCGTTTGCTACTGGTAAGTGTATTCGTGAGCAAAAAGAAAAAACCACTCACAGCAAAGCATGCAGTCATGTTGCAGACAATCACGAGCATCACCAGAAGCCATCCTTCCACCATCATCATTGGCATCATCTCGCTCATCATCCAAACAGCCTTCAGTTTCCTGTTCATGTTCACCACCATTGGCATCTATCAGGCCTGGTACAGCTCGGCCAGCAACAACTCTCAGTTGAATTGCGCCATGGTATTCCTGGTGTTTAGCTTTTACTGGACCTCTCAAGTGATCACGTATGTCACTCATGTCACATTAGCAGGCATCTTTGCTACCGTGTACTTTTTGAACGATGGTGTCCGTCATCCAGTGTGGGGAAGTGCCAAGCGTGCATTGACGACCAGCTTTGGCTCCATTTGCTTTGGTGCTCTTCTGATTGCCTTTGTCAACTTGATCCGGTACTTTTTGTCCATTGCCAGAGCCAATACGGACAATGCGTGCATGGCATTCTTTATCTGCATTATTCAGTGTATCGTGAACTGTGCTGCTGGTTTGTTTGTAAGTTTTTCGCATATATGTGTGGGGGGTTGTTTGTTGTTGTTGTTGACGCGTTTTACAGGAATGGTTCAACTATTATGCATTCAGCGGGGTGGCCATTTATGGTAAAGCGTTTGTGCCTACTGCAAGACAGACTTGGACCATGATCAAGGATCGCGGTATTGAAGCCATGATCAATGACAATCTGATTGGTAACGTACTGTTTATGGGTGGTTTGTTGGTGGGCGTGCTTTGTGGTCTGTTGGGCTTCATCTACCTCCAAGTATCGAGCCCTGCGTACAATCGGGATGGTGGCATGACGCCTGTTGTCATTATGGTGTGCTTCTTGATTGGTGCCTCCATGTTCTCTTCGATTGCCACTGTCATTTCGAGCGGTGTAGCAACCACGTTTGTCTGTCTGGCTGAAGATCCTGAGGCTTTGAGAAGGTAAGCTTGTTTAGACAGTGTACTGAGTTGCAGTGTACTTACTCATTTTTTGAATTGTAGATCAAAGCCAGAGTTGTATGAAAAGGTATTTAACTAGACATTGCCCTTGGTATATATGGAAGCTAACGTGTTGTTTGTAGATTCGCGAGACATGGCCTCGCATTGCGCAAGGTGTATAAATACATAGTACTATAGTAATAAATTTAATAATATTTGATAATTTGCATGGTTTCATTTGGCCGTTTATTATTATTTGTATAAACAGAATGCGATTTTGAATATCAAGTTTCGGTATAGGATGTGTATATGTGATATCTATAATAAGTGCAGTATGCAAAACGAATGGTCAACACCAACCGAGGATTTTCCACCAACCCATGCCCACAGTAAAGTAGATGACAAGGTAGAACACTGCTACTTGACCTCCAATGATGAACCATCTTGAGCGAGAGACATAGCCTGGAGCATAGTACATGGCTAAGCTTCCTGTAGAAAAGTTGGTCTATAAATCCACACACATGAGCAAGACAATGATTAGGAATATAGTACATATGCGTAAGCTGCTTACCATACAACCACCAAGAGCACCAAAGTAAGCAAGTAAGCAAGTCAAGATCATTGGGTTGGCACCTAATGAATGTCCTGCATCCAAAAAGGTAGCTACAAATGCTACAGTGTGAGCGCTCAGAGAAGAGAACATGAATGTCGTCAAAAAGTAAGCAACAGCCAAGGCAGGCACGGCAGGTAGTTTGAGATGCGTGATGGCTAGCGACACTTTATGGCCAATGTAGCCAGATGCGCCTGCTTCAGACAGTTGAGTGGCAATGGTTACAAACCCACCCAGCCAGAACAATGTTTCCCACTATATACAAGAAGCAAGGTTATTTTCCACAATATCATCACACAGCGACAACAACAACAACTTACGGCATTGGTATTGTTGGCCACATCTTTCCAATGAATCGTGCCCATATGTAGCAAGGCTACAATGCCGATTAAAGCAACCAAAGTAGAATCTATTTTAGTGTAGCCGGATGTTACCCACATCACGAGACACGCAAAGAGAACAAAGCAGAGTTGCTAAAGAACGAGGCTTGTTAAACGTTGTGTATAAAGTGATGGGCTTTTTTTTTTTTTTACATACCAGTTCTTTGCTTGACATGGATCCCATGGCATGCAGTTCTTTGGAAGCGTGCTGGACAATGTCGTCTCCGTCCGCCTTGAGCTGTTGACCCTCCTCCACTTGAGCAGACGCTTCTTTTGATTTAAAGATGCCACATGACCAGGCTAAAAGGAGAGGCAAAATAGCAGCGCAGACCAATGCAGGAACAGAGCTTCCTGTTATCCTAAATGCTAGCATGTTAGACGAATGCTGCATAGATTGGTTATAAAACCTTTTTACCAGGTCATGAAGTTAAATTGTAAATCAGGGTAAAGTGAATTTGCCTTGACCAAAACGATGGGATTTGGAGCCATGCCTATCTAAATGCATGAGTCGACTCAGCATTTCATCTTTACCGTACTCTGCTTATTACCTGTCAAATACATGGAGGCAGACAACAAGTTGGCGTGGGCTCCAATCAGCATGAGAAATCCGCCAACCTTGGGGTTCTGAGATGGCGTTGAACCTAAAGTGGTGGCAATGGAATGCACCACGGGTAATACTATACCACCTCCTCTGGCCGTATTGCTAGGCACCACCGGAGCCAGTAATAACTCTAAATTTTACATAAGTCATTTCTCCCACATTTCTTGTTGTTGAACAAACCAACCGTACCTGAGAGCAAAATGGCATATGCTAGACCTATGACATGCTTGCCGAATGAGCGGATCATGAATAAGGATATCCTCTTTCCAAGCTGTGTCACTTCAACCGCTTTTCCCAGATGAAAGGCAGCGAAAATCAACCATACAACCGAGCTAGAGAACCCTTCCAGTGAATGATGAAAGGCCTCTTTGCCACCGTTGCATTCATAAGGCACCTCCGTGATGGGATTGATTTCTCCGCAGAGGCGACATTCCGTGCTCATGCCTGTAACATGATCTTCACATACAAATGAGTGCGTGCTGGACAGCAGTGTCAGGGCGGTCAACACCAGTACTGATATATCAACTGACGTAGTGATGAGTGCAAAAATACAGCTATATGATAGAGTAAGTATACAAGACAACATGGCCACAGTATATCAGGTACCTTGTAAATACAGCGAGTAATCGAATAGATGTCAGTGTTAATTCCTCTGAGGGAGTCACTCCAAACCAAATGGCTGATCCCAGAGCAAGTGATGGCAACAGCTCAAAGAGCTTGGAGGAAATAAACGTATAATACGCAGTGGTTGCCATGGCTACGATACCGTTTGCATTAAATTACAATGTTTACATGTTTATCCAGCACAACGCATGTATAGTACCTCGTTTGTTTGTTGATTCTTTCAGCGCCAATGTTGTGCTGTTGCTGTCCACAGGCAATAAACAAGTGCTCTCTGTGGGTATCTCGGTAGAAATGACAATGGGTGGTTCTTTTCGCATTTTATATGTGTGTGTGTGCAAGTGAAAGAAAGATGAAGGATGAATCGAAAAAAACGGATCCTGTTAAATACTAGAAAAATCTTCCTTTTATGGTTGTTTTAAATAGTAGTATTAGGTCTGGATAAATGATTCATTGCAGCTGATGATGATATGATTGTGGTATTAACCGCATACAAAACGGAACGCATAACCGGTTCAGCCATCTGCTGGATCTCTCAGCACTCCATGTTGACTCCCCCCCCCCCTCTCCTTGAATGAGGAATGATTCCTATAGAACAACCACATGGTGTATGGCAGTGTACGACCTGGCAAATGACTTGAGCAACTTGACACACTCACCATAATTGGATCCATATTGGAAATATAAGGTTTTATATTCTCATGAGGAGGAGAGGCTGTCTAGTAATAGTAGATTATAACATCACATTTTCTTAAATGACTCATTTTTATTAATGACCCTGCATCTTTTTTTTTAAATGAGTTATTTTTCTTCTAATTCATAGAGTGCTTCTTTTGCGTGGATAATGTACACCATGGCTTGGTTGTAACGCACATCGATACCTCGTTCTTGACCCTTCTTGCATATGTAGCCGTTCAGGTAATCGATTTCTGTGAGGTTCTTGGATCGAATGTCTTGCAATGTCGAGCACACATTTTCCCCTGCTTCTTGGTTGATGGCCAGCACCATGTCCATCAGCGAATCGACCGTTTCGCCAGGCAGGTCATCTCGAAAGACGTCATGCGCTTCCTGACATATGGCTCTCATCAGGGCGATGCCACTGGGGTTGCCGTTCTTTATATTGCCTGCGTTCTTGGACATGAGTACCGATGCCACTGCGTTGATACAGGCATTAACTACCAGCTTTTTGTACATTTTCACAAGCACTTGATTCCAAGGCAACTGAGCTGCATTCAGTTCTGGGATGCCAATGAGTGTGGATACAAGTTCTGACTGTGGTGGTGGTAGTGCAGCCTCTTGCACTGCATCTACATAAGGAAACCTTCCAATGCGCAAAGCGTCTGGGTCAGCATAGCCCGAATGATGTGTGATATCATAAGGGCCCATACGCTCCACTGCATGACGATTCACACCAACAAAAATAGCAGGCGGGGTGCTATTTGGCCACAAGCTTTCCATCAATTCTTCTGCAACACCCATTCCATTTTGAAGCAGTAAGATGGTGCTCTGTGCAGACAGTCGTGAGGCCATGGGAGCAAGTGCCTGGAGGGTGTGGTGACCCTTGGTAGCGACAATCAGTGACTGGATGGGCGTCTGGTCCGCTGTGTCTCCCACCACACTTGCTTCAAACCCGGATATCTTGTGGGCGTGGCCTTGAGAACGATACGTAATGGTGTTTTGACGGCTGCCAAAGTCATTCAGGTGGCTTTGAGAACGAAGTAGCAGTGTTACTGGCAGCTTGTTGGACTTGAGAACGGATGCAATGTGGCATCCAATAGCGCCTGTCCCTAGAATGTGAATGCTCATGGTATATAGAAGAAAAAGAGATGATGGAAGCTTAAATTCTGTATTTGTAAGCCGACATCAATTCGGAATAACATGAGATCTTGTCATCCATGTGTCAATCACTCTAAGAAGATGTGGATTCTGAAAGCGAGCTGACCATCAAATTGGAGATGGTTATGTAGTTCTGGCCAGCCAGAGGTTGAGCAGTGGAGAACATCTGCTTCATTTCACTTCTTTTGCTTGGAATCAAAGACTTCTTGCCTTGTCGTGGCTGATTCTGTGTATCGAGATTTTCATGATTTTGAAAACTGAAAGGGTCGCTGTCAATCACGAATCCTGCCCTGCGAATATATGATGATTACGCAGTTGTCTAGGCGAGTGCATCCACTCTCGACTGGATTTACAGGCACAACGATGGTGTATAAAGGCTATATCTGTGATGGCAAGGCTTTAATTCTATTTCTCGGCTTACTCTGTTCAAACAACTAACTCTTCCAATCGGACAAATGATTGTATATCTCATCTGTACTATACAGAAATACTCCAAGTAGTACGAGAACACTGGAAACAGACGTACTGTTCTAAATTGAGAGCTTTGAGAGTATAGTATGTTTCTGTACCAGTTTCGTTTTTCTGCCAAGAAAGTATCAAGGAATTGGAAGAAATACTCCATATCTGCTCAGTGGAAGCCTATTTTTTTTTCAACATCCTCCTGTAACACGAGCGTTGGAGAGCTGAGGCGTTCGATCTACTTGCTGTTGCATTGCTTGTGGCTTTTATGAGGAGATACAAGAATCAGCATTATCTAGCTTTACTACTTCCGAGAAAATCCCTGTGGATGGAACAATGAAGATGTGGGATCACATTAATACGCAAATGCCGAATACCTTTAGATTATTATAATAGCTTTCGTGAGGCAAGGCAAGCCGCACTATTGCCATTATTTGCAACAGACCAGCAGGCACAGTAATCAACTCTCCATATTGTACAGCGGATCGACGAGTAAACGGGTTAAGGTTGCTATTTCTGAGAGTGATTGACAATAGTGATGCTATGTTTAGAGGGTATATGACACGACGCCAATGAAAAGCTATCAATGTAGTCTTGATTGAAAACAACAGATCAACATGGACTTTTTCCAAAGAACTCTGCCCTGACGAACCCTTGGCATTCACTCTCAATTGGGCTTGTTTAAATCTTTCGCTTTGTTTCAAGCCCAAATCTACTAGTCTCGAATCAAGTCAGACTTAAGCTTTTATTTTTGTATATACGAAATGGGTGCTACACCAAATTTGTTGCTAAAAATACACTTATATCATTTCGAAATAAAACCATTCATCTGCCAAGGATTTTCTCTTCTTCTTCTTTATCTCGTTTTTCACACACGCAATCGTAAAATGTCAGCCCCACCCTACCATCACCACGATGATCTCTACGACAGACCTGCACCTCCACCTCTGCCTCACCACATTGAAACACACCGAGACTCGACAGATCGCTACCCCATGAATGATATTCCAGTAAACTCGCCTTCGCCCTATCCCGTCTACAGCCAGCAGAACGACAGCGCTTTAACAGCTGTCCCATCACCACCTGCACATCGCTACAGCGATCAATCGGATATGAAATTCATGGATCACTACGACTCGGATGATGATTTGGAGAAGATTATACCTCGTGAAAAGAAGAAGCGATCATGTATGGACAAGCTCTGCTGTGGCTGCTGCACATGCTGTCCCAAATGGGCTCGTTGGTGTAGTTGCATCTTCCTGATCATCATTGTTATCATTGCTATTGTTGTCGGCGTCTTGGCGGCTTTGTTTAAGGTTCCAAATGTCCAGTTTACCGGGCTTAAACAGGATCCTGTCTATGGATACGCCAATAATGTGCTCAGCATGACATTTGATGTCGGTATCAGTGTGGACAATCAGAACCTGGAGAGTATCACCTTCGAGACAATCAAGGCAGATGTAAGTAGAGTGTGTTTATGGCAGGCAAGTAGATGCTAACTGACACTAGGCTTATTACCCTGCCCCCTACAATGTCTTTATTGGCGGCGGCAACATCACAAACACACACATTGCCTCTTATGCCATGACCAACATCACCTTCCCATTCTCGGTCAAGGTCAACTCATCAGATCCTGGACAACAAGGTGTATTGATGGACTTGGTCACTCGATGTGGTCTCGACGGCAGTACGCCACAAAAGATCAACTTTGATTACTACATTTACCCTACTGTGCGTATTGCTGGTATCGCCATCACACCAAAGATTTCTAAATCAATGTCGCTTGCATGCCCGGTATGTGTATTTTTATCTCTCCTATATTTCGCACTCATATTAACTTGCTTTCATTAGACATCTGAATTGAATCAACTATTAGGTGGTTTATTCACAAAATAGATCCAGCATAAAAGCCATGTAGTATATCAGTGTATAAATATTCCTTTCTCTATCAATAAATATATAAATACAATGTTTCCCCATCTCCCAGCTAAGCCCAATTTTGATCCTTTGATGTACGCACCAAGGTAATCATGACAGACTTTGCTATCCAATATTGCCTTAAATAGATACCAGAAAACAAGGCTAAAAAAGAATTCTTCGAGTCGCACATGTTGGACGCACATGTGTTCACATTATGCCAGATGACTACAGTACTACGGGTTTTCTAAATGCACAGAAATTTATGGCTTTTTACGTTTTAATGCGAAACTATTCAGCCAGTCTTGATGGCCATTCAGCATGGGGTTAGGATTGGTCTTTGCTTAATCTGCATCAGGTTTTCCTATTTGAAATTCTTGTGTCAAGATACGAACTCGGCCACCGTGAAGATCTTCCAGCATGCAATACGTCTAAACACAGCAATCAGAACTGCTAGGCTCTAGCATGCTATGCTGTACAGTACAATGGTACAGGCTTACACTGTTTTGGGCACTTGACAAAAGAAGGCGAAGCGTAGTTTCATGTTAATGACTTTATATTGGTACCGTTGTGGTATATCTGCTCTGAGAAGGTCATAACTATATGAGCAGAAGAACTCCAGTGCCTACCTTGGGTTGTCGAATAATCAAGTGGAAAAGTGAGGAAAACTGCACTAAATAAAACTGGCTTGACACTTATAACTGTGTAACTACTACCATTTCGCCTTGTGGTCTTGCCACTCCATGAAACCTGATTCTACACTGAATTAAGACCTCAAATAATAGGAATTCGTTTGCTCTACATACACGATGAATAGCAATAGATGTTGATAGGTAAAGATGCAAGGCAGACAATCTCCTACAGTAGTATGTTATTATTCCAGCTTGTAAATTATTACCACTGGTGGACTTCGAGATCTAGAAACGATTTTTGCAGTTTATCAGTATGGTAATACTACATCTTATTGATCTCAACAACCTCTGGGTTCATACATGGTATAGAATAACCATTCTAATACTTGAAACCATTGATTCAACTGCATATTCAATATACGAACAAACTGATTTACACAGCAAATAGCACAATTTTCTATAGGTAGGTTATGAGAAGCTTTATTGAGACGACATGACAAATAATTGTGGTGTTTTTATGATTTCTGAGGATTTTTAAAACAAAAAACAGACGAACATTCTGTTGCTTTCTGTTTGATGGAAACCAGTGTTTATTCCCAACAGATAGCAATCGATTGTGGTTTTAATCAAATCTGTAGCATCAATTTTTGTGGATCTACAGACCACTAAAGGTATTTCTCTCAGCCAAAATGTCAAATTCAACCCTCAATATCTCGTCCTGTCAGCCTTTGTAGATGCTCGGAATAGTGCCAAATGATTGCTATCGATTACCATTTACATCCTAAACCTTCATTTTTATTTTTTTTGGATCGATCCGAATCGTCGAAAATTCACGATTTTTCATGAGGTACCCCTCATGGTTTTTGTTAAAAATCAAACGATCGCGATTTTGGAGGCGAAAACGACACTTTTTACTATGGTATATATTAAATCAAAATGACCGCACAGATGTAGGGTAACCTGTGCAACTGCTAATTTGAACGTTGTGTATGCTAAATCTAGACTTTTCTTGGAAAAACTGCTTTTCATATTTTCTCGAAATTCTTTATCTTTTCATTCTAAAAGTACTTTAAAATTGACACCAGTGAATGCGCCTTCCAATTATCCCCTTAAGTTTATTAGAAAGTAGTATACCCTGAGCACACTTTATATAGCTAATTTTAACAAAAATGTTTACAAATGTCAAATTATATCGATATTGATTCAAAAAAATCATCGCAAAAAAATCATTTGGGTACAGTCACCACAGTGAAAGATGCTAATTGTACACGTCATTCAGATCCCGTGTGCTCAGCTTATTGGCTGCAGTCACCCTCAGTAACGCGTCTTTTTTTTTTTTTTTTTTTTTCAGGCTCCCTTTCCACCCTGTTTTTGCACTGCACTTTTTCTATTAAACCATATACTTTTTATTACTTTTGATTGAATACAACACCACTTTCGACAAAAGAAGCATACTTTTGCAACCACCAGTACCCAAGACGACATCTCTCAAGTTTGTTACAGTAGGTATCAGCCGATAGGGGCCACTTTTCGCGGTACAATATACAGTAATACTAATTATACAGTTTATTTTAGACCAATTCGTTGCAATATGCTTATTCATTATGTTTGGTTTGTATTTGGTTTGTATATTCCCCTTTTTTGGTTGCCGTGGATTGGGTTGTCATGGCTTTGGGTGTTGTGGGTTTGGTTGTCATGAATTACATTCATTCAACCTTTCACTATTTTCTTTCTCGTGATACTGCGCATTCGTTTGTTTGCTTTATTGCGATTTATTCTTTCCCCCTTTTCTGCACGCGACTATTTTTCTGTTGCTGTGCCATAGTGCTATGGTGTATCTTTTGATGCATTGTATCGCTGGCAGTGCTGCTCTATTGTGGAGTAGCCTTGCATTTTTTTTGTTCTTCTTCAAGTATTACCTCTTCTGTAATACCGGTTGTATTAGTGTTCGTGCTTCGTGTGAGGCAACCACGATACTTTTTTCTACCCTTTTTTTTCTTGTACTCGTCATTTTGATGATATTCATTGCATGTTACCTCTTTGTATTATGTAACTGTATTGCAATGTTTCTGTTGTTCATCACATTATTCTAGTGATGCCCTCTTGTTGCTTTCACTTCCTTTTTATGGTTCTTTGAATCATAACCCCTCTTTTTCGTTGTGTGGATGTGCCTATCGTTGAAGCACAACTAGATTTGATTCAGAGGCTGGGGGTAGATAGGCTGCCCTCATTTGATTTGTATCACTTACTTGGTGCTAATTAAGAGCCTCAAGCGTTTGGACTATAAGCTGGGGTGTGTAGTAAGGCATATTCTGGCATTTTAGGGGATTTTGATGATAAAATTGCTAAATTACTGTATTTGGCAATGTTTAAAAGTCCGCCTAACCAAAAAACATAGGGAAACCCTCGCAAAAATTTTCTAGGGTCAGCGGCGTTTAAACTAGCCTTTTAGGCGATTTTATTGGCTCAAATTTGGAGACAGCTCAGAGAAATAAAGCATTGATATTGAAACTAAAAATGTGATTATAATGAGAAAAGCAAGATTAAACATTCAAAATGCATGGTACAAATGGCTTAAACTAACTACACACGACACCGCCATAAGTATTAGACATGATCAAATACATTTACTATCCTAAAAAGACGAACTTTGAATAAATTTAAGCCTGTTCATAACATCCAAAAGTACAATTTTGCATTATATTGGTATCAAATCAATGAAAGTCTTCAAATGTCAATCATTTGGCTGATGTGATAAACATGTACCTACAGTATTATATCAAATTTTGCTGATGTATCACTTCCAAACCGGATCTCAAATTACTAGTAAAACATTCAGTTAAAGCACAGATCACATCAGATCATAAACTTTGACATGAAACTGGATTTAGTCACGATCCCAGTTATAGCATGTTCAGGATAATAGAATGGATCTATTATCCTATCACCCAGATCAACCCATCTAATACCTTATCCTCACATCAAATCCCTCAGTTCGAATAGTATATAAACCCTCTTATTTCCAATGTAATAAACGATATTCTTTACTTGATTAATTCTTTATCTTTTTTTAAAATAATTTATTTTCTGATAAATCATTTGCGACAAACACGAACGTAGTATGCTCACCATCAGATCTTATTAGTCTAGATGCGTGCCGTTGTTGGATGAGCGATTTTCAATACATCAGGAGGTTAAAACAAGCTATAACTCATCGATTATACTACTGGTCTAGGTCTGCTTCCTCTTTCAATTGATTACGCATTTAGTCCAGAGCTCTGAATACTTCTTTTTTTGATACACCAAAGCAGTTTTTAATGCTGGCCTTTGCTTGAGAAAGAAGGCTGTTAAACTTGATGTCACTACCTGTCAAAGACTCGTCTTCAGAGGTTTTTTTCCCTACTACAGTATTATGGGAGCGCACCATCATTTCGTCCTTCCGTATGCAGAGTCAGTCTGCCACGACGTATTGCTCACTCTCAAAGTAGCTACCGAAAAGTTCTAGTAAGCCGCTCTGGCTTAGGACACCTGGATCATTTTGGCTACCATAGTGACCTGTTGTGCCAAAGAGAATACGTGTGTCGAAATCACAGATAACCATATTCTCTGAATTCCCAGAGGGTGTCTGGTAAATCTGGAATAAGCGGCGATCTATGAATCCGATGCATTCCGGCAAACCAAACAGTTCGTGATGTCGTTAGATGATAATACGGTCTCTCTCTTTGCCCATGGGCCATTGAATATATCTGTCTTGCAATTTCAATACAGCTTCGATGAAATGCTCGACATAATTTCGCACAGAACCATCTAATACAACGGGTGAGTGTATAAAAATAGCTAATTTAAGGTATTGAGACTTACGATTAATGCCAAATAATAAGTCTCCAAGTATTTTGTCAGTTGCTGCGTTCCCATACATTCCAAGGCGAGTTAAGGCAACAATCATTTGGAACTTTACGCTTCTTTATTGAGGGCCAGACTTAGACTTCCTGAAGGCCTCGTTGTTTGTCAATTCTTCATATAGAGCAAGAAAGGCTTGCTTACTCATTTGAATGTATCTCCTGAAGTCGACTTCAGACTTTTGAAAATACTTGTCTTCAAGGGCGGCATCGTGAGGTTTGTCTCGTCTTTTATAGTGGGTCCTAGTAGGCATCAAATAGCGCTGCTGTTGCTCTAAATCCTGCAGTTTCTAGTATCTAAGATCTTCTACTACTACTATTGCTTCATTCAATAGCTTTCCAAGCTCTTCAGTGTCTACATCATGGATGTTTTTGTTTCTTTCATCGATTTCACTGATTTTGTTAAATTCGGTCAACAATTTAATCAGATTTTCTGCATCTCTGCAATTATTGTCGGCTCTTTGTCGCAATTGCTTGATGACACTTTGTCTTAAGCTAGTTTTGGGCATTTTTATGAAAGATGACTATTTCTGAAAATTGGAAAAACAACAGAAAAAAAGCCTTGCTTTGTAATACTAGATGCGATTTAACTAAGCCAAATAATAACTTACTAATGTAAGAGTGGCTGCCTTAGTTAATCTTTATTAAGCGAGGAAAGTGAAGAAAGAATACAGTTTATCAGTACAGTGGTGAATTTTATCAATTTCCACCTTAAGATCTATCAATTGTTGTACTATAAAAGTACTATTATAACACTATTGTATGTTGTAAGTCTAGCTTCAGCTTTCAATCTAATTTATAAAGAAGCAAAATGCACAGCATATCACATTACTTAATTTCGATAATTGGTAGTAGCTCATTATTATGCGTCGCATTAACAAATTGTTGTATGCATAGCCTACGTTTACCAGTATGTGCCTGAAGACTACATGCACATCTGGCTCCACACACACAAACACATGGACACACAGCGTGTGCCTGGACAAGCTACATTCACTTTCGCTCTAGCCACTCGACATGTTGTTTGTTAGGGCGTATTTCTACCGTAGGTAGAGGAGCCCTTAATCAATCGAGGTTGACAACCGCTGTTTAAACCGTAAAATCCTCTGCTTAAAGTGTGGGAATAAACGGCATTTTAAAACTTTTGGACAATAATTTATTTATAACGTACGTATAAAGATGAAATGTTTTTTGATAGGATTGTGGGCGGTACCTAACTACACTATGCTGTAAAAGGGGGGGAACGCCAGACTTCCAGGTGAGAAGGAAAAAAATAGTTTATACCTGTTTCAGATACGTTACATACCCTCGATTCCTATATATTATATTTAAGCCCTAATACCTCCTATACAATATATAAAAAAAAACCAACACTGTGAAACTTAACCAGTTGTCCACAACTGCTCTGGAATTCAATGGATCATCTCCGTGCCAATCGAATGAAATGCTAAAGTATTCTGCATGAACTTGATTTCGCCTACTGCAAATGTCAACCAGAATATTGCAAAATGCAAAAAAAATTTATTGGCCAGAAATACTGCTGAGAATTGTAGCTTTCGAATGGTATGCGATATGTCTATGCTTTCAACATCCAATCCCGTGATATGGATATATGACAATGTTTCACCTTCAATTGTGAATTCAATTGATAGCGGATTTAATTTTTTCAAATAGATTCTGAAAGAGGATATTTCTCTGCATGTTTTTTGTCTAATAACGGAGACTGTAAAGGTTTTCAATTTAAAGATATAAAGAATTTAAAATTTAAGCTAAGTAACCTTTTATAAGATGTAGCTGTGAAGTCGAAATACTTTGCTGCCTCAGTATTATGTAATGTAGCCGTGAAGTCGAAATACTTCGTAGCCTCTTTGCACAACGTACAACGAAAAAAGATCAAGAAGAAAGATTACATTCTTTAAATTAACAAGGTTTCATATCAGAATGTAGCATACTAAGACAGGCATAAGACGACTTGTAGAAATACGCCCTGTTGGCAGTAAACTATTACTGCCCGTCTAATTTTTTACATGTTGATCATCGTCTGTGTACTGGTAACACCGAACTCAACATGCTCCAAACTCTTTGCTGTCAAGATCCACTCAATGCGGATACATCACGCTCATCACTTCATGTGTGTACTCTACATCAGATATTCTACACCCGAACATATTAATCTCATGTTCCACCCATATTATATTCGTCTTCAGTGTAGTAGTCATATCCAGGGATCTACTCTATTTCAATCAAGAGATGCCCTGTAATAAAGAGGTCTTTTTGCTTTCGTTTTACATACAGTTGACAACTGATTACTCATATTGTTTCACTCGACTTATTAACACGAATTCATCACAAATGGCATGTGAGGAATTTAGAATTGCCAAGTAGTTTTTTTTTTTTAAAGTAAAGGATATGATACATTATGTTTACATTATTAGTTTCTGTTTAATAATGGCAATCAGTATTGATTATTAGTACCAAGAAATAGCAATTGTTTAAGGTCTTGCTTAAACTTGTGGCATCAGTTGCCGTGGAACTACTGTATAAGCCATAAACGGTATTTCTCTCTGCCAAATTGCCCATATTTAACCCTCAATATCTTGTCTTCTAAGCCGCTTTAGATGCTCGGAATAGTGCCAAATAATTGCTATCGATCACCATTTACATCCTAAACCTTCATTTTTATTTTTTTTGGATCGATCCGAATCGTCGAAAATTCACGTTTTTTCATGAGGTACCCCTCATGGTTTTTGTTGAAAATCAAACGATCGCAATTTTGGAGGCAAAAACGACACATTTTACTATGATATATATTAAATCAAAATGACCGCACAGATGTAGGGTAACCTGTGCAACTGCTATTTTGAACGTTGTATATGCTAAATCTCGACTTTTCTTGGAAAAACTGCTTTTTATATTTTCTCAAAATTCTTTATCTTTTCATTCTAAAAGTACTTTAAAATTGACACCATTGAATGCGCCTTCAAATTCTTCCCCTAAGTTTATTAGAAAGTAGTATACGCTGAGCACACTTTCTATAGCTAATTTTAACAAAAATGTTTACAAATGTCAAATTATGTCGATATTGATTCAAAAAAATCATCACAAAAAAATCATTTGGGTACAGTCACCACAGTGCAAAATGTTCATTGTACACGTCATTCAAATTCTGTGTGCTCTGTGCTGCGGCAGCCTATTGACTGCAGTCACCCTTAGCAACGCGTTTTTATTTTTTATTTGCACTGTTTTTGCACTGCACTTTTTCTATTAAATCATATACTTTTTATTACCATTAATCAAATACAACACCACTTTTGCCAAAAGAAGCATGTCTTTGCAATCACTAGTACCCAAGACGACACCTTTCAAGTTTGTTACAGTAGTTATCAGCCGATAAGAGCCATTTTTTGTGGTACAATATACAGTAATACTAATAATTACTACGCAGTTTATTTCAGGCCAGTTCGTTGCAATATATTGATTGTATTTGGTTTGTATTTGGTTTGTATATTATCCCCCTTCTTTGGTTGCCATGGATTTGGTTGCCATGGCTTTGGTTGCCATGGATTACATTCATTCAACCTTTTACTACTTTCTTTCTCGTGATACTGTGCATTCTTTTAGTTTGTTCTATTGCGATTTATTCTTTTCCCCTTTTCTGCACGCAACTATTTTTCTGTTGCTGTGCGATAGTGCTATGGTGTATCTTTTGATGCATTGTATCGCTGGCAGTGCTGCTCTATTGTTGTGGAGTAGCCTTGTATTCTTTTTATTCTTCAAGTATTACTTCTTCTGTAATACTGGTGGTATTGGTGTTCTTGTTTAGCATGAGGCAACCACGATACTTTTTTCTACTACTACTCTTTTCTTTCTTGTACTCGTCATTTTGATGATACACATTGCATGTTACCTTCTTATATGTAACTGTATTGCATTGTTTCTGTTCTTCATCACATTCCAGTGATGCCCTCTTGTTACTTTCCCTTCCTTTTTATGGTTCTTTGAGCCATAACCCTCTTTTTTTCGTTGTGTGGATGTGCCTATCGTTGAAGCACAACTAGGTTTGATTCAGAGGCTGGGGGGGAGATAGGCTGTCCTCACTTGATTTGTACCACTTACTTGGTGCTAATTGAGAGTCTCAAGCGTTTGCACTATAAGCTGGGGTGTGTAGTAAGGCATATTCTAGCATTTTAGGGGTTTTTAATGATAACGTAGCTTAATACTAGTGTATTCGGCTGTGTTTAAAATTCCGCCTAACAAAAAAACAAGGGAGAACTATGGCCAAATTTTTCAAAGTCCGCGGTGGTTAAAATAGCTTTTTAAGCGATTTTATTGGCTCAAATTTGGAAACAGCTCAGAGAAATAAAGCTTTTATATGAAAACTAAAAATGTAATTAAAATAAGAAAAGCAAGATTAAACATTCAAAATGCATGGTACAAATGGCTTACGGTAATTACACACGATACCACCATAAGTATCAGACATGATCAAATACATTTACTATTCTTGAAAAGAGCTTAAGGATGTATTTAAACACGGCATTTTGTCAAATGCCAATGTCAAAACAGTGTTCAACCTGTGCCATTTTACAACAAAGCATGCTAAAGCCAAGCAATTTTGAATTCATTGTTGCCCGACATTTTCTCTATAGATGTGCTATTACTAGGCACTTGTAATTAACTGCTTTTTATAATTTTCATCGCAACTTCAGTGTCTAAAATTGGGTTATTTTGAAAACCATCTACTCATCAACGGCAACTCGTCCAACCTGACATCCAAGTAGTATACCTTTGTGTTCCTACCAAAATTTGGCATAGGTACGTGCTAATTTTGATACTCTAGCATCGATATATCGAAACTGAATCTTAAATGGTCAAAAGAAGCTTGACATGATGCAGAAGATTTGTATACGTTTGAGATTATGATACTGTGAAGGGCAAAGAAGTTAAATGCAAAAAAGTGAAATGCGTGGTGAATTGACGTTCAACGAAGCATGCTTCTTGACCCTGAACTTGATACTGGAAAATGGCAAAGCCGTTGTATATATGACGATTAAGATACTATAGTAGTATTTATCTAGGTAAGGAAAATGAGCATACTATTATGACAAATGGAAGACTAATTGGAGTGAGACAAAGTGAACCAAATAGTGATCTAATCCATAAAGTATTGAGCATGGCCCTCACTGTATAATTAGCTCGTTAAGTTGTACTTTTGCAAGTGTTCCGTTTTAAAGTAAACACATTCTCCTCACTCCTCAAAAATGCCATCGCCACAATAATTTCATTTAATTACCTCACAAATCACACCCTTTAGCATTACCCCAAAGAAACCTGGATCGTTTCATATAGTAGTAGTATATAGAGTTATTATCAAATTATAAAATCAACTTTTTACATAAGCAATGATGGATAGGTATAATAGAAATAGCAAGTATTGTTAATAGCTCTCAACAGCCAATGTCTTGACAGCCTTTTTATCTCTGCGTGGTCTTGTGGATATACTGTCAGTAGCTCTCCAGTCATCCGGTAAAGGAAATGTGAAATCAGGATCAAACATCTCCTCAGGGAAATGCCAATACTTCTTCTGGTACCGTAATATATCTTGAAAGCTCTCTATTGCATCTCGATTTGGTTTTGTACTGTCAAGCGTATCGTGGAAAGTTGTGATCTGCTGCTCTGGTAGGGTATTGGGCAAGAACAGCTGGGCCACGCTTGCAGCACACGAATTTGCCAAGGGTTGCAGTTCATAACCGCCTTCCAATGTCAGTACCAATCGACCTTCACAGAGGTCATCAGCCAGATCCTTGACCATCTTTGTGAGTAAAGCATAGCCTCGTGGTGTGACATTGTAGCCACCAAGCTAATTATTTTACATGATGTAAACTGTTAGTTCACAGGCTCTTTTTGAAGCTTAGCTCTATGTCTTACATTTTCTGGGTGTCCTTCTGCTGCATCAAAACCAGCCGAAACAAATATCATATCTGGTTGGAATTGCTTGACAATGGGAATGACAAAATGGTAGAATGCAGCAACAAACTCTGTATCACCCATGGGTTCTGTAAGAAAACTAGTCAGTATCATCAGGCAGTGGCTCTAATGGTTATGTAAATACTCACTTGGCCTTCTATTTGATTCTGAAAATGCAATGTTTACATTTTTGCCAACACCTTCATATTCACCACATTCATCAGGTGCTCCACTAAAAGGATAAAACTTGCCATGATCCCATCGATGTACTGAAATATATAGAACATTTGGGTTATCATAAAAAATCTTTTGAGTCCCGTTGCCATGGCTATATGAAGGTAATAGTAGAGCGTTAGAAAGACAATGAGTAATGCAACATCTCGAGAAACACTTTACTGGATGTCCCTATCATCACGACAAGAGTTAATATCAGAGATGTATGGTACACATGTCCTGACAAAACTTACCAATCGATCACGACAGCTCTTTTGATCTTTGACGGGTATTTTTCCAATGTGTCTGCTACAGCCACAGCTACATTGTTATAAAAGCAAAAGCCCATAGCCAAATCATCTTCTGCATGATGTCCTGGAGGTCGAATGAGAGCAAACCCATTCCTTAGCTGACCCTGAACGATGGGTGTCACAAGGGAGAGAAGAGCGCCCGCAGCCACTTTTGCCGCTAAGCTTGTGTACAAGGGGTGGAAGGTGGTATCTACTGAAACACCCAGTTCACCACAGGTCATTTTACACACCAATGTAGGAGGCGCTGTTGGTTGTGGATTGCTTTGAGATGCATCAGCAAAGGCAGCCGCTGTTGAGAACCGACGGTATTGTCTGTTGATATGGTCTTGGTCAGCTTTGATAATCGTGTCGCCACCCACGCCACGTAAAACTTTGTCAGTCGTCGCGGACAGTTGCTCAAGACGTGGATTCTTGGGTGGTTCAGGATTCAGTAATGCTGCAATGGACGTAATCTTTAGCGGCCTCTTCTCCTTCTTGACCATGGTTTCCTCGTCCAACGGGTAATAGTTGCGTACGTGGCTAAACGTGTGCACGCGGAGCAGTTCTTGTGTAGTCGTTTCTCTGGCGTGAATGCGTTTGAAATATCGAAGCATCCTGTAATACAACGAAAACAAGTATGAGCAAGCAGCGCTTTCGAGTCGACATGGCGCTCAAGCACTAGTAGTACCTGTTGCTGTGAAATGTTTGCAGAATAGAGCCGATGCGGTCAGGTCTTTCAGGGTGAATGGTTTCACGAGAATGACATGGACAGCAGTGCAAACCCATACGTCTATCCTGCACAATGCCTGTATTTTGTCTAGCCAGCGCACCTTGCTTTGAGTTGTAGAAATTGACATAGTTGCTCCAGGATCTGTCTGATTCAGCACCTGCTGGGCCATACCGCAAGCTTTCTGCTCTTTGAGGGGTTCTAAGCAGCGTGGGGCTTATCCAGTCGGCTTCCTCTGGTGGCCATCCCTCGTAATGAACAAACACAAGTGTTTCATCATGTGGATCGTTTGCTATCTCTACTATACGAGCGCAACACCACTCCTTGACATCATCCGCCCATTTGATTGCTTCTACTCGATCGCCAACCGCCCAGCTCTGGCTTCTCTCTATGGTATATACGCACATGAGATTTAACGAGATGCCTGGGATAAAGCGAGCCATGTGTATCCATTACTTACCTTGTGATGGCACCAAATCCAGCCTTCTCAGCTTCTTTTGCGCAAGAGCCATGTTCTTCTTGTCCGTCTTCTTCTGATGTTCCAAGCTGTTGAGCCTGGTCGACCGTCTTCGTCTCTTGGCGGATCCAGTGGAAGATCCTGTCGAGAGATTGCTGTCGCTTTCAGTGTAATAGCTAGGTGAATTTGACTCGACATGACGGTAGAAGGGGAGCGCATCGCTCGAGTGAGATGGCTTGGGCATCAATTCCTTTACCTACGCTGTTGTTTAGTCCACAAGCCGTGAATGTATCGACTCTTCAGCATGTCTACCATTTTGCCACACAATGAAAGAATCTTATTGAACGAACAAATGTCGAATTTCAAACACACACACTTCAAGTTCTCCAATGTTATTTTGCGTCACATACGGGCCACAGAGGAGGATTTGGCTGTGACTCCAACAAAGACATCCACGCTGCACTGCTTGCTTTGTGTCGGATATTTAAGTCCAAGCAATGGGTATAATGCGCTAGAAAACAAGGCTATAGCGAGGTGCAAGATGAGCCTGTTTGGAGAGTCATTCAGACAACAAGGAAATCTCTCTTTAGGTGCACTACATGGACGCCAAGCAGGGAATCCAGACATGGACACCGCACTGCCATGCCATGCTTGCTGTGCCGATCTGTTGCGCTTGAACATGGCCTTCTTTGCCTAACAGACACACAAGAAGGATACTTGATTACACAAAAGACGACATTGTTCGACCCGCTGATCATCCGATCGCATCACTGTGTTTTTGCAAACTTGCTCTGTTTAGTAGACCCGCCGCCCGTTGCCTTTTCCGCATTTAAAAATCCTGAAACAGACGGATTCTTTTTTCTCTCTTTTTCTTCTTTTTTTGCATACACAAACAAAATGACCCTGCTACCGTGGCTGTTGTTTGGATTGCTCTGTCTAATCCAGATAGCAAGCGCCTATGAATACAACCCACTGCTAGAGAAGTACGACTTGGTCCCCAACACGCCGCCATTAAAGTCCACCTACGACATCTTTGCCGGCTCTGGCGATAAAGATTGCCCTCCTTGTTTCAACTGCTTGTTGCCTGGCTTTGAGTGTCTGCACTTTGCCAACTGCTCTGAATACGACGGTAAATGTAACTGTCCTCCTGGGTTTGGCGGCGATGATTGTAAACAGCCTCGTAAGTGTGTTTTTTGCATGAAACAAGCCCCGTATATGTATATTAATGCAACTCTGTGTGTCTAGTGTGTGGTGCTTTGCCAGACGGCCGCAACCGATCTCCACGAGAAAACGACCACTGCGATTGTCCTGAGGGATGGGAAGGAATCAACTGTAATGGTAAGGTGTAACAGGAAAAAAAGAGAGAGAGGATGCTGGATATTCGTCATCATGACTGATACTGAAAGGACATTTCGTCTTGTGTAGTTTGCAAGACCGATTCGGTATGTGATTCCCTTGTCCCCACTGGACAAAACGGTACCTGCTACAAGAATGGCATCACCGTCTTTGAAAACTACCAAATGTGCAATGTCACCAGTAAGTGGATTATCCATTGCAAGCGAGTGGGTCTCTCATACTGACATTATGCAAAAAAAAAAAACCAAAAAATAGACCGAAAAATCTTGGATCAGTTGAAAACGCAAATCCCCCAAGTGACCTTTTCCTGCAACAAGAACCAAGCAACATGTGATTTCCAGTGTAAGTCCAATCTCTTGCATGAATCCATGGCCAATGAATCGATGCTCACAGTGACATGACACAGTTTGGGTGGATGAGATTGAATCATTCTACTGTCATTTGAACACTTGCGGATTTGAACAGCAATACGAATATGGCAAAAATACAACCAAATATACCTGTCAAAACATTGACTGTCGTTGTATCAAGGACGAGTTTCTCTGCGGTAAAGATGGCTCTATTGATTTGACAGGTAAGGATACTAGGATTGTGGTGTCTCCCATAGCAACCATGTTGACTCTGTGTGTGTGTATAGATCTTTTAGCAGACGAAATCAAGGGCCCTGCTTCGTTCAACTGTGCTGGCCCCAACTGCGCATTTTCGGAGCCTGCCATGGACGATTTGATCTCTGCTGTGTTTGGCGATGATTCCATCTTCTTGAGCTGTAATGGAGGCGAATGTTTGCATTACACCATGGTGCCTGGATTTGAGAGACCCGAGCGACGCACCAATTGGACCATGATCATTAGTGGATTGTCAGGCGTAGCTGTATTCCTGATCATCGTCGGCAGTGTAGTGACTTATTTCGCCAGAAAGAGAGGACCTGAGGGAGTGATTGAGATTGCCGACGACGAAGCAGGCAAACTCATGTCAGAGCACACACCTACCAGCCTCATTTTTGACAACATCCACTACCAAGTCAACGGCAAGAAGATACTGCAAGAAGCAAGTGGCATGGTGCAACCTGGCCAAGTCATGGCCATCATGGGCCCCAGTGGTGCAGGAAAAACGACCTTGTTGGACATTTTAGCAAAGCGCACGAAATCAGGCACTTCATCGGGAAATGTGTACTTGAACGGCCAAGAGTTGGACGCTTCGCATTACAAGAAATTGATTGGCTATGTGGACCAAGAGGAGGTCATGATT
The DNA here is from genome assembly GCA_010203745.1 of Mucor lusitanicus. NCBI lineage: Eukaryota > Fungi > Mucoromycota > Mucoromycetes > Mucorales > Mucoraceae > Mucor > Mucor lusitanicus. The sequence goes on along the minus strand of JAAECE010000004.1, from coordinate 2,943,373 downwards.
CCTACACTGACTGTATACGAGACGATTCTGTACTCTGCCTTGCTGCGTTTGCCTCGTTCCATGAGCCAAGCAGCCAAGAAGTACCGAGTGATGGAGGTCATGCAAGAATTGGGCATTGATGCTATCAAAGATGCCAAGATTGGTCAACCTGGAGCCCGCTCCATCAGTGGCGGCGAGCGTCGTCGAGTGGCCATTGCATGTGAATTGGTCACATCGCCCTCCATCTTGTTCCTGGACGAACCCACCAGCGGATTGGATGCTTACAATGCCTTCAACGTGGTCGAGTGTCTGGTTGCGCTTGCCAAGAACTACAAGCGTACGGTAGTTTTTACGATTCATCAGCCTCGTTCCAACATTGTCACTTTATTTGACCAGCTTGTGCTTGTCGCTGCGGGAAGAGTCATTTATTCCGGTCCTCAGTCTGAAGCACAACACTATTTTAAGCAGATTGGCTATGATTGTCCACAGGGATTCAACATTGCAGACTATTTGGTGGATTTGTCGGTAGGAGCAGTGCGTAGAACACCCAAGCAACCCTCATCCGCAGTACAAGGATCAACTACCGCTACCGCATTTGCAGACGATGATGGATTCTTTGCTCCATCCGCATTACCTGCTGGCTTCAGTGATGGCTTGGAGAACACAACCGAGCAATGGGCTTCTGAACTAAACACGCGACCCAGCAATACTCAAAACAAGCAGCGACAACAGCAACATGACGCCGCTGTAGCTGCTGCTTCTAGCAACCACGGACCCAATGTGGTTGTAGAACAAGCACAAGCAGATGGCCTTTCCTCTCACCTCCGTCAATTAGTCGAATATTACCAACACAGCATCATTGCCAATGCGCTCAAGGAGAACATCCAAACTGCCATTACGCAGGCCCAATCCGACAATGAAGGTGACAATGTCAGCACCAAGAGTATTCTCGTTTACAAGCGACCCGGTCCCTTTGCTCAATTCCAGATTTTGGCCAACAGAACATTCAAAAACTTGTATAGAAACCCCATGCTCATGTTTAGTCACTATGCCATGGCCGTGATTTTAGCGCGTAAGTAATAATATATACCATGGCACACGCTGCTTGGGTGTATATATAAAAGCTAATGTTTCCTTTCCCACTAGTGGTATGCGGTGGTTTGTTCTACCAGGTATCCAACACCATTGCAGGCTTCCAGAATCGTATGGGATTGTTCTTCTTTTACGAAGCACTGTTGGGATTCATGTGTTTGACCTCGCTCCAAGTGTTTAGCAGCGAGCGCATCTTGTTTGCTCGTGAGCGCGCCAACGGATACTATTCACCCACCACCTACTTTTTGTCCAAAGTGCTGTTTGACATCATTCCTTTGCGTGTCGTGCCTCCTCTCATGATGGCCCTGATTTCCTATTCCATGGTGGGTTTGGTGGAAGGCGTCAATGAATTCCTCAAATTTCTGCTGGTCCTGGTCTTGTTCAACCTCACGGCTGCTGCCCTTTGTTTGGCTATTGGCATTGTCGTCAAGAACTTGTCCTTGGCCAATTTATTAGCCTGTATGGCCATCCTCTTTTCCATGCTGTTTGCCGGCTTGTTGCTCAACAAAGGTACGCATATATTGCCATTCAATGCAATCAGGGAGGACATGTGAGCTCACCTTGAACATTTAGATACCATGTCACCTTATTTTAGCTGGCTCAAGTACCTCTCCTTTTTCAATTACGCTCTAGAGGCCATGTTGGTCAATGAACTGCTGTATCTTCAGCTGGTGGAAGAGAGATTTGGCCTCAAGATTGATGTTCCGGGAGCTACCATCCTGTCGACCTTTGGCTTCAATGCAAAGAACTACTGGCCTGATGTGATTCGCTTGAGCTCCATGTTTGGCTTGTTCATCTTCATTGCTTACATTTGGCTCGTGTTGTTTGTCAAGGAAAGACGATAGACCCTCTTGATTTACTATCCACCTCACACATTTATAATACGTATTAATTTTGTAAATAAACCCCTTTTCCCGAGCTTTGCACTGGGTGTGGTCAATATTATGTTTCAAATCCGCTGACATGTAATTGGCATCTCTTTCTTTTCAACAATTTTTTTTTCTTGAAACCATCAGGTACTGTATACTTTGAAGACATGTCAAGCTATCCTATCACAGCCGCTAAACGCATGGCCATAGACTCATTGCACGTATTCTTACACTATGGAAACGCGTTTCTGCAAGGAAGATCCTGAACCCATGCTGAAGCAAGAGTTTAGCTTTGAAGACACGCTCCTGTACCAGGACGAGGAGGATCACGAACCATTCATCAAGGTCGAGAACGAGGAATGCATCAAGGGGATGATTGTGTCTGAGCACCGCCCACAGACACCTCCAAGACCAACCCGGGAATGGCGCGACAATGCTATTGTCAGCATCGAGAGACAGTCTAAATACGACAGGCTCTTTCAATCAAAAGTGCCGTCCAACGAGCGTGCTGCTGCTGCTGCTGCTACCGTTGATCCCTTCCATCCCCAGAACTACTGTGTCATGTGCGACAGAACCTTTGCTCGCCAAGATAGATTCCGTTCGCACATACGACGGGTGCACTTGTTAACAGTCAGGTACTTTAAGCATCCCTATGAAACCATCGATCCCAATCATCCCGACAACTACTGTGCAAAGTGCGGCAGAAATTACACTGACAAATATTTCCCAAAACACTTGCACGATGTACACGGCATAATCGTAGAAGCACCCAAGCTTGGCACTCCCCGAAAGCGCCGAAACGACGGTCGTGGCAAAAAGTCAAAACGCCCCAGCCATCATCGTCCCTACTGTGCAATGTGCAGAAGATCGTACAGCAAAGGATACTATCGTCGTCACTTACGGGCAATCCACGGTCTACGAGAGGACGTTATCAAGCGTTTAGTAGCTCAAAGCAAGCGCGACTTTCTGGCTCGCAAAATGGCAAAAGCAAAAGGCACCACCAAGAAGCGTCCTCATGTAAGCGTTGAACTTTTGACAGACTGTACCAGATGCAATCGCACCTATTCGAGCAGAGTCAGCTTCCTTCAGCATTTAAAGACAAAGGCGCACAGTGATGGTATCACAATGTCAATCAAGTACTCCAATGCCGAGATCGACATATTCCACCCTGACTACTTTTGCGCAAAATGCGATAGAGCCTATGCCAGTGCCCACACATTTTGGTGCCATCTGCAACGCAACCACTTATCTACTTTGTGCAATACCAGAAGCGCTGTCAAGATATCCAACAAGCGTGCTCCGATATACTACTGCCCCAAATGCGATCGCTACTACACCGAGGACATCTTCAAACAGCATTTCACCAACCACAGAACCTCGAAACCCGTCATTATGAACCCTGATGCAGAAATAGACTTCAATAGCCCTGATTTCTACTGCGCTCGATGCGACAAACACTATGCAAGCCAAGAAAGCTTCAAGACACACATAATATGGACACATAACTTAGCCGGGGAATGGTATCAAGCGGTCAGGGAGAGAAAAGTCGCCCATCCTGAGGCCGAGATTGACTTTTCCGACGCTGACAACTACTGTGCTAAATGTGACAAGAAATGGAAAGCCCGGGCCATGCTACTGGAACACGCAGCTATCATGCATGGTGTATACCCTCCCTCCATGGGCGAAGGGCGTTCAGATCATGGTCCATGCAACTTGCGCAATGGCAAGAAAGTTACTCCCCTAATCAAATAAAATTTTGCCCTCGTTGGATGTTGTTGTTGATCTGAAACAGTTGCCACCAAACACACAGTCCGGTTCGAGAAATGGAATGTATGTGCAAGCCGGAATGAAATCTCCTCATCCCACACTTGTCTGACACGGAAAAAAAAATTGCAGGTGCATTTGAAATGGACAGGAGGGTGTGGGTGGATGCTGAGATGAAAGGGCAATATAGGTAAAGGATTAAGGGCCAAACCGATAGATCATCCTCTTCTCCTTGTAGTCTAAAATGGTAATGCACTGAATCCCTGTTGTATCGATAATAGCTTGAATTATGAATGAATGGATGCATATGGATGGATTGAATGGATAGATGGATCATTAGCAACGACGATGGGATGTTTTTTTTCATACTTGGATGTTTCAGCCTCAGGTTGAAAAAATACTGCACTATTCATCACACAACACAACGACAAGATCACCTCATAGCAAGCGCAGCTGACCCAAACGACCATACAATCACACAAGAAAAGTGTCGTTTCTGCCCTGTACCGCCATCTTGATCATTTTGCTCGATTACAGCTCGAGAAGGACATTTTGATCTTGTATTCTTGAGCAGACAATGATCTGCGACTGGAACAAACCTATGGATATCACCAACAAAACCATCGTCAGTTGCTGGATCAATGCACTTCATTCATGATTTTGCTTATTATCGAACATTTGGGGGTTCTAGAAGGAAACATTTAGAAAAGACAGATGTTAACAAGTGTGTATTATAGGGTATTGATCTCAAAAAGCACCACGTCAAGAACTCCAACCGTACTGCTCCCAAGTCTGACAACGTCTACTTGGCCTTGTTGGTTAAGGTAACTTGCTAGAATATGTGTGGTGATTTTCGACCTGTAGAACCCATAAATTAACAAATGACATACTCGATAGCTTTACCGTTTCCTTGCTCGTCGTACTGATGCCAACTTCAACAAGGTTGTCTTGAAGCGTCTCTTTATGTCTCGCGTCAACCGTCCTCCCGTCACTGTTTCTCGCATTGTCAAGAACAACAAGGAAGGTAAGACCGTTGTTGTTGTCGGTTCCGTCACCGATGACTCTCGTCTTTTGGACCTCCCCAAGCTCTCTGTTGCTGCCCTTCACTTCACCAAGACCGCCAAGGCCCGTATCTTGAAGGCTGGTGGTGAGGTTTTGACCTTGGATCAACTGGCCCTCCGTGCTCCTACTGGTGCCAACACCATCCTCGTCCGTGGTGCCAAGAACTCTCGCGAGTCCGTCAAGCACTTTGGTATGGGTCCCCATAAGAACAAGAAGCCCTTCGTTCGTTCCAAGGGTCGCAAGTTCGAGCGTGCTCGTGGTAAGCGTGCTTCTCGTGGTTTCAAGGTTTAAACAAACTACAAATATCTCCTTCTGTTTTCTATTGTTTGAAGAAAATAAAATCACACATAAACCAAAATGCTACTACGAGACAAATCAAAAGAGTTTGTTTGCTATGTTCAATAATTTACAAGAGAGCTTTTTATTTTGTATGTATAAAAGAGTATAATATGTTTTAGTATACTATGATGTTGTTACATTTAGAAAGAGGGGGAGGAGATGTATCTATTTCTTTTGCTTGGATTCTAATTCAGTCAACTTTTGCTTGATATCAGCAGTAGCTTGTTCTTGGTCAGCCAAGGTCTTCTTTAAAGATTGGAGTAATTCAGCATCATGAGAACGGGCCCATTGGTTTTCGACGGCAGTTTCCTTTTCCTTGAATCCCTTGGATCCAGCAGTAGCGCCTTCAGTGCGAGCAATGGAGGTCATGTGCAAACTACGACGAGTCAAGATGTTGGAGCGAGTAGAGGTAGAGGCGAAACGAGTAGAGATTTGAGAGAACATTGTGTTGTTTATTCTATGAATAAGAAAAGTAATAAGGGGAAAAGGGGAAACAGAAATATGCTGTTTTTTATATCCATTGCGAAATGTGCGCTATGTGTGGTCTGATTGCATATTGACGTCAGTTTGCTACACCAGTTTTGTTGTTAAATCGTTTTTCCATGCAGTGTGTAACAGGGAGCCGAATCTTTATAACTGCTATGTGGTTCACCTATGACGATTTTAGGTTTGATGGGGAACCAAGTAAATATAGATTGCATATTTGATTTGTTCGCGTTTATATATCATTACATAAATGTGCTGCGCTTGACAAGTTGATCTCGCGCTTGGATGCACTTTTGGGATCATATGCATGACGAATATAATAAGCAGTGATGGATTGAGTCGTGTACTTATTGCTGGGAGGAAATACAGTGGCCACGACGACATGTATAGACACGCATGCTTAACGGATTTATATGATATAGATTCAATGATGAACCCTCTCAAGTCAATGCAATGACAGGGTAGAGGCGACTTACGTTGGATATTAACCAAGGCAAAGGTTTACAAGGATAAAATCATTTTGTTGTACGAAAACGCCTCATTGTACAAATCACTAGCTGTCCGCAATCATCATTTACGTAGTGAGAGTCTTGCTTTTATTGCAGATTGGTTGAGTTGGATAGCATCTGTATTCATCATCCAAAATCTCAAATAAGATAAGGCAGTCTGTTGAATACTACTAGTAATATCGGTCATGGCTTCAGGCAAATGTTTGTGTCATGACATTGCTTCAAAGCATGCACAATGCTAGCGTTGCTACGGAGACCACCATTGAAGAAGAAAGATACTATATCGTTGCTATGGAAACCATTGAAGAAGAAGAATATTTGAGCTGCTCAAATTCATCCACAAAAGGCATATTTAGATGGTCAATTTGGAACAATTGAATCTATCTGGATTGCTGTGTATATATTTCCTTCTTGCCAGCTTTAGAGACATTTAGCGCCTCTATAAATGGTATGCCTCGCCAGTTGCCCACTACAGCGCCGAAGCTGTATAAAGAAATTGCCTAGAGATGTAACGAGTAGATGCTTGCCCAAACAACTCAGGTATTAAACACAACCACCAAATATATGAGGAGATGCTTACATACAACGTACTAGTAGGTAAAACAGGATTGCCGTCAAGTTCACTTTATCATCAATGTGAATTGGAGCACTGAGGCACGTATTTCCTTCAAGTGGCTCATCATAGATGCCGCTGTTTCATAAAAATCATCGAAAACAAACACAAAAAGTTTTGGGATGGCATTGATTCAGCATTTGAAGACTTTGAAGCTATCAATACGTAATAAAAGAAGTATTTCCCTTTATGAGAAGCATTGCAGCTTGATTCTTTGAATAAATTAAAAACTAATGACTGAATACATCCTGAATAAGTTTGAGCACTCCATGAATTGGTATGAACATGGGCTCACAATTTTTCAACGCGGTTTTGCCATGATCATGAACAACCATGGCCATTTCAACGGTATAGCGAGCGAGCAGCAGAAATTATTCGATCTCCGGCTGGCTTTTTCTTTTCGTCTGATTCGACAGAATTTGATAAAATTCGACTTCCATTTTATCTTTTTATTGAATTAAACTAACAAAATGTAAACTCATCTCATGTTTTTTTGTACTTGCTAAAAGTGCTTTTAAATACGCGTCTAATGGTGCTAATTATAATGGGTACTGTAAAGCAATTTATTAAGAAAAACGCGAAAATATGAAATATGGTTTATGGCAAAAATGTCAACATTTTGCATATAAAGGTCTCACAATATTAATATAGGCAGTTGCGTTAGATCAAGAGGAACATTTTGATCTAATATTTGCCTTAGTAAAAGTGTTCATTTTTGCCTTCAAAAACGCGATCGTTTGATTTTCGACAAAAACCATGAGGGGTACCTCATGCTTTTTCATCAAATTTTGATGATCCCAAAAAAGTGGAGCAAAGGTGTCAGAAAGGTACTGCTGGATGAAAGCAATTGTGTGGTGCCACTCTGGCGGTCTAGAACGACTTCTAACACGAGAAAACAGGGCCCGAATGCACCCAGATTTGGCTGTATTTTGTACTTTTGTAGCGTAGGAGGGGTGATGCGAGCCTTGTGCTAGCCTTTATATGAATCAGTCGCGTTGATACTGACGTGGGGCAATGTAATAAAAGAGTTGAGCTCGTAGGTATTACAAGTTGTTTATGGAAAAGGCTTTATAAAAGAGCAAAAAGCCAAAAAGTGATATACTGTAGTTTGTACTGGTAGAACTGTGATCAATTTCAATGAGGCATCTGCAAGCTGAGAGGTATCTTTAGCCCTATAGCTTTGCTTAATTGTAGGTAACATTTTAGATGACTACGATAGCCATGCAAGCAATGCGGGTTGAGTAAATGCTTGATCCAAACGCCCAGTGCAATGTGAAGCCAGGTATTGTATCCGCTCTTTATTCCTTCTTAATATATGATCTCGATGCACAAATGCCTCAATTGACTAGTTAACTACCTTAAATAACCGATTGCTATTGCGGCATAATGTGTGAATGCGGGCAACAAGCCAAAGACAAGTAACATTTGATAGATGGAATACAGGCTAATCACATATTTCACTCCAAAACTCAAGTAAATCCCTTGAGCGAATGCAGCAGACAGAGTCATTTGAAGCTAATGAAATCAAACGACATCATCTGGTATGATACTGATGATTCGTTTGCTTTGTCAACTCCTTGATAGTCTCAAGAAATGGTTTTCTTGAGTTGAAATCAGCATTTAGTAGTAGCATTGGATCACAAGATGCCTATTTATAAACTACTGCTGGCTGTTGTTTTGTTTTAATTTCGACTACACATAAGCAGCTGTGCCTCGCTTTGATGTGGAGGGGGAGCTGCTCATGGTCATTTGAGCTCTCAGTGTTTGGTTGGTTTACATTGTCCAAGAGAGAAGAACAGCATGGCAACCCAATTGCTAGCTACCCCATTCGAGAATATACATGATGCATTACTATCAGTTTTTACTAATTAGCCATAACCGAGAACTGGCACATGTGTATGATGGGCGTTTTGTATTTTCTCGACATTGTGTATATGATAGACCTTGATTCCACCCATGAGGATGTGGATGCTGGCTATAGTTGCTCTGATGGCTATATTACAACTGATGTTGAAAAAGAAAGAGAAAGAGTCACTTTTTTTTTCTCTTGTTTGTTGGAACGAAAGCCCCCTCCTTCAATGGGATGGCATCGCATCCCTCTTTTACATTTGTCTTTTCGTAGAAACAACAGGCAGAACAACAATGGCTAGCAACAATACCGAAGCCCTTCAATCTGTGCAACTCGACGGCTTGGTAAATAGCGAAAAATGCAACATGGGATGATGAAGAATGCGAAACATTAAACGTATAAAAAAAATTTTTTTTCTCTTCAACATGAACAGGTCGTTTTAAAGATCATCAAGCACTGTCGCGAGTCATACCCTAATGATGTTACAGGCCAACTTTTGGGCTTAGACGACAAGGGATTGTTGGAAGTGACCAACTGCTTCCCCTTCCCTTCTGACGGTGATGAGGATGCCAGTGGTAAATTTGAAATGTGCAGCGAGGAAATTGGGGGTGCAGCGAAAAACTAACATGCGTACCTGTACATAGCTCAATATCAACTCGATATGATGAGATGTCTTCGTGCTGTCAATGTCGATAACAACACTGTTGGCTGGTACCGCTCTGCTCATTTGGGCAACTTTGTTGATCTCAGTTTGATCGAGACACAATACAGCTACCAAAACTCACTCAGCGCCCAATCTGTTGTCCTCATCCACGACGTGTCCAAGAGTTCTGCTCAAGGCAACCTCAACCTGAGAGCCTTCAGATTAACAGAGACCTTCATGAAGGCCTACGAAGCCAAGAAATTCACAACTGAAAGGTAAGGCGGGATGGACAGAGAGTGGCTGGCCCGAGAGATTGACATGTGTTGCTAGCCTTGCTCAAGCCAAGCTATCCTTCTCCAACATTTTCGAAGAATTGCCTGTTGAAATCCACAACTCTCACTACGTTACCATGATGCTCCACAACATTGAGATGCCCAAGCTGGAGGCTGACCGTCTTCGCTCACTCTCCACCTTTGCTTCCACTCAAAAGACCCAAACCGAATTAGAAGAAGCTAGACCCTTGGCGCCCAACTTTGACGTTCTCGACTTGGAACTGGATCCCTTCATGCAAAAGAACTTGCAGTACTTGCTGGACTGTGCTGATGTTCAACAACAAGAACAAAACAACTACCAATACTGGCAAAGATCTGTCGCCCGTGAGCAAGCCAAGATGCAAGCCTGGTTGACCAAGAGAAAGCAAGAGAATGCCCAGCGCATTGAAAAGGGACAAAAGCCTTTGCCCGAGGATGAAGTCAACACATTGTTCAAGCTCCCCGCTGAGCCCAGCCGTTTAGATTCCATGATTTTGAGTGCTCAAATGCACAACTTTACCAAGCAAATCAATCAATTCGCTGGCCCCAGTCTTGCTAGATTGTATAGTATTCAAGAATTACAAAAATAAGTATAATATATAACGTTTCTTTCCTTCTCTCTCTCTCACTGCACACATGCACGCACATACACACACACACACACACACACACACACACAACTATCTTTTGACATGATAATAAAAATAAACTGTACGCACTAGTTGAAACAAATGCCGTCCATCTGTACAGTGACGAACAAGCATTGCCATAACGTGGCAAACGAATCCCCAGTTTTGTTTGAAATTTCAGGGCGTCATTGCTTTGTTGGTAACACGGGATTCTCTTGTGTGCGAGCAAGTTTCAAGTGGTTCGTGCCATTTTGAATGATTCCCATGATGTTTACTGCATCAAAATAGACATAAAAATCAGACATTTCGCCTTCAAATGTCGGTTGCTCTTTACTCTTTCTTCTCATTCTTTACGCCATGGACATTTTAAACCTGTTGAATCATCCTGCCAGCATGCCACCACGATCTGCTGCCAGCAGTAGCAAATCAAATACACAGCATAAACCCTATCAATGCAATTGGAACGACTGTGAAAAGAGATTCTCGAGAAGATCCGATCTGTCTCGCCACCGAAGAATCCACACTGGCGAAAGGCCTTTTCAGTGTCACTGGCCTGGATGCAAAAAGCAGTTCATACAAAGATCTGCCCTGACGGTCCATACAAGAACACACACAGGCGAAAGACCTCACGCATGCGAGGTGCCTTGTTGTAGAAAGTCATTTAGCGATGTAAGTTGTAACATATATCCAAGCCACCACCACCACAGAAAGCTCATGTCTTGCAATAGTCTTCCTCCTTGGCTCGCCACAGAAGAACACACACGGGCAACCGACCCTACGCTTGCGAATGTGGGAAATCATTCACTCGCAAAGCAACCCTGTTAAGGCATCAGAAGGCGCACCATCTTCCAGGCTCTCTCACCTTGATACCCGAGCATCGACCACCACAACAACAACAAACAAAGTACAAGTAAGTGTATGATAGCCATCATGAAAAAAAAGAGCCTAGTGTACTGATATGAAATCGTGTAAATAGCTATGAAATGTTGTCAAATTATCATCGCAGCGAATCACCCGAATCATCCGATCAAAGCAGTGAATCAAGCACCACCAGATACTCCCCATTACCGTCGCCTGTTGTGGGCTCTTACAAACAACACCATGCTGCTTCTGCATGTATGCATCCACCATCGCCAATAGCGACCAACTCGTATATTTTGCCTCCATTACAGTACTACTACCATTACATCAAAACCTAAATCCAAATGGGATACCTATTAAAGGCAATAGCGAATGTAACATTTCAAACGAACCACTCAGATACTACACACTATGATACCTCTTTCCTCATATAAATAAAGTTATAATACGGACCTTGACCATAATATTCGCCTATTTCCATTGTTTTGTTACAACGCTCGCCTATACTAAACTCTCGTTCTGTTACAAAATCAAGCGAGAACGCGGGATCTTCGGAATACACAAAAACTAAATTTGACAGCGTAAATCAATGCGTCCTAATTTGCTGTTTATCCGAATAGATGACCATGGCACTTTCTCTGCTTGTGTGTGTGTGTCATGCAGTTTCTATGTGATGCACTGTACCATAAAATGAAATTTCGGTCAAGAATAAAAGCCTTTTCTATATAAACACATTTCATCATCATCATTGATTTGCTCAAATGATTGTTTGTAGTAGTGGTGGTGGTGGGGTGATGTTGTTGTGGGCCCTGTCCACTTGATGAAACAAATGGTAGATGTATGATCGACTCTAGTAAATAATCTAGATTTAGTGCCAACGAATAAGCTCAGCATCCTCTTCTTTCAAATCGGACGCACAGACTGGAAATTGGAGCATGAATACTCCATCGAAATGTAGTAGTAATAAAAGCTCTTTGATCTCAGTACTGAAATACACACACACACACACATCATGTACCGAGTTGTCATCATCATCATTTAATTTTAAATCGATGTTCACATTTTTTCATCCTTGAATTGCTATTTTCAGCAGCATCGTTTGCCTGCATACAAAAACCCCCCATCAGTGATTGCAAGTGTGTCTCCAATGCGTTGGTTTGTTTTGAAATAAAATAACATCATGATCAGCAAGGGAAAAGGTTCTATATTTATTAAACAATGTGTGTATATATGTGTGTATTAGTGCTATTTTACATGAGAGGCAAGGAAAGAGATGCAGTAAGGTGTGTTGTATTAAATGCTCAAGTCACCAGTAGGTGTACCTGGTTCCTGTGAGTTGGCTGGCGTGCTTCCTTCTCCTCCAGCAGCAGCAGCAGCAGCAGCAGCGTTGTCGACATTGTTCAGATAGAACTTGGGGCAGTTCTTATTTGTCTTCATATGACCCAATTGACCGCAATTACCGCAGCGACGCTAGCAGTTGTACTAAAGTTAGAACCAAATGACCTTCTTACTATACCAGAAATGCTTACCATAGCTCCCTCACGCTTGCCTCTAATCAAACCTAGTACTGGATTCTCTGCTAATGCGGCTTGCTTGGCTAGTTGGCGTTGTCTACGTCTTTCTGCATTTCGCTTGAGCTTGGCCAATTGATCCTGAATTCGCTTCTTCATGCGTGCATTCTTTTCTTCATCATCTGTTGGCTCCAAAGCCTCAGCACTGGTTGCTTCTTCCTCAATCATTTGACGCTGTCTCAGGTAGGACTTCATGACAACAGGATCACGAACCACCTCTTGCTGCCACACCTTGTCTCCGTTCTTTTGCGTAATGAGTCGCTTAATCACTAGGTATTTGTTTTGGCTGTTCACATGATAGTTTGAGCTCATGCTGCCTGTGACAGACACATCATCATCGTCAAACTCAGAGATCGCTCGGTCATATCTGCTTCGTCCGCCGTACGAAGGTGTTGCCGGCGAAGGGGACATGCCACGGCTGTTGCGGTGGTGGCCCCAATCAAACTCGGAGGCAGAGGGGCTATCCACCTGATCCTCGCGGTCGTCGTCATCTTCGCCTTCGTGGTCAGAGAGCACAGGCTCCACCTTGTTGCCCAGCGAGTCCAACTGGGCCTTCCAGATACGAGCAATTTCCTCGCGGTAGATTTGCTGCTGCTCAGCTACATTGTATCGATGCGCACTCTTGGGTCTTGCTTCAATCTGGGCCAGCTTTTCTTCAGCAGATTCACCAGCACGCAAAAAGATGTCCTTCATGGAGACACGAATGAAACTGAAACCCTCGCCACGGCCTGTGGGATCACCTGCGCCATACAACTTGAGCATGGCCTTGCCTTGAGTTGCATTGATAAAGTTGCGAGTCGAGAACCAAGGCGCCAGTTGCTGCTCCACCTCCAGCTTGGAGTCACCTTCGCCAGTCTCGTCATCGTCGTTGACATCGCCGTAACCCAAGTCCTGCAAATGGCGCTCGCCCACCAGCATGCTCTCATACAGACAGACCATCTCAGGGGTCACCATTTTGCGCAGATCCTCCTCCGTGGGTGGGTCCCCTCCTCCGCGCGTCTTCCAGTAGCCGCCGCCGCCATCTTTACTGCGACGATGGAACTCGAGGAACTCCTTGAGTCGTTGACGTATCTGGATGTCAGAGTATTCGGGAAACTTTTGAGCCAACTTGCCCATTTTGAGACGATGCAGCACATTGCGCTTGATCAGACGGTAAGCAACCACTTGCAGACGGTTCTTGATGGTCGTCGTCACCTTACGCGAATGAGGGCCAGGCACCTCTTGCACAGGATACGATTGACCAATAGTGAAGATGGCAGGAATCTCACGCAAATAGTACTTGGTATGGTCCTTGTAGGTGCTTTTGAGCAGCAAAAAGTCAGTGTGTCGCACATCATGGCGGAACAAGGGAGCGCGGATCAGGTTGTTATAGTACACAGAGATGGTTTGGCCGGGCTCCACGTTGCCAAATGTCATGAAGGGAGAGGTGTCTCCAATGTCCAGCACAAAGGGCTCTCCGATATCCGCGTTGGGCACAAACTCGTCCTTGGGCTCTGTCTTTCTGTAGTAGTTGATGATCAAGGTGCCCATGCCAATGTTGGATATAATGGGGGGATGCTCCTCCGAGTACTCCATCAGCACAAACTGAGAGCTGTCCTTGAGGGTCAAGTCCTTGGTGCTGCGAATATCGTCCACATGGCCCTTCTTCTTGTCCTTCTTCTTCTTTTTGCTGGCCTTCATGCGCGAAAAGTGAATATCCGTGTTGGGAGGTATCTGCATCAAGGGTCTGTGGAAGGATCTCAGCTCTTGCTTGGACAGCTTGGTCTTGTACAATTGCGGATGCAGCTTGAGAGCAGGGAGCGCATGCTGCACGACCAACTGACCAAACGTCTGTCGCACACGGATCAAGCGACCCGCCAAATGAGACTCGTAATGCTTGTCGTTGGACAGATTGAAGCGGTTGAGTGGCAGTTTGTTGTGAGGCTCGGTGTCTGTGTGGTATATTTGGATTTTGGGTAATGGCTTGGGAAGAGGTTTGCGGCCCTTTTTGACGTGTTTGGGCTGGATCAGCAGCTCTTTGGTGGCTTCTACTTCCTCCACATCAAACAGCATGTTGGGATCATTGAGGTCCAGTGAAATCTTCATGGTCGCTGGCGATGGCTTCTCTTTATCCCAGATAATAGCGTCAAGCCAGTCGCCTTCTTCCAGTTGCATGTTGAGATGTTTGACAACAACTTTATCGCTCTCTTGTTCCCTGTCGCTATCACACACTGATATCAGCACACGTCATTCTATCATTTGCTACTACAACAACACCTACGTGAATTCCTGATCTTGATTCTCATCCTTGTCGTCCCATATAATCTCGTCTTCCCAAGTATCCAACATGATGGAGTGATACAGCTTTTCGCTTTCCAGGATCTCTTTGGGCGGTTCCGTGGTATATCCCTTTTTTTTTAAACACTCATTAGACAAAATACGCTTGCGACCTACATCAGCACTTACTCGCTCTGCCAGCTCCTCCATGTATTCGTCGTCCTCGCTCTCATTGCTGCTGCTGGCACTGTCTTCGTGCGATACTTCCAATCTTCGTTTCTTGACAGGCTGTTTTGCTTGTTCGATTCTGAAGCGATCCAATTTGCTGGCTCTCAGGAACGCTGCACGCTCATCCCTCTCCACTTCGTATTCGTATCCATCGCCATAAACCACTACCAGCCCACCATGTAAAGGTCAATGCCATGTCTCGCCTTTTTTTTCATGCCTTGACTTACCTCGTTTGTGAGGCACCAGCTTGGGCGGTCTTTTGATCTTGGCCATGAACAATTCAGAGAATTTGAGGATTTTGTCTCGTTCAAAACCAGGATAGAGCTGCTTTATATCGACGTCTTTTGATGCCTTATCATCTGCTTGGGTCAAGGTTGATGTTGCTGCTGTGCCTGCCAATGGCATGCCTTGTGTCGAGTCTGCGGATGCTGCCATTGCCGGCTGCTGTAAGGTGGTCGATGGCTTGCTCGCTGCTTTATTCTCGTCTTCTTCTTCCTCCTCCTCGCTGTCGTCGTAATTGTCGGTAACGAGAGCCAATCTTGACCTTGGCAGACTCTTTTGCACCATGCCCATGCCACGACGATAGTACTTTTCAGATACATCATCAGGTACTGCGTCGTCAAAGTCTGAATAATCCACAGCATCTTTTGCGTGCACAGTTGGAATCACTGGGATACGTGAAGACGTGTCTTCATCGTCGTCGTCCTCTTCATCACTGTCTCCATCTCCAGGCTGCTTTCTGCGTGCTTTTTCCAAGCCAAATGTATCTTCGTTGCTGAAAATGCGGGTGAATACATTGGCATCCACACTGGAAAGAGTTTCTTTGAGATCCTACAGCAGAGGTTACTTCATGTTGCTATGTGTATCCATCCAGTTCAATAGTTACATCATCCAAGTCGCTTTCAAGACGACCTTGTTCGTCCACATTACCAAAGAAATAACCAGCCAAAGACATGATTAGCAAGGTTTTTTTTTATTATTATTATTGTTAGGTAAACAGGAAAAAAGAGCAAAAAAATGCGTTTTACAGAATTGAAAAAAACTCTTGCCGCTGTGCCATCGCTCTTTGGTTTTAGACGTCATACCACAACAGGTTGTTATTGGTGAGCGACTTTTGAGATATCCATCTTATTTGATGTAGAGAATAATGGGTCTTTCGAAACCTACGAAAGCCGAGCAGGATGATTAGGAGCACTATCAGGCTATAGATCTATCAGACTTACCTTTGACTTCGCCCTTGGGCACACCGAGATCACGACGCTCTCTGAAGCCTAGCTTATTGATCAAGAAATCTGCGTAATCTTCAGGTCGAAATTTGAGTTCCTGCTCAACATCTTTGGAGGGCTAACATATATTACAAGGATTAAGTAACGCTATGTATTCAAAGTTGCTCCAACCTACGTCAATTTTCTTTGCTCTTCGCTGAAATGTGTCAAAGTCTTGGGGCTCTAATACCAATGTGCCACCAGGAGCCAACGAATCATACACTTTTTTGAAGAATGATCTCAGACCTTTATCGCCATTATGCAATTGAATCCATTTTGTGATGCTCAATCTATCAGACAATGAGTACTGCTGTACTGATTTGACATGTTTAATCACTCACGCCAAGATGGTATCGTACTGGTTGTATTTGGTGATGGGTGTCTTGACCCAATCCATCGTTTCGAAATAGACATTGAATGGGAACTGATGGCTTTCCTTGAGGTTGATAGGCGGAAACGACATTGGCATCATACCAAACATGTTGGACATGGATTGTGGAAAGTAATTGAACCGTAAGCTGAGGTCAATGGGCGAGGGTTTTGTGGGATGACTGAGTGAATAGGCCACGCATAAATTGATATTGGCCTTGGAGATCAAGTTGCTATCGATATCAACACCGTGCACGGAAGCAACATTGTATCGTTTCGCTATTCAGTATCTATCAGTCAGAGACATACAGCATTAGATTACTTGTAATTTACCTAGCGCAATAGAGATATTGCCAGAATTACATCCAATATCCAGTATATGTTTATTTTCAAACAGTTCTTCATCCAACAGATCAAGTCTTGCATCCAATTTCGCTTTTCCTTGCTTTCGACGAGAGCTACGTAGCAAGATCAGTTAGCATAAGCAACTGTAACTCCATGTGAGTAGCTATTACGTATAGTAGCCTTGATAATTGCCGTATTCGCATTTGTTATCAGGGGCCTTCTTCTTTTTTGAGGCGTTTTGCTGTTTCTCTGCAAATTCGATTGTGCCCTTGGTTTTGGCGCCTAAATAGCGTTTTGGTTCTTGTGTATCAGATCCACCAATGCTGATGGTGGTAGGTCGTCTAAAGGCACGCTTATTTGGCGGCTTGTTGGTATCGTTTGTTTGTGTTCGCTTCATTTTATGTGAGTTGGTTGCTAAAGATGGCAAGATTTTCTGTGCGTGAGCGCGCTTTTCAAGTAATCTACACCCACTGCCGCACGTCCATATTAGATAAATAAGACGTTGGGAGTCTGAGCTAGTAGCTACTAACATCATTTCGTAGTGTACAATATAAAAAGCACCTTCTTCTACGCGATATTGTATCAAATTACAGCCCAAAGTAGCGATAAATGATAACTAATTGCTCGCTCTACAGGCTGCTGTAGACCACCAGAATGGCACCAAACCATTTCTCTCGATCAGTAGTTACGTCCTGAGCCTTTAACTCGATTTTTTTTTGGTGCTGAAAACATGCTCAAAATCCATGAGGGGTACCTCATGCAAAACACAAAAAATCAAACGATCGCATTTTTGAACAGGAAAACGACGTTTTTCTCTATGGTGTATATAAGCTCAAAACAATCCCTGAAGCTCAATGCATCACCTTGAACTGTTTTTTGAATGCTTACATAATCAAAATTTTGACTTTTTCTTCATAAACTGAAATTTGGATTTTCGTAGATAGCTCGTCATTTTTGAAGCAAAAGCTATTAACAATTGGCACCATTCGATTTGTCTTGAAAAGTTCACTAGAAAAGACTAGAGGCAAAGAGTATGTTTGTATGAAGTATGTCGGTCGAATTTGAGATGGAAGGTCAACGATGGTCCAAAACAGGTCAGATTTGGTCGAATCAGCTTGAGTTGTTTTATGCGTATGAGCGGCGATTGAACTGCTGTTTTTTGGCTGCTGCTGCAATTAAACGGATGTAAGTAATCAATGGTATTGTTAGCTGTTGAAGGCAACAACGCATATGAAAGAAGAGTGAAGTACAGCCAAAGATACAGTCAATGTAATTGCAGCAATTTGTTGTAGGAATGGCTTGCAATTTCCACCAAAGTCCTTAATAAGGCGACATGTACCTACGCTGTCGGTTATTACACGAATCACGGCCATACAGTATTGCTAATATCATGTTGAATGGATCATATGTATTTTATTGTATGTACAAAGTATACTTGTAGAGGTGCGTTATAATCTATAATTTGGGATGTATTTGAAGTCTGTTGATGGGTATAATTTATGAACGTTGCCTGTAGTATGAATGCAAATCTAATGTCGCTGGTGATAGTTTTCCACATTGACAATGGTACAGGAGGAGTTGTTGCTGGTAACAGCTGGGGAACCGCTTTTTGCGCTGACAAAGTCTAAATCGTCACCCACGTCCAAGGTTGTCATATTGGAGAGTCGCCGTAACGGGAAAGAGGAGCTATCATTGTCAGCAGTATAGGGTGATGGCACTGACATGGGTCTGTTTGTCATAGTGGATGCTGATGCTGTATGATTTGAATGATCTAGTTTTGTCTGATGCTCATCCTTTGGTATGTAGATGCTATCGTTTGTCAGCGTAATTGAAAAGAGTCTTTTGCAATGATTGATGGATTTGGTAATGTCAGTGTCGTATCCCACCAGAGCGATAAGAAACATGTTGCTAATGGGCCAAACAATGAGAACCATGGTAGGATTATCATTTGCCTATGGTACATATAATACAATGAGAGGCGATTCACATGTTACATGCTGAACGGTATACATTACAACTAGATAGTACACTGTGCAGACAAGGTTGACCAAGGTGAGAAGTATGGTGCGGATGGCATTGGAGATCACCACGGATTTGTATAAATTGACATTGCCACCAACACGATCCGCATGCAGGCGTCTGATATGCGTGACAAGGATGAATGTAATCATGCTGCTCACATAGAAATCAATGGCAGTATCGAACAGTGTATAAGCGACGCCAATCTATTGTAAAGGTGAGTGCAAGGCATTAGCAACTAGACTTTAGAAGCACATTTACCTCATGCTTGTCCTTGTATCTACACACGCCTATAGCTATATCAGACCAAATGTGGGAGTAGACTATATCAAAGACGCTGACAACAACTCTGGCACTCAATATCAAGGCATGTATGATAGTGAACAGCATTTGTTGATGTGGTGGTATGACGATTTTGACTCGAAGCAGTAAGATGCAGATGGCAGCCAGACAACTGACATGGTAAAATGTGTCTGCAATCCTGCCTGACACTAGACAGTGATGCATCAAAGACCTAAACACACAGCATGAGTTTCTCTTTTAATTTAGAAAAAAAAATGGATATGCCCATCCTCATTTAATACCTTGAACTGAATGCTGCAAATATAGAACTCTTTATAATCATGGCTACAGCCATGGTTATTTTCAGTCCACGAATCAGCCATGATTTCTGATTGCTGGAAAAGAACAGTGTTTTGATGATCAGCTCTACACAAAGAGACATGACAGCGCCTTCAAGCACCAAGTGAGCTAGTTGTAATGGCGGTATGCTGGCCTCCATACTGAATGAAACAGGTGAATAAGAGGTAGGTTTTTTTTTTTTATTATTATGAAAAACTGTCAGGATTCAGTTTCATAATAGCAATGAAACCATATCAACTGAGTATGGATTGCCTAAAAAGCAGCAGATCATTGTACGGTATACATACGGTATAGAGCCCAGTGACGGAGAGGCAAAATCAATGAAATGAAGAGGTGGAGGAGGAGGAGTATAAGCGGCTCTTCTTTCTTTCAACAACTCCAAACCAACACACAACAAGCATGGATTCCGTTTCTATTGAAGACAAGGTCAAGATTGCATCTGATTTTCTTCTTTCCAGTCCACCTGGAGAAGTAAATGATGTGTTTAATGGTAAATGTGTTGCAGGATTCTCAAGGACACGCGTGTATTCAAACAGAATTAGATGTGCGTACCTTGGTTGATAACGACGAAGGACTCCAAGACGGTATTTTGCAAGCACTCGAGCAATACAACACAGAGCAGCATATTACAGTGACCCCTCCTGGATTGGACTATGATGTAAATAAGATGCACTTTCACCGAGAGATGATGATGATGCCAACTCACACTCACACTTGAAAACTAGGTGATTGTATCTAAATACGGCAAAATTGGAGAGGACAGATATCTTGATCCTCGCTCCAAGCAAACCTTTAAATTCGATCATATGCGTTTGGTAAGCTGGCATGGAGGCAAAAGAGAGACGCTACTGACCCAGACATCATGTTACAGACTGCTTCAGATGTAGAGGAATACACAACGGAAAGCCAACTCGAGTCACTCAGAGCCGCTGTCGAAAAGGAGTGTTTAGCCTATGTGAATGATCATTTCCCCAACGGTGTCTGTACCATTCACTGTACAGACAGCGAGATTACGATCGCCATTGTCGACAACAAATATAACCCCAACAACTTTTGGAACGGAAGATGGCTTGCTTCTTGGATTTACGATACCCAGTCAAATGAAGTCAAAGGCACGACCAAGGTGAATGTTCACTACTATGAAGACGGTAATGTTCAGTTGAATGCTGAAAAGAACGTCAGTGTCACCGTCTCCAAGACAGAGGTAAAATAGAGCTTTTCATTCAAACTGCAAATGCACTCAACACTGGTTTTCAGGACAACGAACAATTAGCGAAATCCATCGTCAAGGAGATCTCCACTTTTGATAGACAGTACCATAGTTCCATGAACGAAAGCTACAACGACCTTGCCGAGAACACGTTTAAGGGCTTGAGAAGAGCTTTGCCCATGACTCGCAACAAGATGGATTGGAACAAGATTTTGAACTACAAGATTGGCAGTGAGCTATCTCAAAAATAAACACTCGAGATGATCGATGGCTTTGACAACGAGCATTGCATGTAAATTGTTAATAGCACAAAAGGGCCAAGCAGGCTCATCTTGGCAGCGTTTGTGAGCGAGATGCACTTTATTGGCTGCTGATGCATGTAATGCCATGTACGCCATGAGAAGGAATTGTGTTGTTGTTTATTTATACTATTCCCCATCTCCTCAACTTGATGGAAGGCTGTTTATCGTATAGCCTTGGCATAAAAGCAGAATACAGCGTGCTAGCGCTTGTAGTATATATGGAATACAAACATATGGCAGACGTAATAATATGGCACAATACGTATAGATTCTGGATCCTTAGCTTCATGTCTGATGTGACACAAATGCAATAAGCCCTGTCCCTCCTTTTTATTCTTTTTTTATACACTCTCTGATACAAAATTTGCCTCTTTGCTCTTCTTTCTTCATCTCGTTATCTTCTTCCATGTCGAATTCAAAGGAGCTCGCCATTGTACTGAAGAATCCAGACAAATGCTACTATCCTGGTGAT
Source organism: Mucor lusitanicus (assembly GCA_010203745.1). Classification (NCBI taxonomy): domain Eukaryota; kingdom Fungi; phylum Mucoromycota; class Mucoromycetes; order Mucorales; family Mucoraceae; genus Mucor; species Mucor lusitanicus. The sequence goes on along the minus strand of JAAECE010000004.1, from coordinate 2,921,688 downwards.
GTGATTTGTGGTAACAAGGAGCAGCGATTCATGATCTACCCCTCTTTGCTTGAAGTCTGATTTCATTGTACAATAGGCCAAATCAGAATCGAATCTAAAAAGTCGATCGACATTCAGCATTTGTCTGTCAACTTTGCTGGCTGCGTTGATGGCTGTGGCGACAAAACAACCCTCATCAACGCTAGCCAACTGCTAGCAACACCCACAGCAGGCAGGAAATACACCACGCTCAGCCCTGGAAAGTGCCACACTTTTGATTTTGAGTTCAAGATTCCAGCAGATGATAGATTACCGAGCTTTGCCAATGTATGTCTATGAAAGGACACCATAAGCCTAGCATTGACTGACACACCTACCTACATGTAGATTCCAAAAGTGGCTAAAATCACCTATCTGATCACAGCAACTCACAAGAAGCCCATGTTCAAACTATCGCACACATTATCAACAGCAACGCAAGAGATCAAGGTACTGGACATGATCAATGTGCTGCTCCCGGACTACCGAGTACCTGTCAAGATGAGCAAGGACCTGGGCTTTATCAATGGAAGTAAGCTGTCGCAATGGTGCCTACATTTACACAAATCAGCATTTCACAGAGGCGAACAGATCAAGCTTGAGTGCCAAATTCATCATTTCCCAGCCATGCAGAAATCAAAGGCCATCAAGATAACGCTGTCCAGACAAGTGCATAAGACCAGCTCTGCAAAGTAAGTGCATGCTGTATGTAACAATGACGTTCCTTGTGTTCATGTGTATGTGTAGGGTCGTGGAGAATAAAGTGCTATCGACTACTGCCATTGATTTGGACACAAAAGATAGCTCGCCAAGCCAAACGTTTCCCATCGAGCTGCAGATACCATCAGACACACCACCCAGCATATTTCCTGATACAGGAAGAACACTCAGTGTGTCGTATGTGATACAAGCTGAACTAAAGATGAAGGGCGTCAAGTCTGCCATCAAGCTGAAATCTGTGTACAAGCAGGAAGTGGTCATCGTCATTGGCACCTTCCCAATCGATACTACAACAGCCACAACGCCCAACGACAGCAAGTATCTAGACGCAACGTATCTGAGCCAGAAAGCTAACATTTCATTATATACAGATTCCTCTCGCCTATCACTCCATACACTAGCATCAGCACCCTCATCTCCCTTGCCAGCGCATAGAAAGAGCACAACTGCGCTGTTACCTGATAGAAGAAGCAGCGGTGCATTGCAAGTGCATTCACCACCACCACATCAAGTGTCATTCTCTGAATTTGACAATATCAAGCCATTGCCCAGGCTTGAAGAAATCACCAAGAAAAGAACATATGGCAGCCATCCTTCATCCTCATCTTCATCGCTACTCGCAGTACCCACATCACCGTCATCTCCACCACCACCATCCTTATCAGCATCACAATCACCTACACCATCCGCATCTGTGCTCACATCGTCTTACCAACAAGAATTTGATGACTATATACCAACCACACCGCTTAGACGATTGTCTTTTTCATCCGCTCGATCAAGCACATCCACAGCAGTCAACAGCATCGACAGGTCCCTGACACCACTGCCCTCCATGAAAGCAACGCAACTGAATCCCTACAACACGGTGAGCTACTTGAACCGCAAAAGTGTACCCAGACCCTCTTTGCTCTCTGTGCATCCGCAAACACCTCATGAAATTGGCCCTGACGATGTGATTACACGGCAAGGCAACAAGAGCGTTGAGAAGCCTCATAGCGACTACTTTGATGCCAAGACACTCGAGACAAGTGGCGACGATGATGAGCGAGGTTCCACACCAGGATTGCTGTCCAGACATGACACCATGTCAACAGCATCTTCAGGCGGATTATATGATCCTTGTCAGCCCATGTCTCCTCCCTTAATTGCTACTACTAAACCTCCCATTATGCTGTCTCCCATCAGCAGATCAAACTAATAAACGCATTAATAAAGTCCTATTTGCATGGACTGCCTTTCGTACAGCATACGGTACAAAAAAGAGCATCAATTTTTTTCTTTTTTTGATTGACATTTACTACCCTTCCCCCATCATTACACATTATGTGGAAATTTGACAGTAATCAAAAGATTGTTTTGCTCGATTCTGACTCGGATGATCAGTCTGATATCCAAGTAAGAGCATCACCCGCTGTCGTTGTAGTCAACAATGATGATGAGGATGACATTCAAGAAATTCAAGACTTTCGTATACCCAGAAGACGTGAATGGCAACCGGATGAGACGCCGTTTCATGATGCTCGAGATGACAACATTGTGCTATCAGATAGCGACGATGAGGACCCTGTACAAAGCGAGCCAAGCGTCACTCTCAGCGTATCCAGCGGTAAGGGCGAGACAACATCTACCCATCTCCCTAGCGAGGAAGCACACGATCTCGAGGGCAATGATGACCAGGCCGAGAAAGCAGTCGACATCAAAAAGAGGGTTATCAAACAAGACCAAGACGAAGAAGATGAATACGATGAAATTGACGATGATTCAGAGGAAAAGGAGGAGGAGGAAGAAGAAGAGGGATGCGACTATGCACGAGAATTATACCGCAAACGCAACAGATGGCCCTACGGCAGAGATAGCACTGAGGACGGCTCTGATTCTAATGACGGATTCTATGATGATACCAATTCAACTGATGATGATGAGGAAGATTTGCCTATCACTGCTTTCAACAAAACCAATTCGAAAGTTGAGACCAAAGCAGACGACCAGCCATCCAAGTCACCAAAGAACACTTCGCAAAATGATAAAGATCAAGATGAAGATAGCAGAGTCATGAGATTAACAGAACTGTGTCGAAAAGCTTTACAAGAAAACAAGAAGGTTACACTTGCCTCAAGAAAATCGAATCCAGCCGCTGATCGCTTGGACAGTAACAAGGGAAATGATAAACAACCTTCACCATCCACATCACAAACTACAAATGCATTGGTAGAGAACACGAAGACTGTGATTACCACGAGTACAATAATTACAAAAGAGGACCAACAGAGCACAGACAAACCAGTGGAGAACCAAGATTCATCAGAGGCTACCATTGCAGAAATTGTACAAGAAACAATGCAAGTAACAGTTGAGCAAATTGGGGTGCCTGAATCAGAGGTCCAACAAACTCAGGATACAGAAAAAAGTGACAGATCTCAGGAACAACAATCACAAGAGGGGGAGGACGTTGCCATGGAAACCGTGAATCAAGAGACAGAGCACTCCGAGACTACATCACAGCAACAAAGTGCCTTGGAATCCTATGTGGATTCAGCCGTCAAGGAGCGTATTGAAGAGCTCAAAAGACAGCTAGCAAACAACCAAAAAGAAATAGTAGAAGAAGAGGAAGAAACAACTGTGGACGATGTATTGCATGAAGCGGCAACTCTTGTCAACTCGTTGAAAGAAGCAACGGATGAGACAGAGGGAGTGGTGAATGAAGCACAACCCATGGATGAAGACGATAAGCCCGAAGAAATACCCATATCTAAAGCAGCAGTACGCAATGATCCTTATTCAGGCTATTTAGCGCCTAATGGAAGAAAGACTAAGCGACAAAAGACCAAAAAGCAAAGAATTATGGATCCTTCGACTGTATACAACAATGTCATTGTCTCCTATAGTCAAGAAACAATGCCCAAAGACATGCAAAAGTAAGAATAGAAGGACGCTGTTACGACCATGTACTCAATTGGAAAATAGATACTACTATCAACGGTACGCCTACTTTTCTAAATTTGACCAAGGCATTTTGATGGATAAAGGTATATAAATAACATTGCCAGGCAGCATCTCCTGATAACTAACATGTGCCAAACTTAGAGGGCTGGTTCTCTGTTACACCCGAGAAGATCGCACGTCATATTGCCCTGAGATGTCAATCTGATATCATCATCGATGCCTTCTGTGGTTGTGGTGGAAATTCAATTCAGTTTGCTCTGACTTGTGAGCGAGTCATTGCCATTGATCTTGACCCTGTTAAGCTACACTGTGCTCGCGAAAATGCCAAGATTTATGGGGTCGCCGACAGAATCGAGTTCATCCTGGGTGATTTCTTTGACCTAGCACCCAATCTCAAGGTAACAGCGTCTTGTACAAGTCATGATGATGATGATTTATTCATAATGAAATCGATAGGCCGACTGTGTATTTCTATCGCCTCCTTGGGGTGGTCCCGCTTACATGGCAGAAGATGTGTATGACCTCAAATCAATGATACCCGGTGATGGGTAAGTGTATAGCTGACATTGAGCGCCTTGTGTTTGTACTCACGTAAACGCCCACATAGAATGAATATTCACAAAATTGCCTCCAGCATCACTCCCAACGTTGCCTTCTTTGTGCCCAGAAACACCGACCCACAACAATTAGCACAATTGGCTGGACCTGGCAACACATGTGAAATTGAACTAAACTCATTGAACGGTAAAATCAAGGCTCTCACTGCATACTATGGCGAGCTGATAAATTACGATCAACTGGAGAAGATTGAGGCGGATATTGCAGAGGAAGAGTTGATCGCCAAGATTGCCCAATATTAAAATGTACAAAATAAAGCACGCTGATGTATATACAGTTGATATGAATGAGTCTAGACTTTTACAGGTTGCTATAGTGCTTGAAATAGACTTCAAATCACCAGAAATAATATATTATAATTAGATAGTCAAGTAGATGATAGTACAATGTCTAATCGTACTTTTTTGGTGGAGAGGTATTAGGGTAATAATGTACAAGTATGGTGAACTTTTTTTTTTTTTTCGTCTAAAAGTTCATCAAGGGCGTGTGTTGAGTACCCTTTGGATATACAATTAATGTAGCTATAAACAATCCAACTGTGATACCGATGGATGTTTCAATCATACTCAGTGCAAATCCTGCACCGCCTTGAGTCGCAAATTCGTCCGTAGCTGGTTGACCAAAGAAGCCCAGGGCTGCTTTCAGACCTACAAATAGAGCAACAATGTCAATAAACACAAGCACGCGTGTTTCATCATGGTACAACAACCACATACCTAAACTACCGGGCACCAGATAAAAGATCTATAATGTGTGTGTGTGCAACCCAATGCAATCATTAGTAACAAAAGAAGAGATGTTTGTGCAATATTGAATGACTTACGCCAAGAATTACAGCGTCCAGCGACATTTTGCCAGTGAATTTGCTTAGTAGATTACCCAAGAGACCCACCACAAAGGCAGGGACCACTTGCAGCACTTGAGAAGGAGCATTGGCATGGCAAGAGAGCGCATAATTGGTGACAAAACCACATGCAGCGACAATCACCATGACGGGCCAGCGTGGAATTCTTGCGCGAAGATAGACACAATAAGCGACAGCAAAGAGAGGCACAGTTAAGAAATAGAATGCTTGAGGGATGATGGTGACGCAGGTAGAAGCACCACTGGCCTTTTGACAAGCTTCAGACTGTCCTCGAGCAGACACGGATGCAGGTTGAATGGCGCCGTAAATCTCTGATCCCATTTCAATACCATAGCCCAGCAAGAAGGAGTACATGATGGCATACACCAGCCGAACGACACCACACACCAGCTGCCTTGATACCAGCTCCACAAGAGCCACAGCCATCGAATAACCAGGCAGAATCACAATGAACGAAGCAAATGCCACTGGTGTAAAGCAAAAATCGTACTGCCACACAGCTCTCGACACAAAACCGATAAGAATACAGACCGTGATTTCCCAGATGGGCTGGAAACTCATATAACGACCCGAAAACAGCTCGTAAAAGGCGAAAAAGACTGCATTGCATCAGCACAAAAAACCCCTTCATTTGGACACACTCTGATACTTACTCGCCATGGCAGCCGATAATCCACCCTCCTTGAATCGACCACCGTAAAACATGACACAGCCGCAGAAACTAGCTGTAGCGTACACAAAAGGGTTCAGCCAAACAGGGAAAAACTGTGGCTCATTGGTGACCTTGTCTATAAACTCGAGAGCCTCATCAACCGAAACTTCACCGTGAGAAATCAGCTTCTCCAACCGGTAAATCTCACCCAATTTGTGCATGTCGAATAGCTGAGGGCTTCTAATAAAATGCGTTTCAGTGGTGTGAGTTGACTGATCGAAAAAGGTCAGAAACATGACGTTGGGGATATAGACGTATTCAGCATCGACGCCGAGCGTGCGGGACACTGTGCGAAGAATGTACTCCAGGCGATGTGCTGGTGCGCCGTACAGCATCAGACATTTGACCAGCTTGCGCAAGAACTCTTGCTTTTGCAAGATGTTTGCAATTTCAAATGTGATACGAATACGATCTTCCAATGTGATAGGTTCGAATTGAGACGCAGTTGTGAACATACTATCAATGGAGGATCGGCGAGACATGTTGACAGAACTGGCCATCTTTCGCTTCTGCAGACTGGGCACAAGATGGTTGCTGGTGGTGATGGTCGACAGCCAGCTCGTGGGCCTGTGTGCTAAATTGGGCCGCTTCGGCACTGCTCCATTGAGCGTCATTGTGTTGGATTTAGCGAATGCTGGTGCGAGAGCATCGAGACTATTCGTCTGGCCAGGAAGGTTGTACATGGATGCCGGCTTCCGCAATTTTGGTGCCTTTTTATCCTAAAAATACATATGAAAATGAGTCTAGTGTCTTTCCATGGGGATGACAAACAAAAGTACCTTTTTCCGCTTGATAGTCTTGCGTCTCTTGACCGTAGGACGTCTCGCTTGAGCCTCCAGCTTCATCAGGCTGGCCAGGACACTGCCGCCTCCTGCGGTGGTCGCATTGTTGTAGCTGGAAGCAGGAGCAGGGGAATGTACGGATTGCATTTCTAAATCGCCGGTATGGTGAGATTCCGGGGCTTCGTGAATGGTGTGGTGGGATGGTGTTGTCGTTGCTGCCGTGCTTCCAGAGGCAGAGGGGTATCGTGTGCTGATCATGCGTTGAACCAAAGATCCAGCTTCGGCAATGTGGGCAGAGAACTGTACATGTCTGTCTCTTGCTTCATCTTGATCCAAGGCCGCCTCCACTAAAGTGCCGGCCGAGTCGTTTCGCTTGCTCGATTTAACGGTACTTCGTCGTCTGTCGCTGATTTGGGGCTCGTCATGGTTGATCTCGTAGACCGAGTCCTTCTCTCGGTTCACATCGTAGTCAGAGCAGATGCTGGACTCTGAGGAGATGGAGTCGCTGGATGCCATGCTCTTCTGCTCAAAGCTATCAATAACCGGACTACGAATCGTGTTGCCATTGTGTAATTGATTTGAATTGCTGCCTTCTGAATTGATGACTTGCAATCTAGGCAAAAGGGGCCATGATCTTCTGGACTGGAGCGAGAGTGATCTGGACCTCTCAAACGATTGATCGTCGTCGTCAGCGTCATGGTGTGTGGACTTTTTACTAAGCGGATGTTCAGAGTCTTCCATTCTGTAAAATATGAGTGAGAGAGAAAGGAAGAGAGAACGAAGAAACTTGGGAAATGGGGATATAATAGAATTGAAAAACTCTTTTTGTGTCACTTTTATGGAATGTCAATAGTCATTAGGCGGATTTGCAAATGCCTTTCATTATTGTAGTAGAAATTGGGAGAGGAACCAAACCAGTTGAGCGGGGCATTTGGGAAACGGGGGGGGGGCATTGCAAAGGAACCCTCTCATGGTTGGTCAACTTGATTTCAATACGAGGGAAATGTCGTCATATAGACTATGGTGCGCTGTGCTGTATCTAGACAGAATTTCTGCCATAATGCAAGATTGACTACAACGTATTTACCCATTTGTGGTTTAGTTGCTAATTACTCTATAAACGCAAAAGCCAGAGCTTACACTGTATCATATCATGATGATGATGATTGAGGCATTTTTCTTCCAGTGTTGCAACGACATTTAGCATGTAAACCATGCTTTTGCTTGCAGGGGCACACAGGCATATAAATACGAAACAGCGGGCCCGAACAAAAGGTCGCAATACCTTGTACATGCTGTATATTTACATTCTGAATCGAAAGTGGCATGATAGCGGCCAGCTAAAACGCCCTTCTTTCTTTTTTCTCTTGATGATCGCGAAGCAACATTTGCTTGTTGTACCACATCACTTGAGTAAGCCTTGAAAGATGGAAACTGTATAGCGTAGTAGTAATCTGCTCAAATACGACACACAGAGACATTGATGCTACATGTTAAAGTTTTAAACCGATATGTGCAACAGCATATACACCTTAAACTCTATAGCATTATTAGCCTATTTTTACCTTTTTAGCTAAACAAGACGGGTCAAAGTTTCCCATTCTATTCCATCATGGACAAAGCAATTCCATGGTTGGATGGCCAAAGCTCCTTTACAGCCGTTCGAAACCCAGTTTCAAGCTCTATACTGATGATCGTGCCATGAGATCAACACGACCACAAAAAGATCTATTCGAGTATTCACGCTGGATATCGCAGAGGAGACTCATAAACAAAATCGCTTCCTGCCGCGATCTTTATATGCTACAGATGCATATGAAGCAACATTTGCCATGTTTCACTACATTTTCTTTCTTGAAAAATCGAGCTGCAAAGTACTACGGATTGCATTCAAGGCATGTCGCTTGATTGCTCTCCTCTATTTCTTCAGTTTCTATATATGATAACGCAAAGTGAAGTACCCTGGAGGATGCCTTCTTTATTTCGTCATATACCAAAGACTTTATTCAATCTCGAAGTGGAAAGTATTGTTGAAGAGGAGATGCGCATCAGTGGCAGAGACATCTCCAATCGGTAATCTACACATAAAACCCCTTTGATTTTAACACTTAGAAGTGATGGGTATGAAGATTGTGGCATTTTTTGTATGTGAGAAGTGTAGTGAAATGTCTTTTAGATGATTATCAATCCTTTTGCGACTACTGGCATTTGTGGGTTGTAGCATCAGCACCTTTCTTGGCCCGTAATCCCTTCTTGTTGGCTTCCAACAGCATCATTTACCTTCATGAAAAGCATACAACAGCAGCCGCCAAAAACCATTCAAACTCAGGATCAAAGATGTTCTTCAGATTGACCAGATTTCACTTCCTTGACCTTTCTTGCCCTGTTCGACTATGTCAGTTGTCATGATCAGTCCATAGTTTCTAACACCTTTCTAGAGTACTTTTTAAGGCGCATCTGCTGAATCTAATAAAAGTGTACGTTTATAATGAGCAAAGTGCGAAATCCTCATAAATATGAAAAGCGGTTTTTGGCCAAAATGTCCAAATTTTTCATATGAACGTCTCACAAATTAAGTTTCAGCGGGTGCCCTGAATAGATAGGATCATTTTGAATTAATGTGTGCCTTAGTAAAAGTCTTCATTTTGGAGTCCAAAAACGCAATTGTTTGATTTTCGACAACAAACCATGAGGGGTACTTCATGCTGTGCTTTTTAGCGAAATTTTGATGATCCCCAAAAAGTTGAGCAGAGGTGTCAGAAAGCAAATGCTAGACGAGAGTGATTGTTTGGTGCAATTTTGCCGGTTTAAAACAGCTTCTAACTGGAGAAATTAGTGCTAAAATGCCATTAAATATCGCTGTATATTTGATACTTTGGGCTAATAAAAGGTAATGCGAGTATGCTATATGTCTAGATACGAGTTGTTCTCATTGCAAAAGGCCAAAGGCAGCTTTGGAAAAATGGTTTCACAATCAAAGACTACTATAAAAGGCTATCAAACGATAATAAGAGTGTGATTTTGGTATATTTGAGTAGTACGCTATATAAATATTGCCTCAAATTCCACAATTTCAAGTAATATTCAACATGCTCAATCTCAGAGCAAGCCAATCCAAGACTGTTATAGCCGTAATATATCTAGAGAAGCAGCACTACAGAGGAGCACCATCCATTGCTAAATACAACAAATCCTGACTCACGTTGCTGCAAATTGCATCCATGTGTTGAAACTCGAGTCTGAGTGTCCCTGGATATTTCAGCAAGATCAAAGAATTTCAGGTACCTCCTTTCTCCTCCTCAATTTTCACGATTCAAACATAGCAAGATGATCTCAATGTAACTAAACTGGCTTTTTGATGTCGAGCACTGCATAGTCCTTCTCATACAAGTATGTCAATGTTTAAAAAAAAACAGGGGAAGATGAGGAAATCATGTAAAGGTAAATAAAAAGGACCAAGACCAATGTTTACAGTGAAGGACAAGGGAATGATGATTTGATGAAAACGAGGAAATATTTATATGATCCACAGTGAGCCAACTCCGATATTCCTCTTTCTTTCTTCCTCTCTCTCTCTCGCTCTCTCGTCCACTGATTTAGCATCATGGAATATACAAGCAGTAGCCAGAGCAGTATCAGCAGTCTAAGCCGCAAAGAGGAAGTCAGTCATTTTGAATTCAATGTTACATCTCCCGTTTTAGAATCGAAAAAGAACAAAAAGAAGAAGATTGGCAAACTGGTAGATCAAGTAAAGAAATTAAAGAAGCAAGCACCCAAGATCCACAACGAGGACATGGGTTACCATAGCAACACGGATCATGTCTCCATTTTTGATGCTAAAGCGACAACAGATACAGTGGCAAATGCAACAGGCACCGAGTTTTTCGTATCTGAAGCGCCAACGTACAAGTCAAATTGTTCCGAGAGTGTGTATATACATTTGTGCTTGTGTACCCTACTTACTCATTTTGCTCATTAATACATGTAGATCACCAACACCATAAATTCCTATCAAAAATCAAAAAATATCACTCGTCGCACTTGCATTTAATCACTTCCATGATTCAGAGTGATGATGGTGAAGAAGAAGATGAGGATGAGCTGGAGGAGGCACCCGAGGAAGATGTCAAGATTCGGCATCAGCATCTACATCAGCATCCACATCACCAACGCAAACACTACCTCAAGATGACCAGACCCAACAAAAAGTATTTCAAAAGAAAGAAGAAGCCCAAGGATCAGGCATCTATCTACTCTTTTTCATCAATGTCCTCTTCTACGACGACAACCACATCGTCGCACAAGCGAAAACGACTTCATATCAATCTAACAAACAAGAGAAGACGACAACAGCATAGAAAAAAAGCACCATTAGCAAAGGCAGAAGCAGCACTAGATGAGCAAGAAAGAAGAAGCTCATTAATTCAAATAAGGCACCAAATGATGGATTTTAAAATACCTGCAGATTGGACATGCATAAGTTCAAAAGTCAATAAAAATCCAACAACAACAAACTTGTAAGTATATACACGGCTTTTTTTTTTTGCGCAGAAAAAGGGGGCTAGTTGTGAATATGTGTCTTAATTATGATGGTGATGGCAAGCAACCAGAAGAATGGCTAAACTTACTAAAAAGAAAAAAAAAACTGATAGTAACCTCATACAAGACACAGCTTGGCTTGATACCAAGATAGACAGCGAAATCAAACGAATTGAACAGAGCAAATCAGTGATTGAAGAGTACATGCACAAAATTCAACAGCTCAACATGGACATGGAGGTAAGATCAGGCCTGTCAAACACAACGCAGACCACAAAATGGCTTACACACGCTGGACAGCATCATATCCATCTGTTTTCTTCTATAGACACGAGAACAAAGGGAATGCAACACTCCTCTATGGACCTATGCAAGAGTAGACAGCTGCTGCAACAAGCCTACAACAGACACGTACGGCTGACGCTAGGGAAGCACAGCACGATGAATCCCTCCATTCGTTTAGAGCACCTGCAAATTAAAGTACACGCTTTGCATAAATCAGACTTCTTTGATTTGATGGTGTCCAAGCATGTACGACGTTGGGCATTTTCATTTATGCTATTTTGTGTGATGGGTAGCTCAATCTTATATATAAAAAAATCTACTACCATCGTTTGACGGAACAAGCATCGGTACATCCATAAATGACACACACACACACTGTGTAACTGCAACATTTGAGGAGCACAACATTGGGGAAAACAGGGGAGATTCCGTTTTAAAATTGTGTTATATTTTAGGGTTTATATACATGATTTCATTGAAATGCGTGTCGAATGGTTAAATAGGGTATTCTGGCATACAGGTTGCGTTTTAGACATGATTCTTTCTTTTTCTCTTTTTCTCTGCTCCATCTTTTTTCCTCATCATTGATCATGGTCGAAGAACCTCAAATGACTACTCAATTATTGAAAAGGGGCAATGAATTAAATTTCCTTCCACCTGCTGCTGCTGCCACTGTGTCTCCTCTTGCTCAGGGAGAGGAAAAAGATCTGATGATATTGCAACAACCGCTCAAACCTGTGCCTGAGAAGAGCACTGAATTGAGTCCACCGCAGGTCAATCGCAAGCTACTGGCTCGCCATCAATCCATCACAAGAGGCACTGCTTCTAGTCTAGCAAAGGCGGTTCGCTCGCCTCCTCCTCCTGTAGCAGCGGATGCCAATGCCAATGCCACAGAAGCCCTCATTAAGCGACGATTATCAGCAGCGGTTCGAAACAGAAAGCAATCCCTGACAACAGCACCACCGTCGTCTCAAGATGCGACACTGACAGAAAACAAGCAATTGCTCCATGTAGGAGTGTTGCCCTCTCAAGCCAATGGACAAAGACGCAGTTCCTGGTCGCCCTCACAGCAGCATCAAATCACAACGACGGTAGTACCCGAGTTACCATCATCGCCCTCCCCCTCCCCACCACCACCACTGCGCAAAGTGTTTGAGGCAAAAAGAAGGGCGTCCATGATACCCAGTAGCACAGCATCTCCTAATGTAAACAATGATGGTAGTTCTATTGCAATTAGCGCTAGTAATAATGTCGATAACAAGGTCCAGCAACAACGACGCCGTTCATCCATGTTATTACAAAAGAGACCATCTAAATATCCATCCGTCATGTCCAGCGCCGCCAACACAGAGGATGGCAACATTGGAATCAACAAACCTGCCTCTGCTTCCGTTGCTACAAGTGATATGAATCACAATAATAATGCAGCATCTTCTGCAGGTCAGCAACAACAAACTCCTTGTTCCAAATCTTCTCAAGATGCTGACACCATGGTGGCTGCTATCCATCAGGCTGCTGCCAATACCAACACCACAACACAACAACCTGTTGCTCCTAATAATGTAATGGTAGCGGATGAGGTAAAAAAAAAGGGAAAGAATTAGATGCAACATGAACTCCTTTGTGTATTCATTCAATTATGTATCATAGGTCATTACGATAAGACGCCCATTATCTCAGTCATCATCCTCATCAACCACGTCGTCATCTTTAGAACATCACCACCAGCACCACCACCACCATCATCACCACCACACACACACTAGTGAGGATGATCATTTGCCAAGCTATATGCGTCGTCCCATTTGTGCTGCATGTAACCGTAATGTCAAAGTCACCTCAAGTTCTGAAAGCACAACGGCTGCTGCTGTGGCCCTGGTGAGTAAATCGCATAGCACAGCCAACAGCAGTCGACGCTCCTCTGTCTCTACTACGGCAACGACCCCTTCCAGCAAGGGCCATGACGGCACAAACAAGAAACGCACTGTCGCTCGCTCCAAATCATCGCATACAGATCACGGTGCTGTTGCCGCCACACCACATTTGGTGTCTGCTACCTCTTCACTCTCCACCGTGGGTAGTCATCATAGTATTCACAGCATGATGAGCAGTAGTAGCAGCAGCAGTGGCAGTAACCATGGCAACGCTCATCTTCCAGGCGGACCCACACATCGCGTGCTCAGATCACACAGCCCTACATCGCCCATTCCAACGCGCAGACGCTCAAAGAAGAAATCAACATTGATCAGTAATCCACCCACAAACACCACTGAACCCTGCTGCTCATCCGCTGAGACGACGTCGACCGCCATCGTTGTCCAAAGACCCTCGCATCAATTGATTGAGAAATGGAGCCAATTACTATCGCAACAACAACGACTCTTGGCAACCCTTGGCGGCAACACCATCAATGCAGAGGAGGACGAAGAGTTAAACTCGATTCAACACAACATTACGAAACTCGTTACATCAAACCAGGAGCAATATGAAACAGTTTTATTGGAAACACAGGCCAAAATCTTGCAAAAATTCACTTTGCTCATGATGCAACAACAACAACAACAACAACAAAGAGATGCATTACTATTTTTATCATCATCATCTACATCAGCATTTGGCGTATCCGGTTCAGCTGCTTCTATGACGCCCATCAACATTTACAATACTACATCATCACCACCTCCCATCAGCTCCCATCATCAGGATCACGTGCTACCATCGTCCACATTGTCTGCTGCTGCTTCTGCTGCTTCTGCTGTACAATCTTGCAACTGGCAAACCAAGCTAGAGTATGGTGTCACTCGTTTCAAATGGAACATGAGTCAATGGATTGGCAGTCTGGTTGGCACAGGTGACATTGAAGAGCAAGATTTCGATGCACTCGGATATCCTCAAAACGTAATCATCTCTGGTATCTGTGTCACGACAGAACCGGGATTGCTTCCAAAGGTAAAGCATGGTGTTGATGAGTGGAGTAGTATTGATATTCTGGAACGTCCGTGGTAGCTGATACACATCTCTTCACTTCAAGGGTCTGCAAAAGTACTTTCAGCCGTATCAACAGCCAGACCAGGTCATTTGCCATAAATACATGATCCACTTGACGAGGGCATCAAGACTGACAAAGTTTCAACTGCTGGATCCAAGCGAGTGGGTGCAAGATGAGCATGCCAGCAAGTGTCAATTCCAGATACAAGACAATAGCACCGGACATGCCTCGTCTATCAAGCGAATCAAGTATTGCCATGTTGAGTTTGGCGTGTTCCAGCGTAGACATCACTGCAGAAGGTAATGTATCCTGATTCAAATGCATAATGACAGCAAACTGACGTTTACTTACTCTTCCAGCTGCGGCCATGTGTTTTGTCAGGAACACAGTGCCAACAAGCTGCCTCTGTTTGTGTCGAATGGCCAAGATTGTGGTGAATGGGCTCGCGTGTGTGATGCATGTTTCTACTCGCGTATTGAGCCGCACTTGATATCTCGCACCTAAAATTCAAATAAATAAAGGCATATCCTCCAGCATGTTCATCCAAAAGATCAAGTCATTATTCTTTATTACTATTTACAAGTGCAACACTTTGATTAAGGATGTGCGCTCATGAGTTCTTCTACCACTTTACACAGGTCTTCCACTGATTTATCTAATTTACGTCCACCGTAAAGACCATCGACCACGGCCTGCATTTGTTGCGGTGTCAGGTCCAAGAAGCTTTCAATAAGATCACCGTCAATGAAATTCACGGCCTCGTCTTTTCTGTCCATGATGGAGACACTTCTCCAGCTGCGCAGATACACAAACACGTTAAATATGGATAGACACGCGTACGCATACAACAGCACTTACTCGATATGACTGAGATCGCCGATACTCTTGACCACACGCGTCATGTTGTATTGCATTTGGTCCAGTAATTTGAATCGATCCGCTGTCAAATCAGCAATTAGTCCGATAGCACCACTCGCTGTAGCAAAGATGAGTGTAGGTGCTTCCGGCTTGCGATCAGGATCCGCATTGTTCATTCCCAAGGAGCCTACACACATACAAGCAACACATGAGTTTGCTGGAAAAAAATTTCAAACGCTAGACTGAAAACTCACCAAAGCGAAATTTACGCACTGTATCTCCCAAATGCCACACACTGACCGTTTCCAACAGAGGTTCATCGTTCATGCTCTCGTCTAGACACTTTTCTACCACAAACAAATGACCGTGTCTTTCAGCAGCAACATAGACATTATCGTCAGCAGCTTCGATAGCCAGCACCTCCTTGAGTTTCTCGTGCGCGGCTACTTCGGTCAATGTGTCTGATTTGCTGTCATAGCGTAATACAACAATCGAGTAGGCCATATCGCCCGTGATGATCAAATCATTCCGGGTGGTCATGGTCTCTGTGATGGATGGCAGTTGCTTTTGACATGTAGAGACCAAGGTGCTTGTCTCTTCCCATTTGTAAACGTGCACCTACAACACTGTGAATACGCAATATCATGCTTATAGCTATCTGTATACTGTACCACGCCCTTGACACTGGCTAGCAATCTTCCTTGGAAGGGTCGGATGCAGTCCACCATGCCATCTGTCTTGACCTGTGATACGAACCTTAATGTGCGTTGCGAGGTGACTTGCAGCACAATGATACGACCCACGCTCTTGTTTTCATATTCGTCAGTGTCTCTGCCAGTAGCCACAATATAGTACTCGGTGTTGTCATTCTCAAACGTCATGCAGGTAGCTGCCAAAGGTCTTTCAAACTGCTTAAAGTAGATTCTATCCAACTGCTTAAAGGTCTGGTCGTCCAAGATCTCAAATCCGCCTGTCGTCGTGGAAGCAGTGTACGGTTCGGATGAGATGCGCTCCGTGACGATGCCAAATGTCCGTGATGCTTCTTGATGGGTGATACGTCTTGGTGTATCACTTGTCGGTATCTTTGTAATGTGCAACTTCTGGATCTCTTCCATTTGTCCAATCACCAAGCCGTCTTTGGCCGTCAATGCCACGGCATCAGGAAAGGACACACTGTTGAACGACGTGGCACATCGCACTTCCCTCAAATTGACGTTGGAATAAATAAGCTTCTTGTTGCGGCTATGGATAACACTGGGTTTGTCCGAGGCTGCAAAGACGTGAGTGGTGCCGTTGGATGTAAATGTGCTGAGATGGATGGGCAGCTTGCCCAAGAAGGATCTCTTCTTGTCAGATAAGGCGCCTTCTTTTGTGTCTAGTTTAAAGTTGTAAAATTGTCCGTCGCCCAGAGCCACCAGTAAATAGCATATATTTTCAAATTTGGCCATCAAAATGGATCGAGGCATGACCGTGCCTGCCAGTTTTTCTTCGTGTATCACTCGCAGATCAGGTAACGACAGCAAACACACGCCTACATTCTCCCATAAACCAACAGCGACGACACTGGAATCAAGTGGATTCTCGGCATCAATAGGGCTGATATCAATGCATGAGATTTCGTCTGGTAATTGAGTGGTTCTATAAAAAGTGTTGGTTAAAAGTAAAAATTAAAATTAAAAAAATAGTGAGTTACCCAAGGAGCTCCAGTCGCTTATCTCTAATTTGCAGTGCCACAAGTCGCTTGTAACCCGTAGAAATCACACATTGAGAGGGATTTACACTTGCTACCGTGATCTGCGCATTGCCCTCAGGCACCCATTCATCCAACAATCCGCCCTGTCCATTGGCATCCATCAGCCTCACACTCTTGTCCGTGACTTGAATCACCATATCCTCCTTGACATTCACTGCAATCAGCGTTCTGCTATTGACATCGATGCCCGAGTAAGTGTCTAGTTGTGTCATGGTGTTTCCACGCAATGCCAATAAACGAGTCTGATTGACAAACGAAATCACCAGCATATCGTCGTGCTTTTCGTGAAACGAGGGACGCAGCGCCCACACGCCTTTGACGCCACTGATGCCAATCGTCGCCAGCTCGTTCAGTCCAACACCATTTCGAATGATCCGCAAGGAACTGTCCTTGGCTACACCAGAGCATGTGATCAATTGAGTTTGTCCTTGCTTGTCCAGATCAGCCACACAGAAATCAGTGATGGGGCCAAGATTGGGAAACTCGTCAATCACTTCTAAAATGTCCCCATTTTCTGCTGCTGCTGCTGTGTCGTCGGTGCGTCGCACATGGATCAATTGAGAGTCGCCTACTGTGGAGCCCACAAATACCACATCGTTGTCCAAATACACCAAACAGGAGGGTATCGATGTGCTGCCCAATCCAATGAAGCTCAGCGAATCCACTCTGTGCTGCAAAATATTGAGTGTCAACAAGTGGAGCATGCCTTCTGCGTCGCCCAGCAATATGCGAGAACCTTCTGCATTCATGATGGACCAACTAGTGTCCAAGCCAATCAATACCCGTTCCTGCGTCAACAGTGCCTTACTATCTTACCTGTTGATGGTCGAAGGTCGAATGCCGATAGCCACAGGAGGCTGATTTGGCTTGAGATATCGTATGAATTTTCCAGCAATTAAAACGACACCACCTACAGCAGCAGGCATGGCAATCAGTGTATTCGCATCAGGCTCAAAATGATCCATCACTATATTCCCGGGTACCAATTGTCGGTTCTTTGCGTCGATGGTAAATGTCTGAAGATATCTGCGTCCAAGTGAATCATCGTACAAGATCAGCAAGGTGGGCTCCATGTGGCTGTCTTGCAAGAAGGCCAGCGACACAATGTGTTTGTCTGGCAGGCTGATGTTCATGTAGTCTTGCGGATGGTAGATGGTGTCGTGTGTCTGTCGTCGCTTTGTTTCCTTGGATCTCAGTGATATTTTTCGCAGTGGCTGTGGTGTGGCATGCTCCTTGAACTTGGAGAAGTCTGGTATAATGATCGTAACCGTCGATTCGTACAGTGTGGTTGCAAAGTATCTGCTAGATGGATCGATGGCTAGATTCGAATCGATGGTTTCGCTGCGTGGTTGGCCCGGAAACCCTATCTCTCCTGTAGATTCAGTGATGATCTGCTGTGATGCGTCAAAGGAGAGGACGCAGTACTTGTGTCGTGAGGTGATGAGGAAGAGGGATGCTTTATCTCGACCCTGTAGCAAGCCAGAGAAAAAAAAACGCGCTTTCAGTACCAGGCTCTTGCACAAAAGAATGGCGCTTTACCTGAGGTGTATACAATCTCAGGGCAATGATGGTGCCGTGAATACTGAATTCAATTGTTGGTTTTAAACCGTCTACTGTCAATGTGTATACTTCAATACGTGTTCCTTTGCTATAGAATATCAGCTTTTTTTTTCCACATCATCCTCAAGCCTACACATACAGAAAGACACATACCCTAAAATCAGATTGGTTTCATGCGGTGATGTGAACAATCCCTTTACAGCAAATTGGGTTGCAGTTGGCTTTTGAGCTGTAACCACATATTTATGAAAGGTCATGCTAATGCTGAGAAGAAAAAATATGAAAAATGAAAATATGAAAGAAAGCAAAACGCGCCATGTTCAATCAAATCTTGGATAAATTTATTCAATTTCCATGGCGCTTGCTCCCTTTCCATTGGCTATCATTTCACATTTACAAACAAATGATGTAGCAAGTTTTTTTTCAAAAAGGTACATGGAATCTAGAGAAATGGCATTTCTGCATGCCAGTGTGCTTATTACTGACATCCATCTCATGTCGTATACGCAAAGGGCAGTGCAAATTGCCTTCGCCACCTAAAGAGGTGTCTGAACAATGTGCCCATAACGCGAATGGGACTTGCACAAACATTTGGATCATAATACTACTATACATGTTGCATGAATCAGGATCTTCCCCACAGCATCCACCCTGCGTTCACCAGATCATTTAATACATAGGTATAACCAGTAGATATTTGCTTCTATATGTGCTTTTTATGATGGCGACTCTATGCACTTCTGAAACATCAGCAACAGGTATCAAGCTGTTTGCGTGCAGTGTCATGGCCTGAACTTTGAGCTTTTGTGCCTGATAAGTACATACACATTCTCTGTTAATTACTTGAAATTGATACGACATTAATAAGAAAAAGTGATCAAGCATAAAGTATCAGTGTGTAACTTAGTGAGAAAAGACACGATTGATTTACAAAAAGATATACTCGATATCGTTATAATAGAACATAGGCTATTGTCCATCAAAAAAGGGCAAGTAATTCATTTATTGAAGTATTGTTATACTCAGACCATTGTAAAGAAGATTATACACCTGCTTAGCCAAATACGTTTTGGCTCAAGAGGTGGGCGCAAATGAATAACGGCACTACTCTTGACGATAGCCCTTATGAGACAATATGCTAGTTTTTCAAGGAAAATAAATATCGCTATACAAATCAACAAAGCAGAAACCATTATCGTGGTCGTCAAATTAGAGAAAGGAGAGGTAGGGGAGAAAGTAGAAGCAGGTCGCTCATAAATTTAGCCCAAATCAGTTGCAACTTCTAGGCTGCTATACATCCTTGTTCTGCTAGAGTTGCGGATGAGAAGCATTATGTCCAGGGCTAGCAAGTACTGTGAGTAGTGCGAGTATGGGAGGCAATCATTTACCTTCTCAAGAGATCACAGTATGTTTCAGCGGATTCAAATACATTTCAACGTGAATTCATCCTCCCAAAATCTCACCGAAAGAGATCAACACCAAAGATTTGCATTTACTTCAATAGAGTACTACCTTCAGATGATCGAATATGGCCTGGAACTACCCACTGGCATAGCGATAGAGACGCACACTGCTTGCTGATGGGCGAATTTGAGCCAAATTTGGCCATTTTCAATTGCGAATATCTCATCGTCCAAGCCATTTTGAATGCTCAAAATATTGCCAAATGATTGCTTTCAATCACCATTTACATCCTGGACCTTTATCTTAAATTTTTTTGGATCGATCCAAATCGATGAAAATTCACGTTTTTTCATGAGGTACCCCTCATGGTTTTTGTTAAAATCAAACGATCGCAATTTTAGAGGCAAAAACGACACTTTTTACTATGATATATATTAAATCAAAATGACCGCACAGATGTAGGGTAACCTGTACAACTGCTATTTTGAACGTTGCATATGCTAAATCTCGACTTTTTCTGGAAAAACTGCTTTTTATATTTTTGTAAAATTCTTTATCTTTTCATTCTAAAAGTATTTTAAAATTGACACCATCGAATGCGCCTTCAAATTCTCCCCTTGAGTTTATTAGAAAGTATTATACCCTGAGCACACTTTATATAGCTAATTTTAACAAAAATGTTTACAATTTTTTTTTATAGGGAAATAAAACTTTATTTCATTGTTTAGAGTCAAAAATGTTTACAAATG
This sequence comes from Mucor lusitanicus, assembly GCA_010203745.1. NCBI lineage: Eukaryota > Fungi > Mucoromycota > Mucoromycetes > Mucorales > Mucoraceae > Mucor > Mucor lusitanicus. The sequence goes on along the minus strand of JAAECE010000004.1, from coordinate 2,900,890 downwards.
TCAAATTATGTCGATATTGATCCAAAAAAATCATCGCAAAAAAATTATCTGGGTACAGTCACCACAGTGCAAAATGTTCATCGTACACGTCATCATTCAGATTCTGTGTGCTCTGCGCTTCCACAGCCTATTGGCTGCAGTCACCCTCAGCAACGCGTTTTTTTTTTATTTTATTTTTTTCACGCTGTTTTTGCACTGCACTTTTTCTATTAAACCATATACTTTTTATTACTATTGATTGAATACAACACCACTTTTGACAAAAGAAGCATGTCTTTGCAGCCACCAGTACACAAGACGACATCTTTGAAGTTTGTTACAGTAGGTATCAGCCGATAAGAGCCACCTTTCGCGGTGCAATATACAGTAATACTAATTACACAGTTTATTTCAGGCCAGTTCGTTACAATATATTCATTGTATTTGGTTTGTATTTGGTTTGTATATTCCCCTTCTTTGGTTGCCATGGGCTTGGTTGCCATGGGTTTATTTGGTTGCCATGGATTACATTCATTCAACCTTTTACTACTTTCTTTCTCGTAATACTACTGTGCATTCTTTAGTTTACTGTATTACGATTTATTCTTTCCACCTTTTCTGTACGCAACTATTTTTCTGTTGCTGTACCACAGTGCTATGGTGTATCTTTTGATGCATTGTAATGCTGGCAGTGCTGCTCTATTATGGAGTAGCCTTGCATTCTCTAGTTTGCTGTATTGCGATTTATTCTTTCCCCCTTTTCTGTACGCAACTATTTTCCTGTTGCTGTACCACAGTGCTATGGTGTATCTTTTGATGCATTGTATTGCTGGCAGTGTTGCTCTATTATGGAGTAGCCTTGCATTCTTTTTGTTCTTCAAGTATTACTTCTTTTGTAATACTGGTGGTATTGTTGGTGTTCGTGCTTCGTATAAGGCGACCACGATACTACTTTTTTCTTTCTTGTACTCGTCAGTTTGATGATACACATTGCATGTTACCTTTTTGTATGTAACTGTGCTGCGATGTTTTTGTTGTTCTTTATCACATTATTCTAGTGATGCCCTCTTGTTACTTTCTCTTTTTTTTATGGTTCTTTGAGCCATAACCCTCTTTTTTGGTTGTGTGGATAAGCCTATCGTTGAAGCACAACTACACTTTTTGATTCAGAGGCTGGGGGTAGATAGGCTGCCCTCACTTGATTGGTATCACTTACTTGGTGCTAATTGAGAGTCTCAAGCGTTTGCACTATAAGCTGGGGTATGTAGTAAGGCATATTCTGGCATTTTAGGGGATTTTGATGATAAAATTGCTAAATTACTGTATTTAGCAATGTTTAAAAGTCCGCCTAACCAAAAAACATAGGGAAACCCTCGCAATTTTTTTTTCAAAGTCTGCGGCGTTTAAAAAGGCTTTTTAAGCGATTTTATTGGCTTAAATTTGGAGACAGCTCAGAGAAATAAAGCACTCGTATTGAAACTAAAAATGTAATAATTGAAATGAGAAAAGCAAGATTAAACATTCAAAATTGATGGTACAAATGATGGTTTAAGGTAACTACACACTGTTGAGGATATAGATCCATCATGAACGAATAATGTATCATACGTTGTATAATACATCATAGCGGTTGAGCAAGGATGCGGCGTAGTACTTTATTACAACAATGAGAGATGAGTGGTGCTATGTGATAGCCAATCTATGTCCTGGATCCTAAAGAGTGGTAACGTATGAGAAAGAGTCCCTGAAAATGGGTTTAAATTCTGTTGAATGCTCTTCCACTAGAAACCGCTTGAAGAACATTCTACGCTGGATCTTGATCCTTGGTCATTTGTAACGGGTTATCCAGGATCCATCTCGCAGCAACAAGTCTATTATGGTCTATCTCGCAGCAAGTCCATGGTCTATCCCGCAGCAAGTCTTTGCTTACTGGTTCAACGCCTTATACATTTATCCTGTCCTCAACATCAAGGTCCTAAACTCTACTGCGGGTTTGTCAGAAAACTATAAATACCTTCGAAATTTACATTAGATTTGATCCTCATTCAATCTTAGAATAACACAATAAATATATTCAGTTCTAATTGAATTCTGTCTGGTTATATTTATTCTTATTCTAAACACACACGATACCACCATAAGTATCAGACATGATCAAATACATTCACTATCCTAAAAAAAGCCAGTTTTGGAATAAATCTAAGCCTGTTCATAAGATCCAAAAGTTCAATTTTGAATTATATTAGTATTAAATCAATCAAAGTCTTCATTCAAATGTCAATCATCTGACTTATTACGTATGAGATAAACATGTTGTACCTATGCCAAATTTTGCGAGAAACACAACAATTGTGTGGTCAGACTTTAGTCATCTGAACGTGCTGCCGTTGATGTATGGACAATTTTCAATATAAGCCAGTATTAAGCACAGGTCTGAACGAATTCCATGAGGAAGTCGGTTAATAATTACAAGTTTATAGTGATAACAGATTGATAAAGGGGATGTTGGGCAACACTGTAGCTATAGCTGCATAGTGTAGCTGTGTGGCTGATACTAAATCCTAATTGCATGCAGGTATTTGGGTATCATTCAGAATCAAACCGTTAACTATAGATCTATTCATGGAACAGGCTACCAAGAATCGGCCTATTGAGTACAAGAGTGTTGCGGATTATTATTTGCAGTTCTGCATGTTATATCAAGTATCCCGTTAAGGTCTCACATTACCAGTCTGGGTCTATTCTTAGGATATCGTGTGTAAATCATGCTAATCATGATTTACAATCAATTGTTGAGTAGATAGTAAACCTAATTGTATGATAGTTCATCATCATGCTATAAACCCTAGCATAATGAAAAGTATATAAATGCATCCTCTGGATGCATTCTCAATAAAAGTGTAATTCTTTGGCAGATTCATTTTATACTTGTATTATGACATAACACTGCAAGCAAAAACGTCTAGACAATTTGGCTGTTTTCTTTACAGGTGGTGTTGCTCGCAATTGGTATAACTACTGTTTACTTCCCAAAGTTAAGAACAACGAGGATTCTCTGGAGCAAGAAGCCTTTTCTTCGGCATACTTTGCTGGTAATTAAAACACGCTGGAAACGATACAGCCTTAAATGAACTTCATATCATGCTGCGCCAAAGCAAAATGGCTATGTCTATCGATGGACAGAAGAAGTTAAGAGAAGATGCTAAATTTGTTGATATTAATAATGACCTCCGGATCCTCATCATCATTGGTTATCATCTTAAACAATCCGCAAATCCTGAAATGCGAAAAAAGGCACTCATCATCTACCGGGGTCCAAGAAGCACCTGCATGGCTGCTATAAAGCAATTAGTCCTGGAAGAACAAGCAGCCTGCAATGAAGTAGCACTGTCAGGGACGGGGTCCTCTTATTATACTTTAAAGTAGTAATAGCAAGCAAGGTAACAACCAGAGTATAATTTAATATATTTATTGCAGGAAGGGGATGATATAATAATAATAAGAAAGTATACTAGATTGTTATAGCAAAGGTAAAGGGGAGAGGAGAAAAGAGACTAGGATAACAGATGAAGAAAGTGGGAATTGATGGAGAAATGGAAGGGTATTTATATTAATTTGAGGCATGGCGCAGTAAACACATGGCGTAGTAACATTCCTAATTGATCCACATGTTTTACCAAAATGATCCACATGTTTACCAAATCGAAACACATGGTTCTATAAATAGATGATCTAGAATCTTGATCTAGAACCTTGATCTAGAACCTTGATCTGGACCCTTAATCTAGAACCTTGATCTAGAACCTTGATCTGGACTTTCGATCTAGAACTTTGATCTAGAATCTTGACCTTGAAAATATATAAATGTCTTGATGTTTGCTAAATATGACAACGGATTCATGACAAGCACCTATTCTAACCCCAAAGTAAATACTAAATCAGAACTCAGATGGATCATGGTAGATCCATCCAGGAACCAATTATAAATAAAGCACAAGTAAACAATAGCAAGTGTCTGTGGAAGCTTGGACTCCTCATCAAAGTACAATCTCTCACAACTATGTCACATGTTAGAGTTGAATAGTGTAAATATGTTAATAAATGAACATTGTTCAAATATGCATAAAGGAGGCAATTGTCCAAAACAATTGCAATAACTCCAAATATGGCATACAGGGCAACTGCCCAAAGCGGTTATGATAATTCTAGATATAAACATTCTTGTTTATGCCCTAACAATAAGCTCAGACAAAACCAGGATTCTGAGGGATCACAATCCTGACCAAGACATTAGTATCGACCTCAAACACCAACACCTCGAAATCTCAACTACATTCCAAAACGTGAGTGAATGTCATCAACAGGAGAAGACATTCTTGAAATAAGCTGTAAAATAAGCATTCTCACTGTAGTGAAGCTAATTTTACAATTGATATAAATACATGCTCTCTTAAAGACCATGGATCCTTTCTTCAGATTTCTTTGAATCAATAAACCCGTGGAAAGACTATAATTGTAATTCTCTCTGGTTTTATTCTTTTTTCTGTCAAAATCAACCCGATTTTATTCCACAGCCAATCCTGAAGTCACCCAATATGGTGATCTGTCCACTCAAATCTCGGCAGGAAAGTCTCTTTTGCGGTTCTCATTCAATAATCACAGCAAGTCTAAGGTGGTGCTTAGAGTGGTCGAGAAGCAAATGAGGATATCATCTTGCGTATGGTGGACTGGTTCCATGGTGAAGACATTATCCTGTATCTCAAAAGGAACCAAGTCGCATTGGCCAGTCAAATCCAGAACGCAATGAACGGTATCGAGGAGACTATTGAACAGAAGTATCCAGCCCTCGTACGTGAAGAGGAACAGCAGACGCTGACAAATGTCCCGTATCAATACCGTATCGAAACTGTTCCTAACGCAATCCCGTTCGTTGGACATGACTACCGTCGCTCCGTGCTGGAGAACAAGGCCATTACCGAGGAAGTGGAGAAAATGTTGAAGAAAGGCGTTATCAAGCCCCGCAAGTCGGATTGGTGTTCCCCTGTGGTCCTAATCAAGAAACCAGATGGATCTTGTCGTTTCTGTATTGATTACCGTGGACTGAACAAGCTCACTATCAAGGACAAGTACCCAATCCCCAGAATTTTGGAACTGCTGGATCAGCTACAAGGAAGCCATTATTTTTCCACGATCGATCTCAAGTCCGGATATTGGCAACTGCCTCTAGCCGAAGAAGACCAGAAGAAGACCGCCTTTACGGCCAACGGACGACTCTATGAGTTCACTTGCCTGCCTTTTGGTGTCGCCAATGGCCCAAGCAACTTTATGCGATTCATGCATACGGTCCTTAAAGGTCTGCCTAGGTGTATGGTGTATCTGGATGATGTGATTCTTCATTCTCGAAGCAAGGAAGAACATTTGGAAGATCTACATCGGGTCCTGGAACAACGCCTACAATCCTGTAACCTCAAGATTTCCATGAAGAAGTGTCAATTCTTCAAGCATGAGGTGAAATTCCTGGAGTTCCTGGTCAGTGGCAATGGTATTCGAAGCAATCCAGAAAACACCAAAGTGATCAAGACCTGGCCGGTTCCAACGGGAACGAAAGCGTTGATGAGGTTCCTGGGATTCTGCGTCTTTTACCACAAGTTCATAAAGGACTTATCTATAACGGCCAAACCATTGTACAACTTGCTGAAAAAGGATGTTTCTTTCCGTTGGACCGAGCAAGCACAGAAGGCGTTTGACACTTTGAAGCAACAAGTAATGGACATGCCAACCTTGGCTCACCCCAACCCGGATCTCGCATTTGATTTACATTGTGATGCCAGCAATGTTGGGCTTGGAGCTGCCCTAGTACAAGTCGGTCGCCCAATGGGTTTCGCTAGCCGCACTCTTACCGCTGCCGAAACGAATTACCATACCACTGAGAAGGAGTGTCTGGCGGTGCGCTGGGCACTAGACCATTTCCATCCATTGGTGCACGGAGCCAGGTTGACTATTTACACTGATCACGCCGCCTTGAAGTCGATCCTCTCAACAAAAAAGACGCCTAAAGGCCGCATTGCTCGCTGGATTATGGAACTACTGTTATACACGTTTGACTTAATCCACAAGAGGGGCATTCTGAACACGGATGCGGATGCGTTAAGTCGCCTGGCACAACAAAATTCTCAAGACCCTGCTGCTCTCAACGTTACGGATTTCAAGCAACTCCAATTGGCGGATCCTGAGATCAAGGCTCTGTTGCGAGGGGGATGGAGAAACCCTTTGTCTGGCGAAACGAGCTCTTAGCAAGACAGGGCAAGAACAAGACATATAAGGTGGTGATTCCCCAAATCCTGGTTCCCTTGACGCTGCGCAAATGTCACGACGACACGATGGCTGGCCAAGGCGAAGGACGCTGGTTGGTGGTTCAACATGGACAAGGACGTAGAGCAATGGGTGAAGCATTGCGAGGCCTGCCAACGAAGAAAAGTCCGTACAGAGTCCACCGCGCCTGAACTGAAGCCAATTACGCCTGCGTATCTACAGTAGGTGAAATCTGGGCCTCGGATGTTGCCTACCTAACGAATAGCAAGAAAGGAAATAGATACGTAGTAGTCTTCATGGAATATCTCAGCAAGTGGGCAGTTACGGCGGCATTACCCTCATTCGATACGGACCACATCGTGCCTGTGCTACTCTACGAGGTTGTTTTGAAGTTCGGTGTCCCTGCAAGACTGATCACGGATAATGGATTTAACAACAGTATATTTCTGAAGCAATGAAGCAAGTTTACAATCAGCTCGGTATCCGCCGCTCTCTTACCTCGGTAGTAGAACCCGCACAGACCGATGAAGTGATAGTAGTAGTAGTAAACGATCTTTGTTGCGGTTTCCTGACAAGAAGGTATTAAAATAAATTTCCCTGGTTTCAACGTCAAGACTTACCCACTATTAGAATAATGATGTCCAGTCTGCTATACGTAACTATTGCCTCTGCTTTATATCTAATATTCAAAGAACTAAAATGCACCACAGCAGATACCAGCGTTTTCAAGAGGTAGCCTACTAAAAGGTGCATCAAGACATGACAAGTGGGGGTTCTATGATTTCTGAGAATTTTTGAAGCAGCACTAAATATAAGCAACATTTTCATCACTTTCTTTCTGATGGTAGTCAATGTGTAATCCCAAGAGATAGAACTTTTATGGGGTCTTAATAATCGAATCTGTAGCATCAGTTGCCGTGGATCTACAAGGCATAAAAGGTACTTTTCCCAGCCGAATCGTCCGAATTCAACCCTCAATATCTTGTCTTCTGAGCCGTTCTAGATGCTGCGAATAATGCCAAATGATTGCTATCGATCACCATTTACATCCTGAACCTTCATTTTTATTTTTTTTGGATCGATCCAAATCGTCGAAAATTCACGTTTTTTCATGAGGTACCCCTCATGGTTTTTGTTAAAAATCAAACGATCGCAATTTTGGAGACGAAAACGACACTTTTTACTATGATATATATTAAATCAAAATGACCGCACAGATGTAGGGTAACCTGTACAACTGCTATTTTGAACGTTGCATATGCTAAATCTCGACTTTTTCTGGAAAAACTGCTTTTTATATTTTTGTAAAATTCTTTATCTTTTCATTCTAAAAGTATTTTAAAATTGACACCATCGAATGCGCCTTCAAATTCTCCCCTTGAGTTTATTAGAAAGTATTATACCCTGAGCACACTTTATATAGCTAATTTTAACAAAAATGTTTACAATTTTTTTTTTATAGGGAAATAAAACTTTATTTCATTGTTTAGAGTCAAAAATGTTTACAAATGTCAAATTATGTCGATATTGATCCAAAAAAATCATCGCAAAAAAATTATCTGGGTACAGTCACCACAGTGCAAAATGTTCATCGTACACGTCATCATTCAGATTCTGTGTGCTCTGCGCTTCCACAGCCTATTGGCTGCAGTCACCCTCAGCAACGCGTTTTTTTTTTATTTATTTTTTTCACGCTGTTTTTGCACTGCACTGTTTCTATTAAACCATATACTTTTTCTTACTATTGATTGAATACAACACCACTTTTGACAAAAGAAGCATGCCTTTGCAGCCACCAGTACCCAAGATGACACCTTTCAAGTTTGTTACAGTAGGTATCAGCCGATAAGAGCCACCTTTCGCGGTGCAATATACAGTAATACTAATTACACAGTTTATTTCAGGCCAGTTCGTTACAATATATTCATTGTATTTGGTTTGTATTTGGTTTGTATATTCCCCTTCTTTGGTTGCCATGGGCTTGGTTGCCATGGGTTTATTTGGTTGCCATGGATTACATTCATTCAACCTTTTACTACTTTCTTTCTCGTAATACTACTGTGCATTCTTTAGTTTACTGTATTACGATTTATTCTTTCCACCTTTTCTGTACGCAACTATTTTTCTGTTGCTGTACCACAGTGCTATGGTGTATCTTTTGATGCATTGTAATGCTGGCAGTGCTGCTCTATTATGGAGTAGCCTTGCATTCTCTAGTTTGCTGTATTGCGATTTATTCTTTCCCCCTTTTCTGTACGCAACTATTTTCCTGTTGCTGTACCACAGTGCTATGGTGTATCTTTTGATGCATTGTATTGCTGGCAGTGTTGCTTCATTATGGAGTAGCCTTGCATTCTTTTTGTTCTTCAAGTATTACTTTTTTTGTAGTAGTAGTACTGGTGGTATTGGTGTTCTTGCTTCATATGAGGCAACCACGATACTACTTTTTTCTTTCTTATACTCGTCAGTTTGATGATACACATTGCATGTTACCTTTTTGTATGTAACTGTGGAATGCTTATGTTCTTCATCACATTCTAGTGATGCCCTCTTGTTACGTTTCCTACTTTTCATGGTTCTTTAAGCCATAACCCTCTTTTTCGTTGTGTGGATAAGCCTATCGTTGAAGCGCAACTAAATTTGATTCAGAGGCTAGGGGGTAGATAGGCTGCCCTCACTTGATTTGTATCACTTACTTGGTGCTAATTGAGAGTCTCAAGCGTTTGCATTATAAGCTGGGGTGTGTAGTAAGGCATATTCTGGCATTTTAGGGAATTTTGATGATAAAATTGCTAAATTACTGTATTTGGCAATGTTTAAAAGTCCGCCTAGCCAAAAAACATAGGGAAACCCTCGCAAAAATTTTCTAGGGTCAGCGGCGTTTAAACTAGCTTTTTAAGCGATTTTATTGGCTCAAATTTGGAGACAGCTCAGAGAAATAAACATTGATATTGAAACAAAAAATGTATAAAAATGATCATATTTATGCTTCTTTTGAAAGCTATTTCATAATTCAGTCTCACATGTTGCCACTCGCGCTATGATGTAGTGTATATTCTGCAGCAAACGATGTAAACGAATACAAAAAAGCTGGAAGATTACTCAACAAAACGTTTAGTAACACAAATTCGCATTACAACGCAGTCAGAATCTACGTACTGAAGCAGAAGCACCGAGATGCTTAGGTTTTAACCTAAAGGATGATCGGCAATGTCATTCATTTCAGATTTCTGATAAACTACTGGAGCAGCTCCAAGTTCCAAATGTTTGTCTCTATACTTTTATTGTTGACAATTGCATATGCAATCGGTGCTTTCATGAGGGATTTTCTGTACAAATGAGATGATACTGCCTGAATCGAAACCAATGGCACATCCTGGTTGTTGACCTTATAGATAGCATCAGTACCAAAAAAAAAAAAAAAAAAAAAAAAACCCTCTACGAGCATTGTCGACTGCACTGACGCCACTCACATGCGTAATGAAAATAGATTTCATACTCTTGTCGTAAAGCGAGATTCTATAGCGAACACGGTACTGTTTTTCCCTTAGCTTCCATTTGTTGGATAAGATCAACAATGGCATTGCTGGTACCATTGCCGACTGCTACAGCTTTATTATACCCATCCACTTTGTCTTACTAATGTCATCAAATAAAAAAATGCCATTGATTCCGTGAATTGTTTTTCTGATTTCAGGAACTAAATTTCCTGCATTGATCCTTTGTTGCATTACATGGATGGTGTTTGATCTAATGGGAAGGCAAGCATTGAGCCTCATCCGTTGTGCTAGTGAGGTTATGGGCGTCCACATTTTCTTTTTCGTTTGGCTCGAGAATTTCTCGTTTAGAATGAAGTGAATCATCCTCATTTTTTGAGTACGTGATTTTGATAATGGGCGGACAATCGGCCTTGACAGACTTTCTATCCCTTTGGTCGTCTTCAGCCTTCATCACAGTTGCAGTCCCGGTCATCTTACACTTCAAATGTACATGTCTCTTTTTATCGTACCGGCTAATGACCAAGTCAAAGTGATTCTTTTGGGCCCGTTCCATTACTTTTGACATGGTTTCGAGGTTCAGCAGACTTCATTTTTAATAGGTCTGAAGGCTATGGATTAGCTGGATAGCATAGTTTTTCGTCCACTGTTTAATGATATTCAAGTTTATAAATGCCAGGACGCCAAGACTCATCTACCAAAGCGTTCAGACAACAACCAAAGTATAGCTTACAAGCAAAACAGGGTTACCAGATATGTCACTTTAAGGCTGTCGAAGCAAATTTACGTTAAATGAGCTAGTGTAATAAGCTTACTACGAGGATCTCGATAGAGAACAAATGCTCTAGGTCCCCCTCCATGTTAAATCAATGAGCTGCGACTTTCTCAGAATGAGTTTAACAACTGTCAAGTGTGTCCAGCTCGCAAAGCACAGCCGAGAGTATCGTAAATGTCCCCTCCCAGAGGTGAAGCTTTTGATGAAATCTGCCTCCCTATCATCAACAAAATCATAGTCAGATAATGAAAATATACCTCTGCAGTCACCTATTTTTTTTTTCTTCATTTAAATCCCTTGATCCCATCTTTTTGATCGGCCCCTTCTGTTCCTTTAAATTAACTCTGGACCATGTCTGTAACCCATCCAGATATCGACTACTCTAACAAAGCTGTGCTTGCGCCCATGGTAAGTTGAATCAAGTGGATGGTAGCAATCCAAACCAACATTTTACAGGTTCGTATTGGCACATTGCCCATGCGCTTGGTTGCACTTGACTACGGAGCAGGTAAGAAAAAGCTCGTCGATCAAATGATAGAAAAGTAGCTTAACACTTATCATTCAACAGATTTAGTGTGGTCTGAGGAACTCGTCGATAAGCGTATCATTGGATCAGTGCGCTCCTACAACCGTAAGTCAGTACAGCCATCTCTACGGAGCGTTCACTGACATATGACATGATAGCTGCAACTGGCACCATCAACTACACCAAAGGCAAATCCTTGACGTTCAGCACACATGCAGCAGAAAAGGGCAAGGTGATCCTCCAATTGGGTACAGCAGATGCAGATCTCGCCCTGAAAGCAGCATTGACATTAAAGGAGGATGTTGCTGCAGTCGATCTCAACTGTGGTTGTCTTAAAAAGTTTTCGGTCCAGGGCGGCATGGGTGCTGCTCTCTTATCTAATCCTGATAAGCTCCGAGACATCCTCACCAAACTGGTGCAGCACTCTGGCATGCCTGTTACTTGCAAGATCAGATTATTGGAAACCAAGGAAAAGACACTGGATCTCGTCAGAATGATTGCCTCCACAGGTGTCAAGGCACTCACAGTGCACTGTCGCACAAAGGAGCAAAGATCTACAGAGAAGCCAAACTGGGAAGCACTCAAGGACATTGTAGAGGTCGTCAAGTCCGTCACTGACATCCCTGTGATTGTGAATGGCGATGTGTTTCAATGGTCCGATATCGAGAAGGCAAAGCAAATTACCAACGCAGATTCTGTCATGATTGCTCGAGGCGCTCAGTGGAACCCATCAGCCTTCAGAAAAGAGGGATTGCTGCCATTCGAGACTGTCGTGCGCACCTATATCAAGAAGGCCATCGATGTAGACAACTTGTTCCAGAACACAAAGTATGTTCTTTTGAGCATGAACACAGAAGACACGTCTCATACCCGGTCTGAATTATACACCAATGTGCAGCGATCCAAGAGCATGATAAGAATCTGTGAGCTGTTTGATTTGGTGGACTACTACAACGACACTGTAGCAAAGCACAAGCTGATTTTGGACAAGGCCGAGGAGACGACTGAGGATGGCAAGCGAGAGCGAGAGGAGCCTGAAACAGCAGCAGTGTCTGTTGAGCCTGTGGAAAAGAAGCAAAAGACGGATTAAGTTATTTAGAAACCATGTAAATAGTAATATACAGCAATAAAGACAAGACCTTGATGACTGATCAGCTTGGATGGAACTGTTGTTTGTCTTTTTACGAGTGCATGAGACATTTGTGAAAACGGTGCCTGATTCAAGCAGATCGACTGCATTTGGATCCCAGTGCACATGAGCCAAATGAAAGACTGATAAGCACCGTTTTAGCAGTTCCCCCATTCTACAAAGGTGTGCAAGTAGTAGCAAAAAAAACGGTATCCCATTATCGATGGCCCTATTCTTCGTTTTCCCTTCTTTCCTCTTTTCCTCCTCCTCTTTCTTTCCCTTCACTTGGCAATCCTCTCTGAAACAGCATGAACTTCAACAACTTCAACAACTACACCAACGAGCCAATGGACAATAGCAATGATATGAACCTAAACAACAATCTGTTGTTGTCAGGTAAAGAAGCAGAGCATAACAAGCCCTTCATAAACTGCCAAATACATGTATATCAACTGTATTTTTAGACTTGTTTTTATGGGATAATACAAACAATCAAAGCAGCAGCAGCGATCCAATCTCTTCGTCCACCACCACCACCACCACCAGCGTCAGCCTGCTGGATGAAACCTTCATGTTTGGAGTGCCACCTTCAGCCATTTCAAACGAATTGTACATTCAACCCAACCATGATTTCCTTGATCTCTTTTCACAACAGGAAAAGGATTTCATTATCAATAGCAATGACTCGACTATGATGTTACACCATGAAATGTACAACAGCGGCAACAACAACAATGGTCTCGTCGTGGAACCTTTCACGGACCTGGATGCAACACAGCCTAATAAAAAACCAAAGAAGAGAGCTTCTTCCCAAGGAAAGCGGAAAGCACCCGTCGAGGATGAGTCCTCTTTACAGCAGCAACAAGAACAGCAGCAGGTAGATGTGAAGAAGCCCAAAAGGAAGAGAAAGAAGAAGCCCGTCGTGGATGTCGATCCAAACGCACCTCCCAAACCTAAGCGAATCACGGGCTTAAATAAACCCCTTATATTAAGTGCGTCTTTACAGACTATCATGGATGGAGCAACACAGGTAATGTTTTATGTAGAGAGGGAGAAATGTGTATTATAATGTACTCATGTGGCGGCGTCCTCTAGTTATCCAGACCAGAGATTGTAAAGCGATTATGGAAATATATAAAGTCAAATCAACTTCAAGATCCAGCTGATAGACGCTACATACTGTGCGATGCCAAGCTGAAGAGCATATTTCAACAGGATAGAGTCAATAGCTTTGGCATGAACAGAGATTTGAGTGCGCATTTGACAAAAATCGAGACAACTAGTGGTGCCATTCACACCACAGCAGCACCAGTAGTACCGCCTATTCAAACTGAAGACTTTTCTCCCGTACCCACAGCCGAAACACCAGATATTATGACGCCAAGCGATGCTGAAGTCTTGCAGAATTGGAACACCTTTATCTAAACTCAAGAAGACTAAAATTGGAAATTGTGGGATCAGTTAGGTTAGCTTTTCTTTAGACAAAAAATTCAGGGGTAAAATCATTCTTCTACTACTATGCCAGCGCCATCACTCTTTTTTTATCATCTTGAAATGATATTTGCATTTGTATACCAAGATGGCAGCAAGGTTTCTCGTGATTATGGGTACTATATAGCATCTTTAATAAATCAACCCATTTTCTTGCAATATTTTGATCTTCTCAGCCCCACACACATGTGTCCCTTTCTTGTGTATGCATGTTTATATATATACCAATCCATTGAATGACATTTCAATGGATCGCAAATAATGGCATGCATCTATCTTTACTTGCAGTTTATAATAATAGACTATCACAAAGTGAGATCCGAAGCTGGTCAATAGCCATTATTGGTCTTCTATGATAGATGAGCATACAACAGAGACGTTTGAGCGAGAAAAATTGCTCGGATGGCAATTAAAAAGGCATTCCTCTACCAAAACATACAATTCAATGATCTACTATCAAATGCGAATCACTCATAACTCAATTGACACTTTGGATTTGACATCTATTATATCATGCTTCACGCCTGTAAGAATTGTGGCAATGGACATACAGGCTGACAGCCTACTTACAAAGGTGTTTATTACTCCAAAGAATGGTAAATACAGCCAAAATTGAGTGCATTTGAGGCTTGTTTTCTCCTGATAGAAGCCGTTTTAAACCGCCAAATTCACACCAAACAATGTTTTTCATCCAACAGCAACTTGCTGACACCTTTGCTCCGTGGTGCTGGTGGTGCTGGGGCAGTGGCCGCCATGGCAAAACAGCATATAAAATTCGATGAGCCCATCATGCTATCAATCTTAAGGCTACTCAACTTGTGCCTAAGAGTGAATAAGCTAATAATGCGCTATTTTATTGGTTTTTTAGGGAATTGGTAATGAATACAGTTATAATATTCATAGATTTAATACACTAGCAATGATTCAGGATGAAGCAGAGATACTGTACACTACTACTACTATACTCATTGATGGTTGTGGCCAAACTTGCACTTGAACAACACTTTAGCCTGCTTTTCATCGTCGTTGAAAGGACCCAATTTTCTTTCAATTTCCTTGAGTGCGGGGACCAAGCCAGGCATACGTTGAGCATGACGATGTGATGCAGACATGAGACTTTTGTATACTTCAATGTTGAAGCCATACCCCTTGATGTTGAGGGCCCTGATGGTAAAGTTGATATGAGCCACTCTGGTTCTGGGATACAGCGGCAAAGCAGCAGCTTGAATGTACTGCAATTCCAATGGGAGACTCGTTTGGATATTGGGCACGCTGTCCACAAATGTGTGCTTGCCTTGTGCCTTGTGCTCCAGAAGCCACATCATGGGCAAAAAGGGCAGTGCCAGTGCGATATCATCCAGTGTAAGTGTACTGCTGTCGAGTTCTTTGTAAGCTGTAAAACCTCTCCTTGTCGAAAAGAGGCCATCTTCTATGAGTTGCTGGAAGGGTACTTGGCCTTTGTATGTTTCGCCATCACAACGGATGTCGCTGTTGATTTCGTTTGTATGCAAGAGAATGGGACGATAGGCTGCCAAGACAGCGAGTTTGACAGCACCCACCATTCCGACGGCTTTTACAATTCTCTCTTGTACATCATCCAATGTTGCCAACAGCATGATTAAAAAATAAGAAAAGATAAAATGAATAGCTGATGTACATTTTCAGTGGATGTATATGAGTCTCTTCAATCTATCACTCCAGTCATGCTCTCATCACTATGAGGATATAATAGCCAGAGTATTTACTGCTGCCCTGATATTAAGCATGCTGCTGCTAAAATGTTCCGAAGACAAGTGCTTTATTTATTTAATCTTAACGAAAGTAAGGTTCATGAGTTGAATAATCAACTGTAGGCAGCTGAGACCATTCTTGCTCGTCAGTAAGCTTGAGAAATTCACCTTGATTCAGCTGCTGCTTGGACCACAGCAAGTCAGCGACAGAAGGCGAATCATCGACGTAGGCGTAAATCATCATTTCTGCCAAATCATGGGTGGAATTTGGCTCTTGATGATGATGCACATCTTCATGATGGCTGTTATTACCACAAGTCAAGTTTAAAAAGACGACCATGTTATTGTTGTTGTTGTTGACCATATTTGAGTGTGTGTGTGAAAGAGAGAAAGAAAGAGGTATAAAAAAGGGGCCTCTGTAACTCTTTCACTTGCCCTTTTTGACCCTGTTACCCATAAGTTACCATCATCGCACTATCGTGTATCGCATCACGCTCAAATAAAGTGTTTCCACTTTTCTCTCTCTCGCTCGCTTTTGCTGCCTTGTGATGGATGGATGGCAAGCAAAACAAATACACGTGGGTAAAATGTTGCAATTTGATCCAATGCCATTCTTTTCATTTCAAAATGAACAAAATGCACATTCAACAGCACAGTATATAAAGTCAGGGAATAAAAGCAAAAAAAGGTACATTGTAAAATTCTCTCTCTAAACACACCTCATATGGCTCGCTTCTCGTTAACCACCATTGTATTGGCCACGCTCTGCACTGCTGTGCTCGGTGCAGAAGAATGTAAGTTGCTGTGCCGGTAAAAAAGGCGTGAGAAACCAAGTGTAACCCCAATTTCATAGCCTTGTCGCAAAGCGATGTCAAGGTCGAAGCCGGATGCGAAAAGAACTTCAAGGTCATGGCACAGGCTGACTTGGACACCATCAAGACCTGCAAAGTGTTCAAGGGCACCATTGACATTGACCATATGACAGCCACGCAGCTCAAGATGGAAGGCGTGGAGCAGTTGATTGGCGACCTCGTCATGAACGGCAATGTCGATCTGGAAAAGTTCAGCGCCCCTGAGCTGCAAAAGGTCGATGGTGCCATCAAGATTGAAAACCACACTATTCTGAGCAAGGTCGAGTTCCCCAAGCTGACAGAAGCAAACACATTCTCGATGGCCGTGCTGCCTGCGTTGGAGGTCATCAGTTTCCCCGCCGGCTTGACCAAGGTCAACAGCATGCGCATTGAAGACACCCGTGCTCCCAAGGTGGATGGCTTCAGACCCGAGGCCATTGACTCGTTTACCCTGCTGAGCAACAATTACATGAAGTCGTTTGACTTTAATTCCGTCAAGGAGGTTACTGGCGAGATGCTTGTTCTGGGCAACAACAAGCTGATGACATTTGAGGTAATGTGTTGGATTGTGTGTGTGTGTAGGTATCTCATTCTGACAACTTTCTCTTTATAGGCAAACCAATTGGCTGCCCTCAAGATGGCTACTTTCCTCAACTTGGCCCAAATTGATATGCCTGCATTGACCAACGTAAAGTCGGATCTCTCGTTCCACGAAAACGAGCTGACTGTGCTCAACCTGGACAAAGTCGAGATGATTGGTGGCACCATGACCATTGCCAACAACAACAAACTGATCGAAACCTCCTTCAAAAGCCTGGCCCGCATTGATGGTGCCTTGTCCATTGGCAACAACACCCAGCTGGCTTCCATTGACGGCTTCCCCAAGTTGACTGAAATCCACGGCACTGTCGATCTGGCTGGCGGCTTCAACGTATACAACCTGCCTGTGCTCCAAGACGTCCGTGGTGGCATGCGTCTGCAAACTACTTCGTCTCAACTGGGCTGCTCTGACATTGAACGCAAGCTCAAGGGCGAAAACATCGTCAAGGGAAATACGTGGAGCTGTACAGCGAGCATGCAGGAGTCCAATATGGTGCCTACGGTAGGCCAGAACCCCTCTGCGCCCAACAAGGTCGGTGGTGGCAGCAGCGGCAGCAGCAGTGGCGGATCCAGTAATGGCAATGGATCAGGCAGCATGCAGTCCAGCGGAATGGCATTGGCTGCCCACGGTGGTTGGATGGCCATGACCATGGCTGTGGTTTACAGCTTGATTTAATACCTATAATAATAATACCTTTTTCTACAATAAATTATTCTATTTTTAACAGTTTTCCACTATACATCGGAAAGGAGGTTGCTAAGGAATGAGGATGATCCATTTCTATGTGTGATTTAAAGTTTACCCTGTGCATGCCAAATTTGACTCAATGTGACTAAAATAGGGCCTGCTGCTGCTGTGCCAGTTGATCTTGTAGTGCTTACATGATAAGCACTAGATCTATTTAAGAGACGCTCTCTCTCTCTCCCCTTTTTTCCCTATTTCTTTCTTTCTCTTCTCTTTTTCCCTGATCAGCAGGAATGGATCCTCAAGATACCCTATCCAAAAGCTATACAGATAGCATCTCCAGCTACCTGTACCAACAAGACGACGACGTAGAGAGTCTATACAACAACCTGAACGCACATGGCACAAATCAGTCAATTAGTTCCAATTTGAGCAATTTCAACTCGACCGGTTACACCACGCCTATTATCGCAATCCCCAAGATCATGGCAGCAGCAGACGACGACACCAGCGCAACACGGCAGAGACGAGGCTCTTCTCTCTACTCCTCCCCGCGACAGCACCATTATCCCAACTGTGCTGATGCCCACTCGTTTGATCAGTACTCGATAGACAACGAAAGCCAAGACGATGATGATGCAGTGACGCCCTTGCCCAAAGTGCAGATGCTGGTGATTTCCATCTTGCTGTTTAGCGAGCCACTGACATCGACCATTCTATTCCCCTTTATTTACTTTATGGCAAGTGTAGTAACCATGACTACCAGGACTGCGTACATGTGCTAACATGATTATTACGCCAATGTTTCCAGATCAAAGACTTTCATCTGTCCAATGATGAAAAGGAAATTGGCGCCTACGCAGGATGGATAAGTGAGTGCACATGCTATCGTAGGCCAAGAAAAAAGACAGTGATTAACATGCATATGGATGCGCTGCCGCAGCATCTGTCTTTTTTATTGCACAATTCTGCACTGCCATTATGTGGGGTCGAGTGTCGGATCGATATGGCAGAAGACCCGTATTACTCACAGGCCTGATTGGTAATACAATCTCATCTTGTCTGTTTGGCCTCAGCAAGAGTTTGTGGTGGGCGATTGGCGCAAGAGCGCTTTGCGGCATTATGAATGGCAACTCGGGGGTGGCTCGCAGCATGGTCAGCGAGATCACGGACAATACAAACAAGGCAAAGGCCTTCTCCATCTTTGGTTTTTGCTGGGGCGCAGGCATGATTGGTAATGTGTTGCTGTTGTTGTGGATGATGATGATGTGGTCGTGTGCTAATGCGTATACACTTGAACAGCTGGTCCAGCATTGGGCGGCTATCTCGCTAAGCCTGTCGAACAATTTCCAGGCTTGTTTGGTGATTCCGTGTTCCTGACAACGTACCCTTATTTTCTGCCTTGCTTTGTATCGTCATGCGGATCCATGATTGGCTTTGTCATTGGCTACTTTTATCTCAAGGAATCCAACCCCAATGTGCTGGCTGACAGAAAATGGACGTCTGAGGCAAATGAACGCACGGCTCTCCTGGCAGGCAATAACAACAACTCCAATGCCGTCATGGATGAATCTGTGACCAAGAGAATACTGCCAAAGAGTGGATCCATGCGTCTAGTGACTCAGACATCGATCATTATCATTGTGGCCTATTCGTAAGCACTCATGATGTGATTACTAGACAGGATGCTTACTACTTATTCTATTAGTGTCTTTGGCTTCCATGCCATGGTGTTTGATGAAGTGCTGCCACTGTATTTCACTGCACCAGTGGTTGCTGGTGGTCTCGGCATCACACGCACTGATTTTGCAAAGGCCCTGTCCTTTTTCGGCGTGATCCAGCTCGTCTTTCAGTTTGGCATCTATCCTCGTTTGACCAAATACTACTCTACCTTGGTGCTGTGCAGATTGGCTTTTTTGATGTTCATTCCAGTGTACTTTTTGTTTCCTGAATTGAGCACACTGAGAGACTGGGTTGCAAGCAATATCAGTGCTGAAGCAAGCGAAAATTGGACGTTTCGATTTGTCTACCTCTTTTTGATGCTGATCCGATATTCCGGATGTTGTCTAGCTTACACGGGTCTAGGCATTATGGTAAGCAAGCATTTTGAGTTGTGTACCTGATCTAACCCACCCCATCTACTACAGGTAAGCACATCGGCTGCTCCAGAAATTCTAGGTACAGTCAATGGTATCTGTCAGTCTTGTCTATCACTGGTGCGAGCATTAGGTAGGATATATATACATATACTGTCAGTGTCACTTTGTATTGATCATCTCTTTTGTATAGGTCCTACATTTGGCGGCACACTGTGGTCGCTGTCCATCAAAGACGGCAATGTCTTCCCTCTAGACAGACACTTGGTCTACTACATCATTGGATGTCTGTCAGTCTTCAGCTTTCTTCAAAGTTTCTATATACCAAATAGTGTTGCATTAGGTGGCGATAAAAAACGTTGATTGTACCACACACACACACACACACACACACACAAAAATCAAGGAGAGAAAGACTGTGGGTGGTGTATTATTCCTCTTTATATAGAATACTTTTTTTTTCGCATCCCTTCTCTTTTTTCTCTCTTTCTTTCATTCCTGCTTCAATTCATCTTTTTTTTCAATAAACGCGTTTATCCTATTCAATGTCGTCTGGAGATACACCGCCTGTCAGATTCACTTCTCCAAGTGCAACAAGTGCGTCTACCAAGAAATATCCTGGAACTCCAAAGAGTCCAATGTTGAGTAATAGCAACACCAACAGCAGCAGCAATAGCAACACAAATACAGGTAAAAAATGCAGTACAGCAACCTCATCTGGCAACGCTAACCACATCTACATGCTGTAGGAAACCGCAATTCACAAGCTCGCCAGAGATTGCTTTCCAGCAAGATATCAGCGCCTCGTCCCATCAACCTGCCTAGCTTGAGAAGGGAGCATGCTGTGGGTACAGACGTGCCAGCATCCTCGCCTGCTACATCGCATGGCTGGGGCTCTGCCACCAGCTCGCCTTCTCTTTCACAGCAGCAGCAGCCAGCACAACCACACACCACCGAGTCGGATGCATCTGAAAAGAAGCATGACACTGAAAGCACGCATGATAAATCAAGCAAGCCATCCGAAACCTCTGCGACATCACCTGTATTGATTCCTGCAACATCATCAGCGACACCTACCAGAGCATGGGCAGTGCCTACAATCACACAAGCCAAAGTACCACCTTCCACTGATTTCCCAACTGCTGCTGAAGCTGCCTCTGGCACAAAGAGTAAGTGAATGAATTTCTCACACACACACACTGAGCGAGAGAGAGAGAAACTCACACGATTTTATTATTTCCAGAGAAACCTTCCTTGATCGTAAGATGATATTTATGGTCCATCATGAGATTCAGCCCTTTTTTTATATATAACATGGTGTATCTGTTTTGTAGGACGATAAAGAATACCTGAAATATGCTTCATCAGATCCAAATCACAGATCATGGGACGAGGTAAGAACACTAGATGTATTGAAAAACCTTAAATTCATGCAAACTGGTAATAGATGGTAAGCGAGGATTTGGACGATTTCTCTGTGGACGTGGTCGAATTTGACGATGGCACCAAAGTTCAAGTTGGATCAGACGCTTCCAGTGTCGGTAGCCATACATCCGCGTCCAGAACTACAGAGCCCGTATTGCCGTCAGAACGCTTTACAGACGACTATGATCGAAGCTATCCTCCAAAGCAGCCTTACCACCACCACCATCAACAGCGCCATGACAACGATCATACCCATTACAAACCCTATCGTCGTTCGGAAGATCATGGATACAGTCGTCGCTCGGAGGATCATGGATACAGTCGTCGCTCGGAAGACCATGGATACAGTTCGCGTTATAATAGCAACTATAACAACAGACGCCACAGTTCCACTGCGGAGGGAGGTCATGAGAGACGCACGTCAGGCACCAATGACAGATGGACGGCGACGACGACGACGACAGCATCCACACGACGAGAGAGCACAGACCATGTACCACCACCATCACACTATGGCCATCGACGACCTAGCTATGACAGAAAGCACGACAATGGCGTCTATCATCCTACCTCATTGTTGCAAAGACCCAGACGGTTATCCGAACAAAGCTTCCGATCCGATCATTCTCGCGAAGATATCAGTGCCAACAACACCAATCCCTTGCACATTATACCTGAACCCACCCATGCCGCCACGGAGAACACCGAGGAAATCATTGTGGTTCAAAAGAACCTCATGATGACGGCTGCAGAGCGTGCAAAGAAACGTTTGGAGGAACAAGAAGCAGAGTTCAAGGCTGCTGCTGAACGAGCCAAACAAAAGGCAGATGCATTGGCTGCTAAACAAGCTGAATCAAAGGAAAAGACGATATTGAAAAAGCCTGCTTCTGCTGCGTCTGTGGACACAAAGTCATCCAACAAGACCCGCAAAGTATCATCTCCTCCCTCATCATCCAACGCTACAACAACACAAACACCCAAGGCACCTTTACCATCTAAACTTCCTGATACCAGCAAACCTTGGAATTTAGTGGCTGCCAACAAGCAAGCACCATCGTCCGTCGTTACTACAACTTCTAGTAGCGAAACCAAAGATCAAGCCAAAGAACCTTCTTCACAGACACCCAAGGAGGAGCCATTGCCTACACCATCCAAAGAGCATCAGCCCACGCAGATCCTCAAGCATGACGAGCAGAAGCCAGTGACCATTATGAAGAAAGAGCCCAAGAAGGAGGCGGAACAAGAAGAGGACAGCAAATCAAAGAAACCATTGACTGAGGATGAAAAGAACTGGCAGCAGTTTGTATCCACCATCAAGACGGATCAACATGCTGCAGTCAAGAAGGACGTGACATCCATGGATTGGAATTCATATGCGGACCGATTGCAGGAAACCACAGCTGAACAAGATGCTATTGCTGCTTCTACCCGAGAGAGATTGATCAGGGAAGTGGAAAGGGAAATCGAATTGGAGAGCCAACAGCATAAACAGCAGCAGCATCAGCATCAACCTCAACCTCAGCCTGTGGAAGTCTTGGATTATAAAGAGGATTGGGGTTCAGCACCTGTCAACGCGATGTATGGTCGTCACACGGAGCTTCGTGGTGGTGCCTGGACTCGTGAAGACAATGCTTACAACGCACAACGGGGTCATCGTAACAGTCATCGTAACAGCAATGGTCGAGGAGGAGGAGGCAGAGACGTGGGTCGTGCCAGCCATCACACCAGCAGCACCAAAAACCGCGCAAGTGCAGACGATGTAACAGCAGAAAAAGAGGAGAAGCCTATCGTAGTAGAGATATTGAAGAAACAAGAGCCTGTGCTGTCAAAGAAAACGCGACTGAGCAACTTGCTCAAGGAATCCTCTTCGCCCATATTCCCTGATTTCATTGATAAGCTGGCTGCCAAGAAGCCTGCCAATATGAGCTTCATGGTGGAAACAGAGGAGTCTGATAAAGAGATTACCATGATGGGACAAGAAGCTGCTGCTATGGAAGATGAGACCGTCAGTGTAGCTACCACGCATACAACAACTACTGAGAACAGCCCAGCATCGACACCACCTAAATCACAATTCCCTCTACAACAGCAACAGCAGCAACAGCAGCAGCATCAGAGAAGATTGAACGTGAATAGACATTTCCCAGTGTTGGTGTATCAATATCCATCAGCATCTACAACAGCAACAGGCAGTACATCGGATCACCTAGGCTCAACATCTTCCTCCTCCTCCATGGATATGGGCTCCAAGAGTAAGTTGATGCTATTTGTATGTAGAGATCACCACCACCAACTCACACGCACATTTGATATATTATATAGGTCCTTCATCTCATCACCCACATTCACCACAAAATCGACCTTTGGGTGTCTATCTCATGCCACAACAACCCTTCTTGACCACAAATCAATACATGGTACCTTATCCCCAGGCGGGAACAAGCAATGTACAGCCCATTTACTACCCTACGCTATCCTGGCAACAACAGCAACAGCAAAACACCACTGGCATGGCTCCAAGACCACCCTCTTACGACCACCATCATCGTAGACCCTACAATGCTCATTACAATGATTATTCAGCATCCAACAACGGACACAGACAGCACAAGTATCCACAACATTCTGGTGTATATCAGGGCAACAATGGTAGAGGTAGTTCTTCATATCGTAAGCGAAGTGGTGGTGGTGGTGGAGCAGCCCATTCGTGGTCTGGTGGTGCCATGGCAAACAACAGTGCTACTAGTCGAGGTGCTGCTGTGGGTACTAGAGGCAATGGTGGACATTATCAAGGCACACACAACGCTACTGCCTACAACAGAAAGTATAGTAGTGGCAGAAATGATACAGATACATTAGCGAATGAATCAGTTTCTCTTGATGTGCACAGCCAGCAACCTTCATTATAAGTCTTGTAAAAAAAATCACTGCTAATCGTCTTTTTTCATAATTGCTTTTAAGAGAAAACACACACACACACACACACACACACACACATTGCTTCCACTCACATTCCTTTTGTTCATTTGCTATTTTCTTTCATTTCACAACAACAACAAAACCCAAATAAAAATTACATATAATCATAGTGAAAACCACGCTGGCCAGGATGATTTATTGATAAACAGCCCTTGAGGCTTCTTCTTTGCCCACATTTCACATCAAACAAAGGCTACTATGGCCAGCGAATGACCATCATGACATCATTCTCAGAATGGCTCTCGCACAGACGATAAATAGACACACAAATATTGACATGAATCGGGAAATCAGAAAAAGGGGGAAGCTGAGTGACTCGATCACGGGTGATGGAACACCTATCAAAACCACAAGGATTGATAATCAACAACATCCCGGTTTCCACCAATGATGAGCACGACTAAATCCATCTATTTCGGGTCATCAAAAGATGTAGACATTTGGCCTAGGGTGGGGGGCAACATCCTGGTCTAAATGTTCACTACATGTTTAGCCACTAAAAAAGACATGATGCTATACAACAATGAAGATCTGAAAAGGATGGATAGAAGAAAGAAGGCATGAAAGAATGTTTCAATTCAATTTAATTTAAGAGAAGAACAAGGTTCAAACAGTATCAGATCATTTTGGTTTTACATGTTCGTTTTAGAAAAAAAAATGAATTGATGGGATATTATCTGGTAAGAAAGCAAGCGAGCCTCTTCTTTATTTTGTAATAAATAGGTAGATAGGTTCTATCTAGAATGATGAGGGAGCAATCATCCTAAACAGATGGATGAAGAAAAAATGTTTGTACTGCTATATTAAATGATTGTTGTTTTTTGGTTATATAATCTATAATCTATCGCGAGAGTAGCTACAAGATGAAACATGATGTTAGTACCTGAATTCAATCCATCATCTTATCATATACAACTTACGTCTTGGCGAACTTTTGGTTGACGGTCATGAACTTGACTTGAGTGTCTTGGTCAATGTTTTGCCAAGGGTAAGGGTTGTTGGTACGGTCCCAAACAACTTCAGGACCACGAGCGAGACGAGTGAGGTAGTAACCAGCTAAACCACAAGCGGCACCGACGGTAACGTAGATGGGGATAATTTCATGCTTATACCAGATGGACCAGAAAGACTTCTTAGCAGTGTTAGCAGCGGCACCAGCAACCATTTTTTCTATTTGTAAAATAAGAGAGAGATAAGGAAGAGGCTTACCTTCCCCAGATGTTTTCATTTATATAGGTGTTTTTCTCGATCTGACTTGATAACTTGACCCCCCACATTCAATTGTAATTGGTAACGTTAAATTTTTGAGATTGAAATCACAATGGATCTAAACAAGGTCTTTTTGGGAAATACCCAATTGAAATGTCAATGTTTGGGATAAATGTTTTATTCAATCATCGCTTGATTCAATTGGGGAAAAAGGTTTTTTTTTGTGATAGAGAATAGTGAAGTACGGATAATGCAGCATATAGGTACTATACATCATGTCGTGTATATGTATACCCTTCCATATAGATAAGGATGCATTGGTTTGTTTGTATGCATGTTGTTTGTGTGTGTCTATACGCTGGTGATCAACTCAGATTGAAAATCTGATAAAATGAATACACCCCCTTTTGTTCTGGACAGAGAGAAAGAGATAGGGGGGAGGAGAGGACCCCTATCTGTTTCAGAACTTAATGGAGCAGTAATAACATGGGGCATATTTATATGAATATCAAACATTTGCTCCAATGTAAAGAAAAAACCAACAAATTGATACATACTCGGTTGCCTGACTTGCTCCAGCAGCAGGATAGCTTCAATTGGTAGTAACTATGGTAACTGTTCCTATTCAGTGTAACGTCTTAATTAATGGAACAAACCAAAGTATTCCATCTAACTAAATTAATAATGATGGCTGTCAAGATTATGACGATAGAAATACTAGACATGTTGATCCCAATGTGAGACGAGCCGACAGACTTGAATGATTTGGCTAGGGCCATGTACGAAGAAAGGCTCACAAGCCCAGTGCTTGTGCCTAACAATCCATTATATCCATAAGCAGGAGTCGTGCGTACATCAAGAACAAAGGATTGGGCACACAATGGCTGTCCAATAAATGCCAACATCAGTCAGCAGAGACAAATCAATGGCAATGGTGCTACGCGCGCCTTGTTTACAAGATGATGGACCCACTCTCATAGCAAACCTTACACTTGTTTTTTCTCGGGCAGAATATGAATTCGCTACAGTAAACAAGGCTGGCAATCCGAATAGCATATGCAATCTTGAATTAGAAAGGCAAATTGACTTTCGCAACTACATGAGCAATTTTCATCGGTTAAAGCTATATATTCGCCACAGGCAATACCTAAAAATCACAGAATAGGGTATTAGGACTACTGTATGATACACTTCAACTTGCAATTGCCCTCTTATCAGCTTCAAAAACATCGTTTGCATTCATGATTCAGAGAGGCATCAAACTCGTCTGCCTGCCTGCCTGCCGCCGCCAAAATCGATTCAATCTCAGATGAAAATCTCCATTCGAAATGCCAAAAATTCTGTTCAAAATCAATTCCATCGACCTTTCTTTCGCAAATCGACTATACAAATTGACCCAACTACCCTATAGTTTATAGTACATTTAAAAAGTACTTTTAAAGGCGCATCTAATGATGCTAAAAGTAAATGCTTTTATGACTGAGATATTTGAGTAATCTTTAAAATTCCGAAATGCCGTTTTCGGCGAAAATGTGAAATTTTACATATGAAGGTCTCACAAAATTACTTTTACGGGGTGCTCTGACTCCATAGCAACAATTTGATTTAATATCATTTCGGACCTTTGTAAAATGATACAGCCTTTATGATTTAGCGATTCTAATTTCGTGTATGTAGTCCACGCAGTCACGAATGATCGCGCCATAATAAAGGACCTGCCCTTAATCTCTCATCTAATATACATCCAATATTTATATTATCTACTATGGAAGAGAGTGCGTACCACGGATCCAATCAACATTGCATTTGGAATTGAAACTGACACAAAGCTCATAGTTAATACTTGCCCAGCTTGCGGTTCTGAAACCCACCTTAGACGAACGCACCGTGATTGCCCTATGAACCCGGCTAATACCAACAGCAACAGCAATGAGAATGCGAACGTTGTCGAAGAGAGTACGTTTTGCATAACGGAATGTTTAACTTTGAAAGTTTTAAACGAAAAGAAAATAAAAAAAAACTTATACAATTACATTATCGAAATTAGTTGTAGTAAGATGCGCATCCTGTGGAAGAGAGGGGCATTTAAGAAGTAGCCACAGAGATTGCCCACTCAATATGCGCAACATTGCTGCAGCCACGCCTACCGCAGAGCCTGCTCAGCCTGTCGCAGAGCCTGTTCAGCCTGTCGCAGAGCTTATTCAGCCTGCTGTCGTATGCCGTCATTGTGGAAGAGAAGGCCATTCCCGTAGAAATCATCGAGATTGTTTGAGAAACCCTGCCAATTTGGACGACCCCCGGATTGCCCGTAATCCTAATTTGGCTGAGGTACCAAGACAGTCCATTGGTGCCATGGATGCATTGTGCCGGTCGTGTGGAGCATCCATGTGGATTGGCGAGAGAAAGAGCAGCTCAAGGATAACGAATCCAGAGTTTCAAATGTGTTGTGCAGCAGGTGCAGCTCTGCTTGCTCCTATGAGACCTCTCTCACCTGTTATTACTGACCTCTTGACAAGAAACGATGCAATCGCCAAAGAGTTCAAGGCCAATATCAGGTCGTATAATTCAGCATTGAGCTTCACCTCTATGAATGCTGATCTGGACAGACGATATGCCAATGAGGAGCATGGTGCCTATGCATTCCGCATTCACGGTAGTGTACACCACTTTATAAGCCCTGAGCTGATTCCGGATCCAAACAATGTCATTCAACAACCACGATTCGCTCAAATTTATATTTTTGACTCTGCAAACGAGCTTCAGAACAGAATGGATGTGGCAGGCAATCCAAATGTGCGCCCAGAAACCATGCGTTTGCTTCAAGAAATGATGCATGAGGACAACCCCTTTGTACTTCGCTTCAAGATGATGGAAGAGCTCAGTTCCGAGCAACCAAATGGCATCCCAGACATCAGAATGATCTTTCGTGCAGATGGTCAAGATTCCCGTCGTTATAATGCTCCTACTGTCGACGAAATTGGTGTGCTTATTGTAGGTGGCGAAGATGAAAGTAGCATTGTTCCGTGCAACAGGGATATTGTTCTTCGTTTGAGAGCAGCTGGACCAGGCGATGGACTGCAACAAATTAACGAGCTTAACCAGCACTACGATCCCCTTCAATACGTGCTGATGTTTCCTCTTGGTGGCTCCGAATGGAATATTGCAACTGTCAGCTCTGGTGGTTTTGCACAAGGAAGCAAGGTGACAATCATGCAATACTACAGCTCTCGCTTGATGATCAGAGCGAATGACAGAGTTAACGCAGGTGGTGATATTGAAAGAAACATGCAGGTGTCAATCCATTCCTTTAAAAAGCTGTTTCATCAGTATATTGTCGACCAGTACGCCAAGATGGAGCAACAAAGGCTAAACTTTATTCGATTTAACCAGGAGACCTTGCGTGCTGAGCTCTACAGTGGGCTCACTGATGTACTTCGTCTCGATGACACTGATATGAGTGAGATTGGTCAAAAGGTCATTCTTCCTTCGACATTTGTCGGTGGCCCTAGATTTATGGCGCAACTCTATCAGGATGCAATGAATTTGGTTCGTCGGTTTGGCAAGCCTGACCTATTCATCACGTTTACCTGCAATCCTGCTTGGCCCGAAATCGCTGCTGAACTGTTGGTTCACCAAAAACCTGCCGATAGGCCTGATCTCTGTGCACGTGTATTCCACCAAAAGCTACAAGCCCTGTTGGATGACATTGCCAAGAATTCTGTTTTGGGTAAAGTAGTGGCCTACTGCTATACCATTGAATTCCAGAAACGTGGTTTGCCCCACTGTCATATGCTATTTATTCTGGACGAAGACGATAAGCCAACCACTGTCGCTGCTGTCAACAACATTGTCTCCGCTGAAATTCCGGATCCGGCTACTCATCCACTAGCCCATGCAACCGTGACCACAAGCATGATCCATGGTCCATGTGGCCCTATGAATTCCGAGGCAAGGTGTATGAGGAATAATGTCTGCACCAAAAAATACCCTTTTGCGCTCAGTGAGGAAACCACTCTTGGTGATGCTGATGGTGACAGCATCACGTATCGTAGACGTGTCATTACCAACAGAACTGTCTTGCGTGATAGTGGCAGGATGACAGTCGACAATCGCTGGGTTGTTCCTCACAACCTATTTCTTGCTGCCAAGTATAATGCTCACATCAACGTTGAAATCTGTACGCAATTCAATTATGTCAAGTATGTCTACAAGTACATTTATAAGGGCCATGATCGCGCTCAAATGCATGTGGGTGATGGCAATGGGCAACAACAGCAAGATGAAATCAAGAATTTTTTGGATGCGCGCTACGTCTCTGCTGCCGAAGCATGCTGGCGTTTGTTTGCTTTTCCCATGCACAAGGAGTTCCCTGCCTGCCGACGTCTGGATGTTCATTTGCCTGGTGATCGCATGGTTTACTTTAGCGAAGATGACAACCCCCAAGATGTCCTTTCCCGCAATGTACCCGAGAGTACTCTCACTGCCTGGCTCAACTACAACCTCAATCATCCTAATGATGAAGAAGCCCGCGAGATGTTGTATGTTAATTTTGTTGAAAGATTTACATATCATATTAAAGCGCGCCCCAGGTACTGGGCTGCAAGACGGTCAGGCTTCGGCAAGATCATCGGCCGTATGTACACAGTGTCGCCAAAAGACATTGAGAAGTTTCACTTGAGGATACTTTTGATGCATGTGCCTGGTGCCACCTCTTTCGAGGACATCAGAACTTTTGAGGGCGAGGTCTTTCCGACCTTCCAAGCCGCTGCCCGTGCAAGAGGCCTTTTGCAGGATGATACCGAATGGTCTGCTGCTATGACCGAAGCTGCCGTATTTCAACCAGCAAGTTCTCTTAGGAAGCTTTTCTGTATCCTGATTGCGTTCAGTAACGTATCTGATCCGTTTCAGTTGTGGCTGGATCATAGAGACAACATGGCTGAAGATTATCTGTACAGATATCAACACTCGCCAAGACAAGCAGCAGCACCTTTGACCACGATTTCTGAAGAAATGTACGGACATTGTCTTCTTGACTTGAACGATACTTTAGTTGATCATCGATACGATCTTCGTACCATGGAGGGATTCGTTACAGTTTTCCCAACAAGTGACACGCGTGCCGGTAATGTCAATGCCAGGGATTCCAACACCTTCCAGCGCATGCACGATCAGCTGTATGCTGATGCTGTAGATGCCGAAGATCCTGACCTCTTGCCGTTTAATGAGAGTCAAGCAGTTGTGTACAGCACCATCCGTGATGCTGCCCTGGATGAAAATCCTATTCTTGGCCCAAGGATCTACTTCGTGGATGGCCCTGGTGGTACTGGCAAGACGTTTGTCTTCAACGCTCTGTTGGATCGTGTTCGTGTAGATGGTGAAGTGGCCATTGCTGTTGCGTCAAGTGGTACAGCTGCTTTGCTGCTGAAAGGTGGCCGAACTGCCCACTTTATGTTCAAGATTCCTCTGGAAGTCCACACCAGCACAATGTGCAAAATGACCCCAAGATCCGAAGTTGCTGCCTTCATTAAAAGAGCAAAGCTCATTGTCTGGGACGAATGTTCTATGGTGAGCAAAAACTTAATCGAGGCTGTCAACAGATCTTTCCAAGACATCATGGGTAATGTGGCTCCCTTTGGTGGTTGTCTCATGGTCTTTGGTGGCGATTTCCGTCAAGTACTGCCCATCATTCGTGGTGCAAGCAGGCAAATGATTGTAAGTCAATGCTTAAACAGGGCCAGCTTTTGGCATCAAGTCGTCCAATTGAGACTGACTGTCAACATGCGTGTCCACCAAGCCCTTGAATCTAATGACGCAAATCTTGCTTCGTCACTGCAACGATTTGCTAACTATCTTCTCCAAGTTGGTCAAGGTGCTATTCCCACTGCCGTGCTGCCTCCCCACAACATGCCTTCAAGCCTGATCCAAATACCTCCAGAAATGCTTCTTCCAGGTGACAACCTGTTGAATTTGCTGCGAAGCGTGTACTTCGATATTCTGAGCAGGGCTACTGAGCCGGATTACTTCGTGGATAGGTGTATCCTGACGCCTAAAAACAAAGATGTCAACATCATCAATGAAAAAATGCTGGACGCTGTTTCTGGAGCAAAAGTCACCTACACTAGCCATAACCGTACCTGTGATGATGAAAGTGCCGTTGTCATGCCTGTTGAAATTCTCAACTTGATTGAGGGTGGTTCGTTGCCTCCACATCAGCTTGATTTGAAGGTCGGGTCTCCCATCATGGTGCTTCGCAACATTGATCCTGCTGCTGGCCTTTGCAATGGCACTAGATTAGTTGTAACCTCTCTTGGCACCAGCATCATTGAAGCTGTCATTTCTACTGGGCCAAAAAAAGGCGACATTGTTTTGATTCCTAGAATCAAATTCATCATTCTTGCCACCGAAGGCATGTGTCCTGTTGACTTCCAGCGAACACAGTTCCCTGTTCGCCTATCATTTGCAATGACCATCAACAAGGCTCAAGGCCAAACTCTGGGCTCCGTCGGTCTGTACCTGCCATGCCATGCATTTGGTCATGGTCAGTTGTATGTAGCTTTGTCTCGAGTAAGAACGCCTGCCTCATTGAAGCTGATGATCTCATCTGACATCTCCAAAGTCGAAGATCGTGATGGGAAATACACCAACAACATTGTCTTTAGAGAAGTTTTCCTTCAAAACCAATAAAAAATTCATTTTTGTAACAAACGTGGATCCAGCACCTTGATCTGAAACGATTGATTAGCACTGTATCATTTGGAGGATAAGCAAGGGGGGTCTGGGGTCTCCCCCAGTGAGAGGGGGGGGGTGCAGGGGGGGATACCTCCCCCCTTGACTCTGATATAACCATTCCTTACTATAAGACTCTACATATCGTCAAACAAATGAGTAGAATCTGATTTTATTTCGTCTGATCCAGCATTATTTTTGTGGGAAAGCCCGCTGCAGGCGCGAGCTGCGCACCCCCATTAGATCGAAGGTAGAAAAAAATCACCGTAGCGAAGCGAAGGTAGACTTTTTTTCACCGTAGATCGGGGGTGTGGATAGCAGCTCGTACCATAATAAAAGTCCTGAACTATTGCTTTTAGCGACCTCTGATCAGCTATGAGCAACCCCCATCCGAACCGAACATTTTTGAGCAGCGACAGAGATGGATGCGCTCCATATGCGCCATAGTGATTGGCTATTAGAAGACATGGCGCTTAAAACGGTTGATTGAATCCTTTTTCAATCGCGCCGACTTCCCATTATGTCTGCAGCAAATGACAATCCAGAGCCTCAACGAGCCAGCCGAAGACAAAGATCTAGACGGCAGAATGAAAACACTCCACCATTGCGAAGACCGCGTCGGGCGAGAAACCTAGGTAACGTATTAATTGAGTTAATATGCCCCTTGAAAATTGTGATTAATCTATATCCCAGTTGACATCACTGATAACCTTCGTTTCAACGAGACGGATCACCTGTTTGAGAAGAATGTGGACTATGATCCCGCCTCTCCCAACTATTGCAGACATGTGATGCAGCCCATGAACATGGTTTGCCCTGATTGCAATGCCCTGTTGTTTAGCGAAGAGCTCTTAAGAGGCAAGTTTTCTATGTGTTGTGCGCAAGGAAAGGTGCAGTTGGAGCCTTTACCTGATCCACCTCAACCGCTAAGAGCTCTCCTGACCGAACGAAATGAAGAAAGTCGGCATTTTCGAGACGAAATCCGCGCATATAACAACAGCTTTGCCTTTACGTCTCTTGGGGCACATCAGGACGAAAGATTTAGTGGTTTTGATGCTGGCGCATACACATTTCGAGTCCAAGGGACCACATACCATCGAATTGCGCCCATGACTCCTATCCCCGGACAAGGTCCTCGGTTTGCACAAATTTATTTCACTGATCCGCAACATCAGAGTAGCCTACGTAGGGGCATATTTTCACATCTTCAGGAACCTTTGCTCGATCGTCTACAAGAGATGATGATGCGTCATAATGAATTCGCTCAAACTTTCGACATGGCAAGACAGCGTTTTTCTCATACTAATCAAGACTTCCATATCAACATCAATGGCCGTGCAACAGCGACATTGGGAAGAACCTATGCTGCCCCTACTGCAGATGAAGTGGCCGCCATTGTCATAGATCCCATTTCAGCCGACGACCCAAACTTTATTCCCCATCGTAGGAGAGATGTCGCTACGTTTCCAAGAAATGGTACTGTGCAACACATGAATGAGTGTCATAGATCGTATGACCCGATGCATTACGTGCTGATGTTCCCTTACGGAACCAACGGATGGCATGTCGATATGCCACTCCACCTGAATGCTGTACAGCAGGACGACGACGATGAGGACGATGAAGCTGGAAATGAGCAAGGCGATGAAGGCGAACGTGAAGACAATGCTCAAGATGATGAAGCTGACAATGACCAAGGCCAGTCCGAAAATACTGCAGAGCAACATGTTAGAAGACCAGCCCGCGTCATTAGAAGGGCTCAGCAAAACATCAGTGTGAAGCAATTTTATGCCCATCGACTGCAAGTTAAACCCAGTGAGGGGATGCTACATTATTTTGGCCGTTTATTCCATCAGTATGTAGTGGACATGTATGTAAAGGTTGAGGATCGACGATTGGAGTTCCTGCGCTACAACCAAGCAACGTTGCGGTCAGAGCTCTACAAGGGTCTCACTGATGCAGTAGCAACTGACACAACAACGTCTGCTGAAGAGATTGGCAGACAAACCATTCTTCCCGCATCGCACACTGGGTCGCCGAGAGCAATGCAGCAATTATACCAAGACTCGATGGCTATGATTTCTGTGCTGGGTAAACCAAGCTACTTCATAACGTTTACCTGTAACCCTAATTGGCCAGAAATTGTGGATGGGTTGCGTTATGGTGGTTTCTCTCCTAGCGACAGGCCGGATATGTGCGCAAGGGTCTTTGACGCGAAGCTCAGTGCGTTGATTAATGACATAAAAACTAAGCCTTACATTTTTGGTAATGTGATTGGCTTCACTCATGTCGTAGAGTTTCAGAAGCGTGGCCTGCCGCATGCGCACATGGTGGTAATTGTTGACGAAGCCAGCAGGCCTACGCTTGATACCTATGACAAGTATGTCAGTGCCGAGCTTCCAGATCAAGCGACGCATCCAAAAGCATACGCTACAGTGGCTCGCAATATGATGCATACTCCCTGTGGAAAAGACATCAACAAGGAAAGACCGTGCTTGGACCACAATCACAAATGTACCAAGCATTATCCAAAGGATTATGCTGAGGAAACATTCATTGACTCGAAGGGATTCATTCATTACAGAAGACGACGCCAACCAAGAAGCAGGCCAGTTAGATTCGGCGACTATTACGCGGATAATAGATGGGTTGTGCCTCATAACCTGTATTTGGTGACTAAATATGACGCCCATATCAACGTGGAGATTTGCGCCAGAGTACAAGCAATCAAGTACCTGCACAAATACATCACAAAGGGTAGTGACAAATCTCAATTCAGGCTGGATAATGATCGTGACCAAGGAGCAGAAGGCCCAGCAAGCAGCGATACCACCGCTCCCTCAACAATAAATGCCACTGCATCATCAGCAGCTGCAACCGATACTACATCATCAGCAGCGCCCGCTTCTACGACACGACAACGTCAGCAAGATGCCAATAGAGATGAAATAACGTCGTGGGTGAACGCGAGATATGTTTCTGCTTCCGAAGCATGTTGGAGATTGCTTGGCAAGAAATTGCATTCTAATTTTCCAGCGATTACTCGGCTATCCGTTGATCTACCAAATCAGCACAGGATATATTTTAGAAACGACACCAGTGTTGCCGACGTCGTGGATCAAGCAGCAGCAACCAAGACTACACTACAAGCTTTCTTTGCGTTAAACTCATCGGGGGACGCCTTTGCCCGCACTCTTCTTTACATTGATATTCCAAGACATTACTCATTCAACAGAAAGCAGAAAAAATGGGTCAAGAGAAGAGTGGGCATACGCAATCCAAATCGTCCTACAGGGATTGGCAGAATGTATTTTGTTCCTCCCAGTGCGTCCAATATGGAGAAGTACTGCTTGCGATTACTGTTATTGCACGTCCGTGGTCCTCAAAGCTTTCAAAATTTGCGACATGTGAATGGTCTTCAATTTGAAACATTTCGTGAAGCTGCTCAATCAATGGGTTTATTAGCCAACGAAGAGGAATGGGATTTTTGCCTGGAAGAAGGCTATGCAATGACCAGAAACGGTTCTTCAGCTGTGCGTGAGCTATTTGTCACTATTTTGTTATTTTGTACTGTT
This sequence comes from Mucor lusitanicus, assembly GCA_010203745.1. Classification (NCBI taxonomy): domain Eukaryota; kingdom Fungi; phylum Mucoromycota; class Mucoromycetes; order Mucorales; family Mucoraceae; genus Mucor; species Mucor lusitanicus. Next base: position 2,865,305 of record JAAECE010000004.1, on the reverse strand, counting down.
TCTACCTACAAGCAACTATGGGATAATCACAAGGTGCAACTTTCAGAAGATTTCATTCATCAAATCGAACGATCTGAAGATGCCCAGCAGCAGTTGTCGGATGTCGAGCTGGAAGTATGCTATCAAAAGGCGTTAATTGATATCAGTCGCAAACTCATGCTGCATGGGAAGTCTCTCAAAGATTACCCGGAGCTTCCTCAGCTTGATGCGTCTGTTTTCAACCAAGATGATGAAGAGCGTCGGTCCTTATTCGATCAAGAGGTTGCCCGGTACAATTTGGAGACCTTGGCCAGTGAAGTACAAGTCTATGAGGAAAGAATGAACGCTGATCAGCTGCAGATATACAACACTGTCCTCAACTCTGTCCACAATCCTGGTCCTGATACTCCCACATGCTTCTTTATTGATGGTCCAGGGGGTACAGGCAAAACCTACGTCTACCATGCTATTCTCACAAAAGTCAGAGCAGAATCAGCAATTGCTTTAGCAACTGCCTCTTCTGGCATAGCAGCAACTCTTTTGCCTGGAGGACAAACAGCGCATAGCACGTTCAAAATACCTTTGAAGCCAAATGAAACTTCGACATGTCACTTCTCAAAGCAATCCAACCCAGCAAAACTATTGAAAGAGGCAAAATTGATCATTTGGGACGAAGCACCCATGTCGCATAAGCATACTTTTGAAGCTGTCGACCGATCTTTGCGTGATTTGATGTCCTCGGTGCATCCTTCCTATGCTGAAAAGCCTTTTGGTGGAAAGGTTGTTGTTCTCGGGGGTGATTTCCGCCAAGTTCTTCCTGTGGTGATTAAAGGCAGAAGACCAGATACAGTTGCAGCTTCTTTGAAGGCATCATTCTTGATGTCCTACATCACCACTCTCAAGTTGACTCAAAACATGAGAGTCTCAAACAATGGCGCAGCTTCCTCATCCCAATTCAGCCCTGGAGATTTCGCACAGTACCTGCTTCGTATTGGCGAGGGATCTGATCCTCATCAGTCTGATGATATTTTGGACATAAGCCCTCATTTGAATTGCACCTACATTGAAAGTTACGCTGAGATTGTCGATGTTGCTTTTGGCGATATATCTGTGGCTACCCTAGCATCGTTTGTTGATACCACCATCCTGGCTGGAACAAACGCCGTTGTGGACAAGATAAACGACCTTGCACTGGCTGCTTTTCCCGGCGATCCTATTGTGTACCTGTCGGAGGACGAGCACATCATTGACTCTCCAGAGCCATCCAACACGTCTATTGAATACCTGAACTCTGTGAAACCTTCTGGAATGCCCCCGCATGAGCTAAAGCTCAAGGTTAATCAGCCCATCATGTGCCTAAGAAACATCAATCCATCAAAGGGCCTATGCAATGGTACCCGCTTGATTGTAAGGAATTTGATGAGAAACATGATAGAGGCTGAGATAGCGTGTGGTGATCATCAAGGTAGCTTCGTCTACATTCCAAGGATCTCACTGCATAGTGATGAAAACACTGCTGATTTAGAAGGAAAGTTGTCAAGACGCCAATTCCCAGTGCAGAGTGCCTTTGCCATGACTATAAATAAGGCTCAAGGCCAAACTCTTCGCAATGTCGTCGTGTCATTGCTCGATCCTGTCTTCTCGCATGGTCAATTGTATGTCGCTCTTTCGAGAGTAACATCAATTGATAATCTCAAGATTGTTTTAAAGAAGACTGAAAATCCACAGACAAGACAGACAGCAAATATAGTTTATCAAGAAGCTCTTCGTTAAAAATATAGTAAAAAGATCTATTTCACGCTTCCTCTGAATGAGCCAAAGGCCCGCGGCAGCGCGAGCCGCCTGCACGTAGGTTGGTTTCTACCGAAGCGCAGCGTAGGTCAAGAAACCACCCGAAGTGGGGAAGGCTCGTGCGCCATAGTGATTGTAAGGTGTAGGCATCCCAATCATGATTTGCAACACCACAACACAGCAACTGTTGATTAGCCCCCCCCCCCACCCCACGTAGGTTAGTTTCTACCGAAGCGCAGCGTAGGTCAAGAAACCACCCGAAGTGGGGTAAAGCTCACGCCAGAGTGATTGTAAGGTGTGGGCATCCAATTTTCTAATCATGATTTGCAACATCTCAACACAGCATCTTTTGATAAACCCCCCAAAAGGCCCGTGGCAGCGCGAGCCGCCTGCACGTAGGTTGGTTTCTACCGAAGCGCAGCGTAGGTCAAGAAACCACCCGAAGTGGGGAAGGCTCGTGTACCATAGTAAAAACCTTCATTTTTGCCTTCAAAAATGCGATTGTTTGATTTTTGATGAAAAGCATGAGGGGTACCTCATGAATTCTGAGCTGTTTTTGATGATCACAAAAAAGTTGAGCAAAGGTGTCAGAGAGCAAGGGGCATTCGAGAGCAACTGGTTGGTGCTACTCTGGTGGTCTAAAACGGCTTGTAGCACGAGAAATCAATGCTCAAATGCATTCAATTTTCGCTGTATATTGCTCAGATTCAGCCATTTTGTCAATGTACTGCTGGACTTTGCGGCTTGGCTGTTACTATTTCGATGTACCCTGTGTTAATCATCAGTGTAGTCAAAGCGGCACAGCTGTTATATTCCATTTGAAAGACCAATTCACTTCAGGATGCGGTATTTGATGGTTTTGAGGCCTAACTTGCTGTTGCGCTGGCCCTTTGCAGTCAATGCATAACACAGTGAACGTACAACTACCAAAATCAATAGGTCTAATCGATCAGGCCATTGACAACATTTGCACAAGAGACATGCCATCAGCACATTTTGTTGTCCAGACCTTCTTGAATAAGCCTTCTTGCCATTATTGAGAGAGATCAGAGTTGATTTATAGCTGAATATCACCATAATCGGTAGGATTTTCAGTTCTAAGGACTAAGAATGCTCCACTTGAACATAGTTTACCACAAATTATTGACTTCGGTACAAGCTAAATCCTGTATTTGGGTAATTTCATTGTTACAGAATAAAATTAGACAATGAGTCTTGCCGTGAAAAGCGCTCAAATTCCTATAAAAGACACATTTTTGTATGATCCTACTGAGCCCTCTATTTCGCTTTTCTTTTGCTATTTTTACATATTATGATTACATCTCAACACATTGTTCTATTCATCCTCTGCGTTACTATATTACACAACGTTTTTGAACCTCGCCATGCCAGCATAAAGGTGTTGCTTTATTTGAAGCAGCTATGTAAGTTGCCAGTACTCATTTCATTCAACACATTTTGTGATATTGATATTATTCATCCCATAGTCGACGAGAGATGTCAAGTCAAGACTCTCACCGCTGGTAATATTCCTGGTGTGTCCATTTTAAACCATCTCAACAAAATATACTATCAATTCAACCACGTGAATGGTAAGCTCTTTAGCATTCTCTATGATAAAATAATCTCTCATTCAGAGTATATACATAGTAACTGTATGTCAAGCTATTGATTTATCCATTGCTGAAAAACCAAGCGCCCGGTTGATTGCAGGAATGTCGCATCCCTACATGAGAAACTTTACAACCAAGTATTTTACAAAGACCCCTTTAGTCAATGAGCTTCTTATCGAAAACACTCTGATCAAAGAAAACCAAGTCGATCTCTCAACACGTGCTAGCCTGGATCATCTCTGGGTTTATCTGCCTCTTGCTTTCTTCATTGTGTACCCATTCGTTCATGATCGCACCGTATTCTACTACGACTGTATTGGAAACTATCTATTTGGATCGACAAGGATTAGCAATGATGTCTTGATCCATGAAAGCGTAGCAGAATCTATCACGACATCTAGAAGACGTTCATCTGACGATAGCTCCATTGGATCGATTCATCTCGATTACACAAATTATGCTGCATACAATGCGACAGCAGAAGAGTTACTTGCAGAGGCGACCAAAGCCAGTGGACCTGCCAAGGCCAGTACTAATGACTCTACCAATGCTAATGACTCTACCAATGCTAATGAACCCTCCAAAAAACGTAATGAAAAGCCTGCTGGACCTGTTCCGTTTACCTTTCTAGACCGTTCAAATGATGGCAATGTAAATGACGATGGTGGAAATGGATTACAATTTGATACAACTTCTAATGGTACTGGCTCGACTATTCCTGTAAAGCCTGCTGATCCATTAAAACCATCAAAAGCCTCCAAACCTGCTCCAGTTCCCGGCTCTTCCAAACCTCCACCCACTGCTGGTTCATTTGCTCCTGATTCTACTGCTGATTCCTCTAAACCTGTTTCAACTGCTGGTTCATCCAAGCCCACTGGCCCTCACGAATCCTCCAATGCAGCTAAACCACCTCAAATCACTAGTCGTTTTGTTACCAAAAAGCAATCCGTGAATGATTTTGCTGATCAAGTGGAAGCTTTCTTTAAATTTGGTGGTTTACCTAAATCCAACGCTGATCCGGATAGCAAGAAACAAACTTCTACTGATAGTATTTCATTGACAGATGCTGTTGCAGATACTCTTTTCTTGCCTCGTACAAAAACTCAAACAAAGGCTCCCACTAATGTAAAACTCTCCTTCTCGCGGTTCAAGACTGAGTCTGATGATGCATCAACAGCAGCACAGCCACCCTCTGCTTTGTCTACAACTGACAATAACAAGAAAAAGGGTTCTTCAAAGTCATCTCGCTCTTCAAAGCCTCAGTTGGCTTATTCTCCTGGTTCAATACGATCTCCAACTGCTAACACTACTTCAAAAGTGAAGCGTGCTCCTGCCTTTACATCGTCGTTCAAAGACCTAAAAGACCCATCTGGTATTCGTACAGTTGCTGATGCCTCTGCCAGACGCAACTATGATACTCCTCTACAAGGCAGTGCCGATACTTCAACTGCGCCTGTAGCATCTGTTGCTAGCAATACAAAGACACCTGCCCAGCCGGTCTCATTGATGGCTAACCAATCCTCTTTCAACAGAGATCAATCATCGTTAGAAGCTGAGCTCACTCAAAAGCAATCAGGTGAAAGCTTCTTTATTACGACTCTTGGTACTACCCAACCCTTGAATCCTGATGAAGACTTCTTTGCTCCTGCTATTGCTACTGTTCAGTCATTGAGTTATGATCCATCTCTAGCGGCTGCTTCAAATGGTCAGTCTTCCAGCGATTCAGTTAGCTCATCATGGCTGGCAAGAAGAAAAGCCAGAAAAGAAGAGCGCTTTGCAGTCAAAATTGCAGCCATGTTTCCTCTCACAACATCAAAAGAGCTTGATAGAGAACTTGCTGGGAACCTATATATCCCTCTTCCTGGTTCTGGTACACCTCTCTATACCAGTATTACTCGGTCTGCTGCTTCTGCTGCTGCTAATGCTAGACCCTCTACTACATCACAACAGCATACTGTGTCACAACAACTTTCTGTATCGCAACAATATGCTGCATCATCTAGTGGAAGTGGCTCTAGCATTGACAGATCTCCCATTCTTCTGGTGAATACAGACAGCTCAGCTGGTAAGCAGGAAGTTGATACCAATAAACTAACGTCTAGTTTGTTGATCTGTCAACCTGCGGAGACAGAAGAAGTTTATCCATCAGAGGGTCTTGTAAGTTAGAACACAATATGATGATGTAGTAGTGAAACCGCCTAATACTGTTATCATAGTTGCAGTCGTTGAAACAGCAAGCCAAGGAGCGGGCAATCCAGCAAGCAAATCAAGAGGGTAATCAGCAAAGATCGTCAAAGAGCAAGGGGAAAAGAAAGGGAAAAAACAACAAGAAGAAGAAGGGCAGAAGAAGATAGAGTAGTAGTAAGCAGTATCCTTCTACTCTTGTCAATAAAATATTGCATATCATACATAGATATGTATTATATTTCATTGCCTTTTCCATGATGCTTGTAAAGGTATTACACTTGCTTTGGATAATACATAGCAACAACAAAATAAGCGCTGTCTTTTCAAACGAAGAAGCAATTAGGATTACAGTAGCCAGCTTTTGGAGACCTATGCTACTATAGATAACCATCTCTCTGTACATTTAACAAAACATCCAAGCTAAAACACATTTATTGCGCCCAACATATCTTTATTTCATTTTTTACATATCGCAAAAGTAAGTTTTAAATTGGCTTATACAGTTAGATAAATATACAACACATCATGTAGATAATTTAGTTTTCATCATTTTGATTAGCGTTTTGTTGTTGATACTTTTGAGCATTCTTGACAAGGTCGGCGAATCTGTTCTTATTGCCGCTACCGTTGCTAGTAGCGCCATAATTGGTATTAGGAGCGCTGAATGCCATGTGTTCATTGTTGGAGTTGCGAGTGTTGGAGCGAGCAGGAATATCACGCGACTTGCTTCCACGGTTACGACGCAACAAGGAGTAGACGCGCAATTCATCACGGACGTCACCAATAGCGCCTTCCCAGGTCATACGAGAGTAAGTAGCCAAAGGCTTGGCCTCTTCATTGAAGCGACGTTCACAACCACAGTCAGGAATCAAACGAATGATGGTACCAACAGGGATAGACAAGGCGCCAATCAAGATGGTGACAATCCATTGATGACCAGTCAGAGGCACGGTCTTGAAGGCAATACCACCAAATGTTACAATCAACCATTGGCCCAAAACGACAGCAACTTGGACAGCGATGAAAATCCAGTTATCAAACATATCCTTAAAGACATTGATTGTGTTATCGATACGTCTGCAGTTGATTTCGTTAAAGACTTGCAAAAAGACAAAGATGTTGAACACAATGGTACGCAGCACTTCTTGATCGTAGGTAGTGTCGCCCAAATGGAAGATGCGAGGACCCAAATAGATGGCAATCAAGTTGATGATGATTTGGAAGATGGCTTGACCGAGAATCATCTTGGCCATACGGTAGTTGATCAAATGAGCATACTTACTGATAGGCTTGCGATGGAGCAAATCATCAGTGGGAGGTTCAGTAGCCAGGGCCAGGGCAGCCAAGGTATCCATGATCAAATTGACCCAGAGCAATTGAACGGCACTCAGGATACTCTCAGCGTTTTCAGAGCCAATAGCAGAGATGAAAGACAAGACAACAGCAGCAATGTTGACAGTCAATTGGAAAGTCAAAAACTTGCGGACACCATCATTGACAGCACGACCCCACATCAAGGCCTTCAAGATGGAATTGAAGTTGTCGTCCATCAAGATGATATCAGAGGCTTCCTTGGCGACTTCAGTACCAGCAATACCCATAGAGAAGCCAACATCGGCCAACTTGAGAGCAGGGCCATCATTGGTACCATCGCCAGTCATGCCAACCACTTGGTCTTGCTCTTGGAGACGAGTGACAACGATGGTTTTATCAGTAGGAGATGAACGAGCCAACACTTGCAAACGAGGAATGACCTTGCGCTGCTCTTCGACAGACATGGCACGCAATTCAGGACCCGTCATGGCAACACCACCCTTGGTCAAGATACCAGCGTTGCGAGCAATGGCCTTTGCCGTATTCAAGTTATCACCGGTAATCATGCGGACAAAGACACCAGCTTGTCTAAAGGCGCTGACAGATTCAACGACACCAGGACGCAAGGGATCCATAATACCAACAATACCAATCAAAGTCAACTCCTCAAGAGGAGGCTCATCATCACTGACCTTCTTGTACTCGGACTTGGAGATGTCACGATAGGCCAAAGCAATTGTACGGAGAGCCTTATCAGCATAGGAGGAGATGATACCATTAAACTTCTTGGAGGCTTCCTCGTCGAGGTCTTGACTTTCGCCCTTGTTGTTGATATAGTACTTACAACCTTCCAACACGATTTCAGAAGCACCCTTGACATGGACTCTGTAGTCGCCATCCGAAGTTGAGGGAGCAGAGTTTTCCTTGATTTCAGAGATGGTTGTCATTGTCTTGCGCTTGGAGGCGAAAGGATACACCTTGGCAATTGTGGCGTCATGACGAAGATCTTCATAAGAGCTACCCAATCCTTTAGTGAAGCCCAAAAGAGCACATTCAGTCTTGGAGCCAACGAAATCAGGCTTGCCATCTTCGTCCTTTCCTTCAAAAGCAGTCGAGTTGAGAGCGATGGTCTCGTAGATGAGAGGCAAGACGTTCTTCTTGTCCACGTTCTTGGACCACTCTTTAGCTTCTTCTTGGGACTCAAAGGACTCCTCGGCTAAGGTGCCTTCAGTAACAGTCATCTTGTTTTGAGTCAAGGTACCAGTCTTATCAGAGCAGATGGCTGTGGCGTTACCCATTGTTTCACAAGCTGCCAAGACACGCACAAGATTGCTATCTTTGAGCATTTGTGTAGTGGCAAAAGCCAAAGCCATGGTGACAGCCATAGGCAAACCCTCGGGCACAGCAACGACAATAATGGTAATAGCCTGAATCACAATAGAGATCATGGCAGCAGCGATATCAGCAGCAGGAGGGAATTCAGGTGCAAGAGCAGCAGTAACAAAATACTTGATTACGAGAGCCAGCAACATCAAGATGGCAGCAGCGAAACCCATCTTTGCAATCTGCTCAGCAAGTGTATCCAGCTTCATTTGCAAAGGCGTGCCTTCAGCTTCATCACCACGCATGGACATCATGGTCTTACCAAAGAACGAGTTCTCACCCACAGCAACGACAACAGCACGACCAACACCTTCCAATACCTTAGAGCCGGACAGAATGAAGCAATCGCCCTTACCGTCAGGCTTCTTCTTCATGGTATCTGATTCGCCAGTAGCAGAGGACTCATCACAGGCCATATTGTGGCCCTCCAAAAAGAGACCATCCACAGGGATAATATCTCCGGGTTCCAACATTAGCACATCACCGACATTGATATCATACACGCTGATCTGTTGCTCGCGACCACTGCGCAACACCTTGACCACTCTGTCTTCCTTCTTTGCGTTCAGCTTTTTGAATTGAGCTTCCTTTTGATAATCGTTGACGGCATTTGTCAAAATAACAGCCAATACAGCAACGATAATGGCAGTACCCTCGACCCTATAGCCACGGTTAGTTATGTGATTGTGTCTCCCCCCCACTAATAAGCTCTATATACGTACCATCCAACACGAGGTTCATCCTCAGGGTGGCGAGGCGAATAATCCTCCCAAATACCAACAGCCAATGACACCAAAGAAGCAATACTGTACAGCAGCAGTGATTAATAGCTACGTCATGTCACCCAACAAAATAGACGTACCTCAACATAATGAGCGTTTTATCGTTATAAGCAGCCCATAGCAGCTGCAAGAATGTCTTTGTCTTTGGCTCGGGCAGTACGTTCTTTCCAAAATGAGCCTGGCGATCCTGGAACGCTGATTGATCAGATTGGCTGGAGCCCTCATCAGCAGAGAGACCAACAGATGTGTCCACTTGGATCTTTTTGCAGATGGACTTTACGCCACCTAATTTCTTGAGGAGATCTTCGTTCTTGGGATCAAACAATTCACTTAATTGCTCTGCAGACAAGTCAAAGTGACCTTCAGAACCTCCATGATGATCAACAAGTGATTCTCTTTCGTCACTCGTCGGCATATTTCAGATTTTAATGAAAAATAGAAAAGAAAAGAAAAAGTTTGAAAAAGAAGAAGCGAAAGGAGATATTCTGGTTTAGGTGATGGGTTTTATATGTGAAATATATGCTTTTTAAATGGTATCAAGCAGGTTTCTTATTGATATATATGGAAATGGCTGGTAATCATTTTTTTTGGTGCTTAGCTCGGCTCAATTTAAGAAGTAAGAGATCCTTCCTTGATTTCGTTCATTAAAAATGACGCCAATGTTTATTATTCTAATGCTTTATCCAGAATACCAGCAAAGTCGTCTAATGAACTATCCTCGTTGTCGCTCGTGTTCCCACTGGTACATGTCGAGCTGGGCGCTGTTGTTACCTTGGACAAGTGTGATTTGCCTCGTCGTTTGGCCTTCAGTCGTCTCACTGCCAAGATACTCGGTCCACTTGCAGTGCTGATGCTAGAGGTGGTAGTAGTGGTGGTAGTATCATCATCAGAGCCATCTCCGCCACTCTCTCCGCCACTGTCTCGCTTTCGCTTCCATCCATGCGAAGGCATCGGTAATGGGCTATTAATAAGATGGCAATAATAATTAATTTAGAATGCAATGGACTAAAACGACGCTCCTTACCTCTCCACGGTGTCCGAGTCAGTGTCCCCCCATATATCGTCAATGCCGCTCTCGTTGATGAAATCCTCGACTTCTCTATTTGCATCGTCCCAATTAATGTTCTCAATCAACTCTTCTTCTGGGGCTTCTTGGTCGTCCTGCAACGCTTGTTCCTCGTCTTCTGTAGACGTCTTTGGCGATGGGATTTGGTATTCCTTGAGTTCGTATGCCTCTTCTGGCTGCATTTTCCATCTTGCTGTGCTGTCCAGTAGCCAGAGAGGACTCACAATCTTGCAATGTCCGTACTCTCGTGCTGCGTGCACCTTGTTCTTGCTGGTAGAAATGGCAATCAGATGCGTTGTTTTGCCCGTGAGATCCAGAGAGCAAGTTGCTCCAAACGAAGTAGCCATTTGCCAAATCCACGACAATGTAGGGTCTTTCAAATCAGGACTCAGTATCACATCTGAAAACGTAATAATGACACCCTTTAACACTTGTTTTTTCATGTGCGGTATAATGTGAGTAACGTCGGCTTCTTTGTCATCGGCAGGCTTGGAATAAAAGGTTGTGTGTATGGTTGTCAAAATCTATCGTTGGGAAAATCTATCGTTGAGTCGATCTTTTTCTCTATTGTTTCGTCATTTGGTTATACACATTACTTGAAGAACTGTGTCCAATTCGTTATCGTCGTCATGTCTGGAGAAAGGATCGTCATTTTGTTCTACAAATGGAACTCTCGGTTAAAAATACTCATTATATCCGAATATGTTAATTGATGGAATTTACCAGCCACTGCTTGTGTAATCTGGGTATTCTGGCTATGGATGTCTCCCACATTGGTGAAGAACTCGTCTGTTTCCCTTCTTAATAAGACGCTGCTCTATGCCGACCGCATCCCTTGAAAACTTACATGGCTTTATCCGTATCAAATTGGGCGAAAAACTCCAGACATCCGATCGATCATCCAATACAACCACCATGGATGTGTCACAAGGAAATAGTCTCTGCAATTTTTTCTGCGTAACACCTACAAAACAATGTCAGCTCACAAATGAAGAACAGGCAGAAATCGTACTTACTTCCACTCTCATCTCTGGATAGTATCCTCTCTTTAAACAGGGATCCACTTGGGTCAATCTCCTTAGCTACTGCTTCAGCATAGCCCCTTGTGCCCATGGTATATATATGTAGCTCGTACATTTCCTCTACCTGCTTCAAAAACTCTGCCAGTCCAGGTCTACGTACACAACATGCTTAAAAATTTGCTGTCATAAATCATTGCTGATAGTCATACCTCAACTTGATATAATATACAACATCACTGCCAGGCAATGTAAATCGTCGAATGTCTTTATCGTCAGCCTTGTATTGTGATTCATCCACTCGTTTATCCCAAGTGGCATGCACTATCGTCTGATCCAAATCCAGAATGAGTGATAACTTCCGAATTTTCAATAATCGTCTTGCATTTTCTGCTTCTAGTCTTTCTGCCTCCTATCAAATCCTAATTCAATATCTGAAAAGCCCCATTCCTTGCTCTTTCTACGTACTTCGCGGCTCACTGTCAAACCAAACGTGTCATATCCCATGCGGATGTTACTATTGCCGATGACTGCTCCTGATGGGTCATCCGAGTTTCTACGATTATATGATACACAATCAATTTCATTAGCAGTTTTTCAATCAGCACGATGTCTATCTCACATACGCCTCTAATAACGAACCACATACGGCGCATAATCCGTTGTACTGTACTTGGTGGGCGCATAATTCCATGTTTCTGTAGGTAGGTTGAATACACATGGATACGCGACTTGTGCATGCATGTTCCGTGGAGATACAATACCTTTAAATTCGTAGTGTGTGATTGCAATGTGTAAGTGTTAAACAGACCGTGTGTATAAGCAGGGATATCCAAGAAATAAATAGCGCGATACAGAACAATTTCTTTTTATTTGCAAGAGGGAAAAAAAGAATTTCTTTTTCATTGCTCGCCTTGATTTTGCATTATGAGAAGAGGTGATTGGACCAATCATGTCAGGCATAAAAATTAATCGTAGGCTGCCAAAGTATAGCAGGAATCGGTTCGGCAGTAATAGTTTACCATGATTTGAAGACATCAATACAATTGTACTAGGAAAATGGCTCCACCAATATACTTACACTGTGAATAGGCATGCTGGCAGCAGCGCTAGAAGCCGGGGGCTTGAGCAGGAACAGAGGCAACAGCAGCAGCAATGAAGACGACGAAGACTGAGAAATTCATATTGTTTCATGAGCCAACAAGGAGAGGATAAGAAGTGAGAGCTGCTAAATGAAAGTACTTTTTCATGATAGATATCTATTTATGTCTTGTAAAAGTAAGTATGTGCAACGTTAACCGTAAACCACCTTTGTCCCAAAACCTTTTCAATCTTCTACCCTCGTTCTGCTTGACAAAACGCATCGGAAGCCGAGACAATTGTATTGATGATTGACAAACTAACCGTGAAGAACTAACCATTATTGCTTCAAGAAGATCCACTGTAATAGACAAGAGAATCCTGTCAAAATGTTTTGAGATTTACAGCAACATTTGAGCATAAGATTAAACAACAAAATAAGAAATGAATCAAACGCCTACAGAGGAAAAGCAATTAGTTCGATAGATCCCTAGAATACACATACCTTTGTATAGCTTACATAAAGCTTTATATTGAAAAATATCGAAAAATGGCTCTTCTGTTTGAAAAAGGTGATAAATTTTACTGATTTCAACCTCAAAAGATAGAGATTGTATAAATTGACCCTTCTACTGTATGTAACCATTGCTTCAACTTCATAATCGATATACCAATAAATTTAGATGCGTAGCAAATGGCATTCTTTCTAATAGGTAACCTATCATTGTTAGAAGATGCATTGAGACATGATTAGTGCGGTTTTTATGATTTCTGACCAAAACACAGACAAAGCCTCTATTGTTTTCTTTCTGATGGTAATCAGTGTGTGGTCACAAGAGATAGAAATCTTTTGAAATCGTAATCAAATCTGTGGCACTAGTTGCCGCGGATCTACAAGCCCTAAAGATGTTTTTCTCAGCCAAAATGTCAAAATTCAACCCTCAATATCTTGTCTTCTAAGCCCTTCTAGATACTGGGGATAGTGCCAAATGATTGCTATCAATCACCATTTACATCCTGAACCTTTATCTCGATTTTTTTTGGATCAATCCAAATGGTCGAAAATTCACGTTTTTTCATGAGGTACCCCTCATAGTTTTTGTTAAAAATCAAACGATCGCAATTTTGAAGGCGAAAATGACACTTTTTACTATGATATATATTAAATCAAAATGACCGCACAGATGTAGGGTAACCTGTGCAACTGCTATTTTGAACGTTGTATATGCTAAATCTTGACTTTTCCTGGAAAAACTGTTTTTTATATTTTCTCGAAATTCTTTATCTTTTCATTCTAAAAGTACTTTAAAATTGACACCAGTGAATGCGCCTTCCAATTATCCCCTTAAGTTTATTAGAAAGTAGTATACCCTGAGCACACTTTATATAGCTAATTTTAACAAAAATGTTTACAAATGTCAAATTATATCGATATTGATTCAAAAAAATCATCGCAAAAAAATCATTTGGGTACAGTCACCACAGTGCAAATTGTTCATTGTACACGTCATTCAAATTCTGTGTGCTCTGTGCTGCAGCAGCCTATTGACTGCAGTCACCCTCAGCAACGGGGGGGTTTTTTTTTTTTTTTTCACGCTCCCTTTCCACGCTGTTTTTGCACTGCACTTTTTCTATTAAACCATACACTTTTTATTACTATTAATTGAATACAACACCACTTTCGCCAGAAGAAGCATGCCTTTACAACCACCAGTACCCAAGACGACACCTTTCAAGTTTGTTACAGTAGGTATCAGCCGATAAGAATCACCTTTCGCGTTACAATATACAGTAATACTAATTACACAGTTTATTTTAGGCCAGTTTGCTACAATATATTGTTGTTTGTGTTTGGTTTGTATTTGGTTTGTATATTCCCCTTCTTTGGTTGCCATGGGCTTGGTTGCCATGGATTACATTCATTCAGCCTTTTACTGCTTTCTTTCTCGTAATACTGTGCATTCTCTAGTTTGCTGTATTGCGATTTATTCTTTCCCCCTTTTCTGTACGCAACTATTTTTCTGTTGCTGTACCACAGTGCTATGGTGTATCGTTTGATGCATTGCACTGCTGGCAGTGCTGCTCTATTATGGAGTAGCCTTGCATTCTTTTTGTTCTTCAAGTATTACTTCTTTTGTAGTACTACTGGTGGTATTGATGTTCTTGCTTCTTATGAGGCAACCACGATATTACTTTTTCTTTCTTGTACTCGCCAATTTGATGATACACATTGCATGTTATTACCTTTTTGTATGTAACTGTATTGGGATGTTTATGTTCTTCGTCACATTCTAGTGGTGCCCTCTTGTCACTTTTCTCCCTTCGTTTTTATGGTTCTTTGAGCCATAACCCTCTTTTTTTGTTGTGTGGATAAGCCTATCGTTGAAGCACAACTAGATTTGATTCAGAGGCTGGGGGTAGATAGGCTGCCCTCACTTGATTGGTATCACTTACTTGGTGCTAATTGAGAGTCTCAAGCGTTTGCATTATAAGCTGGGGTGTGTAGTAAGGCATATTCTGGCATTTTAGAGGATTTTGATGATAGAATTGCTAAATTACTGTATTTGGCAATATTTAAAAGTCCGCCTAACGTCAAAACAGAGGGAAACCCTCGCAAAATTTTTCAAAGTCCGCGGCGCTTAAAATTGGCTTTTAAGCGATTTTATTGGCTCAAATTTTAAGACAGCTCAGAGAAATAAAGCATTGATATTGAAACTAAAAATGTAATTAAAATGAGAAAAGCAAGACTAAACATTCAAAATGCATGGTACAAATGGCTTAAGGTAACTACACACGATACTACTATAAGTATCAGACATGATCAAATACATTCATTATTCTAAAAAGAGCGTTTTCAATAAGTCTAAGCTTGTTCATAACATCCAAAAGTACAATTTTGCGTTATATTGGTATCAAATCATTCAAAGTCTTCAAATGTTAATCATCTGGCCTATGAGAAAAACATGTACCTACGTCAAATTTTACGAGAAAGACAATTTTGTGGCGAGACTTTAGTTATATATCTGGACACGTTGCCGTTAATGGATGGACGATTCTCAAAATAATACAGTAGCCGCGCGATATAACGGTTGTCGAAATCTTTGAGAAAAGCACCTTTATATCGTGAATACCGTTATATCGAACACCGTTATACCGCGCGGCTACTGTAATAATCCAGTTTTGAGCACTCATCTAGACAAGATTCATTATGAAGAAGGCGGTTAGTTTCGAGTGTCTTCTAGTGCTAACAAATTAACAGATGGGTGTGGCACAATAATGTATTCAAGGCTGGATAGCCACTGGAAGGTCGCTTGTATGGCTTTGAATCGCCTACAAAATAGCTCCACTACCCTCCTTGTAATAATATAAACTTTCTAATAATCAATAGAGTGAGAAAACACGCTTCGCCCTGCTTTGACTCATGCCTCAAAACAGTGGTGTTCAACCACTGCCACTGTACTACAAAGCAGGCTTGATTCCAGCGGTCTTAAATGCTATGCAGTCTTGCGCAACACTCCCTCTATCGATCTGTTGCTACTAGAAACTCGTAATTAACGGCGTTCCTTATGTATTTTTTTGAGATCAGTGCTCAAAATTAGATTATTTTTAAAAATCGTCTAGTGATACCAAAAAAGTACACAATTCAACGCCATTCTTAAGCAACTTCAAAAAAAGCAATACTTTGTTTTTTGTTGAAATGTCAACATTTTTTATCATATTGAGATTTGTCAATCAAAATTGTAGGGGGGGTACTATTGGATCAAGAGAAGCATTTTAATTTAATTCTTCTATACTACTGTATAATACTACAGTAGCAGATGCTCGCTTACGCTCTCATCATCATGCTTCCCCCTCCGGGGGGTAATATTTCTCTTATTTGCTTCATGGAATACATATGAAAGTAGATTCACAAACTTGCATAATAAACTCAGCCTACGTAACGTTTCGTACGATTTCCACAAATTTAAAAGCAAGCAAACATGGTATATCTACGCAAACGAGCTGCGAGCCAAGAGGAAGCATACAGAAGCTCATCATATTTATATGAAAGGCTGTCTAACATACAGTATATAGTTTAATAAACAAAAAAAGAAAGGCTATTTAGTATCTAGTTGGTCCACCATCAGCATCTATAACCGCTTGGCAACGATCTCTCATACTGGCGACCAACCTCTCGCATAAGTCGAGTGATATTCCTCGCCAGGCGTCTTCTAAATAAAGCTGCCTTCAGCTCTTCAGGATCCTTGATACGGGCCCTTTCCTTCCCAATGATCCTTTCAAGGCAGGAGGCCCAAACATGCTCGATTGGGTTGAGATCAGGGCTATTGTTGGGTCACTTGTCAAAGCGCCTGATCTGATGCAGGTCCTTCAACCAAGTCTTATACCCACGTATGTGGCAGGTAACGCCGTCTTCTTGGAAGATAAACTCCCTGTCGTCTTGCTCTCTTAGGTTGATGAACCAAGGAGGGACGTTTTTGGCCAAAAGATTGACATGTGCGTCTTGATTCATCGAGCCATCTACGAAGACCAACGGACCAAACCCACCAGCCCAAAAACAGCCCCAAAGCATGACACTGCCTTTGCCAAACTTGGTCACTAATTTGATATGCTCATCAAGGCTATACCTCTCTACAGCCTTGCGAATCACTCTGGCTCCTCCATCATAGTCTTCTACGGTGAACCGAGATTCATTTGACCCAACGACGCTTCTCCACTGCTCGTCGGTCCAATTGATCTATTCTTGGGCCCAACGAAGTCGCTCCTTGATTTGCTTGTCAG
This sequence comes from Mucor lusitanicus, assembly GCA_010203745.1. NCBI lineage: Eukaryota > Fungi > Mucoromycota > Mucoromycetes > Mucorales > Mucoraceae > Mucor > Mucor lusitanicus. Next base: position 2,848,312 of record JAAECE010000004.1, on the reverse strand, counting down.
TTAGCTTTGGCTTATGAGCAGCAAAGCAAGAATCAAAGCCTTGTGCGTGCAAACAGCGTACCAAAGTAGGCTTCGAGATGTGGTTATCGCTCAGCTGGGTTCTCAGCTAAAATGAGAACCCGTCGGACAATAATGGTTGTTATGTTCTGCTTTTGGGTTTTCACTGTAAAGTTTTGAGCTCGCTGATTTGTTGAAATGCCATTTTATAATGATAATATACATTATTAACATATATGGTAAAAAAAAGGGGCATGCAAAATGCGGTTTGTTTGTATCTTTTTTGACAGACATCTCGATCGGCCTCGCTCCTCGCTCATAACAGCTGTTTGACGTAAAAATTGTTACAAGTAGTACAGTATCTTGTCTTTTTTCATTATTGTATCTTAAAGACATCTCCTAAGGCAAGTTTGAGGCATTTTCATGTAATAAACATGTCAAAAGAAATTTTCACCGTAATTGACCTTGGCAGATCTGAAAACTACAAACGAGGATAATAAGATACAGACAAGGTCCTCATCATAAAAGCTGGCTCACCAGTATAAATATGGCCCCTCTCGTCGCAAAAGCTTTTGTACCTCTTTATTTTTCTCATTCGATTTTCCAACACCATGCCCCAAAGAGAACACCAAAAAGACCTCAAGCCAAACAACTTGACAACGGCGACGATCATGTCGAAGAACTGATTGCGACTTATATTCCTTATTACCTGTCTATCTGGTTGCAACTCAAGGGTCGTCCCAACAACAAAAGGCAACGCACAGACATGCCATCTACTGTTGTTTACAAAACTGCGTCATAAAACTGAAATAGAGCATAGCTAGCGATATAAAGGAGGGATTTGCTCACTTTTGGTGTCAATAAAACCGCAAAAAACGCCACTATATGATTGCAAAAGTTTCAGATGAGACCTGGACATTCTGATTCGTTAGGGAGCGATAAATACGTTTTTAGCTATCTTTGAGCTACTGTACATCCCAGCAAACCGCCATGCCACCGCTTTCTTACGACACTCATCCAGTGATCACACCTGAGATTCTCCAGGTACAGGTGGAGCGCAATTTCAGAACACAGGTTAATGAGACAATTCAGTCAAATATAGCACTCAACACCAAGCTTACCTACGGTCCCAAGCAGATCGAGCTTCTTCTATTTTGTGAGAAAATGCATGCTTCTGAAGTGCCTCCTAAGCGCTACATGGTCACTCGTTATAAGTTCCTTGCTTTTTTCGTCGAAAAGGTTGGTATACATTAACTAGACAAATGTATTATGTTCATAATAAAGACTAACATTTTTACGCCTAGGTCCTTTATCGAGGCATTCACACACCTACTAGGGTATCCCTCTTCAGCAGCAACAATGAGGTGGATGAAGAATCTCTACAGACGGCCATGGAGAACAACACCGTACTCCCAGCAAACAAGAAGCTCTCCTATAGCTCCTGCAACAACTACGTGTCGGCACTCTGCAGCCTCTGGTCCTTCCAGGTCGCCATGGGTGATAACAGCCATACCGCAACGCTATGAGACAAGTTTGTGTCTGGTATGCTTGCCTGGGTTGGCTCCAGAGATTACTGCGAAGCAAGATCCAAGAATCTGGATCGAGGCATGAAGTCTGCTACCACCTACTAAACTACCGTAAGCCAGGTTGTCAACATTGCGAGAACCCTGTATACTGCGTCCGATAAACATTACCGGTATAGCTTCCGGAACGCTGCTGCCTTTCTGCTGGGTCATTACTATCTGAGTGGCCATGAGATCCGGGACTTGGAGCTGGCAGACATGCAGTTCATGGAGCTTCCAAAGGTTGGCGCCGAGGGCCTCTATCCCTCTATGGTTTTGGTTTTTGTCCACCATGGCAAGACAAACCAGTTCAACAAGGAGCAATACTCTGCATGTATCCGCAACAAACTGGTGGAGATCTGCCCCTTCATGGCCACCAGCTTCCATTTCTTTTGGAGATGGCATATCAATGGCGAACCGTTCCCAGACATGGAGGAGAACAGCAAATGGTTTCGCATCAAGTTCCTTCATGGCTCCCAGCCCAAGCCCACCAGTAATCGCTCTCGTGCCCACAGCCGTACTACCAAGAAGGGAAATAACGTTGCCAGAGGTAATATTCGCCATACAAACCCTTTTCATTGTGCTTAAAACTAACCTTTCATTGTTATAATAGACAACAGCGATGATGACAGCGACGATGAAGACAGAGCCCCATCGTCTGAAGTACCAATTGGACGGCTCACCCATGCCCGGTTTCTCTCCGCTGCTTTCAAAGAGGCTGGCCTCTTCATCACAGGGAAGAGCACCCACGTCCCACGCCTGGGTGGCTCACGTATGGCGGATCTCCAAGGCATTCCTGACAATGACATTCGCAAGACTGGAAAGTGGAACTCGGACGTAATGTCAACCTCCTATCTCAGTCCTCTGGCCAGAGGCTTCAAGACCGACTCGCTTTATCACCTTCCAAGAGCCATTGAAGAGCCTTGTCCGGAGCTGAAGGCGTTGGTGTTTCCCTGGGCTGACTTCTGGCTCACCAAGATTCGATCTGGAGATGTACTCCAACCCTCTGCCTCCGCCGTGTCTTTCTTGAAGCTCCTCATTTGCTTCAAGACAACCTTCCTCCAGGATGCAGCTGTGATGATGGATGTCATCCCCAACCATCCAATTTGGGACCACGACCTTTTCCAGACGCAGCTATTCCAAGACTTTAGAGCGTAAGTTGATGAATAGGAACACATTATTACAACTGTGCGGCTGACAATTACCTTACTTTATAGGAAAGTTCTTGTGCATACTACCAAGGATGATGAAGAGCCTGAGTCATCGCTCCTGAACAAGCTGTCGCTCGAAGTTGCTGAGCAAATGGTGGCCATGAAGTCCGGTCAATGATTTAGAGACGGACCATGGTACCACGTGGCGCCGAAACGACATGAAGTGGTTCAACATCCGGAAGAAGGTGATCGACACCATCCAAGACTTGGTGGATGACAAGCGGCTGTCCATTGAAGAAGCCCTCACCAACTTGCAACAAACAATGGCGCGCAAGGGCTGGAGTTTCAACAAGCTTGGAACCAACTTGCAACAAAGAAAGTTTTACCCATGCTAGGAGACAAAAACAAGAAAGAAGAAGAGGAAATGAAGAAGAAAGACAGAAGCAGCAGTAGAAACAACAAAAATAATCACAAAAGCAGTATAAATACCCACAAAATCTACAAAAAAATACGAACTCTTTATACAGTATTTTCTTGTCAGAAGAAAACTTGACAGCGCTTGGAAATCTGTTATATGCCATGTTGTGGAAAGCTATTATGCGTCGGTCAATTTGGGGGCCTTTATCCAGCAACAGGAGAGAGGTAAACATATAGCGAATTCGATACAGATCTCTTCAGGCCGCATGAGTCGTAGGTATTCGCCACCGATGACACTAAACTTGTCTAGCAAGAAGATCTCTCGCAAGAATTGTTGATGCTGTGCTTTGGATCTATTTTCACGAGTCAAGTTGATCTTGATCTCAGTCTCGATAAGTTCGGCCTTTTCTTGATTAGCAATGAAACTCTAGTTTCAAGTAGTGCTTGTAAGATGCTTTTTTCATTATTAATGCCTTTTTCTTCTTTTCAGAGCGTAATGTAGTGTTTTACTTGTTAAGAACATAAAAATTTTTAGGATGAGTAAAACAATAATATCTCGTTTCTATAAACAGAGAGAGAGAGCGTGTGCTTAGTCCTAAATACTATATACTGAAATGTTTGTCTTGAGCCAACGTAACCCATCAAGTGGAGCATAGATAATTGGCAGAAAATGATTAAAAATGATAATTTGATACTGAACATGATGCACTTACAAGAAAGTTTAGGGAAGAAGTATATGACAGAACATCCTCGTAGGACCGCACCTGAAGTAGCTGAGCGAAGTGAAATCAAATAGACATGTACAGTGTCTTCTATTAGCTAAAACTAGGGCAAAACACATCCTGAGCTGGATTTTAATTTCAGAGCTTCTTCTGATCCTCCAGATACTCCTTCTGGACATCTGAATACCTTCCAATGGCAATTACACGAAATTTCATTATATAAGCAACAGGTATTTCTTAACATTTATACATGAAAAAAAGATCAAGGAATCTGATGGTACTATTTTCATAGCAATCTCTTTACAGTAGTCGCGCTTAATAAGGCTACATTTTCTGCAATGGTTTTGTAGCCTTATTAGGCGCATAGCCTTATTCAACGCGCGTGACTATGATTTGAAAAACAGTCTCATAATAAAAATTTCTGTGATAGCCAATCAAATATATTATTTTGACACCTCTCCAGTAAGCTTCATTTGATTGTTTATATCACATATACTAGAAGTAATCAGATCATGAGCTCCATAAAACCATCAAGAGGACGTCTCACAATCGAGCAGAAGTACCATATCTGTATGCAAAACCTGAAATTTCCCAATGAAACGCAGGCAGAGCTCGGTGAATGGGCAAAGAAGGAATTCAACCTCAAGTCTGCAGTGAAGCAAAAGACCATTTCCAACATTTTGAATTCAAAGGATAAAGTGTTCAGTGCTTACGCCAAAGGAAATGGCAAGTCAAAGGCCAATCAAGTTCTGAAAATGCCACAATTGGACGACGACATTGCAGACTATCTAACAGATTTGGGCTCCAGAGGATACCCTGTCAACCGCTTGACTGTCGTTGCTTACGCCAAGGTTATTGCAAACAGCAAGTACAAGATGCATGAGCTTCCCAAGAAGGACCGACTTAAATTTTCTGACGGATGGGTAACGGACATGCTCAGGAGAATTGGTTTCAAGTCAAGAAAATTGCATGGTGAAAGCAGCTCAGTCGACTTGACATCAGCCAACATCATTGGCGAGCTAAGAAAGATTGAAAAGCTACTGGAGCCTTACGACCCTGAGGACATCCTCAACTTCGACGAAACTGGCCTCTACTACGAGCAGCAACCAACTAGAACAATCTCCTCAAAGCCAATGGGTGGGGCTAAAAAAAGCAAGAATAGATTCACTGTTGGTCTTTTGACAAACTATGATGGTTCCTACAAAGGTCACCCAATTGTTATCGGTAGAAGGAAAACACCCAAGGCAGCAACACGAAAACCTGCACTATACAGAAAAACTACCTGTATTGGGCAGACCCATTACATCGAGTATCATTCAAACCAAACTGCTTGGATGACGACAGAAATCTTTCGAAAGTATATCAAGCGCTTGAACTCTTCCTTCGCCTATGCAAAGAGAAATGTTGCCATTTTGCTGGATAATGCCTCTGTGCACAAGTTGAAAGAGGAATTCAGCAACATCAAGTTGATTTTCCTTCCTGCCAACACTACCAGCAAATTGCAGCCCTTAGATGCTGGTAACTCATCAAAGGATTTAACACATATTCATATTACATCCATATTCTAACGCTTTAAATTTACATACATACAACAATTGCAGGTATTATTGCCAACTTCAAGGCTCACTTTCGCTGGCATCAGTACTATAGAGCCACAAACAAATATGTTGCTGGTGTAGATCTCGATCTAGTTGAGGAGTACAGAATGGATGAGGTTGATGCTTTGTTCTTTCTTGCTGACGCATGGCGCAAAGTCAAGCCTGAAACAATCAAGAACTGCTGGGATCATGCAACGATTCTCAATTTCAAATTTCCTGACCAAGAGAGAATCGAGACTGAGGATGCCATTCCAACCTTCAGGCTACCTTTAGATGACACTGTTGTTCGAAACCTCAATGAAATTATACCAGATCTCCCTGGAAACAGGGATGATAATGGTAATCCATTGGTGACCGAAGTAGAGGAATTGGATCTGGCTGCAGATGAGTCTGACTCAATGGTTTTTCGTCCTGAACTAGTTCAGATTAACGAAGACGGCACTGTGAAGATTGCAGATGAGATTGATGAAGAAGAGACAGAGATTGAAAGCGATGAAGAAGAAGAAGTAGTTGATGTGAAGGAGATTTGTAGAAATTTAAAGCAAGCATACGAGACAATCTTGTATCATTCATTGGCAATGGATAATCAAGATATATCTATGTTGAAAACAGTGCTCAAAATGTTAGGTGAAATCAGATCTGAAGAAATAGCAGAGGAAAAACAAACCACTCTGCTCAACTATTTTTCCTAATTTTTTTTTTAAATAAAAGTACTCCATTTCTATCAACCTTATTGGCCGAAATTAAGAACCAGAATTTAAAGACAGCCATCACCACGTGAAATAAGGCTAAAATTTTTCAGATCATAGCCTTATTAAAAATAAGGCTAATAAGGCTAAACCAGTGGTGTTTTTTTTTTATGAAAATTGTAGCCTTATTGGCCGCATAGCCTTATTGAGCACGGCCATATTGAGCGCGACTACTGTAGTCTGTGCAAAACAAATGTTAAAAAACGCAAAACACGTTTTTGGGGAAAATGTTTGCCGAACGCATAGTAAATTGACCAAAAGACGATTTCGCATGATGCTTTACATTCATACGGTTGTTTTGAGCTTAAGAACACCATAGTAGAAAACCTCATTTTTGAGGTGAAAACTTCCATTCTTTGAAATCATCAAATTTTCCCTTACAGGAGCAAGGCCAAAATGCTCGAAAATTGATGATCAAAACTTTCCCCAAAAAATCGCTGGAAAATGATCCTTGGCCTAATGTCAGGTCGTAAAACACGATTGCACCTATTCCGAGACCGAGATTATGCTTTGTTGCCAAGGTACAAGCGATTTAAGTTGCTATTTTTACAGTGGTAAACACATTTGAAGGCTGATCACTCAGCAATGTGCCTACTAGCGCTGATCTGTGGTCTATAATTGCTCATATTGTATAACAAAGCAGTGTAATATCGAAATCTTGATCCTTCAAAAAGAACGTAGATTTACTATGTATTTATTATGCAAGTTTGTAAATAAATATTATTGTGTCATACTCCATAAACCAAGCAAATAAAAGAAATACGCCGCAGGGCGGAGCATAATGATATCGTAAGCGAGCGTTTGCTACTAGCATACTGTATTATAGTAAATAATGGAGTTCATCGAAAGCTAGATATTAAGTTTATAGCGTTTTTGTCACTGTTTAAAAACATGCCAGCTTTATTACCCCATATTCAATGCTTATATGACCAGCTTAAAAGGCAGTAAATGCATTCAAATTGTGCTCATGTTGCGGTACTATCCATCCGATTACTTACAACTAGTGAATAACAGATTTCCTAGCAATTCCATGCTTTGTGAAACGTTTCCGTGACCAAGTCTATCTGCACCCTATCATCCGGCAAGACCCGTAGTAGTCACCATGGCTACGCAAATATATGAAAAATTTTTTCATGATACCGTTATCCCCCACCTTTTTCGCTTTTTTCTACACGTAAAAAACGCTGCTCCTCAAGATGTTACGCCTTAATAGCTCTGCTTTTACCGCTCTTATCTTTGTGTTGATGCTCTTTCGCTCGCCAGTTGTTGTTGAGTGTCTTCACTTAACTTTTCCTATCTGGATGATGGCTGTGGAACTAGTTTTCTACATTGTAGTCAACGAACTTCCTGGGCAATTAGCTTTAGCTGCTTTTGTGGCTACTGTCGTGTTGCTTGTGTACTTCTTTCGAGTCACTAGGGTCATTGCCTTGTGTTTGCAGGGTGTGTCTCCTTTTGATGAGGCTACGTACGCCGCTATCGATGAGCGCTGCTTTTGTGCGTACAGAGCTCCTTATTCTTATGGCTATTCCGTTGACAGTGATGTCGCTGCCTTTCCTCCATCTCGTGCTGCTTCTGCATCCGTGATGTTGAGTGATGAGGTCCGTGTCTTGTCAAGTCAATGTGATGATGTCTCTGAACTGGTGATAATGCTGACGTTGCCAGTGCCGTCGTAGGTTGTATTGCCGACTCTGGTGCTGATGAATGCTCCTCATTCGTTGTTGTTGCATCTCGTGGTACTTTGGGTTCTTTTGCTGCTGATAGCTCTGCTGTTGGTTTCGAGAGATCTGGAGGTGAGGGTAATAACTGTGATTTTGGAGGTGCTGCTTGCAAGCGGGCTAAGACAAGATTTGCTGCCGCTATGGTTTGTAATGTTTGTGGAGGTTTAGTCTTGCAGGCTGTTGCTCGTGCTGGAATTGTCTTTTCTGCCTCTTGTGTGGTCTGTATGGGTGTCAAGAGACACAGAATAGACGATGATGCCGGACAACACAATAGTAAAAGACTTGTATCTTTTGCTCCTACTTTCTTTGCTGGTGGTATCTCTGCTGGTGATATTCCTGCTGGTGGTGTCTCTACTTCTAGTGCTACCGCTACTAGCTCATATTCCATGGATGCTCGTGCTGGTTATTTCGCTTTGTACCCTCCTGCTACCATGAGCAATCTAGTACTTGCTGCTCCTCCCGTTGCTACTTTGGCTCATACTGGTTCATTTTCCCTTGTGGCACCTGCTCACACAACCACTGCTGCAGCACTCAAAAAAAGAGAGGCATCTTCCTCGTTCTCTTCTGGTGACATCGCCGCTGCTGATCTTTTAGACTTTTTGACAAGACCAGTCATCACAGCAACAACAACAACAGCCTTCACTACGTCCACCACTACTACTTCGGTTGCTTTCTCTGCTTCTGCTGGGACAACAATGGCTGCTCGTCAAATTGCTCTTCCTCACGCCCCATCTTATCGTCGCGGGGCTGCTACAACTAGAAGGGGCACAAAAAAACACGCTATTTTCTGCGTCTTCTGCTACGAAGAAGGCAACAGTTCCCATTATGAAAAACACATCTGGTGAACCGCAAATCGCCGTAACTAAAGACTGCCCTATAGATTCTACTTCTGTATCTTTGCCATAAAAAAACAGGGATTTAGATGACTATTTATTTACTGACGGAGAGCTTAATAAAATCGTGAAGGCATTAAATCTTGAATTAGATTGTTAATAATAGATATAAAGCAAATAAAGCTTCGTTATGTTGTTGTGGATGAATCATCAAGCAGGCCTTAGCTTACTGAAACTACAAAAATTAGGTTTGAATACCATTCAAATTTTCAAAAAGCTTCATATATAGCGCGAGAACGACATCGGACGATTTAGCTAGTGTTGTAGTTTTTACAGAGGAAAAAGAAAGCACCAATGTGATAACCATAAGACATCGTCGTTCTTGGCACATAAGCTTTTTATTACGTAGTACCATTGTTTGATGTTCTGCTTGTGAGCGTTAGCTGTGCTCAGCAAAATAAGTCTAACACTTACTTGCTTTATTCTGTAAAGAAAATTAAAGTCTCTAATCTTATGACAAAAGAATCGTGCTCAATCCACGATATACCATATAATTACAGTAAAATAAAATAAAAAGTAGCTACTGGTCGACTGAAGGACATAGCAAACAGCGATGAATACAATTTCAAGCGTTGTTTGAGGCATCAAGAAGGATGATGTCCAACGGGAATATATATCAGACAAATATTATGTGATAGCTTCACTCTTTCACGGAGCAGGCATATGCTGTCACCAGATGCTGTATTATTATTGAGGGATTGGCCACTTTCGTCTTGTTGTATTTTCAATATTTAGTATGATCGGCTAATGCCAAAACAAGCGATTGGTCAGCGTATGATCAGAGCAATGATAGTAATATATAATAGGGCCATTTACTTGCGTAATAATACTACGGTAGTAATACAGCGATAGAAGGGTTGTTGGTATGGACAAATTCGACCTCCAATAATAATCAGTACACCCATGACGACTTGTTCCATTATGCCTTGATTCGGACCTTCGCTTGATATTGAGCCTTAAACGCCCTTGATGTTGATAGTGTCTTCATTAGGTACTAATCACTAGGTTTGTACTAGGACCACGCTGAAGATACATAATGAATTACCACCATCACAAGCATAAGATATAATTTTACTATTGGCTTCAATATTAGCTCATAAAGGAGATCACTGTTACATGTGTTCCAAATCGTAAACATAACCATCATACAGACTCTCGTTTTTCGCTACCTCGAGGTGGTAGTATTTATTGCGCAAATTTGTGAATTTACTCTCATATGTACTCCATAAAGCAAATAAGAGAAATACTACCCCCGGAGGGAGAAGCATAATGAGAGCATAAGAAAGCGTCTGCTACTAGTATATTATACTAAACAATGAAGCTCATCGAAAGCTAGACGTTAAGTTAGAAGCATTTTTGTCACTGTTTAAAAACATGCCAGCTTTATTACCCCGTATTCAATGCTTATACAACGAGCTCAAAAGACAGTAGATAGTAATAATCTTTTATCAGCAAGACTGGAGACAATAAAACGGTAATCGCTTACACCAGCAGTAGCTCCATAATTCAGGCGGAAATCGACTATGCCATCATACATCTGGAGGCACTGAATCACGTATAATGGGGCGTTCTACAGTACACTTTACGTAGTGTCTGAAACGCAGGCGTTTTATACTTATCACCAATCTTGCTGCATTACGTTTTGGGAAAAAGAGTCTTGCCAACGATTTGAGCCTACTGGTTGAATGAGAAACACAAGTTTCGAATTAGGGATGAGTCTGATATTCTGTCAAGCAATACAGTATTTAGTTTCTTATAACTCGTTTTTTCTCGATTAAAAAAATATAAGGTTGTGATATATTCAATGAAATTGAATAAGAAAATCACACAAGTAAAATGAACGATAATAAAGTATCAGCTTTCAACTGTGTGCAAAATCAAGATGTCCTTTTATTAGAGAGAATTGTATTGCCCTTTTTATATGTTTTCAGGGTAAGATCTTGAGATATAAATCCAAGTGCAATGATCTAGTAGATTGTTGTGGTTAACCTGTGAGTACAGTCTAGAGATTGATGTGGTTGTAGTCCGTTCCTGTCAGTGCTGTTAATGGTGTTGTTTCTGTGATAGACATATGCTTATTGCTTATTTGCTATGTTCTGTTGTGCGCAAGCGCTGATGTGCCGAGGTTGAGGAGGTACTGCTCAGCGATTCAGGCCTTACGTAGATACTGATGATGAGGTGTTGGTGTGATAGGTGCTGTGTAGTATGATAATTGATAGTGTGGAATGCATCAGGTTGTTTAAGTTTAACACAATCCATCGATCCTTCATATTATCTTTGAGAATAGTGCATTCATCTATAGCTATAGTAATAGGATGCCATTCTCATTATTTTCTATGAAGTTGGCAATATTTTTTCCCTAAATTCTGATGATATTTAAAGCATATTCTTGTGGTGGTTTCCTGATCCAAAGACTCCTTATTTGAGCAGCAACAACTTAAAACGAAGCTTTATTTGTTTGAATTTATTCACAATCTAATTCTAGATTTAACGCATTTACAAGGTCATTAAATTCCTCGTCAGTAAAGCCAACTGCAACGAAATCTTTGTTTGTTTCTAATGACAAGATTGCAAAAGGATGGTTTGTCAGGCAATCTTCAAGAGCAGCAGAGCGATTTGACTCATCAGATATTCTTTTCGTACTGGGAGCTGTTGAAATAGTAGAAGTAGCAATGCTAGTAGCAACAGTAAAAGCAGCAAGTGTTGTTGTGCTTGTGTCTGCAATGGTAGCATCCGCACAACAACGAGATGGGGCGTGAGGAACAGCAACTCGACGAGCAGCCATTGTTGTCCCAGCAGAAGCAGAGAAAGCAACCAAAGTAGTAGTGGTAGACGTAGTGAAGGCTGTTGTTGTTGTTGTTGTTGTTGTTGCTGTACCGATTGGTTGTGTCAAAAATACAACGAGATCAGTAACGGTGATGCTTACAGAAGAGGAGAAAGAACCATTCTCTTCTCGTTCAATCAGAACGGCAGTGGCTGTAGTAACAGATGGTGGTACAGCAGGAGGATGACCAGTACCGACTAGAGTAACAGGAGGAGGAGCAAGTATGTCCAACATGGCAACTTGGGGAAGAGAAGCGAGATACCCAGCAGACACATCCACGGAAGAAAAGGGGCTGGCAAAAACATCAGCAGCCAGAACGCCAGCAGAAGCATCAATCACCAGTACAAGCACCACCAGCAAAGAAAGTAGGAGGAAAAGATACAAGTCTTTTACTATTGTGTTGTCCGGCATCATCGTCTATTCTGTGTCTCTTGACACCCATACAGACCACACAAGAGGCAGAAAAGACAATTCCAGCACGAGCAACAGCCTGCAAGACTAAACCTCCACAAACATTACAAACCATAGCGGCAGCAAATCTTGTCTTAGCCCGCTTGCAAGCAGCACCTCCAAAATCACAGTTATTACCCTCACCTCCAGATCTCTCGAAACCAACAGCAGAGCTATCAGCAGCAAAAGAACCCAAAGTACCACGAGATGCAACAACAACGAATGAGGAGCATTCATCAGCACCAGAGTCGGCAATACAACCTACGACGGCACTGGCAACGTCAGCATTATCACCAGTTCAGAGACATCATCACATTGACTTGACAAGACACGGACCTCATCACTCAACATCACGGATGCAGAAGCAGCACGAGATGGAGGAAAGGCAGCGACATCACTGTCAACGGAATAGCCATAAGAATAAGGAGCTCTGTACGCACAAAAGCAGCGCTCATCGATAGCGGCGTACGTAGCCTCATCAAAAGGAGACACACCCTGCAAACACAAGGCAATGACCCTAGTGACTCGAAAGAAGTACACAAGCAACACGACAGTAGCCACAAAAGCAGCTAAAGCTAATTGCCCAGGAAGTTCGTTGACTACAATGTAGAAAACTAGTTCCACAGCCATCATCCAGATAGGAAAAGTTAAGTGAAGACACTCAACAACAACTGGCGAGCGAAAGAGCATCAACACAAAGATAAGAGCGGTAAAAGCAGAGCTATTAAGGCGTAACATCTTGAGGAGCAGCGTTTTTTACGTGTAGAAAAAAGCGAAAAAGGTGGGGGATAACGGTATCATGAAAAAATTTTTCATATATTTGCGTAGCCATGGTGACTACTACGGGTCTTGCCGGATGATAGGCTACAGGTAAACCTGGCCGTAACGTTTCACAAAGCATGGAATTGCTAGGAAATCTGTTATTCACTAGTTGTAAGTAATCGGATGAGTAGTACCGCGACATGAGCACGATTTAGATGTACTGTAGTACGTCTTTGGATGCCAGTACTGTAAGTTAGAATCTGCTGGACTAGGTTTCAATCCAGATATTCTAAGATGAGATTACTCGTCAACAGTTTCAGTACCTCATAAAATGCTTGCTTTTGATCTTAATTCTGTTCAAAGACCTTCTTCTTGCGTAATATCAATCTGGTTGAGAGGTTGAGTGATGCCGCTGTAACTATGTATGAGTTGATGACAAAAATATTCAAAATTCCCAGAGCAGACTACCATTTAATTTAGTTGTTGGTAGCAGGTACCTTGATATTCAGCGTCCTGTCAGTGTTGTATTGTAATGGCAGAACTCCTTTCGTAATTACTCTATGACCAAGAGTTCTACACCGTGGTGGGTGCTATTGAGCTGGCATTTACTTGACACTTTTCAACCACAGGTTATGCTTTTAAGGGCTTTAAAGGCCATGCGTTGACTCTCTGAGGCCCTGCTGTAGAATAAGCACTTGTTGATAAGTTTTTTGACGAACCTACCGCTGATGCAGTCTCCGTAGATAGTGTCCATACATCTAGAAGAGTAGGCCTGACTACGAAACTTAGTGCCAAAAGGAGGCACCACTTGGATGATTCTGCTAGAGCTACTTGCCAGTACCTGGATGCTGCATCAGCGAATGAGAAATAACAAGCAACATCAAAATTGGACAAACAATAATCTTTTATATTAGGCAGTGGATAGACGTCGTCCGCTAAGTATTTGTTCAAGTGTCGATAATCACAGACTAATCGCAGCTTCTCCTAGCCCTTCTTGTCGATAAAAAACAAGGGCGCTCTAATTCACCCTCGCTCGGTGGCTCTATCAAATTCAACTCTACCAATTCTTTGAGGTCCTTTTCCAGTTGTTCTTCCTCCTCTTCCCATGTCAAAATGTATTAAGGCGTTCTCTGATACACGGTGACTTTGGGCTTCTAATGCAGCTCCACTTCAAAGTTTCTGGCACGACTCAAACCGGATATCTCCACAAAAACGGCCTTCAGTTCCTTAATGATGTCCATCAGTGCAAGGTTCTCCTCAACCGTGATAATGTCTTCAATATAGATTAATTTCTCCTCGTTACTTTCAAACTGTTCAACTTTGGTGGCTATCACTTCCATATTGCCCAAGTCGATGCCTTCTTTGTTCATTTGCACACCTTAATCTATAGTATTATCTTCTACGTAGTGCATGCAACTTTGTGTCAAAAATACCTCCTTCCAATTACGTTTAGTGCCTCCGCTGGATGTGCCAAAATAACCTTGAGCGAACTGAATTTCACCTGACGCTGATAATGATGGGATTCGAATCGTAGCGTTTTTTAATGAAAACTCGATACCGTACCGCTTGAAGAAGAGTACACTCAGGATGCATGTAGTAGTGTTGTTCCCATCATAACCGATACACACCATGTGCTATGGAAGAATTTGACCGCCAATAATGATCAGTACATCCATGACAACTTGTCCCATCATGCCTTGATTAGCACCTTTTTTGCTTCATATTGAGCCTTAAATGCCCTTGATGTTGATAATGTCTTCATTGGGTACTAATCACAAGGTTTGTACTAGGCCCACACTGATAATACATAATGACGCACCACTATCACAAAGACAAGATATAATTTTAGTGTTTGATCCAATATTAGCTCATAAAGGAGATTGCTGTTTCATGCGTTCCAAATCCTAAACAGAGTCATCATACACACTCTCGTTTTCCGCTAGTTCTAGGCGGTAGTTTGTGCTATTATCAGTGCTAAATGAGTCTGTTGAACTTGTTGATGCTTCCGTCCGTAATTTGTCTGGTGCTGTAATCGATGTTGTATTCATTGATGCTGTTGTGCTCTTTGTGCTCTTTGTCGTCAACACTTTCAAAATTGCTATCATTCTCATCACTATGGACTTCAGCTTAATTGAACATTGAGATATCTTGGCTGATGTTTTCCTACTGCGCCTGATGCCCGAAATCAAATCGTTGTCTGCCTGTTTGTCCGTAGTGGTCCTTTGTGATACTGATATCATCGATGCTGGATTATTTTACAGAATATCCCATATTTGCTTCTTCATGATACCACCGACCGAAGCTACTACTCTGGGTCTACTGTCGTATCCTTTGGGGCGTTACTTACTTCGCATGTGGTACTTGTGTTGGTTATGCTATGATTGCATCTGCTTTGCCATCATTCTTTATTTTCTTTTTTTGTCATTCGTTTCCTTCATTCTTCTGAGCCAAAATTTTGGACTAGTCTGTATTTGTGAGCCTAAAGTAGCATCGTATGTACATCTCCCTTGCAATTGGTGTATTTGCCAGAAACGTCGCAGGATTCTGTGATTCACCGGTTCGAACATTTTTTGCGTTGGCTTTCGGTGGATAATCCGCTTTTTGTATTGATCTTGCTGTCTCCCATGATGGATGAATGTCGTAGAGAGGGGTCTTTTTCTCGATTTGTTATTGCCATGTTTCAGTTGTTTCTTCTATTCCACTCTCCCTTTTCTTTCCGAAAATTTTCTTTCCATGGCCCGTTCGATGTGTTCTATTGGTAGTGCTTGACCTTGGTAACTTTCCCGATTGTTTCTAATAATGCTTCCAAGTTAAAAATTTTCAATGCTGTCGGTGCCTTGAGTGTAGTCTGGCAAAATTTCTCTATCTATCTTTTAGAATTAGAAGCCAGGACTACCTTGAGATTTCATGTCTGTACAAGAAGTACGGACTTTATACAGTATTATGAAGTGGAATATATTGTTGTGCTCATCGACTGTATAAGCAAAAAGACAATATTCAAGAGCTAATAAACGAAATCATCAGTGACTGTTCTCTATAGTATGGATATACTGTATGTACACTGCAAAGTGTATGTAAAAGTAGATGCAAGTTAAGTTTACAAGAAGAAGGGAGACGATTTCCTCAGACTGTCAAACGTATGTGCATATAAATAGATCTGTCGGCCAATCTTTTACTACTAATATATCTCTATGGACCTCCAGCGATAATGCAAAATCTTGTACTATTCGCACTTCCGTACATATCAACAAGTAAATACCAATTGTAGAGGGCCTCAAAGACGTCTGTAGCATTTGTTGTGGTAGATCTACGGGCCACAAAAGGTAGTTTCCCAGCCAATTTGTCCAAATTCAACCCTCAATAGCATGTCTTTTAAGCCTTTGTAGATGCTCGGAATAGTGCCAAATGATTGCTTTTGATCACTATTTACACCCTGCGACTTTACCTCAATTTTTTTTGGATCAATCCAAATCGTCGAAAATTCACGTTTTTTCATGAGGTACCCCTCATGGTTTTTGTTGAAATTTAAACGATCGCAATTTTGGAGGCGAAAACGACACTTTTTACTATGATATATATTAAATCAAAATGACCGCACAGATGTAGGGTAACCTGTGCAACTGCTATTTTGAACTTTGTATATGCTAAATCTCGACTTTTCCTGGAAAAACTGCTTTTTATATTTTCTCGAAATTCTTTATCTTTTCATTCTAAAAGTAGTTCAAAATTGGCACCAATGAATGCGCCTTCAAATTCTCTCCTTAAGTTCATTAGAAAGTAGTATACCTTGAGCACACTTTATATAGCTAATTTTGGCAAAACCGTTTACAAAATGTCAAATCATGTCGAAATTGAACAAAAAAATTCATTGCAAAAAAATCATTTAGATACAGTCACCACAGTGCAAATTGTTCATTGTACACGTCATTCAAATTCCGTGTGCTCTGTGCTGCGGCAGCCTATTGACTGCAGTCACCCTCAGCAACGCGTTTTTTTTATTTTTTTTTTCTCGCCCCCGTTTCCACTGTTTTTGCACTGCACTTTTTCTATTAAACCATACACTTTTTATTACTATTAATTGAATACAACACCACTTTCGCCAGAAGAAGCATGCCTTTGCAACCACCAGTACCCAAGACGACACCTTTCAAGTTTATTACAGTAGGTATCAGCCGATAAGAACCACTTTTCGCGTTACAATATACGGTAATACTAATTACACAGTTTATTTTAGGCCAGTTTGCTACAATATATTGTTGTTTGTGTTTGGTTTGTATTTGGTTTGTATATTCCCCTTCTTTGGTTGCCATGGATTACATCCATTCAACCCTTTTACTACTTTCTTTCTCGTAATACTGTGCATTCTTCTCTAGTTTGCTCTATTGCGATTTATTCTTTCACCCTTTTTTTCTGCTGCACGCAACTATTTTTCTGTTGCTGTATCATAGTGCTATGGTGTATCTTTTGATGCATTGTATCGCTGCCAGTGCTGCTCTATTCTGGAGTAGCCTTGCATTCTTTTTGTTCTTCAAGTATTACTTCTTCAGTAATACTAGTAGTGGTGTTGGTGTTCTTGCTTCGTATGAGGCAACCACGATGATGCTTTTTTCTACTACTTTTATTTTCTTGTACTCGTCAGTTTGATGATACACATTGCTTGTTGCTACTACCTTTTTGTATGTAACTGTATTGCGATGTTTATGTTCTTCGTCACATTCTAGTGATGCCCTTTTGTTACTTTTCCCACTTTTTCATGGTTCTTTGAGCCATGATCCTCCTTTTTCGTTGTGTGGATAAGCCTATCGTTGAAGCACAGCTAGATTTGATTCAGAGGCTGGGGGTAGATAGGCTGCCCTCACTTGATTGGTATCACTTACTTGGTGCTAATTGAGAGTCTCAAGCGTTTGTATCATAAGCTGGGGTGTGTAGTAAGGCATATTCTGGCATTTTAGGGGATTTTGATGATAAAATTGCTAAATTACTGTATTTGGCAGTATTTAAAAGTCCGCCTAACAAAAAAACAAGGGAGAACTATGGCAAAAATTTTCAAAGTCCGCGGCGTTTAAAATAGCTTTTTAAGCGATTTTATTGGCTCAAATTTCGAGTCAGCTCAGAGAAATAAAGCATTCGTATTGAAACTAAAAATGTAATTGAAATGGGAAAAGTAAGACTAAACATTCAAAATGCACGGTACAAATGGCTTAAGGTAACTACACACGATACCACCATAAGTATTAGACATGATCAAATCCATTCACTTTGCTAGAAAAAAGAGTAAAAGGAGTTTTGAATAAATGTAAGCTTGTTCATACTGTAACATCCAAGAGTACAATTTTGCATTATATTGGTATCAAATCAATCAAATTCTTCAAATGTCAATCATCTGGCCTATGAGATAAGCATGCACCTATGCCAAATTTTGTGAGAAACACGATGGTGTTGTTGAATATTAAATTGAATGAATTGCTGTTGATGGATGAACGATTTTCGAAACAATAAGCCAGTTTTTAACACTGATCTCTACTAAAACTATAAAGAACAAGCTGTAAATTACAAGTTTCGAGTATTAACCGATGAATAGATGTAGTGAGAGGCAGCACTTTGTTCAAAACCGCTTGGCTCTAGCTTGCTTTGTCATATAATGTACAAGTTGTAGCGATGTTTTGGACACTTGACGGAGGAGGACAAAGCGTGCTTTCACGCCCTGTGTAGTGTTGAGAACTAATTGCTCTAATGGCGCTTTAGGGCAAGTCAGATGATATAATAAAGTTTTATGCTTTGCAATGATCTGTATAAATTATCAATTACTTTGCTGCTAGACATGTCTCAGTTGCCTCTCCAATAGCATGTTCGCTAATGGTTATTCATTTTTGGGAAGTTGCTTTGAATGACCTATTTAATCGTTCTCCACTGATCTATTCTTGGTGAGTGTCAGCCTTGATGGCACACATACACACACATATATATACATATCCGATCTGGCGGAAAGTTGCTAACTGCCATGTGCAACCCACATCAAATATGTCATGCTTTTGTCCCAATGGAAATCAGGCATCAGATATATAGTTACACGGAAAGCTTATTAATGCAACAATGACAATAAAAAAAAGGCTAGACTTTTTAAGCGTTCCACTCATGAAGTCTATAGTGCTTTGACATGAGCGACTACCGCAGATTCTTTCATTTACTCCTGTCATGTACCTGTCAAAGATACCGAGTACCGGAGGATTGCACTCTATGTATTCCTGTATCTAATCAACCTTTTATGTACCCGCTAAGAATTTTGGGAACTACATTCTTCTTATCATGAGTCTTTAGGTAGTCGATGTGTCACAGTTACACGGTGACACTCCCATAGTTGTAGAATACTCACTGTTTTTAAGAACTGTTTTCCAATTGCAGTATATATTTCAACTTTTCTTTCTTTCTCTCGATTCAAAACGGTAAAACATTTGCCATTATCCATTTCTTGACAAAGATGTTTCGGGAGCTAGCATACATCACTTTGATCCTGTCAACAGCTACCTTTGGTACAGAGATAAGTGAGTGAACAAAGAAGCGGTAGTATAACTGCACTAGTAGATACTAATCAATCTCTTTACAAACAAAAGTTTTCAGATTCAAGCCTGAAAATCAATCATTGGGATCAGATTACATTGTGCAGGTACAACAATCCATTTGATTGCCCAGGAAAGTTTTATTAATCCATTATAACAGAGCAATCTAGTAATTGCATCAACTATCACCGTAATAGCTGCGTCGATATTTATTGTTAGATACATAGAAAGGATCCCGAGACTTTTTATGAAGATACTCACGTTAGTCATCTTGGCACCACTGATCGCCACCATTGCGTTGAGATCGAAATACAACTTTTTCATGCCACTAGATGACAAGAGATTCAGTGAGTATATGTGCGCATCAGTAGCTGGATTCATCTAAAGCATATGGCAATAGACGTCTACAATGCAACATCGTTCTTTCTCTGTCTTTCAACAATCACATGGGCAACCCTTTGGTTTTTCAGGAGTGAAAGCCCGTTAACTGATCCAGAAATTGCATTATCAGAGACTGAAAGGGCAAACAGAGAAAGAGGACAGCGCCAAAGTAGAAGTGATAGGACACGCACAGGATATAATGGTAATCGTACGCCCTCGCTGCATAGATACGACGACGAAATTGATTACACACTACCCTCGTACTCGGAAGTGCCTCCTCCACCTACATACAACAAAGTCATTTCATCCGATGGAGACATCCAGATTGACCATAATGACCATACACTCACTTCTACTACGGAATCATCTTCACAGAACCGCAATTCTGTTACTACAGTTGTTCAGGATACTCCTCATACCAACGCGGAAACAATCAGCGAGGAAGCTATGGATAGAGTCGAAAGCAGTGTTGGGGTTAACAACAATGAATCATTGGATCCATCACATCGATCTGACAGGCAGTAATATTTCGAATCCATCAGGTTTTCAAAGTGTTGAATTGCACATTGTTATCTATTCGGGGTGTTCGTGCTATAACCACATCTACTTGCGCACCAAACCATTCAGCTGTTGTCTGTAGCTAGCATATTCGCTTGCTTTGACAATCTTGTCTCTGTACTATTTCTTCTTGGCCAATGTGGCTTCCAAATTTAATTCATACTATTACTGAACTCTACATTAATCGCTAATAAAGCTAATCAAATTCTGCAATCTATAAAACCAGCTGTGTAGCACAGCTTATTTCATCTTGTTTAGACAAGATTTTACAAATAAAGTAAGACGCAAATGGTGCTAGAGTTACATTTTGGCTAATTCATCCTTTTTGCTCTTTTCAACCAAATCTCCATCATGCCTAAAGCAAATGAAAAGCTGCCTTGTGGCTTCATTCAAGCATTTGCGATGCTCTATATAGCAATGATGTCTGAAGGTATTCTGCTTCTTGAAGCGAGTAAGTAATATTTGTGCATATAGGGGTTCGTAGTAGTGTGGCATCAACTAATGCTTTTCTTGCAGTTAATCTCCATGAGTTTTTTCCATTAAAAGACCATGTACCTACTTCCGTATACATCCAGGTGAGCATGGATTGAAATACGACTTTAAAATCAAAACTGAAGGGTCATCAATGATAGTCTTATGTAGTCCTCACTTGCAACACCATCACCTTTTGCATCTCAATAACATTGTTCTTTTATGCCTACACCATCAAACCGCCAGATGCAAGAAAGAAGATGAAGATCAAAAGAGGAATGAATGCCAATTTCATGCTAACTATTCTATCCTGTTTGACCAGGGCCTCAATAATAGGTGTTTATTCCAGTGAGGAAGACCGAGGTATTGCTTGACATTGGATATGTATACCAAGCAGACGCTCAATCCAATTTGCAATTTAGTATTGTCGAACATGGTGTCTTTTTGGGGTGCTTTGAACGTTGCTTTTTCTTCCCTCCATATGTACTTGAACAGAAACATATGCAATGCGAATACTGAATATGATGCTCTGAAAAAGAATGACAATTATGATGAGGAAGATCCGCATATTAAGAGTTCGCCAGTGTTCACGGATAGCTTTGCAATGTCCCCCTCATCCTATGGAAACACAGCAAAAGATACTTAAATACACTCTATATGTCTAACTGTTTATTCCAAACTGTTACAATTTGTTAAACACACCATTCAATGTTGCATTGTTGGGCGCAGCATTGAGATTGAGCAAATTTGTCAAGAATTTGTACATTTCGACGTTATAAAACGGGCTTACAACTGTACCAGGCAAGTAGGCTTCGTCTATCTTTGGTCCTCTGGCAGCAAAAATAGCTCGCATCTCAAGCGCCATGTTGTCATAACCATGAATACCCTTGGGACCTTGGCGATCTGTGCTTTTGATAATAGTATACCCCACATCAGGTATCAGAACAATAGGGGCAATGCGTTCTGTTGCGTTGTAGTGGAATCTGGCAGGCATATTTTCTCTCTTGTACACTTGAAAATGAGGGTTTTCTGTTTCCTTGGTGTACTGGTAGATTTCGCTGTAAATTTGATCCACAGCAAATTCAGGGGCATCGTCTTTGGGGCGAAGACCTAGCAATGGCCATGCTTCCCTCTTGCGAAGATAGGATTCTGATTCAGCAGATATAATCTTGTCGTAAAAAATCAGTCTAGAGGCGTCTGATGCGGCCATGCCATGATCGCTGACCTGTTTGACGCTAATCGAGTCAGCACGAGAAGAGTCAGAAACAACACGACACACTTACCACTACAAGATGAACATGCTTATCCAGGTTTCTCTCTGTCAAGCCAGACATGAGATGTCCCACCGCATCATCCATGTTTCTCAAAACGCCATTCAGCTAGGTCTGCGTTAGTGATCTCATATGCGTCTCACACACATGGAAACCCATATTTACCTGTTTTCCGTCAGGGCCTCCTCCGTGGCCCTTTTGATCTATCTGAGGTATATAAATGGAGATGGATTGCGGCCGTTGGTCGATGGGCAAGTCGAGCCAGTTCAATGCAATGTCCATCTTGTCGATAGCAGTTGTTTCTCGTGAGTAGGCGACATAGTAGTCGGGCGATACAGAGTTGATGGGCACATTGGATCCTGGCCACATTATCACGGCCGATTTCTTGCCTTGGTTTTTGCTAGTAATCCAAATGGGCTCGCCGCCCCACCACTTGGGGTCGCCACTAATAGATGCGTTTTTATGTATGAAATCCTCTCTCAATTCTGGGTCATAAAACTCGTTTGCTACAATACCATGCGCTTCAGGATAGAGGCCCGTCGCCAAAGTCCAATGATTGGGAAATGTAATGGACTATGATGGTGTGCCATCAGAACATGCTGTGGTGAGCAACCGTTGCTGCACTTACTGGGAACGACGGAATCATGTACTCAGCTCGAATGCCTTCTTCAGCTGTCGTTTGGCTACAAGTCAATCATGGATGTCTGCATCTTTGCAGTATGGCTTGCAACTTACCTATTAAATCAATGTTTGGTGTAACTTTTCTATCCAAGTAATCGTTTCTGAATCCATCCAATGAGATATAAATGACAGTTGAATCAAAGTAGGTTGTGCCGTTGTAGTAGAGATGTGATTTCGCCTCTGCCTCCCTGTCGAGTTCGCTGACAACGAGCACAGCGACAAATCCAAAAAAGCCCACGCCAAGGAGCACCAGGCACAAACGACACCAAAATGTCTAGGCAGATAAGGCTGAGTCAAAGACAAATCAAGTAGATCTATTCTATCCCATACTCTGGAGCAATGAAGCCATTTACACCATCTTTTGCGAGCGTCCTTCTTGCTTGTGTATTGCCATCCATCATCATAGTTGCCGATTTCAATCACTTCGCTGTTTCCGTTCCCTAGTAATTCATCACGCTCTTCGTAATCATCGGCCACTGGTGCCCCAAACACTCGTTCGTCTACGGCTAATGGCGAGCCTTTTCTTGCTAGGTTTTCAGCGGCCAGCACTCTGAAATCTTGGTTGCTTTTCCGAGTTCTCAATGACAGTGAAGATTCCGAGTGTTGTAAATTGGGTGTCGAGCCTGACCCTGAGCCAGACATAATATGATAAGAGTATATATATGAAAATAAAAAGGAAGAAAAAAGGTGTCGACCAGCGATTGAAGCGGCATATGGATTTTAAAGGAGATCTTGTCTACCTTCTGCGCAGAACCTTGTTTCACGCATTTTCCTTCTATTTCTTGATATCGTCCATGGTCATCAAACACACCCGCAACGTCCTTCACCTTGCCATTACTGAAAACACAGTGAGTCAGTCTACACAAGAAAGCAGCCTCCATGTATGTATAACGCAACCTATAGGCCTTGCGTGTAGTATTGTACGTTGCCAAAAACAAGATTGACTGGTACAATGAAAATGGACTGCATGATCAAGTCCTCAAAGAGCTGTATCCTGTCATTTTGAATTATATCGTAACAGAGCAGGGTTTGTCTGCAAACAAGAGGCAAAAAGATGCAGATTCAAACAGTGTCATCTACAGTAAGCGATGCTCCTCATGTGCGAGGCATTAGTCACTGGCTAATGGGTGTATTTGACAGTGGATGGCTATCGTATTTTATACAGATTTACGGCACGGAATACGCAGCAAACATTAATCAAATCGGTATGTAAGATTCTGCCAGCTGATTGATGAGGTAGTATACTAAGTCCATTGAATAGGAAAAATCATTTACATTTGCAGAGCAAGAAGCCATAGATGACCAGACGACAGAGGTTGAGCAGCAAGACCAAAAGCCCACAGTGCACACTTCATACAGAGGATTGTCCATCTACCCTTCTCAACTGCTTATCTCGGTGGATGATGAGCTCTTGATAGGCCACAACACATTGGATTCCTATTTCACCACGCTTTAAACTGTAACATAATAAACTCCTTGGCATTTTTATTGAACTTTTTACATTTTGTATACACATATGGGAGGGTACTGACATTAGGGGGGGGGGGGGAATCAGAGGGTATCAATAATTTATACTATAAGCTTATCCTGAGCGATGAATCGTTTTAAGCCTCCCAGCTTCTTTTTGAAGGAATGTTGCTGCTGTTTGTGGTTGTTGTTGTTGTGCCTTGATCACCCTCGTCTTCATCGTCACTGATCAGGTCTATCACATTGTCGTTGCTGACGAGTTGCTCATGCTTGGCCTTGGTTTGACCAGCATCGCCAGCATCTACACCGTCCTTGCCTTCATCCTCGTCGTCGTCCTCGTCGTCTGTATCGGGGTCTTCCATCTTGGTGATTGTGTATTTGGTGTGATCGTTCGTGTACTCTATTTCAGAAGCTCGCTTGGGCAGTGTATCCAAGAGCTTCTCAACCAGCAAGTCTCGGGCTAATGCAGTGGGGCCGACTTGTTTGTTGCAATGGGGACACACCCAGGTAGGATTCTCAATCTTGTTGACCATGAGATAAGTATCCAAATCAAAACACTGCATACACAGGGTGAGAACTCATATTCGCGATGGCAGCATTAGCTGGTACTTACATCCACATGTTTGCAGTCGACACCTCTGACAGGCTGCTTGATTTTCTTGAAACCGAGAGGGCATTTCAGCGTCAGTTTGATAGACTTTTGCAGCACAATAAGGTCGTCGTCGCCATTGTCTGCTTGATTTTTGCCCAGGAGATTGTCAATCAACCGCTCACTGGCCTCAATGTCAATCACCTTGTTCTTGACCGAATTGAGAATGTAGTTCTCGCTGTATCGCTTGTATACTTGGACAGCAAATAAGTATGACTTCTTGGTGTTCTGTGCGCATTAATACTGGATCAATTCAGAGTGATTTAAAAAAAAAGATAAATTACTTACACAAGCACACTTTGGCTGATGAATGATAATCATATTCTTGTCTAGCACCAGTAAACGAGTCAAATCAAAAGGCTTGTCCTTGCCGGTGATCGTGGAAGGGCCACCGTTGGGATTGATCACTTTTTCTCTCTAATACAGAATAACATGAGCACATGAATTAAGGCGGATAGAATGATCCTACCTTTTGCAATGCCAAATGTTGGGCGTTCATATCAATGCGTACTCCAGTAGGCCAATCGCATTTGCGTTCAAGTGTACCTTCATACCAAGCAGTGATAAAATAGGACAATGGTGGTTCTCCTTGGTAGTCTTTGAGTGTGGTCTTTGAGCTTTTGAACAGCTTGCTATACTCTTCTTTTCCAATGTAGAACGGCACGCGAGTGATCATCTCACCGTGCGCTAGTCGGAAGGCTGGGAAGGCGTGCCTATCCTTGAACAGATACTCAATCTTGTCACCTTGTCCTTCGGGCCTTGTCCATTCATACGTGGATGTGGTCGCTGGGACGACCGTTGGCATGGCAGGATTATGCACATTACCACCACCTGGCAAGTGTATTTTACTGATGTCTACTGTAGCAGTAAGAGAGGGCGATGTATACATGGGGGTACTTGTATTGATGGCGGCAGCTCTGACGGACATATTGGGTGTGGTAGGCGTGGGAGGCGTTGTTGCCACTGTGGATGGTTTACTAGTAACTACGCCTGAGTTTCTTGGCAAAGCGTGTGTTCGCACAGGAGGTTGCTGCAAGTTGGATGGAATGGTGGAAGAGGCGTTGGATACAGCAGGAGCCACTGCTGGGACAATGGCATTGGTGGTTGGAGCTGCCGAGCCAACCAAAGCAGCGGGTGTGATTGCTGATGTGGTCACTACAGGAGCTACTGCGCTAGCAGGTGTATTTACTGTCGATGTTGGGTAGTTATTAACGGGTAGAGCCTGTTGCTGTGGTGGCTGCAGCTGTACAGCGGATACAGGGTTGTTTAATGTTGCCATGGATGCCGAGTTTTGAAGATGCGTAGCAACGGACGAGAATGAGACAGATTGTGGCATAGTGCTATTCGAGCCTTGGGCAAGAACTTGCAAATACTGTCTTGCTAAAGCTTGTCGCTCATCCTCTTTTAGTTTCTGTTGTTGGAGCTGCTGTTGCAGAAGTTGTTGTTGTTGTTGCTGTTGCTGTTGCTGCTGCTGCTGTTTCGCTGCTCTTTGTTGCTGCTCAAATTGTGCCATCACTCGTTGTACCTGTTGAGCTCTCGCTATTCTATTCTTCTCTGCTTCCATCGCTTTACGCTGCTCCTCTTCTAGGGCTCTGCGTTGCTGCTCCTCTTGAGCTCTGCGTTGCTGCTCTTCAAATTGGCCTCTGCGCAACTGCTCATGATACGTTTGCTGCATTTGTTGAAATTGAGCTGGGCTCAAGTGTTGTTGGTTGATTTGTGGCATGTGCTGTGCTTGTTGCGGTTGATACTGATATGTGTATTGGTATGGCTGCTGATATTGTTGCTGTTGCTGCTGTTGCTGTTGCTGCTGTTGTTGTTGCTCCTGTTGTTTTGCTTGAGCCAGTCGCTGTTGTATGTATGCGTTTAAATGGCTATTATTAACAGGCGGATTGTTGGCTGCATATTGATTAGGAGCGACTTGTGAGGCATTGATATCAATTCCTCTGAATTGCGGCGATGACATGGGTGATCCCATATTCGAGTTTGGTGATTGTGGAAATACAGATGCATCGAATAGCTTAACAAGTTGGTTGAAGCTACTGTTGGTGGTTGGTGATCCAGGGACATTGATGTGCGACGCAGATCGAGTGCTAGCGAGTGAGGCGGGCGAGGGATGCGATGCTGAAGCGTTGGACGTAATGGACGCATTGCTAGGTCTTCTTCCCGTCACTGCATTGTGCAAATCCTCGTAGCATTTCCTAACGCAGGCTGATAAAGTAGCACACATCAGTATCTGCATGACCCCATTCACCTTGATGACATTACCTTTTCCCTTCTCAGATAGACCATTGCCGCACTTTTGATTTGCCTCTTTCAGGATTTCCAAGCCTGACCAAGGCCCATATTCCTGTGCTTTTTCCGAGATGGCATTGATACACCCTAAAAGAGCCTTCTCGTTGTAGGGATTGTAGGCTCGGGCATCGCTCAACCATTCCAGTAACTCGTCACAGGCTCCACCGTAAGTTGCCAACTGACGAACCTCAGCTTCCATTTGTCGAAGACGGATATTGTTTCTCTCATAAATGAGTCGATCCCTCTCGTTCAATGTGCCTAAAAGCGATTCCGTAGTTGGTGTGGTCGGTGGAGCATCGCTGCTGCTGTTGCTGACAGTCGAGGCCGTGTGGACACCAGTATTGATGTTGGTTATCATAATTTGCTTTGTCTATTGAATGGCTTGAGTTACTGATTCCCTCCCACTTCAGATGGTTCCGTTTTTGAAACTGTCTAGTATGGCAATAGCAATCAAACTTGCTTTGTAAATGAAAAGACGGGAGCTATTTTCACCAATAGGCCGTATTGGCAATTACAAAACAGGTTTCATACCTGCTGTCTTAAAGTACTCAACCTACCTTTTTCTTCTAGAATGGAGGAAAGAAAGAAACGAATGATCCAACTCAACAAAACTCAAGAGAAAACGATGAAAAAGAGAACAAACACAAGGAAAAGCGAAAAAGGGCAATTTAAATCAAAAATGAAATCCTGAAAAACCTGAAAAGAACGTCACCGGCAATGTCAACGAGAGGCCAATCAAGGTGACAAACTGCTTGCTTGTACCTCCATCTGAAGGACAGCATCAGGGAGGTTGCATTCTGAAACGCAAAGGCTCTTTGAATACATGTCGTACCAATCGCTATTTGAAGAGTCGCATGCTCATGCGATTGAATTCGCCTTTATATCTCTGGGAATGATGGAAACTTTCGTCGGGTGATATACACAGACATTCTCCTCCTCAGCAAAGCATTTGAGGACCTGCATATCCTGAAGATGACTGAGGCTATTTCATTGTGTACATGCACTATTATCGGGGTGATTTGATAGCGACTCTACAGGAGATGAGAGCAATACAATCAAGCGTGGTTCATTGTCATCGTTCATGGACATTTGCCAGCTTCTACGATGCTGTCTGATTTGGTCTCGAACCAAAACATCCTTCCATAAACAAAGATGTATTGCAGTGTGTCTTTTTATCACGCAAATGTCCTTTCAACTAGTACTCTGATAAGCGAAAACAGCTTTCAATGTGGGTTTTTCAAAAGCTCCAGTCTATGATGAAATGCCTTTTTGGCCCCACCAACAACAGGATCTTTCGCTGCTCCATCGACCTTGAGCATTCATGTTGAGTCTTGCCGCATACCATACAGAAAAGCATAATTTCCTGGTTTACATCTCACTAAAATCTATGGCATTTCGTATAAATCGTGGCATGATAAAAAGATGGTTTATATCTCAAATGTTGTTTACTACAGCAGGAATTCCAATCTCCTTAAACTTTAATTTTTTGTTTGTGTATCTTGTATGCGTGATGGCTTTTCCTCTCATATAGCGCCTTCAATCAAATGTTTTTCACATCTTACACTTGCCATGTTTGGAATGCAAGCGCCAACGGTGTGTGGGTATGCCTCCTTTACATTGATTCTGTTGCAATGTCAAGAATGAAGAATGCTGCATTTTGGTACAATGTTGGTATTATGAAACCTTCATCGCTGGTTCCTGTTACACTCTATCAATCATCCTCATCGTGATGTAAGGTGATTTAAGAAAAAACCTCTGCAGGAGATGGACGCAGCAAGGTACCAGCATCCAAGTACCCAGACCATTGTACCACATGATAGATCATACGCATTTGGAAGGGGACTGCTTCGTTCTTGAACAGCAGCAAGATCTACTACTATGTTTCTCGGCTGCGCGCGCTCCCAGTACTGAGATACATCATGTAGTGACATCTTGATCCTATCGTTGTATCAAATTGTGTTTCACAGGAAAGTTTCACAGTACAAATGAAGTTTTCTCATGGCAAAGGCTTTTTTTCTGCAGGTACTGCTACATACCGGCGACAATATCGCCTGAATGTGAGTAGATTCGTTGGATTAGTAGAATATTTCAAAAGCTTCTGCAGTTTACATCAGCTATTGTCAATGAATTCAGCTCCGATGTCCGGCAAATCGGCCCGGACCACAATCAGAATGTAGTTATCGGCCCGATAAGTAAATTGACGTCGGACATGTACCGGACCACAATAATTGGATCATCCATATAGTGAAAAAATCGTATACAGAGGTGAGGATTAATCCTGCTGTTGCCATTATACCTGCAGGGCTATAACATAAACTCTAGGCATTCAGTTATATCTAGCTTGTACTGGTTTGATCGACATTTCTGCCTCATACAATTGCTTAGAGCTGATTCACTCACCATGGCACAGGGGACCCATTCAGAGCTAGGTGGTATGAGTGATAGGCAAACAGCATTGGCTACGGACTACTAGTATAGTATGGCACCTCTTTTGGTGATGAAAAAAGCTCTTGCGAGGAACTGACAGCAACCATAGTCTGATTCAGGAACCAAACTTCCGGCCCGGAAAGGTCTGTTCGCATTTTGACAGCTGATCTGCTATATTTATGCAATGCAAGCATCCAAATGTGTAGATCCTTCTCTTTAAATTAGATTTATGTATGTACCACAACATATCCATCCATGCCTGTCTATCATACCATGATGGTAGATGGATACATGAATGGATGCATGATATTTTCGTCGCTTTCAACCACTAAATGCTCTGTTTTTCATTAGCAAATGGCTGATTCTGCTTCGGCCGATAGTAAGAACCGAAATCCCCGACAAGTTTTGGATATAAAATGCTAAATGCTTTGATTTAATAGAACGTGGAAGTTTTGGACGTGGACGTGGTCAACGTAAGTATACAGCACATAGTCATAGCAGAGCAACTGGACATTTGGAATCGCATGGATGTGGATACTGACATGTGGCATTAGGTGGTGCCCGCCGTGCTAGAAGAGGTGAAGAAAAGAACGAATGGGTTCCTGTAACCAAGCTTGGTCGTCTTGTCAAGGCAAACAAGATCAAGTCCATTGAGGAAATCTACTTGTTCTCCTTGCCTATCAAGGAATACCAGATTGTCGACTATTTCCTCCCCAAGCTTACCGATCAAGTAATGAAGATTATGCCTGTTCAAAAGCAAACCACTGCTGGTCAACGTACTCGTTTCAAGGCCTTTGTTGTCATTGGTGATGAGAACGGACATGTTGGCTTGGGTGTCAAATGTGCCAAGGAAGTTGCTACTGCCATCCGTGGTGGTATCATCTTGGCCAAGTTGGCAATCATCCCTGTTCGTCGTGGCTACTGGGGCTCCAACCTTGGTGAGCCTCATACTGTTCCCTGTAAGGTCACTGGTCGTTGTGGCTCTGTCATGGCTCGTTTGGTACCTGCTCCCCGTGGTACTGGCATTGTCGCCTCACCTACTGCTAAGCGCGTTCTTCAATTGGCTGGTGTTACTGATTGTTATACCACCTCTCGCGGTTCTACTCGTACTCTTGGTAACTTTGTCAAGGCCACCTTTGCCGCTATCGGTAACACCTACGGTTTCTTGACTCCTGATCTCTGGGAAGAGTCTGAATTCGTCAAGGGCCCTTATCAAGAATTTTCTGATTTCCTTGCCCAAAAGCAGAGAAAGTAATGTGATAAATATCAATAAACTTTATTGCCTTTATCAAATGAACCGCCTTTTTTAATTTAATCAATTTATTGTATTAACCATATTGACATTGTGGTATCAAGGTAGCAAAATACAGCTTCAACCGTGCAACAAGGTGTCTAGGGAGGTGGATTCGAGGGGGGGGGGGGGGAGTTTACTAGAAATCGAGAAACTGGAATAAATTTAAATAGTAGAAAGAAAAAGCAGGAAGAGAGTTACATAGGAGGAATGTGTGGATTAGGTGAGAAGAAAGGGATGCTCGTAAAAGGAGAAACCTGGAGAGAGAGCGCGATATTATAATACATTTTTTTTTATCATGTTGAATTTGATGATGTGGAGTGTTGTTGTTGCTGAAGATAGCTTTGAATGCGTTTATCTGTGATCACCTTCTTGTTCAATGGATGCTCGACTGCCGCAGGTGGCATGCCCAGTATGGGCACCTGGTATTGATTGGATACCCTTCTATCTTGCACAAAGTAGCCGCCATTTGAGCTTCCTGATCCAGAAGATCCATTGTCCTCATTATAGAACGGTGTCATGCAAAACGAGTTCCCCATCATCATGTCGCTACTGTTTGGGAACTGGAATGGATGTGGAGACATACTCGTAGGCGTCTTGTTTCTTGATTTGCTATTGCTGTAAAACTGCTGTTGTGGGTCCATTTCAGACAAGGGTCTCCCGCTTGATCTCCTGCGCTGTTGACGTTTGCCATTTCCAAATGTCAGGGCAGAGTCATTGCTTTCTTTTCTGGTTGTAGATTGTCTATGTTTTTGCGGCGACAATCCATTGTGGTTGTCATGGTAATCATAACCAGAGGATTTGCGCTGCTTGCGATGATGGCGCGGTGATTGCTGATAGCCATACTCGTTGGATGTTACACGCGGTTTATGACCTCGTGGCGAGCTATTCAGATGGTTTGAGCTAACAGGTGGAGGAGGCGTCAAGGACACTTTTTCAATTGGACCCACTGGCGATAGGTTGTGCTGCTGCTGTTGCTGCTGATCTACAGGCGAGTCATAGTAGTAGCCTTTGCTGTTGTGTTTACTGTCATAGTACTTCTTTTCGTCCTGATGCTCCCAGTAGCCATCGTCTTGGAGTCCATTGTCTCCATACATGTTCACATCACGCCATACGGCCAGTTCATCTTGGGATTGATATTGAGGTGAGTTCTGTAAGGGCTTTTCACTTGGAATGGGTCGTCTCCTTTTTGGTGGTGTGTAATCGGGTATCTCGGACGATCTCTTCTTCCAAAATGCAAACTCGAATGGCTCCTCTTGCTCGTACAAATCATCTTTCTTTGTGAAGAATGCTGCGGCAAAGAACCAGAACCCAAATGCGATAAAGAGGAGTGCAAGGGCAATAGCAAAGATAACCACCTCAGTTCCAACTGCATGTCTAGCGCAGTAGATGGTATTGTTGCGGTCTTTGCATGTCTTTAAAATCGATTTGAAATACTGATCGTAGGTCCATCCAAAGACGTAGGCGATGAGAATGGCGCACAACGATAGCAGTGCTACTACAATTTTTCTGTACATGTATTTTCCTCGTCGATTTGCCCAGAGTCCAATGAAAAATGCAGTACCTCCAATAATAGTGGCTAGCATAAGTGGGATTATTCTGCTTAAAGAAGTTGATCCTGTCAGGGGTGGTGTCGCATTATGTTCAGTTGCGACCTGAAGTATCGTTGAAACATCTAATTATAAACGAATATGAGTAATCGTATTTTTTTTCTCCAAACAATGATATCATGATTACATGGTATGAACTTTACCAGGTTGATATTTCAAGTTTGTAGGTGTGCAAGAGCAATTCAAGGCATAGAAATAGCATGTTTTCCACAATCCAAACGATACTGAATCAGGCGTCGTCAAGTTGCTTGTGATGTTTCGGTACAGGTAGACCTGATGAAAGGACATGCTACTCTTGAACGAGCAATCAGTGATGGATTCATTGGTCTCTAACCAACTGCCAAATCCAATGGCCAATAGAATGAGCAACAACAAGCCAATTCGCAGTGCTGGCAAGAGGACTCTTTCAACAAACGGGCCATAAGGAGATTGCTTCCTTACGGACATGGTTCAATGGTGTGATAAAATGCGAAAAAAAAGAGAGGGAAAGAAGTAGAAAGAAGGATGATATGGTGATTACACAATGAGGTATTATATTGTATTTTTAAATTCAAGTGGTACAAAGAGAAGAAAGTGTAGCAAGAACAAAAAGAACCATCATTGAAATATATATAAAAAAAGAGAGCAAGGAAATCAACCTTAATATCTAACCCTTTTTCAGAACAGTAAAAATAATGATGTTTTGCTCCTTTTTTCCACTGTAAAAATGTTGAATTGAAAAAAAGGGGATGTGAGGAGAGGGGTCCACTGCTGCATTCATGATAAATGTCTCTGGATTGGTTCGTAATACTCAAGTGTAACCATTTTATTGTTTGAGCACTGGATGAAGATCACTCGTATACCGTTGTGGAGATACAATTGGGGAGCTATGGCCATCCTATGTGGATTGTTTGCTGAAATCTGAATTGTGCTCAATGTTTGCACCCACATGCATCCTGATCAGCGTTGCCATGGAAACAAGGGGCGAAGCAGTAACAAGATCGACTCACGCCGCTGAGTGGTCCACCTTGATTCTGTCAGATCGGCGGTTTCGAGCGCAACCAGAATAAGCAATCATAGGTTGATGGGTTATATGGGCAATTTGGCAGGTTTCATGAAATTTGGAAAGTGGATGATTTCATTCAGAAACTGAGACCTATACCAATCAATCAGCGATTTCATTTCTTCATCTCAATACTAGCAATAGATGTTCGATTGTCTTGAAAGAGAATACACTCCAAAGTATGAATCAAATGTTTCTCAAGCCAAATTTGTTTCGAGCGCTGAATTTACCAAGATTTTACCAAGGGTTCTGATAAGGAAATATAATAAACAAAGACCCGTAAACTTCCCTCTTGGATGCTGCTCAGTTTGCCATTAAAAGAAATTTTTGACGTGTATATCGTTGGGCTTCATTGCAGGTATCACAATGTGTTACAAGCCAAGAGGTCTAAAAGGTTAATTTCTCTCCTTGAATATGATATATAATGTTTTATTAAGCGAGTGGGGGTATATGTACAGAATATGAACAAGTATAGAGTATCTATAATGGTGGCAAAAGTTGCTTAAATTCTTCAAAGTCAATGAAACCGTCTCTGTTGATATCCGCAGTGGACATCATTTCCTTCAATTCTCTTGGTGTTAAATGAGTGTCAAAGCGAATCATGACTTGTTCAAGCTCCTTTTGGCTGATGCGACCATCATGGTCTTGATCAAAGAATTGGAAACAGGCCATCAGTTCTTCATCGGTTGTGTCCTTTTCAGAGAAAACTTGTTGTTGGCTGTTATTGCAGTTGATTTGTTGTTGTTGAGGGCAGGTATTGTGCGGCAGATAATGGAACATTGCCAAAACGAATTCGTTAAAGTCGATTTTGTTATCATGATTTATATCAGCAGACTGGATGATGTGAGCCAGCTGTTGGTCTTGAGCCTCGCTACCAGATTCCACAATACCAAGTTCAAGCAAGATGTGAGAGAACTGCTCAACGCTAATGTAGCCATTCTTCTTGATATCATAGAGCTGGAAGGCCTCTTGCAATGTGTCGAGTTCTTCATCAGAGAGACCAAGTTGACGATAGTAGTTGTTTTGATTCATTTTTTATATGTAATAGAGTAAAGTTATAACATGTATGTTTGTTGGAAGAAAGAGAGGAGCAAACAAAGCCTGAAATCAAGAGGCCTTTTTATATCGAATTTCTGAATCCACGTGGAATCCACCCCATTCTTATTTCTACGTGCAAACAGCAACAACCACTCAAGACGACGATCTATTGAACTGGGTAATCCTCGGCGGAGTCATCGCGATTTGATAGGCAGATTTCCATGGCAATATTCTACATAGAACACTTCCATCAAGTACCTGCGCGAGCGCACCTTTTTCCTCACTCTAAAAAGCATAAATCTGCCCAATAGCATGTTTGAGTTTTATTATTTGTGGCTGCAAAAGAACCTTCTCAATGAAGAGCTGTGCTGATGGTGCGGACATGCTGACCTCTTTTTCATTACCATGGGCTGCTGAACACCCATCATGATGGAGAACTCGCTGAAATTCACCACACCGTCCTTGTCCAAATCCACCTCGTCGATTAATTCCTGTGCTTCCTGTAGTGTCAGTTTGTCGCCCAATTTCTCCATCATGGCTTGTAATTCAGGCACATTGATGAACCCATCTCCATCTTTATCAAACGCATCAAACGCTTCTTTTAGTTCCAATTGTTTGCTTGTAAGCCGATGTGGGTCTGATAGCGTAGGTCTCATCAATTTAGCGAATTCTTCGAAATCCAACCCACCGCCTCCAACAGCCCCTTCTTTTTCATTTGGATGGTAATCCTTCAACTAAACGATGGAAGTAATAGAAGAGCGAAATTAAGAACGGCTAAGCATTTATACCGTTTAAAGAAATTAAGAAATCTTCTCTTACCATGGATGATTTTATTCCAGCTGATTGTAACATGTCTTCTAGTTCCGAGTGAGAGATTTTTCCATCGTTGTCCTTGTCGAAGCTTGTGAACAGATCTGATAAATCTGTCTTTTTCTTGCTGCTCAGAAAGTGGCTACCGAGACTGAGTCTTTTCGAGGTCATTTTTTGGCAAGTGTATAAAAGAGAGGGTGAGGGGAAAGAAAAGAGAGATTTCTCTCTCCCTAAACTGTATTGTTTATTTTTAAATCTCATCACAGCAGCTCTCATCTGTGAAACGGAATCACAGGATACATGCGCCTCTTCCTCACTATGCACTCAACGCCACAATACGATCATCACACTTTCACTAATCGAGCACACAATTGCGTAGCTGCAGGTATTTTTGGTTACATTTTTGCTTAGCCTGTTGCTGCTGCTGGTGCTCGTTTGTCATTCATTGAACAGGCTAAATTGGGAGTCGTGACATATGAATGTATGCATCATAGGATGCACAATGATGCTGTCTTGGCTCAACCAAAGAGGCAGGCACTTGGTGCCCAATTATGTGCAAATAGCATGCTCTTTACTTGGATGCATCTTATATATACTTGGTGAAATGCCTATCAATCTTTCCAATGATGTGATGAGGCGGGTTCCCATTAAAGGAGCAATTTTTGTCTGCTGTACCTTTGTATTGAACATAAGAAAATGTAACAACGCCAGCAGCAATACTTCAACTACACCATAGCACTCTTTTGATTCTCATTGCCCTTAAGATCAGCTTTACAGACATCCATTACCCTCATATTTAGTATGAATGGCATTGGCATTTACCTGCCTGCTGCTGCTGCAAACCGAATTAAAGCACCGATTTTATTGGTTCAAGATTGACCAGATTTGGCAAAAATTGACATCGATTTTCCCTTTTTGCTCGATTTCACTTATAAAATGTACAAGATAATCTCATATTTCCTAAGACTTCCTTGTAGGACTTTTTACGGCGAATACATTGGTACTTATTTTAACAGATGTTTTGATATAGCTTTTCGATTAATTTGCGAAAATGTGAAATAAGGTTTTCGGCTAAAATGTCAAATTTTTACATATAAAGGTCTCACAAAATCGATTTCTGCAGTTGCGTTGGATCGAGAGGAACAAATTGATTTAATATGTGCCTTAGTAAAAGTATTCGTTTTTGCCTTCAAAAACGCAATCGTTTGATTTTCGATGAAAAGCATGAGGGGTACCTCATGGTTTTGGGTCCAATTTTGATGATCCCAAAAAAGTTGCGCAAAGGTGTCAGCAAGTTACTACTAGATGGGAGAGATTGTCTGGTGTGATTTTGGCCGTCGAAAACGACGTACAACACGAGAAATTGCACCTCAAATGCACCCAGATTTGGCTGTATTTTGCATGCTTTTGAGCGGTAAGCCGTAATGTAGGGACGCTATCCGTCCGTAGGGGCAATAACCCCACTCAACTGGATGCGAAGCATGGTACAGGAGTCAGATCCAGTGTTACAGACGACTTACAGACGAGCTTCCGTGGATGATAAGCTACTGAAAGATGAAATTACATAGTAAATTACATGGAATGACTACTGCTCAGCACCTTATTAGCTCCTACTGATCTACATAGAAGCAATAAATAGATCATAAGGAACTTTCTACTACCGAGTAGTATATTGCACATCATCCGGATATAATTGGATCGATACCAAAGAAATTGCTTACTTCGATAAATTAAATCAGGAATTTCCATAGAGGCTATCCAGAAGAAAAAGGGTGGGGTAAAAAGGAGCGAGAGGAGTATGTTTTGTTTTCGTATAGCCGAGGTGCCCTTCTTCTTCTTTGTCTTACTTGCATGAATTATTTCGACATCCTCGTTCCGTACGGATCGAATAGAACATCAGATATATTCCCAAGAGTCTTTTGTTAATAAGGTTTCTATTAGCTTAAAGCTCTATATGAATGGGGTACATCATACAACTGCTTTAGTGTATCGAATAGTATTGGTAAGCTCGATTACGCTGTCCATGATGCATCCATCGAATATTCCAAATGTGACACTCTATACATGCTTCATCGGGGTGGTGGTGTACCTATCAAAGACAGTGGAGAGAGAGAGGCGTAATAAACTTCCGGGCAATCATTTTAACCCTGGCAAAGACTTTCTTCTTTTCTATACTTCACCAAGAGAAGAATCACAGAAAAAAAAATGCCACCTTCCATTATACCATATCGTCATTTGCTTCGACTCGGTTGTCTAAAGAGAAACTATATTCGTCACCTATCAACCACACCCATTTGCTTGGAAGATGCCAATGCTGTCAAACAAGAACTGCTATCAGATCAGCGCCTGCAAGCCATGGTAGCCGAATTAGAGAAATCAGCCAACCTGCAGCAAGGCAACGATATACTGCTAGAGTCCATCGAGACCTTGAAGCCAAGCCAAGAGGTGATCACAGCAAAGGAACTCGATAAACTGGTCAGCGTGTTTGAGAATTCGTTCAGCGTACGTCAATTAGCACAGTATTCAGCTGTGCACCATTTACCTAGAAACAAGCGCAAGAAGCGACAATTGATTGATGGCATTGTAAAGAAGCATTGGGGAATCCAAACAGTCGAGGAATATGACGCCGCCAGAGAACAGGAGGCCCTGGAAAGACGAAAAGACCTTGTCAAAGAGACCTTTCCTGCATCGTTCCAGGAAATGTTCTTCATCATTGGCAGTAACGGAGACACGATTCGCACCATTGAAGAGGATCACCAAGTGTTGATTACGATTGATGTCGAAAAAAAGGAATACACCGTCGAGGGTCCATCCAAGGCAGTGGTTCAGGCCAAGAAGGAAATTTTGACACATTTGAACATTATTCAAGAGGAGGTGGATGCGCCCAAGGGGATCAAAGAGAACACACAGCTCAAAAACGAAGTGAATGAATCATTGGTGGATGTGTCAAAGCTCGCTGGCAGTTTTATTACACTGGAAAAGGACAAGTTTTCGTTGGCTAGCACATCTACAGAGAACCTGATGAACGCAAAGCGATTATTGAACCTGATGCTGACAGAGGTAAAAAAACGGAGGCCATGTACAAGTTGCGTTTCTTACTCAATTTACACTAGATGGGAGCAACCAGCAAAAAAGCCTTGGATTCAGCAGATCATACAGTTGTACATAAACACATGGAATACACAGTTTTACCAATGCAAGACGCCTCATCGATGCCACTTTACGACAAGAAGCTGAATTGGAACAAACTGGAATACAGAAACAAGGATGAACAGGATGACTATGTGGTGCTAGGCAGCCAAGAGTGAGTTTTCTACATGTAGAAAGAGCAAGAGCCAAGCAGGTTATTGACAGTGGTGAATTCTTGTTTAGCGCAATTGGCGGCATTGACAACATGAAGGATTTGCTAGTGAAACCACTGCACGTTGGCGATGGCGACAATGTGTCTTTGGAAGCCAGGTGAGATGCTTATAGCGGGGAGTGTGCCATGGATGTGTTGCTGACACACGCTTTGCTAGATTTGGCAAGCTGCTCTTCCACGACGATCATTTACCACTCACCTCCACGACGACCAACATCAGCGCACTCTTCAAAAATAGAACACGCTTCCTCAACTGCATGCCGCCTCGCAAGATAACCACGCCGTACATGCCCATCATTCAC
Organism: Mucor lusitanicus; assembly: GCA_010203745.1. Taxonomy (NCBI): domain Eukaryota; kingdom Fungi; phylum Mucoromycota; class Mucoromycetes; order Mucorales; family Mucoraceae; genus Mucor; species Mucor lusitanicus. Next base: position 2,809,261 of record JAAECE010000004.1, on the reverse strand, counting down.
TCCTTGGACGGCGGATTCCACCAGCGTACAATCCAGTTAGAGTACGTCAACCAATGGCTCATAGAAGAGGAGGGCCGTAACGAGAATTCGGATTTGAAGCGACTGCTGGTCGAATTCTTAATCCAGGAAGATGGCAATCTCAATGTAAACAAGGTGCTGGCGGAAAAGAACCGCTCCGTCGTGGATGTCGTGGGGCTGCATGGCCGCATTGATGTGCGTCTCGTGGCCAAACAGTACCGCAGCTACGCGGCAGAGGACGAGCATGTGCAAGCATTGCTAGAGCAGTGCAAGCTGGTCAGTTACGGCGAGATGGCAGCACCCAAGCAGCAATCGATCCTCAACCAGCAGCTGGCTCTGTCCGACATCTCGTTTATCAGCAAGAAGAGATATCTGTCTGACGATGGCCTAATTAGCGTAAACCATGTCGAGCAGCAGGACAAGAAGGTTAAAAGAACCGAAATGATGGTAGGCTTTAGCCAAGTCTTAAAAATAGGAACAATAAGTCTAATTCTCTTTCATCATTAGGTAACCTCAGTTGAACCTCAAACACTGGACACCAGTAATGCCATTGAAAGATGGCCTTCCTTTGCCAGTATTTTAAAGAGCATTGCACGCAAATGGGAATATTAATTGCTGTCGACACGGTGCCAATGTGATGCATGTAAAATAAAGCACTATCAAGTAGCCGCCCCCTTGAGAGTTGTATGTTTATCACACACAAAAAGCCTTATTTTAATACTCTTGTGCAATCTCCAAAATACATCATCGCTCACTATTTGGTATAAAAAGCGCAAATCAGCAGCTTCTATTAATACATTCCTCTTTCTTTCCCTTTTGTGTTTTTTTTTTCTTATCTCCCTCCCTCATTATATATCACCATGTCAGCCATCGAAACAGCAGCACCTAGAAAGAGAAACAACTCGATTATACCACTGGAATTCAGAAACGATACCAGCGACGGCGGCATGGAGAGAGCCGCATTGGCCACTGTGTTTGGCGTACGAGAATACACTGAATCCAAGATATTCTGGAACGCAGACGAGGAACCTGCTCAGGACACTATTGCAACAACAACAACAACAACACCCACCACCACCAGTACATTGCAGAGAAACACAAGCAGAAAGAGTTACACTAGTCGTCGTGGTAGCACAATCATGATGCAAACATCTGGCGTCCTGTCGGTTTCGCCTTCCTCATTAAAACAAGCCTCACTTCCACCACCAGCTCCACCTGTACATCGATCATTGCCTAAAATACCTGTTGTAAGTGAGTTTGGGGATATTTGGTCAGACACACATTTTGCATCTGCATCTGCTGCTTCTGCTGTCGATAGCAAGACACCTACCGCTACTGCGACTCTACCGTCCAGCACAGCAAATCATGCGTTTCAGCTCTCGCCTCCCACCGATTTATCAGATTTTCCCCTGACGATATTTGATCTGCTTGAATCGGACGAGAATCCAAACCTTATTTTATGGGGCATCGATGCCAAACAGCACTCGACCGTCCCTTCCACAGCGCCCTCCACTGCAGATGAGCGAGACGACAGCACACTGCACAACCACAAGAAAAAGTCAAGATGGTCGGCTCAGCAATTGATCCCACTCAAAAAGCTGAAAAAGAAGGTATCCGTTGATCTGTCCAATACAGTCGCTGTGCCTGATGAGCCTCCTGCACCACTACTCGAAGCAGATCGTGTGATTGAAGCAGCCACAATTGAGAAACTCGTCGAGAAGCTAACCATCTCTCTCGGTAACCATGAAGCACGTGTGTATATGCCATGAACTGACCAACAAAACATCAACTGTCCTTGTAGATTATGCCTTCATGACGGATTTCTTCTTGATTTACCGTGTGTTTATGACGCCACTGCAATTATGCAAATTGCTGATTTTGAGATTCAATTGGAGTCTGGAAAAGAACGAAGCCAAGCGATGTATAGTGAGAATAAGGCAAGTATAATGAAACATGGCGCATGGTATACAAACACACGCATATATCAACACAAGGGCTTCATTAGAACGTTTGTCGTTATGAGACATTGGCTGCTCAACTACTTTTTGCGTGATTTCATTCCTAGCAAGGAGCTTCGCATTGTGCTGACAGATTTTTTGAACGCCATGCCATACCATCCATTGATCAAGCAATCGCCAAGGGACCAGCGCATTATCAAGGGCTTGAAGCGGGTAGTCCGACGGCTCAAAAAGATATACTACGCCTCCAATGCGTCTACCCGGGTGCAAGTCATTGGCCCTCCTCCGCCCACCTACGAGCAGCAGGTCGTCAAGCAGATGGTCAAGGACCAGTTGACATCTTCCAGCACCATACGACAAAAGACGCTAAACATGGTAAACGGAGTTCATCTAGATGCAAGACACAGCAACAATACAGCCATCAGGCATGCACAGGTAGCTGCGCCCAATGTCGTTGTGATTGGCAACTACCCATCCGCCTCGACACACAACAAACCGAGTTCGTACATTGAACAACCACGTCCACGTCGTCGCCGTGGATCCTCGGTATCGTCTTCTGGTACCAAGTTCAATCATGGCTCTTCTCTGCCAAACAGTCTGTACAATCTGCATGACACGGTCAACAACAGCGCCTCCATGGAGTGGATCAATATACAGCAACAACAGCAGTTGAATAACAGCAAAAGCCAAGATTTTTATATCAGCAATTTCTCTGATAATTCGCTTGAAAGTGCCATCAGTCCAGGTACATCGGATGACGAAGAAGTATCTGATGAAGAGGAAGAGGAAGAGGCTCCATCGCCTGCCAGCTATCATAGCAAAGAGCTGAATGAACCCGCAGCAGCAGCCCCTGATGCTCCTACCACAGTATCCATGTCTCCACCCACAGCGCTTAATAGCAACAACGAACTGACCGAGAAACTGGAAATGGTGCGTCAACAGCAGCAGCAGCAAGAAGAAGAAGCAGAGAAACTCCTTGCTGCTACTTACAGCAGCAGTAATCCCACCAAAGTCCTGCTGCCCAATGCCATGTCAGACTACACGATTCGTACGCGGTCCTTTTACAGTGCCCAGCTAGCCATTCCTTCTACCATCTCTACACCTGACATTTACCACCCTCCTACAGGAGCCAATGCCACTAATTACTTTGATTCAGCCAGTCAGGCAAACCATAGCCATCAAAATTTGGTTTCTTCCACGTCCTACAACTCCATGGCCTACCCTTCGGTCACTGACTCGGAAGTGGTGACTCCAGGCGATCCAACGCATACTTTGGTGATTCCGAGATCCCGGTTCAACCATTACAATTTACAACAGCAACAACAGCCTAATCGAATGAGCAAGACCTTTGTCAACATGGATCCCAAATCCAAGCCATTACCGCCCTTGGTGCTGAGTCAGGATGAAAAGGAGAGTTCCAGTCTGACATCTGCTTCATCCATTGGATCCTCGTCTTGTTATACTACTCACAACAACACGCGAAAGCAAGAAAACAAGGCGGAAACGTGGCAATTGTCCACACCGCGAGCACCCAAATCCAGGATATTTGAAATCGATATTGACCCCAACCGCAACAATGAGTTTCTATCCAGTTTGCCTCCTTCGATCCCTATGCCCAACACGGTGTCGACCCTGTACAGATCCATTGTGCTGTCGTATTCCACATCACTCATGGCACAGCAATTCTGCTTGATTGAAAGAGCCGTCTTATTGGATATTGATTGGGAAGAGCTGGTGGATTGCAGATGGACCAAGATGTCGGTGGCCACACTGTATCAGCCGCCTAGCATGGAGGACGTCGTCGTAGCAGTGGACCAAGATGTAGCCAACACCATGGCATTTGACCAGCATCCACAAGGCATCTACTCGAGAACCAAGCGAATGAAACAGCAGCACGAGAGAAACAAGGACGGTGTCGAGCGAGGCATAGAAAAGACCATCAATCGGTTCAATGCGGTTTGTCAGTGGGTGTCGAGCGAGATTGTACAAACCAAGCAGTTGGACCAGCGCGTCAAATTGATTGAAAAGTTCATTCGGTTGGCCAAGGTGGGTTTACTGCAAGCACTAGAGTGCTCTATTGAATTGATATTGATGTTGTGTGTATAGAAATGCAAACTGTACTGCAACTTTTCCACCTTGATTCAAATCTTGCTTGGCTTGCAATCCTCGTCCGTGTCGAGGCTGGAAAAGACATGGCCCTTGGTCAACAAGCGAGAGCTCAAGACACTGCAGGAGCTGTCCACGTTTACATCGCCTACCAAGAACTGGAAGCATATCCGCGACAGCATGAGCCAGGTGGCAGAGGAATACGGCGAATCGCCTACAGAGATCCAGGTCGAGGTCGACGAGAACAGCAGCAGCAGCACATTTCGAAAGCGAAAGTCCAAGAAATCCGTCACCATCAAGCTTCCCTTTGGCGGCTGCATCCCCTTCTTGGGCATCTACTTGTCCGACCTCGTCTTCAATGCCGAACTACCGTCTTACTTGCCCTCCTCCAACAACAATATCGAACAAAAGCACCAAGGCAGCATCGACGCCGTGCTGAGTCAGCCACTGGTGCATTTCAGAAAGCATCGCATCACAGCTACCGTGATCAAACGTGTCTTGGTGTTTCAAAATTTGGCAAAACGCTACTCGTTTGAAGAATCCAGTGATTTGTTGTTGTTCAATACCTGCTTTCAAGTCACTTCGTTGGATACACAGGCGATTCAGAAGGCAAGCTATGAAATAGAGCCTCCTCCTCAGCATGTGGCCACTGCTGCTGCTGCTGCTGTGTATCATTAGTAAAAAACAATTCATCATGTATACTATTATTATTACTTAAATCCCTCCATTTTTATTCAAATACAATCATTATTACTCTGCATACTTGAACAAACTGCTCGCTGATTGGGATTTAAGCTTTTTCAGTTTGGATTCCTTTGCGTTGGATTTCGAGAATATTTCACCTAGACTGCCCGTGAGTTTGGGCATGCCTTGTGCTGATTCGCCTTGTGCTTGCTTGGACTGCATGGATCCAAAGCCAACACGAGGACCGCCTGTATCGGAAGAGGTGCTACTGAGAGCGCTGTTTGTCTCTGCAATCAGTCGCTTGAACCGTTCTAATGTGCTGGGTGAGCCGTACAAGGGCTTTGCTTTGCGTACACTGACAGGTGATTGCATGTTTTCAATCTGAAAGCCAACATCATCATCATCTGCACTAGTGATGTGAATGCTGCTTGCAAGACCGCCTGTTACTGTTGTTGTTGTCGTTGTTGGTCTCAATGGAGAAGTCATGGTATCAAATTCGTCCTGTCAAATCACATTAGCATTTAAAATTCAAGCGTACGGCGTGAATTGCATGTACTTACGACAATCAAAAGGTTCTCATCATCCGACACATCCTTCATCTCTTGGTCCTCTGGTGCCTCGTCCTCTTCGTCTTCCTCGTCGTCCTCGATAATAACTCGCTTTGTGTATACAGAAGGTGTGCTCTTTTCATAGTGCTCTTCGTCGTTGTCATCATCCTTCTTTGTCTCTGCTTCTGCCTCTTCTTCTTCTTCTCCTTCGCTCTCACTAAAGACAGCAATCGCCATTTCATCGGATACAGCTTGTGCTGCTTTTGCAAATGCAGCCGTTTTGGGATCGCTCACTATGTACAGTAACAACATGAGCAAGCAAGTCGAGTCGACAAACGCCTGTACCAATACTCACTCAAATTCTCTAAAATGTCGCCTCCCTTCTTCTTGAGCAATCTACGTCTTCGAGCTGCTGCTGCTCTACGAATAGCCACGAGATCATTGTCTTCTTCGTCGTACAAATCAATGTCGTCCAGCATGAGGCCAGATTCCAGTGCTGCTTTTTGTTTACGCAGGTTACCGCTGGTGATATCCGTAATCAGTCGTTGAATCATGTTGCTATCTGTTTCTTTATCTTGCAAACTAAGGCACACATGTGTTAGTACCATACTGGACGCTATGCTTCATAACACATTTACTTGAATGCTTCTCTCAACGCTGCTTCATCGATATGTTCATTACTGTCCTCTACCAGCAAATCATCCTTTTCGAATTCATCCAGATTCTCGCCTGTCTCTCCATCAGAGCCACCAGCTCCAAAGAACTCATCCTCTTCTTCCTCGGCTTCTTCTTCAAGGTATTCCACCTTCTCGCGAGGTCCTCTAGGAATGGCTGTGGGTTTCTTGACAAAAATGGATGCTGGTGCGGGTTTATCAATGTCCATGGCATCTTCTTCTAGAGTGTCATCTTCAGCTGGCGCTGGTTCTACGCTAGGCTCCTTCTCTTTACGTCTGACAAGTCTACTCAGGGTCTTGTTCTCGTCTCTTGCAGCGGCTTGCTCAACGGCTTCGTTTTCCTAATCGCACACACAAGTGTCAATCATCCATGACTGGTAGCTCAAGCTAATGTCTATCTTACCTTTGCTTTGAAAAAGTTGGAAATCGAATGTGCAGGCACAGGTTTGGCAGCCACCTTTTTCTTTTTAGACACTTGCTCCTCCTCTTCGTCGTCATCATCATCAAAAAACGTAGACTTCTTGACCTTTTTGCCCTTCCATCGCTTGAAAGCCATAGCTGCCATGTCTTGTTCTTCGTCGTCGTCATCGTCTTGAGCGCCGTCCTCCTCCTCTGCCTCCTCTTCATGACCCTCATCCGACGCCATTTTTCTCTTTTGAAGGCGGGTTGGTGTTTCCTCAGCCTCTTCCACCAAAAATTCTTCTTCTGAGCCAGACAATTCATCCAGGATATCATTATTGTACGGTTTCTTTTCATCTTGTTCCTCATAGTCTCCATCTTCCTCGTCGTCGTCATCATCGTCATTGTTGGCATGGAGCGAATTTTTCTTTTCAAAATGTCTTTCAATCTGACTATTGATCATCATGGCGTTCTTTTCCTTTTCAATCAAGCGTCTTGCTCTCTCAGTAGCTGAAGCATACTGACCACGCGCCTTGGCTGCCTGCTCCATCTTGACACGGTAATCATAGCCCTCGTTGGTGATGCGATACAGCATGTGTCTATTGTGGTTGCGAAGTGCTGTCGATGCGTGTCTGACAGGTGAGATGGCTACTGGCACTCTGGGACGTTCTGGGGAAAGCATTGCTGCCTGTGTTGCTCTGGCAATCTTTCGGGGATCACCTGTGATTTCAATATCGCTATCACTGTCATCGTCAATACCGTCCAGCTCGAGATGAAAGACAGAGCGAGACGTTGCTGTGGGACGAGGGGGCGTGAATGGCTGAGGTGGTGCATTGTGGGTGATGACTTTCTCTTGGTGCTGGGATTCCTGCTCTCGCTCTTCTCTACGCTTTGCCAACGCATCAAAGGACTTGTAGTGGTAGACTGGTTTCAGCACAATCTTGGCTGTTCGACGTTGACGCTCAGCTTCACGGTACATCTCCATTTGTTGCTTTTTGGACAGCTGTCTTTCGTCTTCACTGCTCTCGCTCGATGTGGCATCCAAAATGTCTGTTGTGCGCATCATTTGCTCGCCATTTTCATCCAGCTTCATCTCGTGCGGCACCTTCTTTCGAGTCTTTCGACCGCTGGATTTCTTTTTGGATTTCTTTTGCGTTTGCTCATCTCCACTGCTTTCAGAGTCTTGCGCAAACCGTTTAAAAAGACTGTCGAGCTTCTTGCTCTTGAGGGCTTGATCGGCTTCAAACAAAATGTCGTCGTCAATGGTTGCCTTCTTTTTGCCCTTGTTCCGTCTCCTTTTCTTTTCCTTTGGTTTTTTCGTCTTTTTCAATGTCGCCTCTTCCTCGTCTTGTTGTTGTTGTTGCTGATCCTTGTCTTGAGTGGGTGGTCTTAACGGGAAATTTGCAAATTTGTTTCTATCAATCTCTGCATTCAGTTTCTCCAGGTCGATGCCTACTTCAGCGGCTGCTCTTTGCGTCGACGAGGTGGCTTCCACATCCGAATCTGAATCATCGTCTAAATTGACCTCCATTCTACTGCTTCTGTCTAGTGCCAAGATGTTCTTTAGGTGCGACGGAATGTTCATGTTGGAATACTGATTGTCTGCAAATGAGCTTGATCCTAAATCATCATCGTCGTCGTCTTCATCGGTTTCCATATCACTGGGGGCTGTTGCCAGGTACGGAGCCGTCTTGTCAAACAAGGGCGTCTCATCATCACTGTCTTGTCTGTTTGTCTTGAGGGCAAGATCCATCGTGGCGTGTGTGTGTGTGTGTGGGATCTATTCAGCTGGATGGAAAAGGGGGAACAAAAGAAGAAAAAAATATCAAATCGCGTCAAAGTTTTAACCTTGTGCGCGCGCGTTCTGTGTCTGTAAATTGTGGTGAACCTATCTATTCATGTTGGATTTGAAGGGCCTGTGTTGCTATGCCAAAGCCAGCTGTTAACACCTATCAATGCTGTTAGCATATGTTCACATTTCAGTGTCTTTGAGTCTCTGGCATGCATTATGACTTTCTTTAAGCAAGCTATACCCGTGTATCTAACACTTGAGGGATATGCTACGTTTGTACAAACGAAAACAATTTAAACCAGGGCAGTTACCATATAGTAGCATGGCGACTTGATCCTCAAGAACAGGCAAAATACAGCCAAATTTGGGTGCATTTGAGGTGCAATTTTTCGTGTTGTACGTCGTTTTTGACGGCCGGAATCACACCAGACAATCTCTCCCATCTAGTAGTAACTTACTGACACCTTTGCGCAACTTTTTTGGGATCATCAAAATTGGACCCAAAACCATGAGGTACCCCTCATGCTTTTCATCGAAAATCAAACGATTGCGTTTTTGAAGGCAAAAACGAATACTTTTACTAAGGCACATATTAAATCAATTTGTTCCTCTCGATCCAACGCAACTGCAGAAATCGATTTTGTGAGACCTTTATATGTAAAAATTTGACATTTTAGCCGAAAACCTTATTTCACATTTTCGCAAATTAATCGAAAAGCTATATCAAAACATTTGTTAAAATAAGTACCAATGTATTCGCCATAAAAAGTCCTACAAGGAAGTCTTAGGAAATATGAGATTATCTTGTACATTTTATAAGTGAAATCGAGCAAAAAGGGAAAATCGATGTCAATTTTTGCCAGATCTGGTCAATATTGAACCAATAAAAATCCGTGCTTTAATTCGGTTTGCAGCAGCAGCAGGCAGGTAAATGCCAATGCCATTCATACTAAATATATGGATGTCTGTAAAGCTGAAATGAAGGGCATCGCGATTTGAGACTTGCACTATCTACTTGACTATTGCTTTTTGAATTTTATTATATTTTTAAATTGTTTGAATCTATCTACTTGATATTGCAAAATGCTGCTCCAAATGCAAATCCTAATTTTTTATAATGCTTGCTGCTGCATTATTTTGGGATTGATGGGCAACCTACAAGGGCAACACTTGATGTCAGTTTGACGTAACAATGGCTCTCTGATAGAATATGATACTGTCATGTTCAAGACTCTTTTCATGGCTGATAGGACATTTACATGATACCAAAACGCCATCACATGGTCATGCTGCTATTATGACTGAATGACAGATCAAATTGAAATCAGAATTCTGTCAAACATTATTTTGCTCTCATTCTTTGTCATTGAGCCGTTCAATAATGACTTTTGAAATAAACGAGACTATATCAAAGGCAAAGTCAGCCATCGTCAAAGCATCAGCAGCCAGCAATGTCCAAGTACAGTATCCCATATTGTCAACAACCATTGCAAAAAGTGTTGTTAACCATACATGTCATAGGAGCTTTTAGATGTTTTAGAGGAGCTCAAGAAAATCAAAGCAACACCTCAGCTTCTAAAAGTAGGTAGTATAAACACATGGTAAATCCAGAGCATTGACTCTACCTACCTACCAATCTTCCAGCAAGCAGACATTGGTAAAGTGGTAGGCAAATTGAGATCTTCTCAAGATGTCAATGTGTCACAAAAAGCCAAGGAAACTGTCAAAAAATGGAAGCAGGATGTTGGGGTCAATGAAGCTACTAGCAAAAGTGCATCATCAGCATCCTCCTCTAGAAGAACATCTACTTCATGTAACGACCTAAAAATACTCTTTTTCCAACTATGAATTAATTTAATTTTTCTGAAACAGCACTCCTCTCATCATCACCATCCTCGTCCTCGAGGAGATCTTCCACAGATGCAGCGAATAGAACTGTACAGTCCGATGACATTGGATACACATCTACAGACAGCGCACCACGAGACAAGACAATTGAGCTCATGTACTCATCCATCGGATTAGGAAGTTATGCAGGCAATCATCCACAATTTAATACATGTCATTTTTTTTTAGCTAAACTATAAATCTATTTAGATGCCAACTTGTTAGTGAAAAGGGCAATCGACATTGAAAAGCAGTTATTCGACATGTATGACCAATCCGTGGGCGAAGAATACAAGGCCAAGGTGCGTTCACTGGCGCTCAACCTGAAGAGCAAAACAAATCCTGCATTAAGAGAAGGCGTGGTTACAGGGGAAATATCAATTGCGACTTTATGTACCATGAATGTCGAGGTAATGTTGTGTATTATTAGGGTGTTTCCCTACCCCAAGCCAGCTCACTGAATACCATGGTATTATATACTAGGACATGGCTTCCGAAGAGGCCAAGCAGAGAGACCGCAAACTAGCAGAGGAGGCCTTGTTCAAAGCAAGAGGAGCCGAATCTGCACAAGCAGAAACCGACATGTTTCGATGTGCAAAATGCCGAGGAAGGAAATGCACTTACTTTCAGATGCAAACCAGAAGTGCAGATGAGCCTATGACTACGTTTGTTACCTGTGTGAATTGCGGCAACCACTGGAAGGTACAAGCGATGCATGCAGAGACAAACAGGACTCTATGCTAATTTGTGTCTATATAGTTTTGCTAAATCATACCAATGGAATCGCAGGTCTTTACAGAATATCATTAAGCTTTTTGTGATACAGTAACCATAGAAACTATCTCGCTATATTAAACTCCTTTTCAATGATAAGTTATTAAATCTGCTTCTTTTTCTTCTTTCTCTCTCTCGCTTGCTACACTTGTCCACAGCAAAAAAGGAACGAGACAGAAACGCTATCATGACAAACGACATTGATCTCATGCTTCGTGACTTGGAGAAGCAAGTACAGGATTTCACATTGGTAAGGGTTACAAAAAAGCAAATTGATTGAAATAAATGTGTTAATAATAGCATTCTATTTTTGCACCTCCTTTTTTCCCTCTTTCTTTCCTGTATTTTTTTTTTCCATCTTGCAGAATATGACTGAGCATCAGAACGACCCTTCCTCAAACGCAGGTAAGAGCGGCAGCCTGGAGTGTGCTAGCATGAACGTCGCTTAACCCCGTCCTTTTCAGAGAGACGGTACCGTCAAAATCAGCCGTCGGATGGCCGCACCAACAGCACTGATGATGTTCCCCTGCAGCACTACAAAACGCGTGCGATGCCTCTACAGCAGCGGGAGAACGACGACGATTCTCGAGACGACAATGTCTGTATTGGCAGCATTTTGCAGCGATCTGCAACCGCCCGACGTCCAGCAAACGAGAAACCTCTGGTTCAACTCAGTCAGTCCAAGTCATTGAGGAGCACCAGCACCAGCACTGGCATGAGTCGACGCAAAAGGGATCAAGCGGCCCCACCACTGCCTACGCCAGAAGACGAGGAACTTCGATTCGCCATGCAGAGAGCCTGGGCAGTATTGGATAGCGAGAATCAGGAAACTAAAGAGGTATGCATGTTTTTTTTCTCTCTCTCTGTGGATAAAGTCTCATATATGTGTGTCATGTATTAGGCTGCCAGTACAACACCCACCACTACTACTGCACCCTCTGAAGATTCCAAATCTTCAAATATGGTTAGTACAGGTCGTATACAAACGGTACCATTAAAAACCTTAACAACCAGAATCTATATTGATGATGCCAACAATCATAAAGTCGTACAACTCAGCAATCTTTTGACAACAGCAATGGTTGTACAGTATCTGAAAAAGAAGGGCTTGTTGGATCACTCGGATGACTGGAGCCTGTTTGAGATTGACAATCAACACGGCGTTGGTACGGATCGCACGCTTGCGTCGGCTGGACAGCCATACTCACTGTTTGAAATGTAGAGAGACCTCTTCGCGAATGGGAAATCGTACTGGATGTCCTCAGTGTCTGGGAGCCTGATGCAAGCAATGCCCTCCTCGTCAAGAAGTACTCATATCACTATACCTTAACGTCAGAGGTAAGGAGATGGTTTTTATTAGGGAGAGCGCCAAAGATACTCAAACTTGGTTACCCAATCTATAGAGCGTCTTGCAAAAAAAGGTACCTCCAATGTACGGGTGGCTATCTATCGAGTACAAGAAGGGAAAATGGCAAAAGAGATACTGCTTTGTCAAGGACAATGCCATCCACCACGCCAAGGACAACAAGGTGAGTCCCTTATTTGCGCTGGATACATAGCATGTGTGCTCAATGTAGACTTGCTAGGGATCTTCCTCGTCCATTTTATGTCACTTGGCTACATATGATGTCTACACACTGCTGCAGCCAATGAGGATCAGTCCTACGCCGTTTGTGTTTGCCATCAGAGCACAAGATAGATCAAGCATTTTTGAAAGAGAGAGCGACTACATGCGCTTCTTGGCAGTGGAAGATCAAGAGGATATGAAGGATTGGGTACTTAGCATCCGATGTACCAAGGTAGCACACACACACACACTGCCAAAAACGACATGTTTACTAAAGTATTTATAGAGCAATATTCATTATCAGTACCACCCCAATAGAGTGGCAAATCCATTGGCTCACATCTCTCTAGAGAGTACCTTGGATGATTCTCAACAACCCACAGCTGCTACTGTGCGTCGACACAAATCCACCAGGGACTTGAAATCAGATGATCACAGCAAGCATGCTACTGCTGCTGCTGCTGCTGCTCCATCTGTGCCTAGTCTTCCTCGCAGTGAATCCACTCGTCGTGTAGAACAAGAGGCTCCCAAACGCTCTTTGGGTAGAAGTGCAACTACACGTGGTGGTGGAGGTCTCACTCGCAATCCAACAACCACGGCTAAAAATAATGCTGATGTGGAAAACAACACCACCACAGCAACATCACCAGCTCCAGCGGACGGGCCCCTCATTGACTGCCTTGGCCCACCCACATTTGCTAAAGGATCGCTATTGGCTAAAGAAGAGCAAGCAGAGCAAATCCAGTACAGACAGCAACAGCAGCAGGAACTCATGCAACGACAGCAAATCCAGCAGCAGCAGCAGCAGCAACAACATGAAGAATCGTCCACGTTGATCCAAATTGACGACAGTATCAAGTTTGCCAAAGGCTCCTTGCTTGATCAAAAAGAGAATGGGGGCAACAATGTCAAGATGACTCGCTCCAAGAGTGTACGGGAAGTCTCCTCCAGCAACAACAACAACTCTGAGGAATCCTCCTCGCATCGTCGCCATGTCTCTCTGCGAAGAAAGCCCACAGGAGGTAAACGCCTGCAACATCACGATGTGCCACTGCCCAATAACGCAGCCATCGCATCGCTGCCTACCTCTCCTCCACCAGCTATTCCGCCATCTACCGCTTCCTCCATGCTCAGCAACAGCCATAGCAGCCAAAACCACACGACATTGTTACAGCTAAACAACCATCAGGAGCGATCCCATACGCGAGAATTGCATGCCAGACACGGCAAGCCATTACTGAACTTTGACTCTCCCAATACCACTTCCACTACTGCAAGCAGAAAATAAACATTTTGTATAGATTTTCATATTTAGTTTATTCCTTCTTCCTTGGTGTCGTGAGATTTTATAACAATAGATAAAAAGAAAAGTGTGTTTATGTTTGGAGGTTGATATGTTGTTGAGGTTGTTGCTGTTGGGTTTGTTGCTGTTGAGATGCTTGTTGGTGCTGCTGCTGTTGTTGTTGATTTGATGGAGATGGCGTGGTGTTCTCCTTGGACGCATTCATCATATCATCTGTGGGTAATTTACCTGACTTTTGCAATTCAGCAATTTCAGCAGCAGCTATTAAAATTTTCTAGTTAACGAGTGTATACAACAAACGGGGCAGACATCATGAAGCTTACTCAAAAATCGACCGCCTGGACCTCTGGGGCGACGCATAGCATGCTTGTGTCTGCTTTCATGAAGATATGGCTTTCTTGTTCTCTCTAGTTTGTGTAATTCTTCAAGCTTGAGACGAGCAGCACGTCGCTTGAGGATGCGATGGTATTGCTTTGCATTTACGTATAAAGGTTCTTCCTCGACAACGGGAGCAGCAGGCACTACTAAATTTCTGCATCAATTTAACCCCTCTTTGACCCCCCATCTGCTATACTCATTTACCTTGTCCAGCCTGTGCCGTCAACATACCTCCAGGCTATACGATGCGAAAAAAGGTGCGTCAAATCATGGCGAGCAGAGAGAAAAATTTTCACCTTTTTACTTACCATGGTAACGTGTTGCTGGGCATAGTTGAGGTGTGGTGGTTGCTGAGGAGGCTGTGCCTGTCTCTGATAAGCCAATGGAGAACCATGAGCTTCGGTCTAGAAACATTGCGAATGAGCTGCTGGTGGTGGTGCCTTGCAACCATGCGCCTGATCACTTACCATGGCCTCCGAGGTAGCAGGTTGAGATGTGGCTTGCAACTGTTGGTTCTGGGCAGTGGTGTCGCTGTAAGTGTTCATTTTCTCTCTATGATGTTTGATTCTACACAAAAGCTTATTTCTTGCTTGATGACAATGAGTGAATTATATTTTGCGGAGAGTGAGACCTGTCAAGTTTATAGTGAAGAGCAAATATGATAGGACAATGGTTTCTCCCAATCAAAAGGAAAACAAAATAAAAAGAACAACAAAAGGGAGTGAGGGCTATGTATGATAAAAAGGCTTTTAATTCGACGGAACTTTGGGGAGATCTCTCTTTCCACCACGTCACTGGGGGTGTGTTTTCGTCTATAAAAATTTGATCAAAACACAAACACCTGAGATTTAATCCGCCATCATAGTGATACAACAATAGATGATGGATTTTGATCACTATCAGCAACAGCAGCAGCTTTTATCCCACATCACTGCGCACACAGCATCCAGCACCAAGAAACTGGAGGCCAGGCTGCTGCAGTGGAGCATGTCGACCGAGAAAGAGGTGGCATCAGACCTTGATTTGATCCATTCCATCCTCAAACATGAGCGTGCATGTGGCTCCTCGCTTTCCTCCGCCTGTGCAGCTCGAATATTTTACCCACAATTAGCTCAATTGGTGATTGACCAAACTAACGACAAAAAGACCACGTTATCATATTCATTGTTGGTGTGTATGATTGACCTTGTCAAGCATGACTCGCTGACTCCATCGCAGTCCATGCATTTCATCGCTATGGCAAGCTCCTTGTGGTCGCATCACAAGATTTACACTTGCCGCAAATCGATGGAGCTCTGTTGCCGTCTTGTATCCCGCATGCCATCGATAGAAGGCACCTTTATCGATAGAATCGTCGCTTACATTCGCCAATGCCGCACCCACATGACTCGACTCGATGTAGACAAGATCAGATCGCCCGACTATACTGAATTCTTCTTTGAGGACACACCGTCGTCATCAGCAATGGTGTATGATCGTAGCACCATCCGATGGCTCATTCAAACCACCTTTGCCGTCTTACTGAAGCAAGGTGTGGACAGTCTTGGAAGGCTGATGACAGAAATCAAAGGTAAAGAGGCGCTTGTGGCGATGCAAAATGTTGCTCAACAGCGATTTCGTAGACTTGTACAAGAGCATGGATACTCATGACGCGAAGGAACTCCTGTTTGACGTTTGCTGTGCCAACGACGATGATACTGTCCAGCTTCTAGACACCATTCTCTCCATATACCAACAACCACAACAGCAAAATGCAGCATTTTTGTCAACAATAGGCATCAATCCTCATAGCGTTTTTCTCTATTTCATTCAACTGTGTGGAAATACGCATGATATCATGGTGGATTTGCTTTTGGAGAATGATTCAGAGTTTATTGCTTATTTCCATCGGTACATCATCTATGCCACCCAGTACATGGATGCATTCAAAAAGGCGAATCGTGATTTGGGTAATGATATTGATACCATACAGACGATTGTTGCGAATACATTGCTTGTACTGGAGGGAGATGGATTTCCATACAATGCAAAACCGTTGATTCGTCGTTTGTCAGTCTTTGAAGAAAAGTTATTCGAGGATTGATACAGGTGTGGTAGACTAAATGTCACATTTTGATATACCCTTTTGTTTGATTTAAGAGCAACAAGAGCAAAATAAATGGTGCACTCCCCTTTAGCCTTATTGAAAGTGTTATATAACCAATCATGAATTTTGCATTGTGTACAATGGGATGGTCAATTCGCATTTCAATTTCACTGTGATCTGCATAATTTCAAGTAGTGTCAAGCCAAAAAAAGAGCAGCGGATGCCCGCCGGTATTTGGATCATGTTGCATCATCAGAGGCGACGAAATGTTAAAGAGATCAGAATCTCGAGTACTTGTAGTAAAGTTTAGGCTAGGGTCAGGATTAGGGCAATCATATATAGTAACTTGAGTACCTGCTTCTTCGTTAACGCTTAACGTAGCGAAATACCTTAGAGTCGTCTCAATATTTACAAGGTACAGCAAAGACAGACGGTATATAACTGCCAGGAACAAGTACAAATCGAAGGTATTGTTCCCGAATTACAAAATGCCTATAAAACAAGAAATCTTTATACCTAATCCGAATTTTGCAATGGCTTCTCTGTCTGATTGAAGTGCGAGGAATAAACCTGCAGGCAGTGCAGATTAAATGTTTACTACGTGGTGCTTTATATCCATAGAATTTCATGTGGAGAATCGTATATTTAAAGCGCGTAACTCAATCGTTCAGTGAATCTAAAGACATGTGTATCACTTGAAATGGCTGTGTAATGCCACAGCAGTAAATGATTTGAAAGCAACTGTGAACTTTATGTACACATGGACCTTAATTTGATCGTTTGTCATGCTATTTACCATTGTATCTCAGCGCCAGTAGGAATTTCATCAAGATTCCTGGAATAATATCCGTAAATACGGCAGCTGATCGCCTTGAAGCTGAAGCAATGGATGGTTCATTTGATATACACTGACATGGATTAGTCATTCAGGCTACGTATTTTTGCTATATTACTACCAAGTCATGATATAAGGCGCGCCAGTTCAGAGAGATTTTAATATCATTTGCACATTTCAAATGACAGAATCTGCAGGAGCCAATGTTATTCAAGTTTTATAATGGTTTTTCCCAGGGCAGAAGGCAAAACTGGGAATGTAACTTGATTGATATATGACAAAACCATACACGCAGGTCTTTTGCAGCTCGCTTGAATGGCATGCATCTCGCAGCGCGGTAACCTAACCACTCAGGATGCCTCTTATGATAGAATGGCCCTGTTTCTATTGATTTCTTTTGACGGATTGGCGTCTGTTGTAGCACATCTTTATTGATTCGTCAGCATAATCATTAACATGTGAATCTCAGATTCTCATGGACTATGGAGAAATCGTCACGGATAGTTGCTTACTCCACATTTTTACCAGAAACTGTATAAAAGAAATAGGCTTATTCAATGAAATTCACAATCTTTTTCTCAAATACATCTTTTGAATAAAAAATAGTAAATATGGCTTCTCGTCTTCAACAAGTTTCTGGTCATTTGGCCCCCACCGATGGTGTTGCTAACAAGATTGGCGTCAAGTCCCCTGAGGACGTTGTCATTGTCTCTGCTCTTCGTTCTGCCATTACCAGAGCTCGTAAGGGTGGTTTTGCTCAAACTACTCCTGATGAAGTCCTTGCCGGTGTATTCCAAGGTGTCATTAAGCAATCCGGTATCGACCCCGCCCTTGTCAACGATATCTGTGTTGGCTCAGTCCTCGCTCCCGGTGGTTTCGCCACTAACGCAAGGTTCCGTATAATTGCATTTCATACATTCAACCCATTTACTAAACAATGCTCTATAGAATGGCTGCCTTGTATGCTGGTTTCCCTGAATCTAGCTCTGTTGCTACCTGCAACCGTCAATGTTCTTCCGGTCTCCAAGCCGTTGTTCAAATTGCCACTGCCATTCAATCTGGTTTGATTGAAATCGGTATTGGTGCTGGTGTCGAGTCCATGACCCAAAACTACGGTGCTGCCTCTCTCTCTGCCACCTCTGAGAAGATTGCTGACTCTTGTGCTGCTGCTGCTGACTGTCTCATTCCTATGGGGTAAGATATACATTTCAATTTGGGTGTTGGGAGAGGGCGTTTGTTTGTGTGTGATTGATAATTTGCATGTGAAATGTGGACATTTATGCAAGATATTTGAATACTGACACGATTCATTTCAATCTAGTATCACCTCCGAGAACGTTGCTGCTGAATTCAATGTCACCCGTGCCAAGCAAGATGCTTTCGCCGCCTCTTCTCATGCTAAGGCTGTTGCCGCTCAAAAGAACGGTTGGTTCAAGGAAGAAATCGTTCCTCTCGAAGCCACTGTCGCTGACAAGGAAGGTAAGGAGACTACTATCCTCGTTGACCGTGATGATGGTGTCCGTCCTGGTACTACTCCCGAGACTCTTGCCAAGCTCAAGCCTGCCTTCAACGAAAGTGGTTCCACTACTGCCGGTAACGCCTCTCAAGTCTCTGATGGTGCTGCCGCTGTCTTGTTGATGAAGCGTAAGACCGCTGAAAAGTTGGGTCTCCCCATCATTGGTAAATACATTACATCTGCTGTTGTTGGTGTTCCTCCCAAGATCATGGGTGTTGGTCCCGCTTATGCCATCCCCGTTGCCGTTGAGCGTGCTGGTTTGAAGATTTCCGATGTTGACATTTACGAAATCAACGAAGCCTTTGCTTCTCAAGCCGTCTACTCTGTCGAGAAGCTCCAAATTCCTCTCGAGAAGGTTAACCCCAAGGGTGGTGCTATTGCTTTCGGTCATCCTTTGGGTTGTACTGGTGCCCGTCAAATCGCCACTCTCCTCCCTGAATTGAAGCGTCAAGGCAAGAAGATTGGTGTCACCTCCATGTGTATTGGTTCGGGAATGGGTATGGCTGCCGTCTTCGAAAGCGAGTAAATTTGCATTTAAAACAACATATATCCACTTAAATAATGTAAAAAATATCTTGAAGAAAGAGAAGCACAATGCTTTAGCTTTTTTGTTTGAGTAATATTTGAAAATAAATTAAATCTCTGTACATTTTGATAATACAAAATCCTGCCCAATTCGATAGCTTGAATGATTTATGCATGTCGTATTCTATGAAGCTGGGTGTTCATTACTCTTTCTACCGCTCTCTTCAAATTCATCATCTTCATCTAGTTCCTCTTATCATAGAATTGTGAATTTTGGATTAGGCCCTGTCAAATTGGTTTGCTTGTCGGCTTTTAAGCTTATTGAGAAAGTGATCCTCTAGATAATAAATACATATCCACAAAGACTATAATTTGTACAAAACTCGTTTGCAACCAAGAGCACTGTGCACTATTCCCTATTTCAATGCAATGAAGGCAATTAAATGACTCCATCTACCCTCGATGGCATAATGCAAGTAATAATGATCCGAACTCTAAAACGTTTACCTAGTAATAAATGCTTGTTCTCCATACATGAGCACATACGCAACAGAGGAGTTATGAAAATCAGGATTCCGTCTCATCGCCACTGTTAAGACAGTCCAGTATGACTTGCCTAGCAACCAAAATTCACTGACAGGAGCTATAAAATGAAATCATCACTCGCAAATCTTTTTCTCTACTTCTTCCTAGTGTCTCTTTTTTCTGTCTCTTTTAAATCTCTTTTAACGATCGATTTTAACCAATCGATTAATGAGATTAGTACGTTAGGTATGACAAATTTTGTGAGAAAGACGATGGTGTAGTAATTGGATTTTGGATTGAACGAGTTGTTGTTGATGATGGATGGATAGTTTTTTTTTCAGAATAAGACCATTTTGTTGAGCACTGATCTTGATTAGATCCATAATAAAAGCCGTTAATTACGAGTGCTTACTAGTAACAGGTCGATAGAGGGGATGTTGCGCAACACTGTAGTGATGGATGCATAGTGTAGCTGGGTGGTGGCTGACACCAAATGCTGGTTATATGCAGATATTTGGGTATCCAGGATCAACCCATCCAAGATTCTGAAACAGAATCTTGATCCCAGAGTATTAAAATTAGGACGTACCTATACCAAATTTTGCCAGGAACACGATGGTGTAGTTGGATTTTAGATTGAATGAGTTTTCGTTGGTGGATGATGGATGATTATTGGAAATAAGCCAATTTTGTGCACTGATTTCGACAAGAACCATAAGGAAAGCCGCTAATTACGAGTGTCTAGTAGTAACAGACTGATAGAGGGGGTGTTGCGCAACACTGTATTTAAAACCGCTTGGCTCTAGCATGCTTTGTTTTGCAGTGGTACAGGAGGTGTAACGCTGTTTGGGGCATTTGACAAAATATAACGAAGCGTGCTTTTAGAACCTATCGAATTATTAGAGAGTTCCTACTATTACTATGGTTGTATAGCTATTTTGTCTATCATACAAAAGCCTTTCTAGTGGCTAGTTTAATTGTTCATTAATCAAGTGAGACAACAAGTGGGGGTTTCAGCATTTCTGACAATTTTAAAAGTGAAACACAAGCTACAATTATGTCAATTTTGCTTTATTATGGTATTCCGCGTGTAATCCCAAAAAATACTACTTGTTTGAGGTCTTGATGATCTCTGTAGCATCTGTTGCCGTGGATCTACAAGGCATAAAAGGTACTTTTCCCAGCCGAATCGTCCGATTTCAACCCTCAATATCTTGTCTTCTTAGCCGTTCTAGATGCTGCGAATAGTGCCAAATGATTGCTATCGATCACCATTTACATCCTGAACCTTTATTCTTATTTTTTTTGGATCGATCCAAATCGTTGAAAATTCACGTTTTTTCATGAGGTACCCCTCATGGTTTTTGTTAAAAATCAAACGATCGCAATTTTGAAGGCGAAAACGACACTTTTTACTATGATATATATTAAATCAAAATGACCGCACAGGTGTAGGGTAACCTGTGCAACTGCTATTTTGAATGTTGTATATGCGAAATCTCGACTTTTCTTGGAAAAACTGCTTTTTATATTTTCTCAAAATTCTTTACCTTTTCATTCTAAAAGTACTTTAAAATTGACACCATTGAATGCGCCTTCAAATTCTCCCCTTAAGTTTATTAGAAAGTAGTATACGCTGAGCACACTTTCTATAGCTAATTTTAACAAGAATGTTTACAAATGTCAAATTATATCGATTTTGATTCAAAAAAATCATCACAAAAAAATCATTTGGGTACAGTCACCACAGTGCAAAATGTTCAGTGTACACGTCACTCAAATTCTGTGTGCTCAGCTTATTGGCTGCAGTCACCCTCAGCAACGCGTCTTTTTTTTTTATTTTTTTTTTCTCGCCCCCGTTTCCACTGTTTTTGCACTGCACTTTTTCTATTAAACCATACACTTTTTATTACTATTAATTGAATACAACACCACTTTCGCCAGAAGAAGCATGCCTTTACAACCACCAGTACCCAAGACGACACCTTTCAAGTTTGTTACAGTAGGTATCAGCCGATAAGAATCACCTTTCGCGTTACAATATACAGTAATACTAATTACACAGTTTATTTTAAGCCAGTTTGCTACAATATATTGTTATTTGTGTTTGGTTTGTATTTGGTTTGTATATTCCCCTTCTTTGGTTGCCATGGATTACATTCATTCAACCCTTTTACTACTTTCTTTTTCGTAATACTGTGCATTCTTCTCTAGTTTGCTCTATTGCGATTTATTCTTTCACCCTTTTTTTTTGCTGCACGCAACTATTTTTCTGTTGCTGTATCATAGTGCTATGGTGTATCTTTTGATGCATTGTATCGTTGGCAGTGCTGCTCTATTCTGGAGTAACCTTGCATTCTTTTTGTTCTTCAAGTATTACTTCTTCAGTAATACTAGTGGTGGTGTTGGTGTTCTTGCTTCGTATGAGGCAACCACGATGATGGTTTTTTCTACTACTTTTATTTCCTTGTACTCGTCAGTTTGATGATACACATTGCTTGTTGCTACTACCTTTTTGTATGTAACTGTATTGCGATGTTTATGTTCTTCGTCACATTCTAGTGATGCCCTTTTGTTACTTTTCCCACTTTTTCATGGTTCTTTGAGCCATGACCCTCCTTTTTCGTTGTGTGGATAAGCCTATCGTTGAAGCACAGCTAGATTTGATTCAGAGGCTGGGGGTAGATAGGCTGCCCTCACTTGATTTGTATCACTTACTTGGTGCTAATTAAGAGTCTCAAGCGTTTGCACTATAAGCTGGGGTGTGTAGTAAGGCATATTCTGGCATTTTAGGGGATTTTGATGATGGAATTGCTAAATTACTGTATTTAGTAATACTTAAAACTCCGCCTAACGTCAAAACAAGAGGAAACCCTCGCAATTTTTTTTTTGGCCTGGAGTGTCTGTAGGGCAAATAAAGCGTTGTGATTGGCTCAAATTTGGAGACAGCTCAGAGAAATAAAGCATTGATATTGAAACTAAAAATGCGATTATAATGAGAAAAGCAACACTAAACACTCGAAATGTATGGTACAAATGGCTTAAGGCAACTACACACGATACTACCATAAGTATCAGACATGATCAAATACATTTACTATCCTAGAAAAAGGAGTTTTGAGTAAATCTAAGCTTCTTCATACTGTAACATCCAAAGGTACAACTTTGCATTATATTGGTATCAAATCAATGATTGTATGGCCAGACTTCAGTCATCTGGACGTGTTGCCGTTGATGGATGGACGATTAATAATATCTTAAACAACAGCTCTTCTTCTGCGTTTGCTCTACACATCATACGCTATCATAGATACAACAACACAGATACATTCATGGCATCTTTTCCCTAGTAGAAACAGTTGAAATATATGAGAAGCTGACTAGTCAATAATATATAAACCTTGTACTAATATACCTTGCAAAAGTAGTACCATTAGCAGCGCATTTTAATTCTGCGCCAATGTTCTATAGACACAAAAGTATGGCTACTATGGAAGAAATGAAGTTCATGCGATTCAAAGGTGCAATTATGCACTCACGCCAACACAAAGTTGCGTATTTTAACCAATCGATTAATGAGATTAGTACGTTAGGTATGACAAATTTTGTGAGAAAGACGATGGTGTAGTAATTGGATTTTGGATTGAACGAGTTGTTGTTGATGATGGATGGATAGTTTTTTTTTCAGAATAAGACCATTTTGTTGAGCACTGATCTTGATTAGATCCATAATAAAAGCCGTTAATTAACAGTGCCTAGTACTGTATTTCAATCCAAAAGGTTTCCCTCGACCCCACACTACCCCTTGAGACTCTGTCGTTAGACCTTTATGTATAAAATCTCAACATTTTTGCAGATTGCTCAAATATGACATTACAGATGTACGCTTTTCCTGGTACCATTAAATGTGTCTTAAAAAGCACTTCGAATTGGTTCCAGGATGCATTTAAAGGATGATCACATTTTACACAGTCAATGGCTACAAAACAGATGGATTGGGTCGAAAAAAATCACAATCTGGCCAGTCTAGAGCGAATTTTGTTCTCTATGCTTGAATCAAATCTCGCTGTTATGGTAGTCAGCAAGGTATTGCCTTGGGTAAGAGGCTGTGAGCCCATCATACTCCATATTATTGATTCCTGAAGTGCTCAAGATCAAGCAAAGTGTACTCAACTATTGGTGTATACTATTCTATCTCGTATTTTTTGCTGCTGTATACATAGTTTGTTAGCTTTGTTTGGTGAGTTCGCAGTAAAACTGTCCCCTTAAAAAGGTTTATAGTAAACAACTGCAATGATTATCCAAGCATTCTCACATAATAATTGAGCAAGTGCTAATGTCATGGAGGACAAAATCAATTGGCACCATACGGAATTCATTCAAAAACTCAATTAAGATTCATTGCCCTCGCAAAAAGCCACGTGCCTAGAGTCAGTGCTCCAGCACGCTAATATCACCGTCTGGACTAATAATCTAGATCATTGCACGCACCCTCATGGTCAAAATTAATTATATAAAAAACAATGTACTCTTTTTTATTTATTGACAAGTTGGGGAAATTTACTAAGGGGCAATTGCTTTTTGGGTATGCATAATAGATGAAAGTTAAATGATGACTCGAGAGATCTTTTTTGTGCGCTTTTCACGTTTAACAATGTAATCCTCCTTCTTATTGGATCGTGTTACATTAGACGATATCAGGTCCTTCTTCATGCCATCCAATAGAGCCGTAGAAGCAGAGCCATACTGTTGCAAGGACATGAGTTGCCCCTTGATGACTTGAGAGCGCAGAACCTGAACGTCAATTTGCAAGTAGGAATCCTGTGTCGTCGCTGTTTGATTGTAAGGTGAAACTAACGAGATGGTAGGGGGTGATTTGTCCTTGCTTTGTGATTGCGTCGAATGCATGGAAGCCAGCTGGGAAAACTCCTTTGAGTACAGGTAGACATGGCCATCGTTGGAGTCCTTGCTGTCTGGCGACTTTTCGTTTGCATTGTTAGGGAACCAGCTAATCAGCTTTTTATCGTTATCTTGGCTATCGCTACTGACATCGAGTTTGTGATTGATCCACGTTTGAAGATCACGAGGTCGCACAGAGTCAATGAGGACAAGATCAGTTGAATTAATGTCGCTTGCGGGTGCTGCTGCTGCTGCATCGGATGTGGTTTCCATGGCTTCATCACAATATTCAGCATGCTGTTGGCAGAATTGTTCCACAGAGTAGTCCATTTCACTAAATTACACTTGTCAGAAGACGTGTAGAGCCGCTGATTTCGCAGTGTGTACTTACTCGGAAGATGTAGAGCCGATCAAAGGGAACTGCTTCTTGGACAGGACTGAGGAGCCGCCCACAGTCAAGCGATCAGAGGTTCTTGAAGGCAATGTAAATAATGCAAAAGAGAACAAAATGATCTATTTTTAAACCAGTCAGTATCTGATGAAAACCGCACCTTCTCTCTCTATATATATCACAATTTACCATAAACACCACGCCGGTAGCCTTGGATGGCTTTTGTCCGTTATGAATGAGGTTTCTCTTGTTGTTGCCAATATGGATGACTGTATTATTGCTGCTGTTCGCGGATTGCGTTTGCTCCAGCTTCTCCTTCAACTCCATGTTTTCCTTCTCCAGTGATTGAATTCGGCTTTCAAGCGTACCCACTTTATGCACCAATGTCTCGTTCTCCATTAGCAAATTTTGCTTTTCCTCTTCCAAAAGACTGAGATGCTCTCTCTTTCTCTTGCGGGACAGCAAGGCGGCTGCACGGTTCTTGATCAATCTCTCTTGTCGTTTCTGGATTTGAGCCTGTTTCTGCGCTTCAATGGATGTAGGCTGTGATGCTGCTGCAGGCGTAGATGGTGGTGGTGGTGGTGTAGCTTGCTTTTGTTGTTGCTGAGGTTCAAGTTGGCTAATTGCAACAGTTTCATTCATCGTGTTTGTTGGGCCAGCCAACGGAGATGAACTGCCAGAACTGCTAGAAACATCAATGGCCATAGGCTCCTGTTTAATTTGCACATCAGGGCGAGGCGCAAGCGGCTTTGGGGCTAGCAATGATGGCTGTGGTACACAAGGAGCGGGAGCAGTGGTATCCCTCTTCTTTCTGCCTCTTCTTTTCTTGGGCTGTTCATTCACAGCGACACTTGGCGCGGCGGGAGCGACAGGCAGCGGCTGGATGAATTGGGCGCTGGCAACATCCATGGTGGGCAAAAAGAACGGAAAGGCGTTCAGGAGGTCAGAAGGATGGTGCTGCTGTGGCAGGCAGGGGTTAAATAGGTCGTTTGTATTGTTTGTTGTCCACGCATGCTCATCGGCACCAAGAAAATCTGTGTTGATGTCCAGCATGAAGTCGTCCACAGAGTGCTTTTCAGGCGAGCCGGTGGTTTCTGAGGATGACGATGTGCTTGATGGTGGCGATAAAGGCGTGTCTGTGGAGAGGTAGTCTGCGTTCAAGTAAGACATGATCAAGTCTTCTTGTTCTTCTTGCAGCATCTCAGGATCAGGCTTGATAAATGTCATTTTTTTGATAAGTAGTGTGGAAGAGAGAGAAAGAGAAAGGGATGGAAACTGGGCGAACGGTTTTAAATTGCATGTTCTACCAAACGAAAAGGAGTTTCAACCAGCAGAATCTGATTATATTTAGCAATGATTTCCTTCTCTGTATGTATATTTAGCATCAGCAGAAGCGGCGGGCTGACTTGAGGGCCAAAATGTATCAGATTCTGGTGATGCCATACTATAATACATCTTGTCATTTATGACTAATATCCATATTGAATCAAGCACCTCTCTCGTTGCCATGGCAATTTGCGCTGTGATATTCTAGTAATTACTTAAGGTTTCATTATCTAATATAGTGCTACCTAGCACATAACCATGCATATATTGATTTTTTTTTTGTAGGTACCACTCTCACACTCCCTCTTGGTTTTCACGCTGCTTGAATTTACACAACCGCACTGAAAATTTTTATTTTCGCTTGCACTTTTTTTCTTGCAACCAACACTTATATCACAAAATGGAGTTCCCAGAAGCACAAGATTTTGAAGCATCCAAGCTGGGCACAAAGTCATAGTAAGGCATGGACTGCATGATCTGCAAACTGTTACTGATTATATCAGCTGGGATACCGTTTACGACCGAGAAAACGACAACTTCAAAGAGATTGGAGACATTGGAGAGATTTGGTTTGGCGAAGACAGTGTTGAGCGCATGGTAGAATGGGTTACAGAAAATGTGAGTGACCCTGAGAGTCGCATGATTGATCTGGGTTGTGGAAATGGACACTTATTATTGGAATTAAGTAATGAGGGTTACAAGAATCTGCATGGCATAGACTATTCTGAATCGGCCATCACACTCGCCAAATCTGTGGCCAAGCAGCGTGAGCTGGAGTGGATTCAATACGATGCTGTCGACTTTCTGACCAACCCAGACTGGTTCCTGCCCAACGACAAATACAACGTGGTGCTGGACAAAGGCACCTATGATGCCATTTCTCTGCATCCAGATCAAGTCCAAGCCAAGAAGGACGGTGTCGCTGGCCCTCGAGAGAAATACGTGGAGTCTGTATATAGAATGATGGATCCCAAGGGTTTGTTTCTGATCACAAGCTGTAACTGGACCAAGGAGGAGCTGATCGATAACTTTTCCAAATGTACGTATGACTAGAACCCTCTCGATTCGATCCAGCAGTGTTACTAACATGGCTCTACGCATCTAGATTTCCGCTACCACTCTAGTGTAAAGTACCCCGTCTTCCAATTTGGCGGCCACGAAGGCTCAAAGATCTGCACCGTTGCTTTCGAGATGGCAAGCGATCCCAAAGAGTAAATCCACCATTTGAAAACTGTAATAAATAAATCAAGCCTATAGCTAGACATGAGCCTTTTTTGGTTCGTATCTCAACCATTACATAATGTGTACCTAATGAATCAGTCAACAATTTGGGTTTCAGGAGAGCCAACAGCGTTACTATACGTATTCCGCTGACAAGTGCTATTGTTCATTGGGCATGATTCACTTTATAGACCCTTGGCGCCTCATAATTTTAATAACGCCTCATCTGCCAACGCCCTAATTACAGGTTTTGACATGTCAAAAATAACGCACAAGGGCTTGCCAAGCCAAATGAAGGAGCGTCTTTTTGATGTCCAGCACAATCCAAGTGTGCTACAATTAGATTTATGACTAAATGCAGCGTTCTATTGTATAAAGTAACTACTTTTCAGTAGATGTCATTGTAGATGCTTGTTAGTAATAACATTTGATCTACAGTCTCAAATGCTTCTAAAAAGCTCGGTAGTGAAAGGACATCATGCTCGAACTTCGTCAACAACGTTATAGACATTTAGTACAAGATTTCACGCTGACCACTGCTGACACAATGGAGACTATGCGCGTGGAGAGTAGTAGTAAAGTACATCTGAAGAGATCATACTAGTACTACTCGACCACCAAAGCACTGTGTGACAAAATATTAGAGTTTATTATAAATCTAATGAGAAATTGCATCTTGTTTTGGAAAATACCTTATATATTCTCATTAATTCGCATAGTGTAATATGAAAATTGCATGAAAATTTAATAAGAATGAAGCCCAAAAGTCCTTATTGCATGGTTAATTCAGGCACATTCATTATTTTGACAAATTTGATTATAATCAGTTGAGGTATAGCTACTACGCACGCCATGGATATCAACCACCATCGATATTTGCACACACACACACACACACACACACACACACACACACACACACACACACACACACACACACACACACACACACACACACACACACACACACACACACCCATACAGTAAACAAGAGTCATTTGAATCATGTTTAAAATGCAAAGAGTTCCAAGAACTGCTGTTGCCATCTTTATTGCCACATACACACAAAAAAAAAAGAAAAGAAAAAAAAAAAGTAGTATTTGCATCTTATTGACGCTCCCAGCCTTGGTTCTTTGCAAACATTTGAGGTGGCATGCCTAAACGAAGAAACATTGTCCATGTGAGTCAACAGGACATTATCCAGAAACACTTTTGAAATAACTTACCATTGGCCATAGCATGAGGTGGCATAGACTGCTGTTGCTGTTGCTGTTGCTGTTGTTGCTGCAGAGGGAATCTGTGCTGTCCTTGCTGTTGTTGCATATGAAGCATTTGCTGCTGATTGAAATGAGGAGGAGGAGGAGGAGTCATCATGGGTCGTTGTCCTGGTGGTAAAAGAGGAGGCATCATCATATGAGGAGGCAAGTATTCTGAGCTGTTGCCGTTTCTCAAATGAGGTGGTGGTGGAGGCATGCCTCTGGGTGGAGGAGGAGGCATATCGCCGTTATTGAATTGCACCAGTTGCTCAAAGGCGCGATGATCCATCATGGGTGGTTGAGGCGAATAAGGAGGTTGTTGGTAAGCAAAGTACTGTGGTGGTAATGGAATACCGTTTGGCATCTGTGCGTGGGGTTGTTGCTGTTGTTGGATATGAGGAGGCAAATGCTGCTTCATGGCTGCAGGTGAATAGCGCGTATTGGAAATGGGTGGCGTGGATTTCGTGGATTGCAATGAAGGCGATCTACCTTCGGATGATCTGGCGCTCATTTGACGAAGCACAGATGTAGGCAGATTGTTGCCAAATCGATTCGAGACAGACGAAGTGGAGGACGTAGAGGAGGAGGGTTTGTTATCAAAAGGTGAGCCAGTCATCATTGGTGATCCCTTGTTTACTCTGGGCGAAGAACCTTGCAACTCGTCTTGGTTGCTATGGTTATTGTGTGGTAGTGAAGGTTTGGGTTGAGATAAAATCTGAAGCACACGATTGAATCCCATGGCGTCTTCGTTTTGGTTGCCTTTGGGCTCGCTATTTGCCTTTTTAGCGCCCAATGATTTCAAGATGTCTTCTTCAGAAAACACTCGCACGTTTTGCTGTTGTTGTTGCTGCTGCTGTTGGTGCAATTGCTGTTGCTGTTGTTGCATTTGTAATTGCTGCAAATGATGTGGAAGAGGGCTTTGGTGCTGATGTTGTTGCTTAAAGTGGCTTGCTGTGGGTGACGCAGCCGCTTGAGATGCTGCTTGAGCTGTGGCAGGCTGAGGTGGTCCTTGGAATAGATCATTCAAGCTAATGGAACGTGGTTGTGCGCTTGTAGATTCCTGAGGTTGTACAGGCGCTTCCACTACAGCCGTTGTCATGGGTTCCTCACGCTTTGCAAAGAATTTAGCAAAGCGAGAGCCACCCTTTTGCTCACGACGAGGCTGCTGCTCTGAAGAGGCCTCTTCAAAGAAAGAAAGAGGGTCTACCTGCTTTGGTTCAATGGACAATGCTTCCAACGACTCTTCCACCTTCTTTTCTGGTTTAGCCACAACAGGATGCTCATTGATGCCGTCCCTCTTTTTCATATTGGACTTCCATGCCTCCAAATCGTTGGCAAATTGCGCTTGAATGTCCTCGTCTTTTGCCTCGACTTCGACTTCAGGTGTGTAATCCATCCATTCGGGCACTCTTTCAGCATCAGGATCTTGATAGCTGTTGTTGCTGTTGTGATGATTGTTGTTATTTGAGCGACCATTGGGGCGACTGTTATTGCTGCCAGTGTTGTTGTGCAAATCTACAGGGAAGAAGCCACATGAGTGATTCAACCATAGGCACCGTGTCCTGCTGCACACTTACAATCTCGTCTACCATTGCTGCTGCCGTTTTTCATGTCGTTTATTCGCTCATTATTGTTGTATCGCTTGTTGTTGTTGTTGTTGTGTGGTGGTGGCGATGATCCCATGAATTTTCTGTCGGATGATGGTTTGCTGTTATCGGTTCTGTGTGAAAATCCCTTTTCTCCCATATATGAAGGACCACGAGGTGAACGATATTCTTTAATTCCAGTGTTGTTCGATCTCTCATCCAGCTTTGAATAGCCCCCGCGTGCTTAGTCTCTCTGTCAACATGTAGCACTGCTTTCAACTTACTTGTCTATGGTTGTGTCTTGATGAGTTGGATTGCGGGGCTTTTGACATGTTTGGACCTTCGTCTGTTTTCTTCAAGCCTCCGTATAGCGAGGAGGCAAAGTTTGTCTTTGTAGGGCCGAGAATTATGCTTTTATCTATGCAAAAGAGCACCGTGAATACAGCATTCTCTCAACAGACACTGAACCGCCTTACCAGTGGGTGTGCGGGTAACAATTGAGCCATTCAGGATATTTTTACATGCTGGTGAATCAGGGTCCTCACTACACATGCACAACAGCACAGTTAATACACACATGACGGCAACAATTTTGCCCCCCATTGCAAAGCACATTTACCCAAACCAAGTTAATAAAGAGGGCATCTCCTCTGGTTTCTGTACAAGTGGGCTATCATGCAAGCCTATCATTACTTCTTTTGTGTAGCGGATTACTGTCGCTGATAATCCTTGTTCGTTATCTGACATGTTGTTTCTGATTGCTTTTTTTTCAAGTTTTTTTTTTTTGCTGTTGTTGTTGTTTGTATATGTGTGGTTGCTGAAATGGATCAAAGGTCTTGAGTTTAGCTAGTTCTTGTGCAAAGGAACAAGGAGTAGAGATTTTTTTAAAAAAAAAGACCGAGTAGGGGTGGGCTAGCTAAATAGACGCGCGTTCAATTAATTTTTTATATAGGGATGATGGGATGGTTGTTGAGGTAATAGTTCAACTTGCTGCTTCTTTTGTGGTTGAGGTGTTGGCTGGTTTCAGTGATGAATAATCTTGCGATGGCTGATGTGGTGTTTCTTTTTTCTTGGTGAGCTCCTTTGTAGGCTTTTGAGGTATAAAGGAAAGAAAGGAAAGATTTTCAAGGTGGGAGCCCTCTGGATGGGGTTTATAATAGAGTATAACTAGTAATCCCAATGTGACTGAGATGAAGATTTTTTCGACACTACATTCAATCCTAAATGACATGTTTTACCTGTGGATGCCCTCCATAGAGTAAAGTTGGCAGCATAATAGGGAGGCCATGTGCAATTGGGCTCTGCAATTGAGCATTTGGACCATGTATTTAGCTCAATGGGCATTTGAAAAAAAGTGCCCTACATTTCCTTTTTAGCATCGCACTGCAATTTATGCAAGCATCTCGTCTGGTATTTGCACACATCTGGGGCACCTGTTTGCCTCAAGATCAAATGATTACCCTGCCATGGCGGTCAATGTTACCGCATCGCCCGAGACAAACACGCCATATTAAGAACATGCTGAGCTTCAACAAAAAGTCATGTATAAAGTTTTCAGCCAAGTTTCCCTTGATGGAAGCTTTCTCTCCCTCGTTATATACATATATAAAAATGTCTTCTATTGCTGTACTAGGTGGCGGCATCTCTGGATTATCAGCTGCCTACTATTTAGCCCGCTTGGCTCCCGCTACAACCAAGATTGTCCTGATTGAAGGCAAGGATCGTGTGGGTGGGTGGATTCATAGTCGCCGTGTAGCTCCTGGTAAATACAGTCGAGATAAATTGCCTCAATTGTCGAGCGAAAAGGACTCTGTGCTTTTTGAGGCTGGGCCTAGGAGCTTACGACCAGAGGGTCCCAACGGAGCCATCTTGTTGGAAATGGTAAGGCATCCTTGCCATTTTGCGTACATGGCAAAAAAAAACTCACTCGCATGTGTAGATTCATCATCTCAACCTGAACGACGAGAAATTGCTCAGTGTGCCTAAAACTGACCCTTCTGTCAAAAACCGCTACATTTACTACGACGGCAAAATCAATACGCTCCCATCTGGCCTTGTTTCTATGCTGCTGAAGAAACCGCCCGTGTTCAAGTCTGTCATTCTGGCCGGTGCTCTTGAGCCCTTTAGAAGCTCGCGCTTCAAGAACGGCGAGCCCAAAGATGGAAAAGAAGATGAATCCATGTATGACTTTATGAAGCGAAGATTCAATCAACACACAGCCATTAATTTGATGGGAGCTGTCGCGCATGGTGTTTATGCAGGCGATGTAAAGCAACTCTCCATTCAATCTACGCTCCGTATGTTGTACGAAGCTGAAAAAAACTATGGCAGTGTCATTGTTGGTATGATGAGAGGTGCTGCCAACACCTCGACGATGCGTGAACGTGGTATGGCGGTCAGGTCAAGAGATAAAGACCCTGAATGGTTTGGACGCATGGAGAAAATGAGTGTTTTGGGCTTCAAGGACGGCATGGAAACGCTGCCTGATCGTCTGCGTTCGTGGCTAGAACAGCGTCCTAACGTGGAGATCATTCGTAACGACCCGGTCGAGTCCATTGAACCCTTGGAAAACGGAAAAGAAAGCAAGGTATGTGCTTGAAGCGACATCTTGAATGTGCCATCATCCCCCAACTCATAGACGTCCTGTTGTTCAGATCAAGACCAAAACGCACGAATTCTTTGCGGATCACATCATCTCAACCATCCCTTCATTTACCCTGGAGAAACTGATCAAACCCAATGCTCTGCCCCATTTGAGTCATAATCCTGCATCGGATGTCGCCGTTGTCAACTTTGCCTATGCGCCAGAGGTCAAATTAGGCTACGACGGGTTTGGTTTCCTGACGCCTCATCGTGATACAGAGTACAGAGTTCCGGTGCCGGGTACTCTCGGTGTCATTTTTGACTCAAATGCCATGCCTGGTCAAGAGACAGAACAGCCAGAGGTTGTCAAGGTCACTGCCATGATGGGCGGTGCAGACTGGAAGGATGCCTTTGGAAAAGCAACCATTGATGAATTGGATCCTGAGGTTGCCTACAATTACGCAAGAAAGGGCATGAGCGTCTTTTTGAACTTGCACGATAAACCTACACATGCAATGGTCAACCTTCAAAAGCAATGCATTCCTCAATACATTGTGGGCCATGAAGGCCGTATGCGAGAGCTACATCATGCCCTGGAGCAGAACTATGGCCATTTGATGAGTTTGGCGGGCGCCAGTTATATGGGTGTCAGCGTGCCTGATTGTATCAAGAATAGTCGCATGTTGGTCGAAGAGTTACTGGTGTCTGGTGCACTTGGTTCTCGCGAAAAGGTGGTTACAGGGCTGGGAAAGACGGTAGAATCGAGTTCAAAAGAGTTTCAAGATGGTGCTAGAATTAGCAAAGGCACTGTGGACGTTATTATGAAATCTTAAAAGGTCGTACGGCCAACAATTGTATATATACGCATTGAAAATAAACCTACCATGTGCCAATTCATGTTTATTTGTGGTTGATCACGAAGAAAGCAGTGATCTCAATTCATTACTAGCTTCATATTAGCGATATTGGTGCAAATAGCAGAGTAATTACAAAATCCTTCGTTCTCGAGTGGCACATCATAACCAATAACTCAAAATACATCTATCAAATGAATATAAAGGAGAAATACGCGTATACTAGAGCCTAAGCTACCATAATCACGACAAACTGAGCTTTTCGCCCCACGCTAAAACCAGCGAAAACACGAAAATTCGCATTTGGCTTATTTAATGTATAAAAAGCACATCAAACAAATCAAAAAAGCTCAAAGAGTCTTCTGATACCATATTTGTTTAGTTTACGCTTCGTTTTTGCACCTCATTCAAGCGAGATGGGAACATGTACCAACGTTTTTTGGTGTTTTTCGGAAAGTAATTTTCAAATAAAGACTGAGCATCTTGTAGACAGCCTAAAGACATAAATTTACCATTATTTAAAAGCCAAGAAGCTGTAGTTTTTTGGCGTGGTTAGTTACAATTTTCTATCAGAAGATAATGTAGCTATAGCTTCTCAAACTGCAGGGTTTTGTTCAAAAACAAGCCAAAAACACGATTAATTGCAAACGTCATCTGAGGTTGAATTGTGGCATACTGCATGTATTTGATGTGGCAGCTTCAGCAAGAACTTTTGACACTTTTTAATATAACAAACTCGTATAAAATGGGTTTGCGGCGCCTACCAAGTGCTGCAGGTAATCAATTTATGCACTTTATCATCTCCTGTGTACCACCAATGCATATAATTGACTGCTATAGGGCTAATGCCTAAAATTTGCAAGCATAAACCCCCCCATAGTCAAGTATTATCGCTAGCCCTCTGTTT
Source organism: Mucor lusitanicus (assembly GCA_010203745.1). NCBI lineage: Eukaryota > Fungi > Mucoromycota > Mucoromycetes > Mucorales > Mucoraceae > Mucor > Mucor lusitanicus. The sequence goes on along the minus strand of JAAECE010000004.1, from coordinate 2,774,663 downwards.
CTCATTTGCCAAGAGAGACTTGATGTAAATTGGCAGCTGGACCTACTCGGCTGTTTTGAAAGCATATGAAAATCACCAGAAGAAGATCAAAAAGATGTAGTAGCGGTAATCGAACGCTCCTGCATGAAGAACTCAGATTCAGGTACGAGTTTGATTCTCACTTATCAGTTCTGGAAATAGATTGCTTTGTCATACGTGCTCAAAAGCGTTGGTCTCTGAGCGTTTAAGATGGTTTACGCTGCTCAGTTACCATCGTAAATTAAAAAGATGCTAAGCAGAGGTTATAGTGACAGTGGTATGAGATTATTAACTTGATGAAGTGGAAATGAAAATTTTACATCTGGAAATTTTTGCTACTAGTTTGATTCTAAGCTCTTTTAAGACACGGGTCCTCTCACAATTACCATTGGTGTTTGGTTGATGCCTCGTACTGCGCATGGCCAAGATGTGGGGAAAATTGAGATAGGGGCGGGGAGGTAAGCGAGGGAAGCAGCAGAGGAGGAGCCTTAAAGATAGGATATTATGCACAAATGATCAATGAGTGTTTTGCCTCTAAAAAGGTAAAATGTCAAGCAAGTAACACACATTTGAATAAAATTAAGTATATACAAATACTCGATAGCATGAGAAAAAAAAAACGAGGGGTAAATGTCGACATAGTGCCAGAAGTGGGAAACATTTTAGCTCAGGGAACAAATGCCAACGTTGCCTTGCTCGGAGCGACCGAGCTGCAGCATGTATCCATTAATTTTACACACGGGCAAATGGTCCCCCATTGAATTGAATCGACAGGCCAAGGAAGAACTAATATCCTCAACAAGAGTTAGATCAAAGAACGAGGAACTTGTGATGATTTATACTCTGCTGCAGCACATATTGGAGAGATAAGCTGACGGACTTGTGCTGAAATTTTTTTAAAAATTGGGGTAAATCAGCTATTCACGAGGAGAATAAATTTAATGTATAGCTTCTTTTTATATATATAATGCGCAATTGATAGAATATACTGTATCAAGGCAGATATCAAATGTCACAAAAGGTAATTTCATGTCGTTTTGGGTAAAAAAAATTTCATATGATTCATCAAGGTACTGCTTTTACATGTTATCGTTGATAGTAAAGCATTACTGTGCTGGGCGTGTGTAATTCAGTACTACAAGGAAATTTTATAAGACATGCTAAATATGTATAAAAATGAGAAGATCCCACGCTAAGGCAATCGCTATACTCTGATCAAGCGCAAAGTTTCTCCACCATTGCATTTGCCCATGAGGATGTCTGAATATAATATGACAAAGAATCTACAATTGCTAAATATAGCATTTTATTTGAGCCAGCAACAAGGGAAAGATGGAAAGTGGAGAACCTTAATTAGGCTCTGTTATCAGTTTTCAATCTATTACATGTTACCCCACCAAGTACACTCCAGAGGCTGCACGTGGAAATGTTGGTTGCAATATTGTGAAACGCAGCGTATTTTCACATTTAATTCCATCAAATAGATAACATTTGGTGCGAATCTTCTTTGTAGTATCAGAGAATGAGCAATGATGGAAGTTCCATCTCTTTCATCATTACCGCCAAGTATGATTTCACTGTATCATAATGATTCGTATAGATTACAGACTTCTATGGACGAGAGTTACACAGGGAGATCTAAATGATACGTAAATTTTGATGTGGGTGTGGATGGTGTGTTGTGCTTTGTGGTGTGCTTTTTGTGATCCCAAATAGAGAGCAACTCCGTATCATCTCGTCTCCCCCCACAAAGATAATGAGATAAAAAAAATCCAGCTGTCAGTTATTGATTTGGATCATAAAAGGGGGTGGGGGGGAGAGGTACGGAAGGGAAATGGGATGGAGAACGAGGGTAAATGCAAACCTTATTGGCTCACAGTTGACGGATAAAACAAAAATCAGCTAATGATGTTGTCGAACTGTCGTATGAAAATGGCATTATCTTTTGATATTTATACAGCATCTTCCCGTCCTTCAATGGAGAGCGTTTTCGGAGTGCATTTGGGGGGAAAGGCAAAATCAGGCCTAGAAAATGTCATATTTGACTCATTGGCAAATAATATAGCATCGTTTCAGAGTAATATCACCTCATTTTGAATTCCAATCCTGATAAAGGGGGAGTCTGGGCTTTTTAGTAGCAGCAGCAATCTCACATTGTATTGTAAAATGACGTTTTTTTGCAATCTGATTTCGGGATCACTGTGCTGTGCAAAATACACAAGCGAGCGTACAACATTGGACCTAACAATTACACACGCCATGGATTCTTTTTTTCCAACGTCTTCCTACTTGTTCTCCCTCATTCTCCCCCCCTCTTGGATAGAAAAAAGGAAAATAAGCCCGGGAAACAGTAGGGGCTGTAACGTAAAAAGAACGGATGATATGGATGCTTATGCGGGGTGGAGATGATGAGAGATTAACAAATGTCCAATCAGTTTGGCCATTCAAGTATGCGGGGGAAGGCCCACCCTTGCTGTATCTTCCAATCACACGGCAGATAAGCTCCACCCCACGTGCGATTACACTTTTGCAACCCTGAATAGAAGCACTCTTTCACCCAATGAAAACTTTCTTTAGATAAGCAAACAGGGTGGAAAATTAAAACGGGAGAATCTGGGTCGTAGCTGAAGAATCATTAAATTTAGGGTAATTTCGGATAAATCATTATACTTGATAAGTTCTTTTTGTAAGATGTGTGATTTATTGTTATTTATGTACATAAAGAAAGAGAGTAGGGTTGATTGATATATAATGTGGGTTGCTGTTTTGTGCATTGATACTATACAATATTAAATTAATTGGAAAAAAAAAAAGAGTCTACATAATGAAAGAGTGGGGGGATGTGTTGTATATATATATATAAAATTGCTGATGCTTGAGGATATGGAGGGATTATTTAGAATTGAACAACAGAATGAATGGAAGGTAATGAGGATGTTGATTCAGAGGAAGCACCAGCATTGGAGGGCATAAAATGAGATGTAGAGCTAATAGGAGGCAACACACGGGCTTGGGGAGGGCGGTTCAAGAGATCCATGAGGCTGGGCTGCGTGCAGTTGCTGGAGCGAGCCGAGACAGGATCAAACTGATTGCATTCCAAAGGCGCCAGCTTGAACATGGACATTCTAGGCGATCCGATGGGTGACAGGATGGTGGTAGGAGAGAGGGTGGGCGATTGATCGGGTGTAAACAGCATTTCCTCGTTGTCAGAATGGTGCGAGGAGAAGTTGGAGCTTGTGGAGAGGGCGGGAGAAGGAGGCATCGATCTCGCAACGAGCATGACAGGCTGCTGCTGTTGGATGTGATGGGTCTGCTGCTGCTGCTGTTGGATCGACTTTGTCAGCTTTGCTTTGCGGACACGTCTCTTGTTGGGCGATGTGTGGATGCGGACATGTCTTGTTAGTTCATCAGATCGTGAGAATTTCTTTGCGCAACCAGGAAAGGTACATTGATGAGGCTTCTCGCCAGTGTGTGTGCGGATATGGCGAGTCTGATGCTCAAGGCGGTAAAACGACTTTGGACAGATGGGGCATTTGTACGGTCTGGGGATGTTGGCCTTGTCCACTGGTGTGATGGCTCTCTTGGGACAAGAAAGATGCATGGTAGAGGTCTGGATAAATGTGGTCATGATGTGTGTGTATGATGGAAATTAAAAAAAGAAGAGAAACGGAAAGAAATGCATTGCATAGGGTGAGAAAGTGCAGGGTTTATATAGTCGATAGAAAACGACAAATTGGGTAAGTGGGGTTTTGATGATGGCTGAGATAACAGATTCAGCGGTGGGGGGGGGGAGAGCATTGATTGTGAGACATGCTTACAATAGCAAAAAAACTCTTTTTCTCCACACATCCGAAAAAGATGAGGGATGTTGATAACCCAAATATGGTAATCCCTGATTTTTCATAGTATTTCACACGTTATGATTTTAGAGTTCCTTGTGAAGAAGACAGCATACAAACAAAATCAGCAGCGTAAATCAAGACAATGACAGCATGCATCCAGTCTATGAGTGCTTGGAAGCATCAGAGCGAAAAAGAGATGATAATTTATTTCAGTGAAACTCCCTTATCTATGTCCATATCAAAAAGAAATCTCCTATTCTTTCCTTCTCCTTCTCCCCTTCGCTTGTTTATTCCCCTTGCTCATAGCCCCCGCCCCCCCTGTGTGTGTGTGTGAGAGTGTGTGTTGTGGGGTAATCAATTCCAGATCGTCGGCAATGTGCGCTTGCTTCCTGCAAAACATGCCTCCTCCCTCCTTGCTCTTTATTTCTATACATTGCAACAATGTCATTCCGAATATACATCACGCAATTTTTACCTGGATCTTGTAAAGAAGACATTTTTAAAGAATTTTGCCATGCCATCATCATATGAAAATCATTCGAATCTGTCTGTGCATTTTTTTTGCTGGTGGATGTAATGATATCCAATCAAGACACTTGCTCTTTTCACACAGCCCACATATAATATATATTTGACATTTCGTTAAATGTATCTACACCGCATCACATGTGAAATAGTTTATATACCTTACTGCTCCCCCCATTATTTTAAAATGGATCCACTCCCCTATTCTATCCGTCCCATATTATTATACACATTCTCTTCTTCTCCTTCAACCACCTTGTCATGTTACTCGCTCCTCCAGCATAATGCAGCAGTGCAAAAATGTACATGTACTATATAACTGTCATGGGAATCAGTGTTGTCATGACAACCAACGAAACAAACTGTCACAAGATGTTGATTCGAGTAAAATTCACACATAATGCACGCACGCACAACACAGGACGATATACGCATTTGGCGTATTAGAGGAGTGAGGAATTACGCAAGCCCTTCCATTTTCTTTTTTTTTTTTCCTCGCTTCTCTTACAAATGAATATATTAAAATTTACCCCATTCAACTCATCGGTCGATGCGTCATTCTGGCAATCACTGGTAGAAAAGAAGCTGAACGTGCTCAAACTATCATCAGAATCCCAGGACATCCACGGCTACTACACACATGCAACCACAGCAACGAATGAGAAGAATGAAACAATAAATATTCCAGGTCGATTTTATATTCCTGCAGACGGATTGCAAGAGGAAACTCATATGTTTGTGTTTATTGAGGGTGCTTTTTTGCATTAATTTTCTTCTCACATATAAAAAATTTATATAGAAAGATGGGGTATTTTGGTTATAAAGGAACATTGGTCAATACAAATACTATCGAGGAATTTCGCACGACTGATAAGAACCAATTGTTTCAACAAGTAACAGAAAAGGTAATCAAGCCGAGGAATGGAATGGCACAGTATATGGGAAAAAAATTGACCATGTATACAGATACAAAATGCAGTGCAGACGGGTCAAGCACTGCAAAATCCAAGTGCGCTGGGCAGCTTCCTACTGCTCACATTTGCTGATTTGAAAAAATACAAGTTCTACTATTGGTTTGGATTCCCTGCTTTCATGCCAAGTGAGCCATGGACGCTGCTGCATAAACAGGACTCCATTGACGCGGATTTGCTCGCCTCATTGAAGAGCATGGAGCATCATTGGCCGTTTTTCACCATCAAGAACAACCAGCATGTGCTGCCACTGAGCGAATTCGATAGCAAGGATGTAAAGATGGGACGAGTTATATATCACCTGTTTCCCCCCATGTTGACAAGTTGTGTATATGTAGTGTATCATTGGGTTTGTAGATCCTGCTACGTCTCTGGATGCACCTGGCTGGCCGCTACGAAACCTGCTGTACCTTGTATTCAAAGCCTTCAATATACGAACAGTCTCGGTGCTATGTTGGCGTCAACATCAGCCAGACACCTCCTTTATCATCCAGGCGGAATTACCAGAAACAGCGTCTTACGACAGTAAGTTTCTTTAGTATCGGTTTCCGTAAATGTACATTGATTAATGCTGTAACAAAAACGCAAGACCTGAAATCTGTGGGGTGGGAACGGAACGTGCAAGGCAAACTTGGTCCCAGAATGGCTGATCTGGGCCCGTTAATGGATCCTACGAGGTAAGAAGATACACTAATAATGACGATACTATTGATAAATAACAACAACAACAATGTACTAGACTGGCCGATACGTCTGTAGACCTCAACCTGAAATTGATGAGGTGGCGCTTGATGCCTGATCTTGATTTAGAAAAGATTAAGCAAACAAAATGTCTACTGCTCGGTGCGGGAACTCTTGGCTGCTATGTAGCTAGATGCTTGATTGTGAGTATCTCTCTCTAAAATCGACTAGACAGTCAGCTAACTAGAGCACATGTAGGGGTGGGGCGTGCGCCATATATCCTTTGTCGATAACGGAAAAGTGTCCTTCTCCAATCCTGTCCGCCAGCCTCTGTATCATTTTGAAGATTCGCTGAACGGTGGTGCCCTGAAAGCTAAATCTGCAGCAAAAAACCTTAAATTGATTCAGCCAACTATCGTATCAGAGGGTTACGACTTATCTATACCTATGCCTGGTCACCATGCTCAAAGCTCAGATGAACAACTATCTCAAGATATCGATAAACTGAGTCAATTGGTATCAGACCATGATGTTGTATTCTTGTTGACCGATAGTAGAGAAAGCCGCTGGTTTCCTACTGTGCTGGCGGCAAAGTACAACAAGATGGTCATCAATAGTGCCTTGGGATTTGACACATATCTCGTCATGAGACACGGTGCACGTCAACAGCAACAAAGCGAATTGGGCTGCTACTTTTGCAACGACATTGTTGCACCCACAGATGTAAGATAAGATGTCTATCTATCCTATCGCTCGAGTCTAGAACTAAAAAATGATGACAATAGTCGCTTACGGATCGCACCTTGGATCAACAATGCACTGTTACCAGACCAGGCTTAGCGGCTATTGCTGGTGCCCTGGCAGTTGAGCTGATGGTATCATTGCTACAGCATCCAGACGGGTAAGTGATGAAATGCAAACGTTGATGGTAGATCGGACTTGAACTGATATGATGGTGCTGTGATAAGGATCAATGCAAAAGCTGATACGTCTAATAACCAAACTCAATCTTCTGGTTCTATTCTGGGTTTGCTTCCACATCAGATACGAGGCTTTCTTGGGCAATTTAGCAACATGCTGATAGTAGGACAAGCATATGAAAAGTGTACAGCATGCTCAGAAAAGGTATGAATCTTTCTCCTATCTTTCTCGCTTATGTTTCTAATCAACCATCTCTCCAGATTTTGAATGCGTACGATGAAAATCATCTGAGTTTTGTTAAACAGGTGCTCAAGGACCCACTGTATTTGGAAGAAATTACGGGATTAGCAGCCATGAAAAAGGAAAGCGAGTCTTTGCTGGAGGATTGGGATATTGAAAATGACGATGAGGATGATTTTTAAAGGGTGGGAAAAATAGCTTTTTATTTTACGAATTGCAATAAAGAAAAATATCCCTTGGTCTGATCACTGTTGGTACATTTGGGAAATTTACGGTGCAACAGACCCCCCAATACATGCTTCGGAAATTTGCGTGAAGTTTTGTAGTAATAATCTCGTATAGTTTAAAAGGTCGATCGTTTCGTAATCCGATATCGTAAAACGTAAAAAGCTTTTCCGGGGAAATCGAATGAGGCAAGGTTTTTAGAGTTCAGGGTTTTCCAGCTCATATAGTAGATGGATGGAAAAAAATTAAAAATGAGTTGATTATTCAAACAGACTAAAATAATTACATAATGTCGTATGATTCTTTTCTGTTGGGATTAAGTTGTGATAAACCGTCGATATCGGATGGCTTTTTTTTAACGAGTAACGGAAAAGGTTCCGCTAAAACAAGCTATTATGATTCTAAAAAGACATCCCTTTGACTCATCTCATATTATACTCGACTTGGATTGTGTGAAAAACAAGGGTAATACAATAGTATGATTAACGGGTAAAATAGTGACATTTTAACATATGAAGAAATGTGGGGTCGTCAACAGTTTTGTCAAACCCTCCACTCTTTTTTCTGTATACATGCTACACTTGTTTGATTTTGTGTCACAATATTCCATTATATAATTCCAAAACGGTTTATAGTATGAATAAGCATGATTTTCACAATTGTCAAGCTGTATCTAGACTTTTGCCTTGGCTCAATTAGAGTTTCTTGGGTTCATTACTGCTTACTGTCTTATTTGACATGACAAATGTTTAGTTTGTTATCTCACGGCAATTTGCTTGCTTGATCTCTCGAAGCGGATCAAAAAAGTAAAATGCAGCCAAATATAGCTTTCACTATTTTCGCACAGTGTTTATGGGTGTTTGACACTTAAATATTGCCTTCAAATAATATCCATGCATGTATTAGAAATGCATAACATCATCTTGTGAGTTTCTCATACTATATTATTACATGAACAAATCATGCGTTATTGCAAGGCTGGAAAATGCAAGAAATCAACTTTAATGGTCCCCCCTGCAAGTATCATTTCACACACACGGAGAACTTTGGAGAAAAAGCCTAATCATTTTAAGGTTTCCTTGCTTGCAAAAGTATAAGCGAGATTGTAGGTTGTTAGTAGATGCTCAGTTGCTTTAACCAGTGAAATTTAACGTTTTCTTCATGAGGCCCTGTTGAACGAGGAAAAAAGAGGGGGAGATCGTATGTAGATGGAGAAAGTCGGCCCAAAGAACTTTCGAAAAGCATATGGATAGGTGGTTGCTTACGGATCGAAATGACTCGACTTTCCTTTCGTGCGACACGGATGAAGTTTATAGTTGTTCTAAGCATTTCCTCCACCTGTCATCAATGACTAGTAGCCCTGTTTGTTTCAAGTTTTTTTTACTAATGCAATTGCTTGATGATACTACTACTAGTACTAGTACAAATGATTTTCATGTGTAGTCTATGCTTTACTACATGCTTTATTAAGCGGATGCATGAATACAGAAATCATGCAGTTTTCATGTGTGGGGTAAGGGACCCCCCCCCCCCCCCCGCATTTTGTGCTTGTAACTTGAAAAAACGCGAATCAAATGTAGATTCCAAACTGATTTGTGTACTACAACAGCCGTCTTGAGTAGTAGCTCTATGGGTTGATATCATTGGTAAAATATCAAACTAGAGCATATAGTCGGGTGGGCAAGCACTTGAAGCAGTTTGATCAGCCTGATCAGTCATCATTCCTTACATTTCGCTCGGCTTGAAATTCGATTTAAAAAACACGTCTTGCAACAACTATATCTACCAAATACAATAGAGATATACAATAGAAACACTCTCAAGTAGTTTAGGCAGCACCGCAACACCTTTTTTTTCTGTACACTATTCGTCTTTCAACCCTTCTAAAGGCATTGATTTCATCCATAATACACGCATACGCTAACGTTGCAAGCCAAAATCGATTCAATCTCAGATGAAAATTTCCACTCGAAATACCAAAAATTCTGTTCAAAATCAATTCCATCCACCTTTCTTTTGCAAATCGACTATACAAATTGATCCAATTACCCTATAGTTCCTAATACATTTAAAAAGTACTTTTAAAGGCGCATCTAATGATGCTAAAAGTAAATGCTTTTATGACTGAGACTTTTGATTAATCTTTGAAATTCCGAAATGACGTTTTAGGCAAAAATGTTGAAATTTTACGTATAAAGGTCTCACAAAATTAATTTAGGCGGGTGCTCTGACTCGATAGCAACAGTTTGATCTAATATGTACCTTAGTAAAAACCTTCGTTTTTGCCTTCAAAAACGCGATCGTTTGATTTTTGATAAAAACCATGAGGGGTACCTCATGGATTTTGAGCTGTTTTCGATGATCCCAAAATTTTTTAGCAAAGGTGTCAGGGAGCAAGGGGCATCCGAGAACAACTGTTTGGTGCAATTCTGGCAGTCTAAAACGATTTCTAACACGAGGAATCACGCCACAAAGACGTCAAAATTTGGCTGTAAATTGCACAGATTTGACTAGTAAGCGGTATTGCGAATATGGTGTAAGCCCTTGTAGGGGTTATTCTCATCAGTTTAGACGTGGAGCATCCTGTAAATGTCAGATTTGCGGTTGTGAGCTGCATTCATTTGACGTCAAGTAGCTAAAAGGCATTATAGTGATAGCATTAATATGTGGCAGTCGCCCAGCTCTATTTGTTCGAGAATAACGATGCATTTGCCGATACTATAGCTGCTCATTGATAGCTGGCAGGTTTCTGTCAGGCTTAGAAAGAAGGGAGCTGGATGCATCAGTAGGGGATTCCTACCATACATAAAGATGCTGTGCTATGGTATTATACGTCAAGAGCAAGCAAGTATATTTTATGCAACACTATATCGTTGCTAATGCTACTTATATATAGCTCCTTTAAGGCTAACCGAAGACTACCAAACGAGTATAGTAGTATTACTAGTAGTACTGTTTGAGGATGCTCCCAACATCTGATCAACAATGCAGGCCAGCATGATCCAAGCATCATGGATCTATATATCATCCTCCTATCTCTTGTGTGTCCAAGATGAACATGCATCTCTGAAAGACGGAAACAACAAGGCTAGCAGAACTGCAATCTCAAACAACCAACATCTCAAGGCATTTACAGACAACAAATGTATGAGTAATAAATTTACATGCTGAACGCTTTAATACAATATAATTTTGAAACGAAATAAAAAAAAGGAAAAATGGCTTGAAATGAATAAAAAGGGAATCTATAGTAAAAAGTGAAGAATTGTGGGTGCCTTATTAACGACGACCGTTGCCGCTTCTCTTCTTTGCCTTCTTTTCTCTTCTTCTCTCTGCACGTCTTTCGTTCTTCATCACACCATCCACCATCTTGTAACGACCCTTGACACCCTTGGGACGACCCTTGACACCACGATTGGCACCCTTGGCAACAACCACCTTGACATCCTTCTTGGGTTTCGATTTGGTGGCTCTGGCCAACAGTTTACCAATGTTCTTTGCCTTTTCCTTTTCAGACATGTCTGGGTTATCAGCAATATCGGTGGCCTTCTTTTGTGCTTTGGTAATTCTTTGTACGGCCTTGAACTTCTTACGGGCCTTGGCTTCAGCAATCTTTTTGATGGGACGAGCATTGAGTGCCTTGAGCTTCTCACGAAGTTGGTTCATGGCTTCCTTGGTGACAGGCAAATTAGGCTTGTTGTGGTGCTTTTCATCGTCCAAGAACCATTCGGGAAGACCGTCTTTATCTCTGAAGGCTTCCTTGGAGAAACCGTCATCAATGAAATCTTCAATGGTCTTTTCCTTGTTGGCTAATTGACGAGCCAAGGTGATTGCTTCCGCTGTTGTCAAACCAGTTTCTAACGCCTTCTTCATGGCCTTGGAGTTGTCATCTTCAGCGCCATCCCACATTTCCTCGTCGGATGGAATAGCATCTTCGGTAGCTTCAATCTCAAAATCGCTGTCGCCATCTTGCTCTTCAGCATCACTTCTGGATTCGTCGTCCTTTTGGCTTCTCTTTCTCTTGCGGGATTGTTCGCGGATGAATTGCTCGTCGTCACTGGATTCGTCGTCGTTTTCCATAATTTCGTCCAGTGCCACATCTTGGAAGATATCTTGATCAAAAAACATGGATGCAGACGTTGTGAGACCACTGGCAGTCTTTTTGGATAAAGCAGCCTTTTCTCCAAGATCGTTCATGAGAGAATTGGATGATTTTGTGGCAATCTTCAACTTCTTTTCCTTGGGTGCCTTGGGCTTGGCGACCTTTACTGTTGTGTCATCTTCACTGTCGCTATCGCTGTCAGAATCGCTGTCAGATTCGGAAGAGTCAGAGTTGGAGGACTCGGAATCAGAATCAAAGGTCTTATCTCTGTTTTCGTCCTTGTTTTTGTCGTCGAATCCATTCCACTCGTCATCTTCGTTACGCACTTGCTTGGCTCTGAACTTTGCGTCTCTTTCTGATCTGCTTTGCTTGTAACGGCTGTATGCTTCGTCCATTTGCTGCTCCAGATCACGCTCGTATTCTTCATCGGAGTCCATGTTTTCATCCATTTCCATGTCCATTTCTCTCACACGGCCACGCAAGTTTTTGTCGACCTTGATATCGTTGTTATCGTCGTCATCAGCGAATTCATCGGCCATGGACATGTCACCAGCATGAAGCTTAGCGAGCGAGTCGTCCTTGTTGATCTTCTTGATGTTGAACACTTCGTCATCGGCCACACCGCCATCTTCCAAGGCAATATCAGTGGGAATGATCATGTTCAGCTGCATACGTTGAATCAGCTTCATCTTCTTTTCATTGGCCTTTCTTCTCTCTCTCTTCTTCTTGGCGGCTTCTTCCTTTGTCAAATTAGCAAGCTCAGCTTCTAATAACTCGTCTTCGTCTAATGGCTCTTCTTCAATCAAAGCAGCCTTGGCCTTCTCCTCTTCCTTCTTGTCCATCTTGTACTCCTCACGAAGCGTAGCTCTCCATTTCAACAGAGTCTTGAAATCACTCTTACCGAGCACCTTCAAATCTTCGGTATTCACCTTGACATCCTCTGTGGTGATGTCACGCTTCAGCAGTTCCTTTGCTTCATCCGATTCCCAGGTGAATTGATTGTAAGAACCCAAAGTAGTAATAGGATCTTGAGAACGGACGAATTCCATCACATCGAGTGTCTTGTGCATAGTGTAATCACCATCCTCATAACCGTCTCTGTGTCTGTGCTTCTTTTCAGGCTTGAAGATATCAGTCATCTTCTTCTGCTCTTCAGCGCCAACATCAGAGAAGACAGCCTTGGGATCCAAGATACGAGGATCAATCTTCTTGGGAGCAATGAAATCACGGCACACGACGAAAATTTCGGCAGAGACGTTACGAGAAGAGGGAGGCTTGGTGGCCTCTACTTTGCGGAAGAGTTGTTGAAACACCCAGAGCAATTTGTTGTAATCTTTGGATCTGAAAACCTTGGTAACAAAGGTACCGCCCTTGGCCAAAAATTCAGTGGCGAGCTTCAATGAGACAAGTACAAGCTCTGATTGGGAGAAAGCATCATGCACCCAAGCTCTACCAACGTTGGGAGCACCATCATGAAGAACACTATAGGTAGACATCATGAGTCATGCGGTAAATCAATGCTTTGCTAGTTGTTACATACACATCAGCTTTCCATGTCTTCATCTCTTGTCTAAGATTTTGTCTACATCTCTCGGTTGTGATATCGTCTTGGAAAGTAATGACACCCGGAATAGGCTTGATAGCAACCAAATCAACACCTGCGCACTGCTGTCAGACAACGTCCAAAACTGAGGGAGGGGGGCAATACTTACCAATGACTAAACTGGACTGAGGCATGTACTTTGTTGCGACCTGAAGCCTGTACACATGTCATTCAATCAGCATTGTATCACATCAAGACAGCATTGCAACTTACCAACCACCAGGAGCAGCACACAAATCGATCAATGCTCGGGATTTCTCCAAGAAGTTGTACTTTTTGTTGAGTTGAATAAGCTTGAAGGCAGAACGAGCACGATAGCCCTGCTCCTTGGCCAAATGGTAGTACTTATCCAAACGTCCTGTTGGATGGCATTAGAGCGCTGGATCTGGATCACTGAATGCAGCAACTTACCCTTGGAGTTCTTTTTCTCTCTGGCTTTACCCATTGCAAATCAAGTCTTTTTTTTTTTGATGTATGTATGAAAAAGAAGGGAAGCTGTCTAATTTAAAAAAACTTTAAATGGGATTGAGGGCAAGTCCAAATCAAGGAAAAAAAAGGACAAAAGGATAAGCCATGGGAGTGACACTTTTTCGTCTTTAATGCGAGTGCATTCTGTTTGCATCTGATTGGATCGCTTGCTGGTACATGTTGATCCCCATTTGGATCCATGGACGTTTGTTGCATTTCTTTAGCATTTACGTCATTTGAGAGCAATACAATACATATACACTATGGCTTCGGTAAGAGAGATTTGGCTCATTCTTGATGGATTCACTGACATGGCAAACAGTTCTTTTTCGAGGATTACCAGTTCCCCTGCGAGCTCTACAATCGAGAAACAGGTGATTTTACTACGCCAATTCGCACACTGCTCGACTTTGCACCTCATATTTTGCAAGAGTTGCCCAAAAGCGAAAAGGTAAGGTCTGGCTCTCATGGATACGGTGCACATCTCTGACCAAAAGTAGGAGCAAAAGCCCATCAACTCCACAGCCGAGGATTCCTGGACCAAGAACTTTGTGCCTACCAGTTACCTTGGGTCTCTCTTGACATCTGAAAGAACAAGGGCCATCACCGAGTTTGTCATTCGATGTGGAACTGAGTACATGCAAAGAACAAGCGAGAAGAAATACGAAGAGGAGAAGTTTAAAGAGTTTGAGAGAGAATACAAGCGAGAACGTCGACGAAGACGCAGAGAGAACAACAGAGGATGGTTCTTTAATCGCAATCAGCAAGAGTCCTCCTCTTCAGAATCAGAGGATGAAGAGGAAATGGAAAGAGAGAGATTAAAGCAAAAGATGAAGCAAGAAGAAAAGAAGAAGAAGAAGGAGCAGCAAAAACAAGCTGCCAAAAAGGATGACAGCAAGGAAGAAAAGCAAGTGTTGGGACCCTCTGTAACGGCAGAAACATTAGCTAAATCAGCAGCAGCAGCAAGTGTTCTCTCACTCTCACTGTACTCTACTTATCAAGCGAGCGTCAAGTTTAGCGAAGTATCATTTCACAACCAATTAGAGATGCTGATGGCTCAAGTGCAGAGCATTCTTCAAAGCACTGAAGTGTGGATCGAGGAGCATGACAAGATGCAAGATAAAATACCCAACCGAGTGCGAACTGATGTGATTCAACTCAAGCAGCTGTTGGATTTATTGGTGAGATTGGATCCAAGATCAAACAAAAGGCTGGAAGCTACTGGATGGGGTGTAGGCGCTTTTGGTGGACTATCCGCCCTGGGCGGGGTTGCGCTAGGCAGTGCAGCAGTTGCCACTGGAGGCGCTGCTTTGGCCATTGGCGGTGCTCTTGTTATGATTTCGTCCAAGGCGTCTGGCAAAAGTCATTTGGGTGCTCGCTTATTGCTAGAAAATCAAGTGAGGGAGAGGGTCGCATCCTGCCAAAACAGCAACAAGGAACGAGAAGAGGTGATTCGAGAGGGGATGACAGTCAAGAAGGAGCAACCCGAGATTGGCGAAAAGAGGTATACTGCATCTGTGTCAGTGCTGGAGTAGTGTGTATAGTTTGGATTAACTTGATGTGTTTTAGCAGAAAACTCAAGGAAGAAGAAAAGGCATCCAGACGTACAACACACTATCGCTTGCCCCGGGAAGACGAAACTCAAGTGGAGGAGGAAGAAGAAACATTGACTTCTCAGTTACCCAAGCGAAAGAAGGAAAAGGTCGCGTTACCCAACTAACTCATCATGACATCAATGCCTAGAGCTATTTTGATGAAATAAACAACTACACTATATGGTTTACCCTTTTTCATTTAAAGTTGATTGCACACGACAATGATGATAGACTAATTGAATCCCAGGCCAACTCCCTGCCCTTGTCAGCATGTCGTGCATATGCTTTGGTTCGCAATGTACATGCACGAAACGAGTATACTGGTTTTCAAGATGCCCCCCTGACCTTAAGGATAGATGGCACAAGTACATGAGTGATTTGGCATACGTAGACTCGGAGGGTATTGTCACTATGAGATGTATCACAAAGAATCAACATGCGTGGAGTGATCAAAGATTTCCAATGTTTCAATTGCCTGTAATAGTATGACCAAAATTGATGTTATCAAAATTTCAGATTTTGCATGATTTTCCAAAACCTCGCTTTTACACATATCGCCGTAAGGTATAATAAGTTGATGGTGCAGTCATGGCTCTCATGTAGACTTGTCGAATCAAGATCCCAAGGAGCCATCTACCATGTTCTGGAAGAAACCTGCGCTGTGTTCATGTATTGCTAGACACTTCAACAACGTTCTGGCAAATGCTACAGACATCGGGGTTTCACACAAAATTTCGAGTTTCTTCCATCAACTTCCAGTAAAAAGGGAGTGATTCTCCATTGAAACGCAGCGAGAAACAGTATATAAAGCAAAGCATCTCGCCATTTCTTACAACTGCAACTTATTTTACATCTACACAAAACATTTAATATGAGTGGAATGAATTTTACTGATAAAGTCGAGAAGGCTTTGGGCATCGCTCAGAGTCTGGCTCGTGAATTTGGACATTCTCAAATCATGCCTGCACACATTGCCTGTGCACTGTTTGATGAAACCGAAGGTGCTCCTCTGTTCAAGTCTATTCTGGAGAAAGCTGGTGCTGATCCCAAGATCATTGAGCGTGGCTACCGAAAGGCCATGCTGCAACTGCCCTCGCAAGATCCTGCTCCCACCGACATTGGCATTGGTCCTCAAACCGGCAAACTTCTTCGCAATGCTGAAAAGCACATGAAGGATCAAAAGGACTCGTTCATCTCGATTGATCATGTCATTTTGGCTATGGCTGACGAAGACTCTACTTTCAAGCCCATGAAGGAAGCAGGTGTTACCAAGAAGGCTCTGCAATCGGCCGTCTCTCAAGTCCGTGGTAATCGTCGTGTGGACTCCAAGAACGCTGAAGAGGTCTACGAGGCATTGGCCAAGTATGCTATCGACTTGACGCAAATGGCTCAAACTGGTAAATTGGATCCCGTCATTGGCCGTGATGATGAGATTCGTCGTGTGATCCGTGTGCTGGCTAGACGTACAAAGAACAATCCTGTCTTGATTGGTGAGCCTGGTGTTGGTAAGACAGCCATTGTTGAAGGTCTGGCCCGTCGTATCATTGAGCGTGATGTCCCACAATCGCTGCAATGCAAGCTCTTCTCTCTGGACATGGGTGCTCTGATTGCTGGTGCAAAGTTCCGTGGTGAGTTTGAGGAGCGTCTCAAGGCTGTCTTGAAGGAGGTCAAGGAGTCTGAAGAAGGTGTCATTCTGTTTATTGATGAAATCCACACTGTCTTGGGTGCTGGTAAGGCTGAAGGCTCTATGGATGCTGCCAACTTGCTGAAGCCTATGTTGGCCCGTGGTGAGCTGCGTTGTATTGGTGCTACTACTCTCTCTGAATACCGTGAAATCGAAAAGGACCCTGCCTTTGAGCGTCGTTTCCAAAAGGTGGATGTGGGCGAGCCCTCTGTCCCTGCTACCATCTCCATTCTGCGTGGTCTCAAGGAGCGTTATGAAAACTACCATGGTGTCAAGATTGTGGACTCTGCATTGGTCGCTGCTGCCCAACTCTCTGATCGCTACATTACAACCCGTTTCTTGCCTGACAAGGCCATTGATCTGATTGACGAAGCTGCTGCCAATACACGTGTGCAGCTGGATTCTAAGCCTGAAGAGATTGATGTCCTTGAACGTAAGCGATTCCAACTGGAGATTGAGGCCAAGGCCCTTGGAAAGGAAAAGAACAACAAGGAGTCTAAGGAGCGTCTGGAGTCTGTCAAGGAGGAAATGGCCAAGCTGGATGAAGAACTGAAGCCACTGAAGCTCAAGTATGAACTGACAAAGGGTCGTCTGGATGAAATCCGTGATTTGAAGCAAAAGCTGGATGATCTCAAGGCCAAGGCTGTTGAAGCTAGAAACCGCTATGATTTGGACACTGCTGCTGATATCGAGTACTATGCTATTCCTGATGTCGAAACCCGTATTGCTGAACTTCAAGCCGAAAAGCAACGCAAGGTGAACGAAGAGTTGGCCAATGACACTACCACAGATAACACCATTTTGTCCGAGGTGGTGCGTCCTGAGCAAATCATGGAGGTTGTCTCTCGTTGGACTGGTATCCCTGTGCAAAATCTGGCAAAGAGCGAGCGCGAGAAGCTCTTGAACATGGAGGCTGAAATCAGCAAGCATGTGGTGGGTCAAGATGCTGCTATCAAGGCTGTCTGTAATGCTATTCGTCTCTCCAAGGCTGGTCTTCAAGATCCTCACAAACCTTTGGCTTCCTTTATGTTCCTGGGTCCTACTGGTGTTGGTAAGACGCTGCTCTGTAAGACACTGGCTGAATTCCTCTTCAATGACGAACGTGCCATGATTCGTATTGATATGAGTGAATTGATGGAACAACACAGTGTCGCCAAGCTGATTGGTGCTCCTCCCGGTTACGTTGGTCATGAAGACGGTGGTCTCTTTGAAGCTGTGCGTCGCAAGCCCTATGCTGTTGTCCTGCTTGATGAGTTGGAGAAGGCTCACAGAGATGTCGCCAACGTGCTCTTGCAAGTTCTTGATGAAGGCTTTATCCATGATTCCAAGGGTCGCAAGATTGACTTCCGCAACACCATCATTGTTATGACTTCCAACTTGGGTGCTGGTCTCTTGGCTGATCAACACAAGGACAACATGATCATCTTGAAGGAGAAGATTCTGGAAGTTGTTCGCAACCACTTCAGTCCCGAATTCACCAATCGTATCGATGAACTGGTCATCTTCAACCGTCTCTCTCAAAACAACATTACTGGTATCGTCGATGTGCGTCTCAAGGAAATTGAAGAGCGTCTCTCTGATCGTCGCATTGTACTGCAAGTCTCGGAAGCTGCCAAGGCCTGGCTTGGTGAACATGGCTATGAACCTGTCTTTGGTGCTCGTCCTCTGAACCGTCTTATTCAACAACGTGTTCTGAATCCTTTGGCTAGACTGATCATTGATGGTGGTGTTCGTAATGGTGAAGTTGCTCATGTTGACTTGGATGCCAGCGGTCATATTGACATCAAGCGCAACCATGAAAGCGAAGCTGGTTACATTGAAGAAGAGCCCATGGACGAAGATGAAGATCTTGATATGGATTAAATTGATTAGTAGTAGCACTTATAGTATTATTATCCCCCTCACCCATCTTCTAACTTAATTCATTATACATATTTTGCATTTTACACTTTTCTTTGTAATATAAATTTCAAAAATAAATAAAGATTTTTTGCTATTAGTATCATTAAACATATTTGGCTTTCTTGTACTTGATTTCTCATTTAAAGTGATAATAAACCAAACGTCTTTAACACTACTAATACAAGTTTGACCCAATAATCTTCTTTGGTTTTTGAAAAGTATGGGTTATTGATGTTCAGCAAGACATTTATTGTAATGACTTTCCATCGTACGACTTGATAAAAACACAAAAGCTTGCTGCCTTCTTGTACACTATTTCGTCAAGACATCAGTATACAGTTCGGAAAAGATGGAGTCAAATGCAAGTGGCAGCCATAAGCATTTTATCAAGTGGACAAAGAGCATCGGCGGGGTATTGCTTAATCTGTGCTCATCATGCTACACATGAACTGAGCATTGTCCTCTTTTTGGGTGGTTCAGACAGGTGGTTGACAATGTAAAACTATCCCTGTCATTGAGAAGAACCTTTTGGAGGTGTGTGAAATGTGATCAAGTCGATTAAAACTATTCACTCCATGCCAGATATACCCCTCAATAAAAAATACAACAAGTACGTAAACGATCAAAGACACCGGTAAGTCGACGGTTATAACACTAAACTTTACAGAATGATGCCCTCAACAAAGATCAAATTTTAATGTTTATCATAGAGACATCTAATTGCTGGTGCCATGTAAGATTGGGTAACTCGAACGCATAATATGTGCCACTAACATCTACCCCTTCAATATGCCTGTACTCTAAATGAAGCATGAGAAGGACATATGTAATGATAAATTTCTCGATTAACATTTTGATTGTTTCCTTTGAAAACAAGGAGGATGACTCTCCAGATATCTTTCTTTTTGTATTTCCCTTTCTTCCTTCTAGTCCTTTTCAGCCTTCTACCAATTGCTTTTGATTATCATTATCGCTCATTGCAGCATCTTACTGCGTTAACCTTCTTGATTTTCAGTCCAACTCCTCCTACCCTGTATATAACTTCAACGAGACTTTCGGACGAAGAGGGTAAGTAAAGTTAAAGAATGCAACAAGGAAAATCATGTAAAGTTCGTTTGCAGTAGTAGCTGCAAGAAAGCATTTCAGTCTAGTGGCAGTAGAAGAGCCTATGAACACAATAGACGTGCTGATTTGGCTATTTGCACAACTAGCACAGGCGCTGTTCCAAGCTCTAAGCGATTAGTACAGAATCAACACCGTAGTTTTTTTTCCATAGTGTCAATTACCAATTAGAAAGGATGAGATCGATACCTTCTTATTAGTATCCTCATTATTGCAATCCTAAGCGGCCTTCAAAGCTTGAAGAACCATACCAGAACAGCACATCCAGAGTTTCCTCCAATCCAACCTCTAGCTGACAAGCACAATTTAGAAAGATGCAGCTTTGGAGATGGATCCCACTTGATGTCATCTGAAGAAAATAACCCAGTAGTCGCGCGATATAACACTGGTGCTGGATATAACAGTTTACATGATATAAAAGCAGTAGATTTTGAAAAAATCTAGAACACTCTTATGCCGCTTGGGTATTGGAATGCTCCTGCAGTGTTAATGGGTGATGACAGAAAAAATGACACATGTATTATCATATTCATGAATCAACAAGCGACTCTCTTGTTAGTCGTCAATGGCTCCTTCGCTGGCTAAGCACTAATAGAATACAACAATCAGAGTAAAGAAGAGGCAAACCTTATCATCTCTCATGGGGGGGGGTTAGAATTTTGGGTGCTATACAAAGATTTGCAAAAGCCTGGAGCATAGTTTCGGCACTGACAAATAACTTCTGCGCATCAACAATACCGTAGACTCTCTCAGCCGTGTCCTGCTTATAATCACAGGCGTTATCATAGTCGACAGTACTTTCAGTTTTCTCATCAAGCTATGTAAAGTTTAAGGATAAGATGCTTCAATTGATGATCACTTGAAAATCAGGGAGATTCGTTCCCTCATCATGCATTCAACACAAGCAGCAGACAATATTCTGACATGAAAATACTAGCTAACAAGCAAAGCGATGGAGGAGGGCATCATTAGCAAGCTGACAATTGGCACTGTGGAACTCAATCAGACTGTAATTATAATGATCTGGCCATTAAGGTACTCAAGAAACGTTTTCCAAAATTTGCTCTTGAATTTAAACCAATAGGGGTCTTTGATGGCTTCAAAATGAGTTTTATTTGAAAGTCTAAATAGCACTATTTCTTGGGCAGCAAATGACTATTTGGGCCTGTCAAATGTAATTTGTACCTGTAGTGCTATGATTTATGAGGCACAAAGAATCTGACGTGCGCGATAAGCAGGCGCCTTTTTGATGAATCAAATAAAAAAGGTATCATACCTGTTCCATAGTCTATTTCAAGCGACAATTGGGGCGACCGAAAATCACCTTATTAAGAAAGTTTTCAATAATTGTGCTCTATCTCGCCTTCTTCCTTCTTCAAACCAAGATAATAGTAACCCATTAAGTTTTTTAAAATCTGAATAAACAATGCAATTGATTACATGACAGTGGTTTTCCTGAAAAAACCAAGAAATAAAAGTATTATGTATATTTATCTAAAGCTACTAATACATGTACCACGAATTTCAAATATTTACTCTTGATTTTCTAACTTTAACAACAATATCAATGCTTTATTTCTCTAAGCTGTCTCCAAATTTGAGCCAATAAAATCGCTTAAAAAGCTATTTTAAACGCCGCGGACTTTGAAAATTTTTGCCATAGTTCTCCCTTGTTTTTTGGTTAGGCGGAATTTTAAACACAGCCGAAAACTAGTATTAAGCTCACGTTATCATCAAAAACCCCTAAAATGCCAGAATATGCCTTACTACACACGCCAGCTTATAATGCAAACGCTTGAGACTCTCAATTAGCACCAAGTAAGTGATACCAATCAAGTGAGAGCAGCCTATCCACTCCCCAGCCTCTGTATCAAATCTAGTTGTGCTTCAACGATAGGCTTATCCACACAACGAAAAAAGAGGGTTATGGCTCAAAGAACCATGAAAAGTAGGAAAAGTAACAAAAGGGCATCACTAGAATGTGATGAAGAACAGAAGCATCGCAATAGAGTTACATACAAAAAGGTAACATGCAATGTGTATCATCAAAATGACGAGTACAAGAAAAACAAAAGTAGTAGAAAAAAGTATTGTGGTTGCATCATACGAGGCAAGAACAGCACCAATACCACCAGTACTACAAAAGAAGAAGTAATACTTGAAGAACAAAAAGAATGCAAGGCTACTCCACAATGGGGCAGCACTGCCAGAGATTCAATGCATTGAAAGATACACCATAGCACTGTGGTACAGCAACAGAAAAATAGTTGCGTGCAGAAAAGGGGGAAAGAATAAATTGCAATAGAGCAAACTAAAGAATGCACAGTATTACGTGAAAGAAAGTAGCGAAAGGTTGAATGAATGTAATCCATGGCAAACAAACAAGGGGAATACACAAACCAAATACAAACCAAACACATTGAATATATTGCAACGAACTGGCCTGAAATAAACTGTGTAATTAGTATTCCTGTATATTGTACCGCGAAAGGTGGCTCTCATCGGCTGATACCTACTGTAACAAACTTGAAAGGTGTCGCCTTGGGTACTGGTGGTTGCAAAGGCATGCTTCTTTTGGCAAAAGTAGTGTTGTATTCAATCAATAGCAATAAAAAGTATATGGTATAATAGAAAAAGTGCAGTGCAAAAACAGTGTGGAAACGGGAGCGTGAAAAAAATAAATAAAAAAAAAACGCGTTGCTGAGGGTGACTGCAGTCAATAGGCTGTGGAAGCGCAGAGCACACAGAATCTGAATGATGACGTGTACAATGAACATTTTGCACTGTGGTGACTGTACCCAAATGATTTTTTTGCGATGATTTTTTTGAATCAATATCGATATAATTTGACATTTGTAAACATTTTTGTTAAAATTAGCTATATAAAGTGTGCTCAGCGCATACTACTTTCTAATAAACTTAAGGGGGGAATTTGAAGGCGCATTCAATGGTGTTGATTTTAAAATACTTTTAGAATGAAAAGATAAAGAATTTTGCAAAAATATAAAAAGCAGTTTTTCCAGGAAAATTCGAGATTTAGCATATACAACGTTCAAAATAGCAGTTGCACAGGTTGCCCTACATCTGTGCGGTCATTTTGATTTAATATATATCATAGTAAAAAGTGTCGTTTTCGCCTCCAAAATTGCGATTGTTTGAATTTCAACAAAAACCATGAGGGGTACCTCATGAAAAAACGTGAATTTTCGACGATTTGGATTGATCCAAAAAAAATTGAGGTAAAGTTTCAGGGTGTAAATAGTGATAAAAAGCAATCATTTGGCACTATTCCGAGCATCTAGAAGGGCTTAGAAGACAAGATATTGAGGTTCGAATTCGGACAATTCAGCTGAGAAATGTACCTTTTGTGTCCTGTGAATTCACGAAAACTGATGCTAGAAATTCGATCAAGATCTGAAACAATTTTTATTTCTCATGACTATACTCTGAAGAATACCAACAGACAGGAAGTGATGTAACCTTAGTGTATTGCTTGTGTGCTTTTTTACTTGCTTTGAGACCTCTTATTAAGACTATTGGAACCCCCACCTGCGTGCCATATCTAATTTCATTTTCTAATAGTCGACCATTGAAAATAATGTATCAAGAGCACATAAAATCTTTCTGCCATTTTGTCATAATTACTGAAGTCGATGATCCCAAATGCAAGTTCAAACTTGATAACCTTCATGTAGGTAATTTTCATTGGCTCAGTTTGACCAAAAATGCGCTTGATGGAATTTGGTTTATTACCATCATCTTCATTATTTCCAAGGAACATAAGATAACCACCCGTTGCTTTTATATTTCTTATATCTGAAAATGCTTTATTTATGACAGATATATTTATTATTACGCTAACATCACTATCATCGGGGTCGACTTTTCCGACAATCCTACTGGTACCATCGATGAGTAAGGGTGTTATTAAATTGAAGGCTTGATAATACAATCACTTTGGTTTTCGTAGGCTTGACGGAGCCGGTTGGTCTCTTCTTCGTCATGATCATTGCTTTTGCCTTTGCCCTTGCTGCCCTTCTTGGGATGGTAGTGGAAGTGTCTTTTCTTTGACCTCTTAGGACTGGACTGCTGGCTTTTGGCTTTTTTTATAGACAGCACCTTCTTCATTTATTACTGGCTTTTGACCGCCATTAGCCTTAACAGCAGAGTAATACTCCGGGCAAGATTGATCGGGAAACCACCGTTTACCGCAATGGACGCAGTAGATAGGGGTTTGAGTTGCAAAAGCAGACACATTCCTTTTTCCCTCTTCCTTGCCACGGGAAAAGGTACTTTCAGAATGTCTACAATGGCCTTGTTGACCACCAGCCGAACACTCCTTGTGGTAGCCACCTTTAGTCTTGCCACCATTACTTGTACTAGCACCAGCACCAGCAGCGCGATCTACAATAGTAAACAACGGGCACTTGTTGCCCCCCAAGATGTTTCCAGCAGCACCCGCAATCTCGCTTGTCGTCCATGACTGACGGCCAGGGTAGAAATTGCACAACAATGAAGTGACCTGGATTTGCCAATCCGGTGGGAAACCATTCAGAAACGCATCGCCAATGGAGGTAGTATCATTCGAGTCATATCCAGCTTCGATGCACGACGCAGAGAGTCGATTCATATACTGTTCAGTAGTCTCACCAACTTGCATGGTAGGCGAGTGTACAGCCCTTCTAACACTCAGGCCATGGAAGGAACTGTTAAATTTCTTGACGAATGCATCCTTGGCTTCCTTCCAGGTGTTGACCTTAAGCAGCTCCTCCTTCAACCAGATGTCATACTCATATGGGATCGTTAATAAATGCATGTATTGCTCTTACACGGCCTCGATGCTTCTACTAGACGAGCTCATAAGCCTTTCAAATACAGTCAGAAAGTGAAAGGTGGGGTCAAAGGATTCCTCCCCAGGAAAGTACAGTACTTGACAGAATCAGACTTGAGTTGGAACTTTGGTAAATCCCGTTTGGAAATGGCCATGCCACCAGAAGCAGCATCTGATGAACCAGCAGAACCACCGTCAATTGAAACAGCAACCCTTTCACCA
Source organism: Mucor lusitanicus (assembly GCA_010203745.1). Classification (NCBI taxonomy): domain Eukaryota; kingdom Fungi; phylum Mucoromycota; class Mucoromycetes; order Mucorales; family Mucoraceae; genus Mucor; species Mucor lusitanicus. Next base: position 2,749,711 of record JAAECE010000004.1, on the reverse strand, counting down.
AACAGCTTGATCGAATGCTTGAGAGTAGAGATAGTACAATTGAGATCCTCCACCTTAGCACGCACCTTCAATAGATGTTGTTGGCCATTAGCGTCGTCTTTGGGAGGAGTCCAAACAATCATATTGCTCTACAGCGACAGGTAAGTATCTCGTTTGGCTAATAAACTCTTGATTACATCGGCCGGCTTGCGCGGGACCTTCTTGGCGGATACAGCAGCAGAGTTAACAGTAGGAACATTCACCGAGGGTGCTTCCGCTTGCACCATTTCGACGTCCCCATCTTCTCCAAGATGGATACGAGAGATGTCAGGCTCACCAGAGTCAACTTGATGAGGAGACATAGATCCAGCCTCGCTTGATAGAGGAGTGGACACAGCATACAGAACGGGAGATTGATGAGCAGACATTGAACACAAAAGATAGGTAATAATAAGATTTAGATAGATGTAATTATAAAAAATGGAATACAATCAGGTTGAATTTGACAGAAAAAGAATAAAACCAGAGAAAATACAATCATAGTCCTTCCACGGTTAATTGACTAAAAGAAATCTGAAGAAGGGATCCATGGTCTTTAAGAGAGCATGTATTTATATCAATTGTAAAATTACTGTAGCTTCACTACAATGAGAATGCTTATTTTACAGCTTATTTTAAGAGTGTCTCCTGCTGATAACATTCTCTCACTTTTTCAAATGTATGATGAATTCGTATTAATAAAGTCGAGTGAAAACAATATGAGTAATCACTAGTCAACTGTATCTTAAGCGAAAGCAAAGGACCTCTTTATTACAGGGCATCTCTTGATTGAAACAGAGTAGATCCTTGGATATGACTACTACACTGAAGATGAATATATAGGTGGAACGCGAGATTAATATGTTCGGATGTGGAATATCTGATGTAAAGTACACACATGTTGTATTTACGCATATAACTGTACCTGAAATACATATATCGTAGTACAAATAAGAAATAAGCTATGCACATATAAAGCATATGTAAATAAACTTTATCAATGGACAAACGATAACCATGATATTCACATAAGCTAAGTTCCAGTAAGCTATACTCCATACATCAAGAGATAACATACTATATAAGGAATATAAGTAATTAGCGTTGCCAAGAGCAACTAAGATATTTAGAATGATCATTTATGTCCGAAATAATTACATTTAGCATGAGTGAGGATTGATACTACTAAAATTTGGCATGAGAACACCATTCTAGATGGGTGTGGTGTAAGCAATCCATAAATCATAACATATAAATAGCAGTAGACATTCATCCCTTCTAGAGATCCCCATCGAAATTTGATATCAATAAAGACTTACACATTCTCACGTACTTTATTGATCCTGACAACCTACAATACAACAACACATTAAGTGATGAGAGTGATATATACGCAATGAGTGGATCTTGACAGTAAAGAGTTTGGAGTATGTTGAGTTGGGTGTTACCAGTGCACAGACGACGATCAACACGTAAACAAACAACATGTCGAGTGGCTAGAGCGAAAGTGTATGTATGTGTGTGCGTGAGACGCCGGTAGTGAGTGAGACGCTGGCTGTGAGTGAGACGCTGGCTGTGTGAGTGAAGCCAGATGTGCATGTTGTAGTCTTCAGGCACATGCTGGTAAACCTAGGCTTTGCATACTCCAATGTACTAACCCTAGCATAATGAAAAGTATATAAATGCATCCTCTGGATGCATTCTCAATAAAAGTGTAATTCTTTGGCAGATTCATTCATCTATACTTGTATTTTCACGTAACACAAATTGCCGATATCTTAGAGAACAAAATGTTTAGCAATCCACCGGACATTATAAGCGGGATTCCGTGCATTATTTTAATACTTGACGAAGCAAGACAAATAATATTTAAGAAAGCTGTTGTCAGTCTGCTCAGGCATTTATCCTGTATATGTTTCGTGGAGTGTAACGTTCCAAGTAAAGGCTCCGTAGTAGTCTGGTATAAAATTCTTCAAGGAGGGCTATCGGACAACCAAAACATAACTCAACTGCGTTTTTTATGCAGTATAGAGTTATAGGAAGTCGCACTTCGGGTGGTATATACTACTTCACACATAAGAAGCTTCAACAATCTAATTTTGATAAACTTGCGATTTTCATCTAGAGTGTAACCATTTTAATATCTGGAGTGTAACGTTTTTTGTAAGAACTGACTGAATTTCACCGCCTTCAGGATGGGGAGAAAATCTAGGATTTTGGGAAAATGTCTCCTAAGCTTTTAGAAACGTATTAAAAAATTAATCCTCCGACATTCAATTTCTCTCACCTTTAGCTCCCCCCTCTGATGACAAATTTGCGTTTTTCATATGGAGTGTAACGTTTGAGTATCTGGAGTGTAACACTGTTTCGTTAGAAAAAGCCTAATTTCACCACCTCTAGGATGAGGGGAAAAGTTAGGATTTTGAGGAAATGTTTCCTGAGCATATATAAACTTATTGAAAAATTAATCCTTCAGCATTCAATTTCTCTCACCCTTAGCTCTGCCCTCTGATGACAAACTTGCGTTTTTCATGTAGAGTGTAACTTTTTATTGTCTGGAGTGTAACCCTTTTATATAAGGAAAGACTGAATTTCACCACCTTCAGGCTAGGGGGAAATTCTGGGATTTTGGGAAAATGCTGTCTAAGGCCATATAAACGTATTAAAAAATTAAACTCCCATCATTCAATCTCTTTCACCCTCAGCTCTGCCCTACGATGACAGATTTGCGTTTTTCATGTAGAGTGTAACGTTTAAATATCTGGAGTGTAACCATTTTATATAAGAATAGACCGACTTTCACCACGTTCAGGATGGGGAGAAATTCTAGGGTCTTGGGCAAATGCTTTCTGAGACTATTAAAATTCATTAGACAACTAATCTCCTAAAATTTAATATCTCCTACCCTTAGCTCTGCTCTTCCGCAATAAATATGTACAATATTAAGAAATGTTACACTCCAGACATTAAGCTGTTACACTCTACATGAAAAACGCAAATTTGTCATCAGAGAGCAGAGCTAAGGGTGAGAGAAATTGAGTGCTGGGAGATTAAATCTCTAATATGTTTATATAGATTTAAAAAGCATTCCCTCAAAATTTCAGAATTTCCCCCTAGCCTGAAGGTGGTGAAATTCAGTCTTTTCTTATATAAGGGGGATACACTCCAGATATTTGAACGTTACACTCCACATGAAAAACGCAAATTTGTCATCATAGAGCAGTGCTGAGGGTGAGAGAAATTGAGTGCTGGGAGATTAAATCTCTAATACGTTTATATAGCCTTAGACAGCATTTCCCCAAAATCCCAGAATTTCCCCCTAGCCTGAAGGTGGTGAAAGTCGGTCTATTCTTATATAAAGGGGATACACTCCAGATATTTGAACGTTACACTCCACATGAAAAACGCAAATTTGTCATCAGAGGGGGAGCTAAAGGTGAGATAAATTGAATGTCGGAAGATTAATCTTTTAATACAGTTCTAGAAGCGTAGGGAGCATTTTCCCAAAATCCTAGATTTTCCCCTCATCCTAAATGTGGCGAAATTCAGTGTTTTCTAATGAAGCAGTGTTACACTCCAGATATCCGAATGTTACACTCCACATGAAAAACGCAAGTTTGTCAAAATTAAATTGATTTGAAGCCTCTTATATGTGAAGGGGTATATACCATCTGAGGTGTGGCTTCCTATGAGTCTATACTAAATAAAAAACGCAGTTGAGTTATGTTTCGGTTGTCCGATAGCCTTCCTTGAAGAATTTTACACCAGACTACTACGGAGCCTTTAATTGGAACGTTACACTCCACGAAACATATACAGGATAAATGCCTGAGCAGACTGACAACAGCTTTCTTAAATATTATTTGTCTTGCTTCTTGAAGTATTAAAGTAATGCGCAGGATTCCGCTTATAATGTCCGGTGGGTTGCAAAACAATTTCTTATTTAAGATATCGACAATTTGCCCAAGTATGGTTTCAGTATTTTTAGAAATTAGGCACGATCCACTACGTGGATGCCCAACAAACCATGCATACTATTAGATTCGCCTTTAAAAGTACCCACGGAGACATTATGAGTACCAAGCGTCATCGGTAGGCAGAGGTGGTTCAATTTCTTGTGAATGTCAAACTTCGTTCAAAAATGCATCCAGTATTACTAATCTGGGCTTAAAAATACTGACAGTGTGATTTCATGCTGTAGATATTTCTTTTACTCATATTAAGGCGAAAAATAAAGATAAATGTATGGGATAAAAATAAAAAGACGCGCAATAATGTCATAATTGTGCTCAGGGAGTAGAAAAAATAGGTTTAGTAGGCTGGAAAAGTAGAAAAATGATTATTCTGGTTTTCAAATAAGTAGGTGTACCCCTTTTTTGGATACACAATTGATAAATATCAATCTGTTTTGAATGATTAGCATAGGTGGGGTAAACCAAAGTATAGTATTGTTGAGAATAACAAGACTGTAAAAAACTATCGCAATAATAATATTTAGGAGAGATAAAAGAAGAGTTCTTTAGCTTCGTTCGTACTAGATGAGTACTACATCTTCTGACGGTCGCTATAATGTGGTGACCACGTTCTGACATGGGCAAGATCCAGTTTAGAGATATCTTCATCTCTGCTTCTGGCTTAACGGTAATAGCTCGTCTGTCGTGAACCAAGCTCACTTCCGGTTCCTGGTTCGTGAATTCATGTAGTGAATCAAGTTCACTCTGGTTCCTGGTTCCTGAATTCTCGATCATGTGATTCTGTTGTCTTTGTCTTTGTCAAGTTTAGGATTATGTTTACGTCAATCCTGTTTCTATGTCTACGTCAGTACAGTTCAAGATCTCATGTCAAGCCTTACGTCAAGTTACCTGTCAAGTACCAATGTATCGCAATATCATGTTGTGTCATGTCACGCCATGTAATGTCATGCAGTGCAACCGTGTAACCAGGCTTCATGTAATGTAATGCAATGCAATGCAATGCAATGCAATGCATTCCCACGATATACTATTTAGTCCTTTCCCATGATTAACCCCCTGACCATGCCACGATTCCCATACTCCCCATCAAGTATAAATACCATGCCCTTTCATGTCTCCAAGTTGCTCAATGTCGATTATCTTGTATATCCTTCCAAGTACCAAGATAATCAGTTCTCTCTTGAATAAACACTATTATTATTAACCAAGCACCACGACCACGACATCGTCATCCCAAGGAAGGAAGACCAAAGTCATCCAAGGTGGACCGTGTGGCGAATCGAGAAACTTGTCCTGTTGCGACAATAATGGAAGCGTTCCAAGTATAAGGAGCATAATAGAGAGAAAAATTTATATAAATATTGAAAATAAAAGTGTGGCTTGAAGGCTTATAGTAGTAGTAAGTAGTTCGAAATTTAAAGAAAAACGAATGTTCTTTATTATATCAGAACAATAATGCTATTTACATCTATGTGCTATTGTTCTCTGTCAAACTTAATCGGGATCTAGTAAATGTCAGTGCCGAGATCAAGATGTAACGCCAAATAATTGTTTATCCATTTCAAATTCAATTGACATCCAAATGTTAATGAATGCCCTGCTAATCAGATTGTAACATTGAATCCATTGATTAAAATAGCCATTGCCTCGGTTCTACGTTAAAATTCCACTTGAATTCTGATCGATTCACCTTAATTGGCTTGCACCTAATGAGAGTCAAAGTCCAGAATCAAATACTTGCTCAAAATAGTGATCCTAGAAATACTAGCACGTAAACACCTTGTAATGAAATAGCACCTTTTTTTAGCCCCAGAGTAAACTCTAAATCAGAACCCAGGTGGATCATGGTTGATTCATCCAGGGACCAAACATAAATAAAGCACAAGTAAACAATAGCAAGTGTCTGTGGAAGCTTGGACTTCTGATCAAAGTACAATCTCTCACAACCATGTCACATGGTAAAGTTGAATAATGCAAATATGTTAATAAATGAACATTGTTCAAACATACATAAAGGAGGCAACTGTCCAAAACAGTTGCGATAACTCCAAATATGGCATACAGGGCAACTGATATGTGTAGATTACGGTACTGTACAGAAATATACTGCTTGTAATCCAATTGAATAGAGTATGTGACGTATTATCGACTGTAAAAACAAGGAACGTCAATCTAGTACAATATGATATCTTTGTTTGTTCCACTATTATATAGATAAATATACACTATAGTGATTGTATGTAAAAGTAAGGGCAAGTTAAGTTTACGAGAAGAAAGGTAATGTTTATTCAGATGTCAAAAGGGACATATTATGTAATGCTGTACAACGTACACACAGACAATCACGTCATACAAACAATCATCGCGTCATTCTACATACACTTAAGAGTTGAATCTTGCATGCACGGACTCTTGTACATATCACAACTGCCCAAAGCAGTTTTAATAATTCTAGATATAAACATTCTTGTTTATGCCCTAACAATAAGCTCAGACAAAACCAGGATTCTGAGGGATCACAATCCTGACTAAGACAATAGTATCGACCTCAAACACTAACACATCGAAATCTCAACTACATTCCAAAAAGTGAGTGAATGTCATCAACAGGAGACATTCTCGAAGTAAGCTGTAAAATAAGCATTCTCACTGTAGTGAAGCTAATTTTACAATTGATATAAATACATGCTCTCTTAAAGACCATGGATCCTTTCTCCAGATTTCTTTTAACCAATAAACCCGTGGAAAGACTATAACTGTAATTCTCTCTGGTTTTCTTACTTTTTTTATTTCAATCATCTCGATTTTATTCCATTTTTTACAATTACCTCTGATTCTTTTTATTACCTAAACAATGTCTGCTCATCAATCTCCAATTCTGTCTGCTGCATCCACCCCTCTGTCAAGCGAGGCTGGATCCATGTGTCCCCATCATCAAGTTGACTCTGGTGAGTCTGGCATTTCTCGCATCTCTCTTGGAGAAGATGGGGACGTCGAAATGGTGCAAGCGGAAGCACCCGCGGTGAATGCGCCTGCTGCTGATAACTCTCTTACTATGCCCCCAAGCGCACCCTCGCCAGCTGTGTCTGCCAACGCATCCCATCCTGCTGTATCCGCCAACAAGGTCCAACGCAATCCGGCCGATGTGATCAAGAATTTATTGGCCAAACGTGATACTTACCTTTCGCTGTTGAGCGATATGATTGTTGGGACTCCTCCCGAGGACAACGCTAGTGGTCAGCAACACCTATTGGAGGTGCGTGCCAAGGTGGAGAATCTTAACCGCACCATCTCAACTCTCAAACACTCGCTAAAGTTGTCTGGCAAAAGGGTAACTGCATCGATTGGTGGTGGATCAACTGGTTCTTCAGGTGCTGTGGCTGGTGGTATTGCTATCTCGAAGCGAGATCTGCCAAAATTTCAATTCAAGTCTGATTCTGTCAAGTACTTCCCTGATGAAGAATCTTTTGATTCAATCTTCCAATTCCTAACCGCCTTTGAAAGGCTGATGACCTCGTCTGGCAACAGTGTTGAATCTGTATGGAAGCAGTACTTACCCCCGACCATGCCTTATGAGCACGACATGTGGCTCAAGTCGGAACTGCTGGTGGTCAACACATGGAAGGAAGCTAAGGACGTCTTTCTGAAGAAGTTCAATAGCTCTTTGCATCGCCTGAGTGCCGGGACGGCTGTGCATTCGTCCACAATGCAAGTTGGCGAAACTGCGGAACAGTATTTCAATCGTTTCTCTCGGTCCTGCGTCGAAGCTGGATATGATTCCAATGATACCTCAATTGGTGATGCCTTCTTGAACGGCTTTCCTACGGATTGGCAGATCCAGGTGACGACTCTGCTATGCAACTTTTATCCTGGTCGTGAATCTTGGACTACGAACGAGGTTGCGCGTGTTGCTGCCAACATCCTTCGGGACGTCAAATGCCCCATCTCTATTGTGGGTCGCGCAAGTCTCAATGCTGGTGCTGGTGCCAATTACGGTAGCAAGACTAAAGGTGGCTACCCCAAGGAGCGTTCGGCTGGTGATCAACAAGGCCATTATTGTAGACATTCTGAAAGTACCTTTTCCCGTGGCAAGGAAGAGGGAAAAATGAATGTGCCTGCTTTTGCAACTCAAACCCCTATCTACTGCGTCCATTGCGGTAAACGGTGGTTTCCCGGCCACTCCTGCCCGGAGTATTACTCTGCTGTTAAGGCTATTGGTGGTCAAAAGCCGGTAATGAAGAAGGTGCTGTCTATAAAAAAAAGCCAAAAGCCAGCAGTCCAGTCCAAAGAGGTCAAACAAGAGACACTACCACCATCATCCCAACAACGGCAACAAGGGCAGCAAGGGCAAAAACCACGATTATGACAAAGAGGCCAACTGGCTCCGTCAAGCGTACGAGAATCAAAGCGATTGTAAGTATGATTATGCCTTCAGTTTAATAACACCCTTACTCATCAATGGTACTACAGTACGATCATCGGAAAAATTGACCCTGGTAGCGATGATGCTAGTATAATAATAATAAATTTGTAAATGCAGAACTTTTCGATATAAAGAATATAAAAGCAATTGGTAATTATCTTGTGTTCCTTGGAAATAATAAATATGGTAACCCGAATCCCATCTACTAATAACGTATTGTTGGTCAAACTGAGCCAATGAAGACGATTACTTACATGAATGGTATCAACTTTGAACATGCAGCATTTGAAATTATTGACTACTTCAATAGCACAATGGCAGAAGAATTTGATGTGCTCTTAACACATTATTTCCAATGGTTGACTATTACTAGAAACTGAAATTAGATATGTCAGGTAAGTGGGCGTTGGAATAATTTTGAGAGGTCTCAAAGCAAGTGAAAAAGCACACAACAGTACACTAAGATTACCTTACTTCCTGTCTGTTGATATTATTCAGAGTGTACTCAAAAGGAATACAAATTGCTTCAGGTCTCAATCTAATATCTAGCATCACTTTCCGTGAATTTACAGGACACAAAAGGTACATTTTTCAGCCGAATTGTCCGAATTCGAACCTCAATATCTTGTCTTCTAAGCCGTTTTAGATGCTCGGAATAGTGCCAAGTGATTGCTATTGATCACCATTTACATTCTAAATCTTCATTTTTGGTTTTTTTGGATCGAGCCGAATCGTCGAAAATTCACGTTTTTTCATGAGGTACCCCTCATGATTTTTGTTAAAAATCAAACCATCGTAATTTTGGAGGCAAAAACGACACTTTTTACTATGATATATATATATCAAAATGACCACAAAAATGTAGGGTGGCCTGTGCAACTGCTATTTTTAACGCTTTATAGGCTAAATCTCGACTTTTCCTGGAAAAATTGCTTTTATATTTTCTCAAAATTCTTTATCTTTTCATTCTAAAAGTATTTTAAAATTGACACCGTTGAATGCGCCTTCAAATTCTCGTCTCAAGTTTGTTAGAAAGTAGTATGCCCTGAGCACACTTTATATAGCTAATTTCAGCAAAAATGTTTACAAATGTCAAATTATGTCGATATTGATCCAAAAAAATCATCGCAAAAAAATCATTTGGGTACAGTCACCACGGTGCAAAATGTTCATTGTAGACGTCATTCAGATTCCGCGTGCTTTGTGCTGCGGCAGCCTATTGACTGCAGTCACCCTCAGTTGCGCGTTTTTTTTTTTTTTATTTTTTCTCGCACTGTTTTTGCACTGCACTTTTTCTATTAAACCATATACTTTTTATAACTATTGATTGAAAACAACACCACTTTTGCCAAAAGAAGCATGCCTTTGCAATCACCAGTACCCAAGACGACACCTTTCAAGTTTGTTACAGCAGGTATCAGCCGATAAGAGCCACCTTTCGCGGTGCAATATACAGTAATACTAATTACACAGTTTATTTCAGGCCAGTTCGTTACAATATATTCATTGTGTTTGGTTTGTATTTCGTTTGTATATTCCCCTTCTTTGGTTGCCATGGATTACATTCATTCAACCTTTCACTACTTTCTTTCTCGTGATACTGCGCATTCGTTAGTTTGCTCTATTGCGATTTATTCTTTCCCCCTTTTCTGCACGCAACTATTTTTCTGTTGCTGTACCATAGTGCTATGGTGTATCTTTCAATGCATTGTATCGCTGGCAGTGCTGCTCTATTGTGGAGTAGCCTTGCATTCTTTTTGTTCTTCAAGTATTACTTCTTTTGTAGTACTGGTGGTATTGGTGTTTTTGCTTCGTATGATGCAACCACGCTGATACTTTTTTCTACTACTTTTGTTTTCTTGTGCTCGTCATTTTGATGATACACATTGCATGTTACCTTTTTGTATGTAACTGTGTCGTGATGTTTTTGTTCATCATCACATTCTAGTGATGCTCTCTTCTTACTTTCCCTTCCTCTTTATGGTTCTTTGAGCCATAACCCTCTTTTTTCGTTGTGTGGATAAGCCTATCGTTGAAGCACAACTAGATTTGATTCAGAGGCTGGGGGTAGATAGGCTGCCCTCACTTGATTTGTATCACTTACTTGGTGCTAATTGAGAGTCTCAAACGTTTGCGTTATAAGCTGGGGTGTGTAGTAAGGCATACTCTGGCATTTTAGGGGATTTTGATGATAGAATTGCTAAATTACTATATTTGGCGGTACTTAAAACTCCGCCTAACAGTAAAACAGAGGGAGACCCTCGCAATTTTTTTTCAGGATTTGTGGTGTATGTAATCCTTTTAGAGCAATTTGATTGGCTCAAATTTCTGAGCTATTGCAGGTACAATATTGTGATAGATGCGAATAAAACAGTAAAAAACATTCATTATTATGCTTTTTTTTAATCTATTTTATGATACAGTCCCGTATGACATTACTCATGCAATAATGCAGTACCTATCATGTAGCAATTAATTCAAAGATCTATAAAATACGCTTCGAAATTCATAGAGAAAACGCTATTCCTCAGTAACGCATAATAACGCAAATCAATATTACCGCAAGCGTATCTGTATAACATAATAGCTTCTGGTTCATTGTTTAGAGTTAATGAATTTGCTTCACTGATTGTTATGATATACAATTGTGACAAAGAGGAACGTTTCTTGAAAATGAGTGCATACTGCCCTTTTCTGATGATTTATGTATCTAAAGTGCCTTTTGGCCCAAGTCTATCCCATATCTACAAAAAAAAAGTGCATGTAACTATGAAAAAGGGGAACTCTGTGCAGGCCCCTTTTTAGTGTTACTGTGCTGATTCAAAGAAATATAGTTGTTTATTATAATATCTTAGCTTTAAAACGACAAGGATCACTAACTGAAGCTTCTTAATCCATAGCTGCAACATCCAAAATGTAGGTACAATTTATCAGAAAAAGCTGTCGTGCCATCACCTGCGATCGGTCTAAATGCCAATCAGGTTATCTTGAGCAAATGTTGTTGTTGGCTTAGAGTCTTCAATGATCACTGAGATTTGTTTTTTTTATAACGAAACGTCAATTTACTTTGGGCATCCGTAATAACAAATAATGATAAGCCATTCTCTTTCATCTACTCTTGAAACATCCCAAGCTATCTTGCACTGTCTGATGGCATGTCTAGTGGTACAAATATCCTTCTTGCATTGTTTGAAGAGAGAGAGCAGACCCTTTTTTCGGTGGCAGAACCTGTCATATTGTCTGCAAAACGAGATTCCCAGATGAGCCAATAATATGTCTACACCTCTCGAAAGCATAATTCATTTAAACCTTCTTGCGCCGCTGACCTGCCCCCCTTTTTTTTCACTGTTTCCTTTCAATTATACATAAATCGCCTCGCATGCTCAAGTTTACATTGTGCGTCATTGGCATATACACCTGCTTCTTAACATGGGGTGTTATCCAAGAACGTGTGAGCACAACACCATACGGCAACGACGAAACACCCAAGAAATTCAAATTCTTCATCGTCCTCAATCTCATTCAATCCATCATTGCTGCTACCGTAGCAGGCATCTACCTCAAAGCATGCGGACGCAGCCTCAACATCCAAGAGACGCCACGCAGCCTGTACGTCAAATACATCCAGGTGGCCATCTTCAATTGCATTGGATCACCCTTTGGCTATGCCTCCCTCAAACACATTGATTATCCCACCATGATTCTGGGCAAGTCGTGCAAACTAGTCCCTGTCATGTTTATGAACGTCTTGGTGTATCGACGCAAGTTTCCACTGCACAAGTATGCTTGTGTTGTGTTGGTGACGCTGGGTGTGTCCATGTTTATGCTGTACCAGCCATCAAAGAAGTCCTCCAGCGGTCCTGTCAACAGCTCCATGTGGGGATTGTTCTTGCTGTGCACCAACTTGTGCATTGATGGATTGACGAATGCCACACAAGATGAGATCTTTACAAAATTCAACCATCTTGTCAGCGGCCAGCATATGATGTTTTACATGAACGCCATTGGATCCATGCTGTCTGCTTCCTACCTCCTGTTACACCCCTACAACGATGAATTACAGCAAGCATTGACATTCTTTCAACAACATCCTGCTGTCATTAGAGATGTGCTCTTGTTTGGTTTCTGTGGTGCTGTTGGTCAATGCTTCATCTTTTATACCCTCCAACATTATGGCAGTCTTCGATTGGTGACAGTGACAGTGACAAGAAAGCTATTCACCATGCTGTTGAGTGTGTTTTGGTTCAATCATACACTGAATGTGGGTCAATGGAGCGGTGTGGCTCTGGTGTTTTTGGGTAATGTATCTGTGGTGTGTTGCCTTGGGATATGCACTGACAACCCTTCATTTTTGACAGCCATTGGCATTGAAGCCTACATTGGAAAGCAGCAAAAGGCAAAGGCCAAGAAATTAGCAAACACATCGCCCACAGCACTCAGGAAAGCAAGCACGATAGATGAAAAGAAACAAGCCTAGATCATTCCTTAGATAAACAACCTTTTTATTATTATATTTACAATATCCACTGTTGATAGTTGGAGGAGGGCGTGCTGGAAGAGGAGCCATAGTACTTGTTGTTTGTGGGGTACTTGCTATTGTAGTAATGACGAGGACTACGATGGGTAGTAGGATAAAGACCCAATCCCTCGCTGACGAAATGTGTCAAATAGGAAATGTAATGCTGTGCTTCACGCGGGAAAAGAGCATAAAGAATGGACCAGAACAATACAGCGCGGTAGAAATACTTGCAAATCAGTCCAGCTTGAGGTCGATGATACATGAAGGCCAAAGGCTGTACAAGCAACAGGATAGTCTGCAGCACCATGAAGCTATTGTGAAGGATACGGTCAGTATCCAGCGTCTCTCTCTCTCTCTCTCTCGCTCTCTATGACACTTACCTGTTGCGCAACGTGTCAAATCGAGTTGTGTTGGCATACATCAACAAACAAGAGACGACAAATGGAGGAAACACCTTTCTGAGCTGGCGGTGAGCTCTCTCGAATCTTCCATACAGCAACGAGTTTTGGCTGATGCCTTGATCATGCGTACGACGACAGGCTTGAATGATGTCAAATACAAACCCAAGCACGACGTAGCTGTAAAATGTCACTACACCCAAGCAAATCACAACAGGCTCCACTTTATGCAGATAGTAGTCGATGCCGAGATGATAGCTCAGCCGAGGAATCACATCACCCAGATTGGAGCAATTCAGCACAAACGGGATCAGCACAATCAATGCGGCGTATATCAGCAGCACTGGAATAGGTGAAAGCATTGTCATGTTGATGGAAAATAATGAAAAAACAACGAAAAAAGAGAGAAGCGGAAGGTCGGTGAAAGAACAGCAGCAGCAGGTTTATTCTGATATTTACATTGACGCCAAAACATGAGAAAATTCAATCTATGCAAATTGTTTGTTTGTTAGTTGCAAATACTACACCAATATGCTGCAAGCTCGCACCTTTGTATTCGCGACACTTTCTCTCAAACTCGCCATGGCTGCTTCTCGGAACAAATTATCTAGTTGGGCACCTATCATCATGTCTGTTTAGCTACACTCACCTGAAACCGCTGGGCACAACAGCCATTCATTTTTTACCTGACCAATTCAATGTCCTCTTTACCAGATCATCCAATTCCTGCTGGCTCAAGTCAATTGGCATTCTGGAACTGATACCTTGGATGATTTGTAATCGTTGCTGCAACGATGGCATAAGTAAAACAGTGTCGAATCCCCAAGCTGGAAACAGAGAACTCACCTTGTCGTCGGGTAATGGTATATAGATGTGCTCGTCAAAACGACCCGGTCTGAGTACAGCAGGATCAATGGCGTCGATTCGATTTGTAGCTAGATCAACATGAATAACATGTCATGGAGACGACACACACACACACTAATACAATCTTACCTGCCACCACCAACAGATCAATATGCGCTCCTTTACTCCTACTCTTGGTCAGCAAGCCATCCATTTCTGTCAAGAATCCTGTAACGATTCGATCACTTGTATTCTCAGATGAATGGCTGGTGCCTCTCTTTGGGAGTAGCATATCAATCTACCTGGCATGAGCATTCGTACACCAACCACCAGATAACACGACCGCTTACCTGATCAATGAACAGTATACACGGCGAATTGGCCCTGGCTTGAGAAAACAGCTTGGCAATCCCCTTTTCTGACTCACCCACCACTTTAGACCGGATCTGCGAACTTTCCACCAGCATGAAATTGACACCTGCTTCAGCAGCAAGCGCAGAGCAGAGCATCGTCTTGCCTACACCAGTGGGTCCGTGCAATAAGATGCCTTTGGGAGGTGAGATGCCCAATTCAATGTACCGCTCTGGATGATGAAATGGCTGTATCACGGATGTCTTGATCTCTTGTATAATGTCGTCCATGCCGTACACGTCCTTGAATGTGATGTCTGGTATGCTGGATGAGAATTCGTTGAGATTGGATGGTTTGACAATGGTGAGTGCATGCTTAAAGTGGGACAGTGTGATGTGGTGTTCTTGTTGCTTCATGAGCAAGAGGATGGCTTGCGAGGTCAGGCTCTGCAGATCGCTCGGCACAAATCCATGCGTCTGTCGAGCAACTTGGCGTAGCATGTCCTGTCTTTCAGCGTCTGAAGCAAAGGGAAGATCTAGATGTGGACGTTCAATGCACAGGATGCGGCAAACATTGATGTATCCTTACTTTGGGTGATGATGCTCAGTATAGCGTATCTTTGCTCAGGCGTGTTGATGATGATCTCCTGCAAGTCATCCAATCGACCCGATCTCAAGAAGGCAGGCTCAATGGCGTGCAGTCGGCTTGTCATGCCAATCACATAGGCATTGCTTACATTGTCAATGCAAGACATCAGCATGGACGATAGGCGCATGTCGAGATCACTCTTCTTGGACGTCCATTTGCCAGCAATCATATCAATCTCATCCAGGATCAGCAGAGACATGGCATGGCGCTTGGCTTGGTTGAAAAAGTCAAACAGGGCAGACTCGCTCACGCCCTCCTCTACACACGCATGATTTGACATTTAGCATGCTTTCGACAACCCAATTGCACAGCATGTACCTGTTTGAAAGATGTCAGGGCCATTCAGTATGTAGTATGGCAGATTGGAATGCTCTACGGATTCATTAATACGTCTCGCTCTCACAGCATGCCCCTCCACTTGAATCAACATTTACGAGCAATGGTCTTGGCCAGGATGGTCTTGCCTGTGCCTGGTTTTCCGTACAAGATCAGTCCCTTGGATCCGTTGCTATGCGACGCCTGCGAGAGGGTCACTCTCTCAACAATGTGCTCAATCAATGGCTGGCATCCGCCAATGTCAGATGCTACTTGATTCGACCAATGATCCATGGTTGAAAGGGCAGTTGATTGTTGTGTTGACGTTGCTTTTTTGTAAATTTTTTCAGTGCTATTTTTACGCCCGAACAAGGTCACGACCATAGAATATACACAAAACCTAGAATCTACACGCTTCCCTCTTTTGTTGTTGAACCACAAATTATAAGAAAGAGGGAGAGATAGAGAATAAATACGCACATCCCTTTTTCTTTTTCCACACTCACAAAACGGCAACACATCTATATACCTCTTTGGCTACTAGGCACATTCAATCACCATGTCGTCCAATACCAAAGCACTAGGTTCACATGGCAACAAAAAGGTGGCAGCCTCGCCTTCCCCTCCTCACGACTCTATTCGAAAGTATTTAACTATTAAGCCTTCTGCGTCGTCGCCAACAGATGCTGTATCGACTAAAAAGGCCTTGTCTTCCACAAACGATAACATTAAGCCTCCAGCCAAGGTCCATCATAAGCCTGCTAAACCACTAGTTGCATCGAAATCATCATCATCATCGTCGTCTGAGGCACCTGGACAGACTCGTTTTTTAGAGTTATTCAACAAGACTAGAAAAAACACAAAATCTCGCACCAGTACGACTGCTACCACCAGCACTGCCTCTACCAGTAGCAAGAGCACAAGCAGCAGCAGCAGCAGCACAAGCACAAGCACGAAAACCACAGCCATTATCAAAGAGAATCGCCCATCACCCGTAAAGCGATCCTACTCTGCCATGTCGCACCTGGATTCCGTCAACAAGTCGTGGATGAACTCGCCCATCTCGTCCAACAAGAAGGCATGCGACAATAAAGCTGTAATTATCGCTACTGTTTCTCTCAAGGAATCTAAATACTTGGATTACTCACAAATCCTCCCTTTTATAGTATGATCGTCTCACACCAGGTATCACAGACATGCTCTCTGCTCAAGCCGTGATTAAATCGCATCAGATGCTGGATAACACTGGATCTGAAAGCTACCAAGAGCAGATTGCACACGCTATTGGCATCGATACCACCAAACGTATCTTGAGCTTCACACAGGAACCACCTCTCATCCAAAAGATCAATATCAACAAGAACGCACCTCAAACCAAGCTGACCACGCACACATCCTCACACGTGAAACGACACATTTTGCAGACGCCAGAAAAGATTTTAGACGCTCCCTACATGGATGATGATTACTATCTCAATGTGCTTGATTGGTCCAAAAACAATGTCGTGGCTGTGGGCCTCGGTAAAGCCATCTACCTGTGGAATGCGGATAACGGTACCATTCAGGCGCTCAATTACAACAATGATGATCAGGTCGCGTCTGTCAACTGGTCTGGCGATGGCTCGTATCTGGCTGTGGGTACAGCGGCTGGCGACACTCAGATTTGGGATGTGCAATCCAACACACGCTTGCGTACCATGAACGGCCAGAATTGTCGTATTGGCGTTTTGTCCTGGGATAAGCATCTCGTCTCTTCAGGCGGACGTGACGGTAGCATCTTTCATCATGATGTGCGTATGGCCAAACACACGGTGCGTAAACTCTACGGCCATTCAGATGAAGTGTGTGGCCTCAAGTGGCGCTGGGATGGCCAGTCCTTGGCAAGTGGCGGTAATGATAATACGGTCAATATCTGGGATGCGAGATCAACAGAGCCTGCCCATGTCAAGAGACAGCATACGGGTGCCATCAAGGTAAAGTAGCTCTTTTTTTTTTTTGTTTATGTTCATCTTGTACTTAACAGACACACCTTAGGCGCTTGCTTGGTGTCCCTGGAATCACACTACACTGGCTACGGGTGGCGGCAGAGACGATAAGCAAATTCATTTCTGGAACTCATCCACAGGTGCGCGTTTGAAGTCTGTCAATGCTGGATCACAAGTGACATCGCTTCACTGGTCTCACCACCACAAGGAAATCGTATCTACCCATGGTCTTCCTCATAATCAGTTGACTGTGTGGGCGTACCCAACCTTGAACAAGATCATCGATATCCCTGCCCATGAATCGAGAATTCTCCATTCTGCCCTAAGCCCTGACGGTCAAGTATTGGCTACTGCTGCTGCTGACGAAAACCTCAAGTTCTGGAGAATCTTTGAACATGATGGAAAGGCTCGTCTTGGCTCAGAAAGCAGCCGCCTCACCATGAAGAAAGAAGTTCAGTTAAGGAGAACTAACTCTATCCGATAAACTCTATATCTTGTATACACACACACACACACACACACACACACACACACACATATCACTCACTATCCATCCACCTTTTACATCCCTTCTTCCCCCCTTCTTTTCCCTTCAACTCCCCCCCCCACCCCCTTTTTTTTTTCTTTACTCACAAAGTATTACAACAAAACTATACTTCTTTCATATATAAACAAATAAAAAAATACCATGTCTTATTTCATTTCTACTAAATAACGACAAATGTCTTTTTTTTTTTTATGGATCTATACTTGAGAGAACCCGGAAACAGCTCCGTTTTTTCACCTTGTTGTTGGTTCCATCATACATATTAAAAGATGCATGTCTGCGAAAACCTCTTGCAAGCATGAAACATTTTAATTCATTGCTATGCAAGTTCTGTGGCGAAAAATGTTGAGTTGTGCTGCAACACCTTATTCATGAGAAACCACATTTGACATCATGTAGAGAATCAGGAAGCTTGTTCAAGCGAGAAAATACATTGAAACAGGGCTTACAAAAATGACACGTATCTGGCTTGTATAGTGCCTTGTATGCCTCTGTTTGTTATCAGTGCCTCAAATCACGATAATAGGGCAAAGAACCCCATGTTGAAGATGCTACATACATAATCAAGGTTGGTCTGAATGCATGGTTTTGTCTGATTAACCAGGATAAACCCGAGTAAATTCATGTGTTGTACATGTATGGAGAGCATTCTGGTTTTATATTACAATGAAACCAGAGCATATCCTGACAAGAGCATAGAAAAGGCAAGATTAATCATCTATACAATGCTGCATTGCACTACCCAAAATGATACGATTAATGAAAAGGCGCATAATTCAATGCATAAAATGAGACGGATGGGATACATGTATATGTACAGGGTATAATTTATTTCAATAGTAATGTCTGTAGGGTGCTGGTGGATTGATCAGAATAGGGGGTAGCTGATGGTCGATGGCGTACGATTTATGGTCCATGATGGTAGGAAGCATGGGAGGAGCATGTGCTGTATGGTGGTAGTCATCAATGTCAGAGTACACGCTTGCAGGAGAAAGCGAATTGGACAGATCCGGACTTGTCTCTTGTTGATATGGATCTTGTTGGGGAACAGAACAAGTCGAATTGGCTTCAGCACTGTGTGGAAATGTTTGATTAATTCTCATGTCAAAACTCCACTACTCACTCAATCATTCAAACTTACATTAAGGGTTGATTCTTGTGTGCATGTTCTTGATGTCTTGACAGCGTCGTTTTTCTAGTGAAGGACTTACGGCAGCTTTTGCACACATAAGGCCGGTTTCCTGTGTGTGTTCTGCGATGTCTTGCCAGAGACGAGGAATCGCCAAACGATTTTTGACAGTTTGGATATTCACAAGCATGCGGTCTCTCGCCCGTGTGTGTTCTTGAGTGAACTGTCAATGCACTTCTCTGAATAAACTGCTTTTGGCATCCCTTCCATAGGCAGTGATAGGGTCGCTCGCCTGTGTGAATGCGCTGATGTCTAGCGAGATCAGATCGTCTAGTAAAACTCTTTGAACATTGCATCCAGTCGCAGGAATAGGGTTTGCATGGCTTGCTTGTGAAGGCAGTGGTGGCACAGTCGTTTGTTGAGTTTAGTAAATTGCAGATATCCATAATGCTATAGTAACGTTTGTTGTTTCAACAGAAATATGTGGCTCTATTTATATTCCTTCATCTTCAAAGGTGGGGAGGTGTGTATAAGGTTAGAGAATAGCTGCGAGCCAAATGTTTTCAGGCGGATCCTCTGCAAGCAATGTATAAATAAAGAGCCCCAGCGGAGAGAGAGAGACACCTTTGGGTGATTGAGTGGAGCACGAGCCATTTCTATGTGCTTGTATATATAAAAATAAACTCAGGGCATTACCCGTAGAAAATGGCATTGCACTAAAATATATCAGTGATGGTTGCTAGCCTATGAATAGCGGTTGCCAAGAATCATCCATACTATAAGTATCTAGCGCTCATTCTGATGATTTATATGTTAATTGTCATTAACGATGGCCTTGCTGAATAGCGCTACGTTCTAGGCAAATATAGCTCAAATGATGCCTAGATTTTTTAACCGTGGATGGACTTGTCACTTTACAAACTGACATGGCATGGAAGTTCGTGGTAGTCAATGTTTGCACATGTTTGGGAATGAATACCCGATCCGCGCTTAAAGTTATACGTGTATAGAGAGTGTTTGTAATGACATGATTGGCCTTGTGTTTGCCTGTGATGAACATTCGAGACTATACATAACGGCAATCCATTTGCACCCACATGAAAGGATCGACAAAATATGCTATACTGAAAGCAAACATTGCAATTAATGTAGCACAGTTCTATGATTTGACAGGGCGAAGACAGAATCCGATGTACTAGTAGCATGCTGACCAGCCTCGGAGCAAAGGAAACCGGTTCTTTAGCAGTTAATTTAAATGAAACACAATAATCATTTATTTGAAATCATGATTGTTTTCAAATATTCATGGTGTATTTATAACTCTTGAGCAGCTGGGCTAAATATCTGATGTTATTCTTGGCAAATTCATTGGAAATGTGATGCCCGAATATTGAGGTGTTGAATGGGCTATATGTCTCTTTGTACACGCATACTTGGCATGTGGCACATCAAAGACGCCCATCCATGCTGTATCAGCCAACACAAGTGCCTAATTTGCTAGGCAAAATGGGAAATCGGCCTTGTCTCATCACCAACGCATTAGTAAGGAATCCAGTCTGTTATTACTACGCTTGTAATGACAGCACCATGTAATCTATTTATTGTTGACATAACAAGTTAGTGGAATTTCATTGTAAATGTGAAATTCCCTGAATTATGAAACATCCGTCCATTTGGTAAGGATAATCGCAAAAGAATTCATTGTGTTTCAGGGCTCAGTGAATAGTAAAGTGCTCATTGCCATCATTTCCTATACAAAGAATTACAACGATTATCATACCATCATTTCCGGCTAATCAATAGCTCCTGTAATTTCTCCTTTACTACTTTTAATTTTCGGCAGTATCCATTCCTTTTGGGTGGTATCCTGCTATCGAATTTTTAGATCATCAGATATCAATGCAAGTATGTGATCATCTATTTGGCGTAGCTTTGGGATGAGGATCAATAGTCTCAATTGTTTGCGTATCTCTCACTCATCTTTGAGGCAGTTATTGTCATGATTTGAAGTCAAGTATCTTTTCTCGCAAACTGTTTGTCCGTCAATGTTGATCCTTGATAGTCCGAGTTTTCAATTGACAAGCTCTATTGGTGATACAGTAAATAGGCAGAGATCTACATCAACAAGTAGCTTCTGATGAAGGCAGGTCAGCAATTTTGATTAGCTGAAGAAAATACGCCCTTGTTTGCATGGTTTCTGAGCTTGAGTCAATGCGAGAAACAGGTTTTAAGCGTGATAGTACCTGTTCATCTGCTTAAACTGTACTCAACAAGACAGGTGCTCGCCTACGCATTCTACTAGCGTGGCATTTATAAGTGTTTACTCATGAAACTTATGTTTTTGTGATACATCATGGCATGATATCTGCCCATTTACCCGTTTGTTCATTGCGCAATGCTCTACTATTATGCACCACGCGCATTTACCGATCCAGCTTGCCTGAAAGACACTCTCAATAATGTAGCGATCGTCACATCTCGTCTCAATCCCCATCCTTTTGCCAGCAATGCACATCATATTATCATATGAATGTTCCGTCAAGAAAAGGGAATTATCTGCATATTTGGGAGATATGTCGTTCCGACTTTTGGGTACAAGGACTAGAGGCAGTTTAAACTTGACATCTAGTCCTCCCTACTACCAGCACCAAGGAACAGGACGTATCTAACAGACATAACACAGCACTGACAGCTTATTGTGCTCATTAATTCTAACAGCAATATGTGCACCTGTGCGTATTCTTCTTGTTTCATCTAGCTGGTACACCCGTACCGTCTTAACTATCTCAATCACCTTTCAGGATAGTCAGCTGCACATATTTACACCGACCAATTCTTGTAATAGGCCTTGCTCGCACTGTGCCGCGTTCCGATTTAGCAGCAAGCTGCCTTGAATGTCATACATGTGTTTCACTGGGGATTTTCCTGCATTGAGGAGGCCAACAGAAAAGGTCCCTGATTTCTTACGTAATGTTAGAGATCCACATTTGCATTACCATTATGTAAGAGCAGACGTAACAAGCGATGAAAAGTTCTATTTATTATGTATTGCGTGTAAATTTCATGCAAGGAATCAAGCTTTCTTGATTTCAGCAAGTTGGAGATCAACAACCTGCTTAATCTTGGGATCCAAATCAGCGTGAGCCTTGACAGCGGCCTCGAGCTTATCTAAGTTGGCCTTGAAGAGGGCACTGTTCTTGTCAATCTTGGCAATCTTGGAGAGAGATTTGGCAGCCAGCAAGTACTTTTGTTGGCGAATGTAAATCTCGAAACCGAGGGCATGAACTTCAACGTTATTAGGCGCTAATAATTCTAATGGCTTTACGAATTGAAGAGCATCTTCTAAGGGTTTCTCGGTGTTGAGGTATTTGTCTCCTTCGGGATCTTCATCGACGGGCTTCTTGTCGTGCTTGTGTTTAGCAGCTTCTTCCTTGATTTGAATCTTCTTGGCTTCAGCATCTTGTTGTGCCTTCAAAGCAGCCTTACGGGCCTTGTTTCTAGCCTTCTTCTTTTCAGCTTCAGTCATGTTGGCCTCGTCAATTTCATCATTCTCCTTGGGCTTATCAGCGAGAGCCAAATAAGCTTCAACAGCACCCTTTGCAGCCTTGAGGTAGAAAGGATGGGCTCTGAGTTTGTCTTCCCAGCGCAAGGCACTCACATAAGCACGAAGAGTCAGTTTACGCAAACAGTAGCTGTGGAAATCAAATTGATCATCAAAGTAATCAACGTAGAACTTCTCCAAACTATGGAAACGCTTCAAAGCCTTGCCGTAATCCTTCTTGCGGAGGTAGGCATTGCCTTCCTCAGTCATGAACCATTGGCATTGCATGTCAGTCAAATCTTGAACAGTAGCGACATCCTTACGAGTGAACAGACCCAGAACACGTTCAGCTTCATCGATATGACCAGCACGCAAGAGGTACTTGGCACACTTGGAGTTGATGAAACGATCTTGTAAATCCATTTCACGAGCTTCGTTCATAATCTTGGATGCCTCTTCAACTTGACCAGCATGCTTCAAAATTCTACCCTTTGTCATGTAAAGTTCTACGACAGTGGGTGTGTGAGCAATGGCCTTGTTGATGACCTCGAGAGCCTTTTCGTTCTCCTTGTGGAAATCATGTTGCTTGGCAACATAGTACAAAGTCCACAATAAAGCAGTAGGGGGCTCCTTTGCAGAATCAGCGCCAAATGTACCATTCTTTTCCAAAGAAGCAAGATAGCCAGCAACAAGCTCTTCAATGATACGTTTCTTTTCGGCATCAGCATAATATCTCTTCATGGAGGCGAACAAAGATGGGATGCCCTTTCTCAAACCGTTTTGGAGAGAAGCTTCGACCTTGATCTTGAAGGAGTCACCCTCGGCGTGTTGAAGGATCAGATGCTCAATGGCCTTGGAGCGAGGGTATTGAGTGAAGAGCTCGCTGAGAACACCATTGATTTCACTCTTTTCCTTGAGGGACAAAAGTTCGGTGATGTAAGCAATGTTGTGAGGGTTTTCGCTGATCAAAACTCGATACGCTTTCTCGGCCTCTTCCTTTCTACCCAGCTTTTCCAGATACAATGCATTCTTCTCCTTCCATGCTCTCTTGTCTGTCACTTTGGGCTCGATTTCGTTGAGATGATCCAAGGCACTTTGAAAGTCACCTGTTTCCTCTAATAACATGTTATGATACATGAGTAGTTCGGATTTTTCGAAATCAGTGGTGGCAGCCTATTTAGTAACAAATGTCAATCAACTGTTTGTGATTCTTCATGGTCTACTTACAGGAACATTGGATTCAGCATGGGTGTTCAAAACCTTGACACCGTTTTGAGGTTCATTGACAAGTTGGTAAGCAATAGCCAATCCAAGCCAGAAAGGTGGGTTTTGGGGTTTAGCTTCCAACAATTTGGTGCGCGTGTCCTATTCACAAAATTCAGTTCCTTGAAACCCTTTCCACATCCCACTCAATAACGATCAACTTACAACTAAAGCATCATAGTGACGCATTTGAGTTTGGAGAATAGCATAATCACGCAGAATGTTAAAGTCGTTCTTGTTGAACTTCAAGGCATTGGCATAACACTTGGCAGCTTCCTCGTAGTTTTTGTCAGCACGGTACAAAAGACCATATACATGCCAACCTACAACAGCCCACCTTTGATAAGTATGATAGAATTATCCAACATCCCGCTATACTTACAGATATGAGAGGTAAGATCCTTCAAAAGACCTTTTTTGACATATTCGTAGCCTTCTTCCTTCTTTTGAAGGTTGTTCAAAAACAAACCCTTCATTGCCATAGTTTCTATCAAGAATCCATCAGAAAATTGCAATAGTCAAAACATCGTTGCCGAGCATATTTACCACCATGATCAGGGTACTTTTTGAGAATACCTTCGGCCAGCTTTAAACCTTTCTTGTACTCACGAAGCTCATAGTTTTTCTGTAATGTGGATTTGATTGAGTCAGTCATAGTACGCGAGGATATGCAACAGGTTGCTATTTTTTTACCAAAAGGTTTCTAAATACTTGGGCTTCCTTGGGAGGAAGCTCTCTTTTGTTGGCTGCCATGGTGGAAAGTGATGTTGTGGAAGAGGAAAGAATGATTTCACGAAACAATCCCAGAAAAAGATTTTTAAGATATCGCGGAAAATCAATTACAGTGTTCCTCCTGCCATAACAAATGTGCGACCACAAGAGATGATGGTGATTGCCAACAGAAAGCGTTCTGAGCATTCTCAAGACATTGGCGATCAAGTATACATACGTATCATATTATAGAGCTGTAGTTTGCTTTTGATTTGAATTTGGTATATAGCAATTCATGTCGGCTTGATTTTTTCGGGTAACTAATACGTAATACTACTGATCCACATGTATACCATACGCTAGGTCAAGTATAAAAGCGTACAAAAGGTAATGTAGCTACAGATCAAAGTAAAGTATTAGCTGAAGTATGTCTGTCCCTTCTATTTATTGCTACCTGAACCGAATGAAGCTTGAATAAATAAATCAGCATTGCTCATCAAAAGGTCGCAAAGAAGCACTAGCTACTATACCGTTTTAAAAAGAGACAAATGAAAATTTCTCATCATTTATTATTGCTCTAAGATGTATCTTAATACGTCTGACTTGGGGATTGGTCTTAAACGTTATAGATGTCATAAATTACATGCTTATCTTGCAGACATGAACCAAAAGATCTTTTATAAAGAGAGAAAAAGAGATGCTTCAACATTTCATTAGCACGGATGTCGTACTCCTAGAAGTAGATGAACTTGATAATCTGAATCGCAACTTGTTGATCTTGTTTCCAGCTATACCAAAGACAAAAATAGGCCTACTTGTTATAATTATCTAATAGACCTTTACTTCGTTAAATCACCCGCTTAATTTTACGACATTTTTAATAATCACATCATCACTTAAACTGCTGTGCATAATCTTCTGGTTCAACTGCAAGCTTGGGGCATGTAAGAACAAAATGACTACGGAATAACATACATGCTTGATCAGTGAGTAAGTGCCCCACTGCATTATTTAGTATCAATCTTGTTAAATAAACATCAAAATCATCATCTATGAGAAGTATCTCGTAGCCAACAATGTGTCTGACCCAACCAATATTGCTTGGACTAGACACTTTCATTGGATTAGTCGTCCATCCATCAACGGCAACACGTCCAGATGACTGAAGTCTGACCATACAATCATTGACTTGATACCAATATAATGCAACGTAACAAAATTGTACTTTTGGATGTTATAGTATGAACAGGCTTAGATTTATTCAAAACTCCTTTTTCTAGGATAGTGAATGTATTTGATCATGCCTGATACTTATGGTAGTATCGTGTGTAGTTGCCTTAAGCCATTTGTACCATACATTTCGAGTGTTTAGTATTGCTTTTCTCATTATAATCGCATTTTTAGTTTCAATATCAATGCTTTATTTCTCTGAGCTGTCTCCAAATTTGAGCCAATAAAATCGCTTAAAAAGCTATTTTAAGCGCCGCGGACTTCGAAATTTTTTTGCCATAGTTCTCCCTTGTTTTTTTGTTAGGGGGAATTTTAAACACAGCCGAATACACTAGTATTAAGCTACGTTATCATCAAAAACCCCTAAAATGCCAGAATATGCCTTACTACACACCCCAGCTGATAGCGCAAGTGCTTGAGACTCTCAGTTAGCACCAAGTAAGTGATACCAATCAAGTGAAGGCAGCCTATCTACCCCCTAGCCTCTGAATCAAATTTAGTTGTGCTTCAACGATAGGCTTATCTACACAACGAAAAAGAGGGTTATGGCTCAAAGAACCATGAAAAGTAGGAAAAGTAACAAGAGGGCATCACTAGAATGTGATGAAGAAGAACAGAAACATCGCAATATAGTTACATACAAGAAGGTAACATGCAATGTGTATCATCAAAATGACGAGTACAAGAAAACAAAAGTAGTATCGTGGTTGCCTCATAAGAAGCAAGAACAGCAATACTACCAGTACTACTACAAAAGAAGTAATACTTGAAGAATAACAAAAAGAATTCAAGGCTACTCCATAATAGAGCAGCACTGCTAGCAATACAATGCATCAAAAGATACACCATAGCACTGTGGTACAACAACAGAAAAGTAGTTGCGCACAGAAAAGGTGGAAAGAATAAATCGTAATACAGCAAACTAAAGAATGCACAGTAGTATTACGAGAAAAAAAGTAATAAAAGGTTGAATGAATGTAATCCATGGCAACCAAATAAACCCATGGCAACCAAGCCCATGGAAACCAAGGAAGGGGAATATACAAACCAAATACAAACCAAACACAACAATCAATATATTGTAACGAACTGGTCTAAAATAAACTGTGTAATTAGTATTACTGTATATTGTACTGCCAAAGGTGGCTCTTATCGGCTGATACCTACTGTAACAGACTCTAAAGGTGTTGTCTTGAGTACTGGTGGTTGCAAAGACACGCTTCATTTGACAAAAGTGGTATTGTATTCAATCAATAGTAATAAAAAGTATATGGTTTAATAGAAAAAGTGCAGTGCAAAAACAGTGCGAGAAAAAATAAAAAAAAAAAAAAAAAACGCGCTACTGAGGGTGACTGCAGTCAATAGGCTGCCGCAGCACAGAGCACGCGGAATCTGAATGACGTCTACAATGAACGTTTTGCACTGTGGTGACTGTACCCAAATGATTTTTTTGCGATGATTTTTTTGGATCAATATCGACATAATTTGACATTTGTAAACATTGTTGTTAAAGTTAGCTATATAAAGTGTGCTCAGGGTATAATACTTTCTAATAAACTTAAGGGGAGAATTTGAAGGCGCATTTAATGGTGTCAATTTCAAAATACTTTTAGAATGAAAAGATAAAGAATTTTGAGAAAATATAAAAAGCAGTTTTTCCAAGAAAAGTCGAGATTTAGCATAGACAACGTTCAAAATAGCAGTTGCACAGGTTACCCTGCACCTGTGCGGTCATTTTGATTTAATACATATCATAGTAAAAAGTGTCGTTTTCGCCTCCAAAATTGCGATCGTTTGTTTTTCGACAAAAACCATGAGGGGTACCTCATGAAAAAACGTGATTCTTCGACGATTTGGATCGATCCAAAAAAAAATAAAAATAAAGGTTTAGGATGTAAATGGTGATCGATAGCAATCATTTGGCACTATTTGCAGCATCTAGAACGGCTTAGAAGACAAGATATTGAGGGTTGAAATCGAACGATTCGGCTGGGAAAAGCACCTTTTATGCCTTGTAGATCCACGGCAACTGATGCTACAGCGATCATCAAGACCTCAAACAAGTAGTATTTCTTGGGACTACACGCGGAAAACCATAATAAGGCAAAATTGACATAATTGTAGCTTGTGTTTCACTTTCAAAATTGTCAGAAATGCTGAAACCCCCACTTGTTTTCTCACTTGATTATTAATGAACAATTGAACTAGCCACTAGAAGGGTTTTTGTATGATAGACAGTATCCCCACAAAATAGCTATACAACAACCATAATAATAGGATCTCCTCTCTAATAATTCCGTAGGTTCTAAAAGCACGCTTCGTTATATTTTGTCAAATGCCCCAAACAGCGTTACACCTCCTGTGCCACTGAAAAACAAAGTATGCTAGAGCCAAGCGGTTTTGAATACAGTGTTGCGCAACACCTCCTCTATCAGTCTGTTACAACTAGACACTCGTAACTAGCGGCTTTTCTCATGATTCTTGTCGAAATCAGTGCACAAAATTGGCTTATTTCCAATAATCATCCATCATCCACCAACGAAAACTCATTCAATCTAAAATCCAACCACACCATCGTGTTCCTGGCAAAATTTGGTAAAGGTACTGAGACGGAACGACTGACATCAAAATAGGAAAGTTTATAGATACTACGGCAGTTGAGGCTACAAATGTAAAGGTTAGTAATTCTGTCTTGTGCAAGAGTAGTAGACTAGGATACCGGGTTTGGCTGGGGATTCATAATAGAAGAGGATGGGGAGTCATGAGGAGTGTGGATGGTGTCGTTGATCTGACTCATTGAGAGAGATCAGCGGCGTCAGAGATGGAAGAGCCAGAACAAGAGCTACTATCTGAACCAACGGCATTAGAGGCAAAATCAGGGGCAATATCCATGTGCTGCGTTGTTGTTACAGGAGGGCTACCAAGCTAGTCAAGAGACTGAAAGTGTGTGAAAGGCTACTACAGGTTGAGCAACAGGACGTCTCTTATTGGGGCGAGAGAGTCTTTGGTGGATGATTTCCTGAGCAGCATTATTTCTAGATACCCATCATCCTTTACGAATAAAGTACTTAGCGACACCGGAAACAATTAATGCTACTAGTAGATTTGTTGTATGAGTTGGGTTTGACAATTTGCAAGATTGTGCGAATGTGCTTCACTTTCGACTTGCTTCCAAAATGTTCTTGAGGTTTTATTGTGGTAGCCGAGGATTTAAACATATATAATACTAATAGATACAGTATTATTATGATGTGTAGTACTGTTAGATCCAAAATGTAATCAATTTAGCGATCTAAAAGACTACAGACACTGCATTTCGCAAAATGCAAAAAAGAGAATTGCGCGGTCGGGGAATCGAACCCCGGCCCTTCGCGTGGCAGGCGAAGATTATACCACTTAACCAACCGCGCTTTCTGATGATTTGTCAGATGCAAATAGATAAGTTTACTATTGGCAATTTGAGATCTGATCGAGATATAGTTGTTGTAAGATAGAGTGTATGCAGGAAGATGTATATAGCCTTTTAGTTAGGTGGATAAAAAGGTGTCTTTATTATGGATATGATTTTGGATGTATTTTATTCAATATAGTTTGTGTAATGTTATGGGTAATCCATGTTAAGCGCTGTTTGATATTTCTAGATATCGGCGCTCTTGGCTTGAACCGACGTTTCTTGTTCTTGTTCGTATTTAGCCTTTCAATGATATCCTGCAGATCAAGATCACTGTCTGAATACCCTTCAGTACTGACAGATTTGATAAGCGTGTTGTTTGCTATGGTTTGATAGTTTTACTTGTGCTTTCTGGTCACGTGTAAGACTAAGTACACTACTGGTGAATGTGTGGATACTCCATAAGCATGGAGTTGGCGCTTTGATTCAAGATGAAGGAGCATGGTCATTATAAGACAGATAGCTGATGCAGGCAAAACAATGAAGGTTTATACAAGTATGGATGTGGGATCATCAAGAACATACAATTGCATCGGTATTTGGTGGATATATTTAGGATCATCTAGCTATTTTCAATCACTGGGCAAAAAAACATATTTTATTATGGTAAAATGTTAGTAAAATGTTTAGTAAAATGTGCACATTTTACTACATATTTTATTATAATAAAATGTTAGTAAAATGTTAAGGACATTGAATGTGTTTATTTGGGAGAGAGCTTGAACCAAATGTCAAACTGGGGGGTTTATGTAAAAAAAAGTGCTTCGCACTTGCAAAGATCTCCCGTAATGGTTTCACAGATGATGATGCTATTTTGCATCATTTGAGTAGCAGGTGCTTCATTTTCTAGGCTTTTAATTGACTGAAAGCAGGTTGAAACAGTATTATGGCAGTAGATTACTGGCTACATCGTTATCGATCAACAGGGTCCAAAACAGCATCAAACATTATCCGTGATTTATTGATTGCAGCGTACCGTTTATTGGTAGCCTTTGATTTACGGTAGATCGCTTATTATAGAAAAATACACGAAAATAGACATGAATGTAGTTTACGTTCAATTGAATGTTGAATGTTTATTAATTGAAAATGAATTAGGGACATTGGATAGCAACATAGATGAAGATGTATAATAAAGGGCTACTGTATTCGTCAAGCATAGATTTTAGACCGCAAGCCAAGATGAACAGACCGAGACAAATATAGGTTGTTTTCCAAGAATGGCGTATGGCAGCATGACCATCTATCAACCAAGTGCTACCGGAACTATCTCGGAAGCCAGCAGCCAACGCTATAGCAACGGCTATATAGCATTTGTGATTACAGCAACAGGCAGTAAGTGAGTGTATCCTAGAAAAAGAACCCCAATAAGTAATCTTGAGATGAGTGATGAAGCAAAATGATGCAACGGGATCTTACCTTAGGTAAAAGTGGATGGGTTGACATGAGACCAGATCGCTAATTTTGACAACTTGCTAATGGGCTACAAGTGGAAGTTGTGTCTTGATATATGTCCACCATCAGAAGAATTAGCCAAGTTCTACAACATATGCAATGGATGAAAGAAATTATTAGACCGTGTTCACTTTCAAATAAAATAAAGTTTATTACTTAACAATTGCTTGTATTTTTCAGAAAACAAGAAGAAAAAGCGACATAAATTGACGAGAGAACTACTGTATTTATACTTTTCTTTATTCAATCTGATGTCGAGGGAATGGCATTCAAAATTATGGCTGATTTCCGGTGATTAGCATCAATGGGGGGGGGGAGGCACTCAATCTTCCAACTGGAAAGACATCCGTTTCAGAAACGAAAATACATGCAGCGCCATCCCTACTGTGCGGTATTATGAAATTTTCAAATATACGAAGTTAACTTCTACTGATTCCGTTGTGTATACGATGTCTCAGAATGGAAGCTTGATATTATTGTCGTATGTTTATTTGGTTTTCATCCCTTGAATACAACAAAAGAGAAAACACCCTCACTTTGAATCTGTTTTTCCAACAGTAAAGCAAAAGCAGAGCATGGAAATTACCTACTGCCGCAACTACTTCCAAGAAAAAACGAAACTTTGATCATCCTGTAGCTCACTGGTTAATAAATACAGTAGGCCCTTCTTAATGACATTTAAACAAGCAAATGTTGAGCCTCGGTTCTTCTACCAACAGAAAAAATGCCAGACATTATTGCAGGGCATAATAAAAATGGCATCACTTTTATTATTTTCTACTTTTCCATTGCACTCTTGGGTTCCAAATGTGCTTCTGATTGTTATCAAGCGATGCTAAAACTTGGCACTTTCTCAATTATTAGTCAGGCGGGCTCAAGCTGGCTCTCGATACTTGTTTCGCAGCGTAAGCTGACATTGATCAAGAAGCTAACATTGAAAATGTCTTCGCCATTTGTATCTATTTGAATTGGAGAGTGCATAGAAGACTTCCTCCCTTTGAAAATTTACCACATAACAATGAGAAGGCGCAATTGATAACCAGAGGTTGTGTTGCCATTTGTCATTGAATTCATGTACCATGATTAGCAAAAACAAGAGACGAACTGTCTATCCTGATAAAGTAGCATTGGATAAATTGACCATCATTTTGACAAGATCGGCTACATTAACGAAATCATACATAAAATGTGTAAGGATTAACATTAAATTCAATATTTCTATTATCATATTTGACTTGTCAACAGCATCAGAGGTTCTTTAGTCGTGCCTGTTGCTCCAATAGCAACTTTTGCATTGGCATCAGAAGCAATGACTAATTTATTCGGCTATATAATCAGAGTGGTAAGCAGCATCTATGGCTCCTGCATTTGAAAGCTGTCTTTGACCAAATCCACCACCGCTCTCCAATTTCCCAAACATTTTACTAACATTTTATTATAATAAAATATTAGTAAAATATGATTTTGTGCCCAGTGCACTCAACAGATTTATACACACACTCAACAAAATCAGTACACACACTCAACAAACTCAAACACTAAATGCTAATCAAGTTAAACAGCACACGCATCGAGACTCTCACACTAAATTGAAGACTCGTAAACCCATGTCAAGGATGCAACATCATCACAAACATCTCAACACTGGGAATAAATAATTGATAAGAGATTTCATGGACAAACATGTGGAATGACAAGCAATGAAGTTTACAAACTAGACCAAAGAACTGAAAGCTATAAATAATCTTGACATTGTGAATAAATGAAGAAGGATCATCTTTGCTAAGAAATACTTATTTCGAACACCCTTAAAGTCTTTTCTCTAAATCTACATTTGACATCTCAATTCTTGGTACCTGTTATTGTAAGTTGGTTTTTTCAGTCGGCCAAGGTCCTACAATTGAACAGAGATTAATTGGCTGCCATCTCCTAGGTTTACTGATCTGAACCTACCCCTCTCCCTCATTTTTGCTACTCCAACAACGTACTGGTTTATCAGATTTTTTAAAGTTAGCGTACATTATATGGTCATAAACAGTTAGGATGGTCACGTGACGTAACATTTCTTACTCTGATCCGTCTTTGCAATTACACTCATTCGATCTAGCGAAATGTCGACAACAGCCGTGATTGCGGGTATAAAAGGTAAACATATAGACTCTTCGATAGACTTAAGATTTTTCTGCTATATCATAAATCTATTCTATTACATTTATATATATTTGGTGTTGTTCCTTGGAGAATGTTGCTGCTATCATGTCAAAATACAGTATTATGTAGAAATGAATCAGGATATGAACAATTATACTTTTCATTTGTAGCAAACGCTAATCGTGAATCATTAGATGACATGAGTATTTACTAAATTTACTGTAAAAAAAAAAAAAAAAAAAAAAACTCTAGATACTTTAATACTAATTAAGAGGGTCATAAATCTAAATGTTGCGCATATACATGCGAATGTGAGGAGTACCATCTTCATCAAAGATCTCTTCACCTTCCTCAATCACAAAACCAAGCTTGGCATAAAATCCACGTCGAGGATATTGCGAATGCAAAACGATGGTATGATAGCCGTTTTCCTTACAGAACTTGATGAATTCCTTGACAAGTAGTTGCCCAATGTAAAGCCCACGAGCTGTACTGAGAACAGCTAAACGACCCAACTTGGCAACGTTATCAGGCTTTGGGATCATACGAATAGTGCCTACAGGAACGTTGTTTTCAATAGTACCATCTTCATTCTCTTTATCACAGTAGGCAGCCCAGTGGTAGGATCCTTCATCGAGGCTAATTGATAATGTCGTTTAGCATCTAAAAAATATCGGTTGTAGTTGTTTTCAATCCAACTCACTTGTCTAGTTCACTCTCCAAAGTATATTTTTGTTCATCAACAAAGACAGCGATGCGAACCTTCAAAGCGTCATCGATTCCTCCAGGATATTTGAGTTGCTTGATAGATACGTTTGAGAATTTAGACATTGCTCGAAATAAGTTGATATTTGTCAAAATCCTATTATCTGTCCAGGTCAATTAAGCTTTTTATTTACCGTATTTACTAGCTCAGAATGACTAATAACATTGTGACCTTGTACAAAGGGCAACAATGCACAACTTCTCAGGAACCATTATTCCATAGACATCGTCATGATATCAATCCACTCACCAAAACATTGCTCTACTTGCAATTTGCAGAATTCTCGTTAGCAAAGGCCAACTTGTTAAAAAAGTGTTGATCATTGTTTGTCTTGAAGGATCATATCAATCTCAATTGCAAATAATAGACAAGTGCAGTGGCGGTGATGTCAGGCAAGTATGTATAGAGCGATCTAAAATATCGTTCCATGCAACTCAGGTTTCTGCAGCATGAGACAATGAGCAATCCACAGTACTAAAATGGTAAGAAAAGCCACCACCAAGATGATGTTGTAATGTAAAACAAAGTGCTTCAAATTGTGTGTGTGTGTGTAAAATCCCATTAAAACACCAGTGTAACCTTTTTTTCTTTTTGTCCTTTTTCTCTTCTTCCCCCCCCCCCCTTTTATTCCATACATTCGTCATGGCAGCACTTATCGCAAAGAAACAAGAAGAATGGAACTCACAGTAAGTAGTATTACTTGATGACCAATATGTTCTTTTTTATCAAGACTACTATAGAAAAGTAAGAGATTTGTTGCGTCTTCCTGAAAACAAGAAATGCTTCGATTGCCCCACCAAGGTAATTGCTTATATTTCTCAAGAGCTTGTTGCAGCTCATGTATTCATCAATCAAATGCTAGAGCCCCTTCTTTGTCAATGTCAGTATCCAAACTTTTGTGTGTACTCGTTGTTCAGGACTTGTGTAAGTGAGAGGGATGCTGGCCATGTTATAGTTTATAATTAGACTATTGCTAATGAACGATAAATATAGACGAGAAGTAGGTCATC
This sequence comes from Mucor lusitanicus, assembly GCA_010203745.1. Lineage (NCBI taxonomy): Eukaryota > Fungi > Mucoromycota > Mucoromycetes > Mucorales > Mucoraceae > Mucor > Mucor lusitanicus. Next base: position 2,714,980 of record JAAECE010000004.1, on the reverse strand, counting down.
GAGTAAAGTCAATCTCGGCAAGTAAATTTTCGGGACCAGAGATTGTTGCCTTACAGCACGGTGGCAATGAGGTTGCTCGCACGATTTGGTTGAGCAATTACAACATGAACACAGCAGAACCTGAATCAGACGGAGATGTGAGATTGTTCATGAGACAAAAGTACTATGAGCAGAAATGGCTGGATCGAAAAAAGGGTGTAGCTCATGCCGAACGAGTGAAGCGTATCATCACGGAAACCTACAATGAAGATGGTGTTCGACGAGTGCCCAGTCCTAAAGTTGCCAAGAGACAAAGTCTTAATGTTGCAACAACCACAGAGAGGCCAAAAATAGTTCCCACTCAATCCTGGGTGGATGATAACGTGCCCATTGGTTTGATCCCCACTGTGAAAACAAATGCTACCACTGTAGATCTACTGCTGAACGATGACTTGATGTTATCACCAAAATCGCCTACATTTCCATCCCCCCCTCAACCATCTCATAGTACTAGCAGAGGATGTAAGTTGACTCTCACTGCATTGATCTATCCGTCTAAGTTAATCGTATAGTGCCCATCGCTCCTCTAGCCTCGGCTCCGCAATCACAGCCATCGCAGAAACCAACACCAGCAGCAGCAATGCAGCCTGCAAAGAACGATTTCTTCTCAGAATTAGCAGCATTGAACCCTGTCAAGCCTGTAGCCACGGCAACATATTCTGGTGGTATTCTGCAGCCTAATTCACCATCAACTTCATCGCCCAGAACAAGTAACTTTCAAATACCAACACCAACGAGCCCTATCACACCGCAAAAGACAGCTGTTACTACTACAAACAACAACAATAGCAAGTCGATTGACCTAGATCCTTATGCTGCTTTACGTGATCTGTCCATAGGTTCCAAGCCTGTTACTCCACCCCCAATGACAAAGATGGAGTCCAACGATTCATTGACATTTGGCGATTTCCAGAAATCGCCTACAACAGCAACGTTTACCGCATTCAAAACCACACCGACCAACAATGCGTTATTTGGTGATTTAGACCCCTTATTCAAACAATGATGATGGCGTTTTGACAATAAATTTGCTCTTTTTTTTTATTTATTTTTATCAATTCTTTATACTTTTTTTTGTGTGTTATGTATATGTTTAGGCTCATACTAGACAGTTTTGTTGCACTCTCACCACTCAAAATCACCATTGGCACGATGGAAGAGGTAATCCCTACCGTTCACCAGCATGATACCGTCCTTCAATATACACTTCCACTTGTTCTTTGTTCTTGTCACTTTATCATACAGGCATAAAATAATATGCTCAATTTCCTCTCCTCCCTCGCCATCGTCGTCCTCATCATCAGTGTCGTCCAGGTCAGAGTTAATGTCATCATCATTGGCTGTGGATGTGGCGGTTGTTGTGGCATTGTTAGCATCTGGTGCGCCAGTGGAAGACGTAGAAGGGGTTTCAGCAGCAGGAGTGTCTCCCTCACCATCCAGCTGAGCAATACGAGAACGCTTCTTGATGGCGCCAGCTTTGATGGCTCTTTCTCTTGCTTCTTGCATTAACTGTTTGACACTGTCAGGCAATGAATCCAATGCGAGTGGCTCGCCAGAGAAAGATGACGCTGTGAACGAGATTTGCATTTCTTCTTCTTCGTCGTCGTCTTGACTGGATTGGATCATGTCTTCAATGCGTTGGTCAATTTGCTACACAATCGTTTCCAGTCTTAGCATACATACAGCCACAATGAGCAGACAGAGACTTACTTGTGTCGATAACGATTCAAGATCATTTGCACCGTCATTCTGTGGGAGGTTAGGTCGTGGAAGTCCAGGTAACTGTAATTCAGGCAAATTATTATTCTGTTGATGCTGCTGCTGCTGTTGGTGCTGTTGCTGTTGCAAATGTGGAGGTTTGTGCTGTTGCATCATTTGATATTGATTTAATAGATGGTCTGGATCAGGAAAAGGTCTAGAGTTATTATTGCTGTTATTATTGTTGTTCATGTTGGGTGGTAGTCCATAGGGCTGAGGTGGAGGAGGTCTTGCTGCAGTTGTTGCAGCCAAACTGGCGAGGCTAGCAGCAGAGGGGCCATTACTGTTATGTGGGTTGTTGCTGTTGCTGTTGTTGTTGTTGTTGTGATTGGCATATTCCGCAGCGTACGATAGCTGTGCCGCCTTTTGTCCATTTGCATTGTTGTTGGCATTGTTGTTGGACAAGGCATTGGCGCCTGCTCCGTTGTTATTGTTATTATTGCCATCTTCATCATAATAACCGTCTTCCTTGAATCCGAAATTGGCTACACGAGATCTAGCCACTTTGGTCTCCCAAGACTATTGATGCGCACTGTCAGCATGTAGTTTACGCAGGCCAGCGCTACTTACTCTTTGTAATTCCTGCAAAACAGAGTCGTCGATGCCCATATCTTCGAAATCTCCACGAACTTGGTTGATAACATCATCAATCACATATCGATAAACATTTGACTACAATGGAAATCTGTCAAAACCTCAAGATGCGACAATGAAGCTGAATAGGCGCTTACCACAATGGCGTTCGACATGATTATTGCTTGATTATGAGGCGAGGGGGAATGGCGCTAGTATTGGGGTCTATATTAAACACGTATCCATTTAGCATGTGGTCTGTCTACACTCAATGCTGCACTCTCTATAATTACCTTTTTATGGATTTAAAATACTTGTATAGATAATAGATAGCTTCAAGACCTTGTCCTTCTATATTTCGTACGATGATGAAGGAAAAAAAAAAGGTAAAGAAAACGAGAAAAAGGCGGAACGAAAAGACTGAAAACGAGAAAAAATCTGCTTTTATAGCCACCATGACTCATGACGGTATTTGTTCGGTCCGGAAGAAAGTACACCACTCTGCTTACTGCGCAACAGTGGTGGATTTGTCATTCATTCTTGTAATCATTTACTCCTAAATTATGCGTTTTTGAATGCTTTTCTAGGCCCACCAATACTGGAAGCAATCAACACTTAACACATCTTTTGAAGATGCCATTTTGCCTTATGAAACACCATCCAAGATCCCTCAAATTTATCATTCAAATGCACTAAACTAAACATTTCCTTCTCCACAGACATTCTTTCAAATACAATCAACAAATTGATGGCATACGCCATTGATTGAATTACCAAGAAATGCAGGTACAGTTGAAGCGTGCGGCTATAACGTCTTCATAATCACTCACAAGTATTTCCGTAAGCAAAATTGACGCTGGTACAGCATTGGTAATGTGTAATTGATGCTTAATGGTAGTAGCGGTACTCATACTGCAGTTGCAAGTGTAATCTGTCAGCAATGTCGCAACACTATCTCAATAATCGCAATCAATTGACAGTAGAGCACGGCATTTCCAAATAATTCCATCGATCCTATGCCAAAAAAACGACAGTCTATGTCAGGGTGGGACTACTTCACTCCATAACATATCGATTCCATAATCCCATTATTGCATTGCTTTGTTGTTGCGACGACAATGTATCGAATGTTGGATGATATAGACATGAGCTGTGTTTTTTTCGCTGTTTTTTATTGCACTTGGAAGTATATTGTCTCTCTATGTTCTCTAATCAGATCTGACCTTGAGATCAGTCAAATCAACTTGAGTACCGGCTGTGAGTCCACGAGCACTATGACGTTCAAAAGCCCTAGAAAGCCATGGTGAATAAATGAGTATACAACTGTAGATCAGCCCATCTAAAACTTACTCGGGGTATCTCATACGGTAGATGGGTGCACGTTGAGCATCTTGAACAAACAACCTACAAGGGCAAACATCAGCAAACTGTCATCGGTCGTTGCTACATGTCCGTTGATTTACTTGTATTCAGCAGCAGCTTCAGCAGAGGCCAACTTGGCTTGATTGAATTCATCGTTCTTTTCAGCTGAAGTCATACGGTATTCAATCCAACGGGTGAAGGGATGCTTCTCCTATAAACACAAGGAAAAAGATGTGAGAACATGTCGACATGCTTTCTGTTGTCGTCATTAGACGTACATCACCAGAATGGGTAATGTGTTGATCAACACGATACCAGACAAGACCAGCAACAATGGCAATAGCACCATTTCTCCAGGCATTACCACCAAAGGCTAATATCCACAAAAAAAAACTGTAAACAAGATTGAATAAACAACATGGAAATTCAGCTTACATTCTTCAGGGAAGGTTTGAGCGGCTTGCTTTGACTCGGAAGCGTAGCTGCGGATAGCTTGACGAGTGGAAGCTTGATTTAAAAGACGAGATGTAGAGAGTAAACGGGAAGACATTTGTTTCAAGTTAGTGTAAGATGATAAGTAAGGAACCCGAAATAACAGTTTGCCTTTTGAAATTGTGGAGAGAGAGAGACTTAATTGAGACCCCCCGAGTTTGATTCTTTGCTTGGGACGTCATCATTCGACCAACATCTCGGAGGAAATGCAATGTGTGAATTGCAGTGTCTTTAGATGAAGAAAGACTTTTTTTTTTTTTTTTTCTTTCTCTCTTCTGCTCAACATCTACACTCATCAAACGCAACCATGTCAGCACACTCTGGAGACGAACTCGATATCGATATCAAAGAGCAAGACCGCTTTCTTCCCATTGCAAAGTAAGGCAGTGTAGGCAGCAGCATGTGTGAGACACATGATGGTCTAAAGTGTATATTCTTTACAGCGTCGCCCGTATCATGAAGAAAGCACTTCCTGAAAATGCCAAAATTGCAAAGGAAGCCAAAGAGTGTGTTCAAGAGTGTGTCTCTGAATTCATTTCATTCATCACAAGCGAAGGTGAGGCGCCGCTCTGGCCCAAATGTCACGTCGATACCTTAGATTGACGCTTTATCGTAGCCAGTGATCGCTGTCAACAAGAAAAGAGAAAGACCATCAATGGCGAAGACATTTTATGGGCCATGCAGTCTCTTGGCTTTGAAAACTACACAGAGGCATTGAAGATCTATCTTGGAAAATACCGTGAGGTAAGTTGGCCGCATGGAGATGAGGCGTCGCCGCATGCCAACATGTGTGATTTTTCTTTGCTAGACTACAAAGATCGAAAGAACGACAGCAACTGGCAAAGAGAAAGAGGAAGGCCAAGATTCGCTCACACAGCAGCAGCAGCAGCAACAGCAACAGGTTCAACAGCAACAAATGTATGGAGATCAGCAACAACAGATGGCTGGATATTACAACGGAAACATGTAAAATAAAGATACATCACCAAAGAAAAAAGAGAGATAAAAAAAATGCATTTATTAAATCAATGGAGGATATATGTCTTGCGGATCTGCGCTTTATTTCATGTTTAAGCTTCAAGAACTTTTGATTTCATATTTATAGTAGCTGTTTCTTTTGCTATTGCTGTGTAACTAGTAAAATGATGGGTTTAGTTCAAGAGGCCCTCTTTTTTCTGCGTTTGGGATACTCACAGGTAAATAGTCTTTTTCGTCCTTGTTGCCCCATGGCAGCGAAGAAGAGGACGAGGCCGAGGGCAGTTCAATGAAATTGTGGGGCTACAAACAACGAGAAGCACGTTAGTCATTATCGTGGCAAAAGCTTCAGTCTACTGGTGTACCTTGCGCTTTGTGATTGAGTTATAAACGATCGCCAGGACCATGAGAATAAAAAATAAATGCCAGAATTGAAAGCTGCTTGTATTAGATGAGGGATTTTGCTTTAGTTTTTCGGATTCCTTGTAATTGATGTCTTGGTAGAAGTTTGAGTTTTCATCCGCCTTCATGACAGGCTCAGGTCTGTTCCAGGGTATATTTTCATTGATGATGGGCGGTAAAACAGGAGTAGGCGTGGAGTTTTCATTGTGTTGATCTGGATCGTCTTGCTCCTCCTCCTCGTCTTCTTCGTCGTCTTCCTCCCCGTTGTCGGGTTTAGGGGCGAGTTCGTCCATTTCCTCGTCGACTTCTTCGACCTCGATGTTGTCTTCCACAATGCTCAGCTTGTTGTCGCCATTATCAACGGGTTGCTGCGGAAGATGCTCGAAAAAGTCGGCTGTTTCTTCGTTTTTGAATTCTGGCAGATCAGCAGAGAAATCGTCTTCGTCTTCTTCGTCTTCGTCTTCGCCAAATAGGAGGTCGCTGTCCTCCTCTTGATCTTCCTCCTCGTCGTCGTCAATGCTGTCTGGACTAAAGTCCTGGTCGTCGTCCATGTCATCATCTGTGACATCTTGCAGGCTTTTCAGTATTCGGTAGGCATCGTCTTCGGAATCTTCGTCAATGGCATTCTCCACACCTCGAAACAGTGATGTGTCATCGTCATTCTGCTGTGGTTTCGACAGATCTGTGTCTTGATCGATATCAGCAGCGGCGGTGGTATGGCATAGCAAAGCCAGTGTGCTAATTAGCAGGATTACACAAATGAGTCTCATGCTGGAATACAGAGAGGGAAAAGAAGAGAAAAGAGAATGAAAGCACAAATCAAGCGATATTAATTGATTTAAATTGAGGTGGGGTAACCCTCTAAAGCGAGTCATCTACTCGTGCAGCTCTCACCGTGAATGAAAGGCCGCCTGCCTAGCTCTTTAGCATCTTGTCTCCATGATGAATATGTTTAGTCTCTTATGCTATGAATCGTTGATATAAGGTTCGCCTGTAGCACAATGAAAAAAGGGCTAAAGTGGATGCTCTACTCATTTGCTTTGCAATAAAGGCCATCTCAATGCAAGCAAAGAACTGCTATCCAGCAAGATGCCGTCTATCCGCGTTGTTACTACTAGTGGATACTACAGCACACAATGAAAACCCCTCCAATCTCTTCTTATACAAGATCACGTATCATATATGGTAAAAAATTATTAATATCTGAATGGAACTCTTGGAAGCTTTGGCTCTTGCTCATCTTGTGACATTTTCACGGATTTTGCTCATATTGCGTGGGATATTACTCTCCCTCTTTAGATATATATATATCTCAGTTTTATCCAAATATACTCTTCAAATATGCCTTTGTCCAGTCAATTTCTGCAAAACATATTGCCATATCGAGTGTATTAATAGTATATACATTGTCTTGCTGGCATGATGAGGTTGTGTCTAAAATGGACCACCCGTGTACAAGGCACATTACAGTGCCATCCGAGGAACGAGGCCAGCGCGTAGGAAGCTGCGCATCCCTATAGTAGATGAATCAAGTGATATGGTGGTATATCGACTTACACATCAAACATCGGCTATACAAATTTCAGGAACACAAAGCAAGCCTATTTATTTATATTACATGATGGTGGCCAGCAGCAATGACACATATTAATTAGATTTTTCAACCCCCACGACCACTACACTACAATGAACAGCCAACACAAAACTCTATTTATACATAAATCCAGAGCACTTGATATACAAAAGTAATGGTCGCAGCAGCTTTAAATAGCATTACGCGCCACAGATAACAGTTTGCGAATAAGATGGGATATTTTTAATGATTGTTCAGTCGATTTTGCATTATTAGTGTACATCTATCCATCCTATTTTCATAGTTGGTAGCGTATTCATATGTAAAACAGTGTTGATAAAGATAAAAAGAAGGATATTATAGAGGTAAAAAGTATAAGTTGATGTGTATAAGAAATCATTAAAAAAAGGGGGCGAGGAGGGAACTAAGCAGTGGATTGGGCAGCAGGGCTTGCCTCAGATGGCTTCTGGGTAGTAGCTGTGGGTTGAGCACTCTCAGTGGTTGTAGTTGGAACTTCTTCGGTAGGGGTTGGCTTGGTTTCTTCGGTAGTGCTAGGCTTGGCTTCCTCGGTTGTTGTTGTGGGGACAGCAGTGGAGCCAGAAGGAAGGTCAGTGCTACCAGTGGGCAGAGGAGTGCTTGTAGGAAGGGCCGAAGAGGGGATGGCAGAAGAAGTAGCATTAGCAGTTCCGTTGGGCTGAAGCAATGAAAAGCCACTTAAAGGTGGAGCATCACAGAATTCTTTCATTTGCTCTGGAGGCGTTGCAGTGATTTCAGGGATATCCATGGTGTAAGGCACATTTGCTTGCGTGTAGTACATTTCAGTGCTTGCGAACCCATCACCGACAACAACACTAGCTGTCTGAGTGACATTATAGTGGCGTTCTAGAGACATGATAGCAGACATGACAATGTCAAGTCTCGCCAAGTCGATTGCAACAGGCCAGTCGTCGGATGTAACGCTGGACTTGGCAGGAATCACCATGGGGGTAGGAAGCTCATAGTCAATAGTGCCGATTTCTTGGTTGGTGTATCTGAGGTTGCCAGCACTGTTACATGTCAAGTACTGAGTAGTAGAGGCCTTGATATGCTTCAATGTGAATGGGGTGTCCAAGGGGTTGTGGATTCTAATCTTGGCGCTAGCAAAACCTGTGTTGGCAATGGTCATGAGGTCGCCCTTGACGTCGATTTGTTCAATCAGGCCTTCATTGACACCGTTGATGGAGGTGGCAAGCTTGAGCTGGGAGAGACCTTGCTTGAGAGGCTCGATGGTGGTGGATGTGGGGGAGCCTTGGATAGTCAGAGGCACAGCAGCACCCGTCAAGTAGTAGAAGAGCATCTTGCCAACAGCCTCAATGCTTGTAGCACCTTCACCCAAATGCATAATGGACTTGTAGTCTTGAGCCCCAGGCTTGATGGTCGTGTCCAGCATGTAAGCCTTGCCAACAACAGCACCGTACTCGTTCATGACGACATCAAAGTTGACATCGCCAATAGTAATGGTAATGTTGGAAGGGTTGGCCAAGGTGACATCCAACTCGACAATAATGTACTTGAGAGTGGCGCCAGTGACCTTGAGAGACTTGACAACAGCAGTATTGCCAAAGCTATTGAAGCCTATAAAGAGAACAAACACGGTTAAAACCCTATTTTGTTGCATTTCTTTCTCCTTTCTTTTTACTTACCAGCCAAGTGAGTGTCCACATCAAACTTGACACCAGGAAGAGACAGAGTACCAACAGCAGTGTTGGCAACAGCATTGGAAGAACCCTTCAAGCCAAAGGTGACACTGGGCGTCAAGGTCAACAAGGCGTTGAAACCAGCAAAGAGCTCGTGGTTGACCACCTTGAATGGAATATCATTGAATCCAGTGGTAATCAAACCAGTGTTGGAGGTAGAAGCAGGCGATGTAGGAATGTCAAGCGTAGCAACAGAGGCGCCTTGGTAGGTAGCTTCGACCTTCATGTCAAGCTGAGCCACAGAGAGAGGGAAGCCAAAGGGATTCTTGAGTTGAGCCTCGACTCTGGAAGAGCTGGTAGGAGGAGCCCATTGATCCTTGGTGAAGTCCAACTTGAGATCCTTCATCTCAATGGAGGGAATGAGCTCAGGAACAGTGGGAGGACCAGGCAAGACGACCTTCTCAATGTTGATGGTCTTGAATGCAGTAGTCAACCAGCTGACAGGGCCGTTGCTACCAGAACCAGAGACACCCTTGATGGTGAGTTCAGAAGACATACCAGCAAGATAATGACCAAAGACCGTGGTAATAGCAACAATGCCTTCCTTGGTGTCTTGGGGAATCAAACGACCCTTCATCTTCATGCTAGAAGAGGAGAGAGGAGCAAAGAAAGCAGCACCATCAGTGGCAAGTGGGCCAAGATCAACACCGTTGAAGTAGGTCTCAAAGGCAGCACCACCGAGGTTGAAACCAACTTGACTGGGGTTGTTGATGACAGTATCAGCAGTGAGAGTGATACCACCGGCAGGATCATTGGCAGGTAAATCAAAGGACTTGACAGTAACAGCATTCTTGAAGCCGTTGGAGCCCTTCAAGGTGACAAACTTGTCAAGAGAGACACCGACAAAGGTAAAACCAAGTGCAGTGACGCTGACGTCCTTGCTGACAATCTCCCATTCAAAGGACTCGTTGTTGATCAAATAGGCAGAGAATTCAGCCATGTCGTTGCCATTGTTGACGGAGAAACTGCCTTGGACATCAAAGGAAGCACCGACATCAGCCTTGGCTTCAATGTTGGCCATGGTCACTGTACCCAGAGTCTTTCCTTGCCAGTAGATGGTGAGAGGCGTAGGGAAGCTGATGGTGGCATCCATAGGACCCGAGTTGGAGATGCTACCCTTCATTTGCACAGTGAACGAGTTTTCGCCGACATTGGACATGACAATGGTCTCAAAACCAAGCACAGAGCCATCCACAACTTGCTGCACAATAGGCTGGCCCACGATGGGGATCAACTTGGTGACAGAGTTATCAGCAGAAACAGTAACACCAGCTTGCGAGAAGGCCAAATCATTGACGTATTGACCAATAGTGATGGTGGAGGAAAGAGAGAGATCGACCTTTAATGCCTTCATGGCATCCAGAGTGAACTTGGACACGTCAAAGCCCTTGAAGAGGCTAGAATCAGTGCCGACATCTTCTTGACCTTCAATGTTGAAGCCACCCAAAGCGAGCAGACCGTCCAGGGCTCTGGTATCCATGTTGGCTTGGACAGCCAGTGTACGGAGCAACAGGGCAACAGCAGCAGGTTCCAGGTTCATGCTCATGCTCAAGTCTTGCGATGTAGCAGTAGCCTTACCGCCAATGACAAAAGGATTGCTGCTAATGTCTTGATCAATGTTACCCACAGGCATACCGACAAACGTAGCAGCAGCAACCACCTTGGAGATGCTCAAACCAGCAGAGAAGGGATTGGCAATAGTGACCTTGACACCGACCATGCTTGTTTGCAAAGTGTCATCGAGAACAGACATGGAAGAACCTTGAATCAAAGCAGTGGTGAGACCGGGCAGCGTGGAACTGAGGCTGACAACACTCAAGGCTTGAGCAAGAGAAGCAATGTTGGTGGAATTGGCATAACCAGAGATATCAACAGCATTGTTGGAGCCCATCACAAAGGTACTGAGCAAGTTTTGACCAACATCGGATGACTTGGGATCAAAGGAGGCAGCAGCAGCAACCGTGTTTTGACCACGGTTCAAGGTGAGGTTGTTCAATGTGACAAGACCAAGCGTGGTACCACTGGCACCCATGTTGAAGCTCACATCGCCAGTAGAAATACCGAAATCAGATGGGTTGTCCATGGTGACATTGATAGCGAGAGCAAGACCGGCTTCAGTACCACCTGTAACATCCAGCGAGTTGATGACAGTAGCTGTGCTGTTCAAGAACTGCAGACCCTTGAGTGTGGTAGGCACGGTAAAGTTGATGCCAGTCAGCACAATAGGACCAATGGGTGTGTTGGTCTTGGTGGTAGCAATACCAGAGACCATGAAGGTGTAGTTGTCGCTAGCTGTCAAGGCATAGGTGTATTGGTTGTAGAAGCTCTCCTTGCCGGGGATACCAGCAATAGCCGTGTTGCTCAATGGGAAGATGATGGTGCCGTTTTGCTGGTTGCTGACAGCAGGAGAAAAGGGTGTTTGCATCACAGCAAAGCTCTCAGTTTGTTCGCCGGTAGTATTAATGGCAAGCGTAATGTTCTGAGAGACCTCGCTAATGTTCAGTGAGAAACCAAAGGGCAATTGGAAGTTGGCAGTAACGGCAGGCGCATTGGCAACGGGCGAGTAAGGGGCAGCAGGATCAAACTTCAAGTCAAGATAGCCCATGCTGACACCGTTGATGATCTTGAGAGGAGCACCAGCAGTGAGACCCACATTCAAGTTGACGGTAGAGAAACCTTCAGAGAGCCAGCCGATAGGGTTCACGCCATCAGGAGCACAGGACACACCAACAGCCGTTGTATTGGAGAGTTGGCCAGCGACGTAGTTGGAGAAGAGCACACCAATCTTGTCAAGAGAAGCAGTGTCGTTGTGAGGAGAAAGCGTACCCTTGAGGAGGATGTTGTTCTCGCCCTTGGCAAGATTCACGTTCTGAGCAGTAACCATGCCCAATGGCACGCCGTCATAACCGATAGCGAGCTTGATGGTACCCAGCTGCACGCCGATGGGAGAAGGACTCTCCAGGACGGTGCCCAATTCAACCAGAATACCGCCATTGGGGTCATCGCCAGGAAGCTGGAATGAGTTGATCTTAACATTGGGGAAACCATTCATACCTAAATAAGGCAATCAAACATAAGGTTACCATGGTGAACATAAACAGACAAAATTTGATTTGCGTTACTTACCATTCAGGACAATCTCCTTGTTCAGGTCCACAGTGGCGGTTCTATTTTATAAAACAAGGTTAGCATCATCAGCTTGATTTTGTGCAACGTAGTATCATATATGCAAAACAAGAAGGAAAGCTTCTTGTTCATGTATATGGGAAGAAAAACAAGGCTTTACCTGGAGAGAGCGGTAATGTCAAGTTTACCCTTGAGGGTCCATTTAAATGATTCCACAGCCAGCATGGTCTTTGCGAAAGCAGCAAAAGCAGCTTGATCTCTGATCAAGAAGGGCGTAATGGCATTGAGAGTACCATGGCCACCGCCAATGCTTGTTTCATTGTACAGGAAAATGTCACCGAGATAGGATTCGTTGTAGAAGATTTGAACAGGGTTGTGGAACTTGATGGAGGCGTGGAATGGGCCGGTATCAGAGAGGGCGCTTTCCATGTTCATGTAGAAGGTAGAGTTCATGTCATCGCCATCACGCTTAGCATAGACTTGGTTTGCCAGGGCATCAGGCTTGGTGAATGTGATGCCAGCAGCAGTAACATCAATCTTGGACTTGTTCATCAGGGACTGAGCAATCTTGGGGAAGATGACATAGAGGGCCAGCACAACAGCAACTACGACGACAATGACCGTCGTAATAGAGCAAATGATCCAGTACCTTTTCTTTTTGTAAAACTTTTGCTTGGGAGGAGGAGCGGCTTTTTCAGAGTATTCCTCCATCAAATCGTCGTTGCGAAGACCATCCTGATCGTTGTGATAGTATTCATGGTTGTCGGATACAACCGCATCGTGGTTGTATGTCTGATGTGTGTGATCAGCCATGAAGATGAATTACTTGGTGTTTATTACTTGTGTGTACTATAATAAATGAGTGGAGGGTAAGGAGAGAATGAAGAGACGAAAGCAGCAAACAGTATATATAAAACAGGATGATTGTGAAAAGAAAAAAAAAAGATGAGATACATGGTAAGATGTCTCTCTTTATATATGCAACGGCAGAAATGTGTATCATCAATGCTGGATCACAGAAACGCACAGCGTATAGTAGTAGAAAAGAAGGAAAGAGTACCTAGATTCTGTTTTCATGTGGTACATTGCTTGAGCGAATTTCTAAATCATACAACACGATTCAATTCAGAAGCGAATACTACAGCTCGAGTGGATTTTCGTAGCACAAATCATGTATACAATTACAAGCTTTTTGGGTGTGGGATAACTTTTTTGTCCCAATTCATATGAAATGTTTGTCTTTTTCTCGGACTTGAAGGACACCGTGTGTGTGTGGAGAAATCAACAAGGTACAGTCGCTTAGCAGTGTGGTTTCGAACCACCTGATGTGAGCAAATCATTCAAAAATGCTATTGTGCCTCCCAAAAAAATATAAGGTTAAGCTGATCTGTTTATTATTTTACAAGCTATGTGCACGACGACAGGAAGCATGGATCAATGGTACGATGATTTTCAACCATTATTCTTGTGGCCATGTCATACTCGACATGGTGATAAATAAGCATATATCATCTCTGCAGTTGCCTCAATGCATGCTTCGAGACACTCTTGATGGAGACGGCTCGTTTGATTTGCATTCGATTTTCCCATATAATGTAGTATAACAGCCTCTGTGTTCACTACAAGATGGTCATGTACTGGATACAAGTAAAACGGGCTATTAATACACCAGCTTCTAAAAAAGTAAATCTTTCCTATTTCATTAGAATCAATGTTAACTTTTTAATGGATCAGCCAATACCTATCAACTCTTTCCAATGGAATTCGAATTGTGTACAAGGTACAATTTTTATTGTTGCATGAGCGAAATTTCTGTTGCAAAAAGGAGGACATGAAAAAAGATTTCGAGGGCCCATCCAGAATATGTTTCCATGTTGAGACATTGTCTCTTCAAGTCCTCCTCCTTGTTGCTGTATGACAACTTGTCTGATTCTGCTCTAGACTCTACTACATATACTCTCTTGGCTACATGATAATATCACTCGATTTGGAGGAAAGCCTATTCCATATCAAATCATACAACCAATGTGAACAAATCAGACTATAAAAATATAACGCATATTCATAAAAGGGTCTTTTGTGTGGCCTTTGCACAGAGTATGATAGGGTCAGTAGTTTCTTATTTTTGCAAACGTGTCGTGATGTAAAATGTCATTTCTATACTTGAAAGCTACTAGTACAGTGTAGCCAGTAGGGATCATCACTGTTCTCACGACCAAAAGGTGATTGAGATGTCCAAAGACTACAAGAGAAATCATAGTGCTGATTATTAGGCGTAATTCGACAAATAAAAAGCCTATTTCTTGGGAGAAAATGTAAAAAGAAGCTTTATTTCAGGATTATTGCTCGAAAAAAGATCTGGAAGCATTCAGAATTAAGGGAAATATCAACCTTATAGAACCAATTGCTGAGACACATAACCAATGTGTATCATGTAGTGAGAGTCCCTCATCAAGCAAATTCTGTCCTAATTTCTCTTTGCTGCTGCGGCGAGCAACAGCTTACAGTATCATGCAGACAAAGGAATAGCACACTACAATCGAACAAGAAGATGCTGTTTCACTTCATCAGTTCAGATTTCAAGATTTCGAAATGTAATTTGTGCGACCCATGGCTGTATGAAACTATACACATGCTGCATCCTTGTACCATGGTATTTTTGAATATTCTCTCTCCATAGGTTACAATAGGCATTCGTGAATTCCAGCCATATGCAATCAAACACCTTTTCATCATTTACGCTACATTAAGCACCGAGACATGCATGTATTGCTGTATACAACAGCAACGAAGAAGACTGCATGGTTACTTTTGTTAAGAAAACACCATAATTGCTCCTTTTTTGTATAGTAGCAATGCTGCCGTATGAGATACTTGAGCATATTTGTTGTCTATTTCAGTAACGTTTTTGCTTTGGAGCGCTGTATACATTTACACGAAATAAGTATGGGGAACGTAGTGAAATCAATGGCTCGTCATCATGATCAGCGAGCAGCAGTCGAGGAGGCTAGTTTGATCTATATTTGTTCTTCTGCCCTCGTCGCATCTCAAGTGAAAACACAGTGTTAGGTCTAGTAATAGAAGAGAATCCAGCTATTTTAACCGCTAGCGCCTAGATTTATCTTTGATTCTTATACACAAACTGTAAGTAGCCATTGTTTGCAAAGTCTACCGCCGTTGATGTCAGTAGTAGTAGATAGTATCAATCTCTAAATAATGAATCCGCCTGAACTAGTAGCAGCATGCAGGTTGGCATTATTGAAAGATTTAATAAGAGTTTTAGGCTTTAAAATAACTTTTCGGTGAAATAGGCCAACTGCAGCTATTGAATGGTACCTTGGAATTCTCAATATCTTTTTTCATCAGCTTCAAACATACAGATTGCCTTGATGAACAGGCCTTACACAGACTCTGCTGCCGCCAATCCGGTTACATCTCCGACGAAAAATATGAACTTCAGATTGGCCAGATTTTGATGTTTTCGAACTCGATTCTACGTTTTCTGCTAAAAACGTCTATTAAAACGTGATGATTGTGTTATCCATCCTTAAGCTTTCTAAAAGTACGTTTCAAGGCGCATCCAATGGTACCAAAAAAAGTACATGTTTTGAATGACATTATTGAGCAACTTTTAAAAATAAGAAATAAGGTTTTTGGCCAAAATGTTGAGATTTTACATATAAAGGTCCCACAAAATTAATTTCAGGGCAGACCCCTGAATCGAGACAAACCTTTTGATCTAATATGTGCCTTAGTAGAAGTCTTCGTTTTCATGGTCAAAAACGCAATTGTTTGAATTTCGATGCAAACCATGAGGGGTACCTCATGCTTTTTCGCCAATTTTTGATGATTTGGAAAAAGTTGAACAAACGTGTCAGGCATCAAGTGGTAAGCGAGAGAGATTGTTTAGTGCAATTTTGGCGGTCTAAAACAGCGTTTAGCGCGAGAAAACAGGCCTTAAATAAGCTAGATTTTAGCTGTGTTTTGCGTGTTTTTGAGCAGTAGGAGGCAATGCAAGCGTGCAGTTACTTGAAGTTCAAAGTGTACAAGTAGCACTGGTGCTATAAATGTATATCTTTGCTCGCCTGTGTACAAATGATACAAGATAGCGTGTCCAAAATGCCAATTTAAAGGTAAAAACAATGCATAGATCAGAAACACGCTGATGCTACTCTGTAAACTGCACTTTATTCGCCAAACAGATAATTATTACTGTTCAATCTCGTCATTCATTAAACGATAGTTATCAAGCACATGACTCTTCTCTTCACTCCAGTAAATGAATGATCTTCTTTGGACCAAAGCCCAAATATAGGGTATAAAGAATTCAAACGAATCTTGCTCCTCCTTGTACTGAAACTTGAGATAAGGTAATAGCTATCATTGCGGTTAGTAATTCATGCTGTTATTGCTGCTGATAAAGTAGCCGACTTACTATGAGTTTTTGATTAGACCATGTTCGAGAAGCTTGTTCAATCAGCCTCAAGACTTCATTGGAAGAAGGCGCCTTTAGATTGGCTTCGGATACACGTGTATTGAAGTGAACAATGACTTGCTCTAGATTGTGTACAAGATCAGATAAACGAGGGTATTTCTGAAATGGAGAAAAGATCTCTCGCTTTTGCAAAAGAGCATACACCAACTGCGAGTTGTGCTTTAGACGATGTGTCAGCGTAGAGTTGATGATTTCCAGCAAAAGCACAAGAAGATCTTCGTATACTGTTACATCCATAGATTGCTTTTCGACCAGTTTAGTGTAACGTCTTGCTAACACTTCAAATAAGCTAAAGTTTGTTGTTACAACCGTTTTCCTGGATAGATTCGTGTGCTCTTACCTGACAATCCTCTGAGCCACATACGCATGCATGTCAGACATGGTGTTGGACATATTTGACAAGATGGCCAGACAATTTGTGTGTAAATACACATCTCTCTGATGCGACAGATTCAGTTGCAAGGTACGTATTAGCACCAATGTCATTAGACCGCCCAAGGACACTGATTTTAACAAGGGCCTCTCTGTGAACCAAGTGATGTTGTGCACAATCTATCCAGACATGGCTATTGAGTATGGCTCAAGCATTCCAGGCATTTTTCACTTACGATTTTCTGTATGGCTTCGTTATTCACATCGTCTTGACTGAGAATCAGCAGGATCACCATCAGAATATAGACTTGAGAGAAATTGGTCTTTCCTTCCATGGATTCGTATATCAATTTCAGTATTGGCAGATACTAGTTTAATTGAGTCTTGAGCCATTCCAGGATGTCAACACACTGTGTCTAAACTTACGATTGTCTCTTGGTCTGTTCTGGACAAAACATACACTCGAAATGCTTCATTCTCCACCAGTATCAGATAAAACAACAACATTCTTTCCTCCACTTGAATGGACGTAGTGAATATCTCAAACAAGTCCTTGAATGAAATCAAGTGCATTTTGCGATCGCATCCGTCAATATCGCTTGAAATGACTAGCAGCAATGCGGGTTTAGATTTTATGTGGTGCCTGAATGTCTTTTTCGACCTACCGTGGTGATCGCTCAAATTGACAATAGCGAATCGATAAGATTTATTCCATTCCGTATTCTTCTTTTCAGAGCCGGATTGCGTGCCTAGCAACAGCAACAGCAACAGACTTCGATCTGCTACAGGCATTGTGTCTGCATCCGAGCTGGCGTTTGATCTCCCCGAGAAAAAGTAGTTGTAGGCTGTGTACATGACACTAGATGACTGAGGAGGAGGTGTCTTTTGCTCAATCAGATTCTCTAGCAATCTGGCGACTACCGTTTCAGCTCGGTTTCCAAATTTCGACATGAGAATGCCCAGAAAATAGTTGTTGTCTTGGGAGAGTTTGTTTTGTTGGAGTTGAGTCGAGCATAGGACGAGGAATGTATTGAGCACCTCGGTGTAAAATTCGTAGGTCGAGTAATTCATGCTAAAAGGGGGCAGCTTTAGCGAGGGTGCCATCTGTGGCATAGTGGGGGGCTCATCAAGTACCTTGGATCCATATTAATCAGAATGTAGAGTAAATGCTCGATCAAACGCTCTGCTTTTGACACATTGGGGTCATCTTCAAATTGCTCCATAATCTCGTTGTTTGTCAGATTTCCAGTGAACTGCTTTGTAAATACTCGCACCAGAAACAATGCATTGTAGGTTTCTATAGGGATTGTTCTATGATTGGACATGTTAATAGCATGATTTGCATAGGTTCATCAGACGTACTCTAGCGTGTTGGTCTGCAAGTGCTCCAAGAGGCCAAGAAGATGGGCCAAAAGCTTATTAAAGTTACGTGTTCTCGTATTATTTGCAGCTATAGATTAAAAGTTTAGCACATTTTAGTAAAAATGTAGCACGAGTGTCCCCAAGGCAAATTACCAAGTTCAATAGACAAGCCCAATGTGCTTATCTCCAGGTCGTAAGCATCCTGTCTAATAAAGAAGCTGTGAGATGCATGCTCATGGATAGACGAAGCGCACTTACGAATTGTGCGTTGCCGGGTATTTCTCCAATGCTAGAAACGACCAGTCTTCTATTGTCAAATGCGAGCAGATGGGCTTTATTGCAGTGAGCTGAGAGACTGAAAAGAAAGGACCATGCTGCTCTGTGGGAGATTTCGTATTATGATGTGAACTGACACCAAACTTGGGCGTTGTGGCAGGTGCGGCTGGCGTTGTTGCAGTTGCAATAGGCGAGATGGATGACAAGACCGAGAAAGAGTCTGAGAGTTCCAACGAAGGTGAGCGAGGCAAAGGCGAGGTACTATTAGCGGGTTTATTGGGCCCAACGGACGCTGTGTTGTTGCTGTTGCTGGAAGGCCTTTTGGATGTTGGCGGTGGGGCTGCTAGTGTCTTGTTTGGTGCAGTCAGCAACGAAGGCAGGTTTTGCGAATTCATGTTTGGGTGTTGAAAAGAAATGAAATTGTCTCACAAAAAAGCACATTGGATGCTCTTTCTCAGTCTCCACACACAGACACAGACAAGATTTAAGCGCGCGTTCCTCAGTAACGTAAGGTTTTACAGGTCCCACTCTTTTTTATATTTTAGTTCCGTTGTTGAAGGATTCCGTTTTTCTCTTTCTCTTTCTCTTTCCACTTTTTTTTTCTCCACTAGATACAAAGCATGTCAAACAACATCAAGGTTGTGTGTCGTTTCAGGCCCCAAAACTCGCTTGAAATCAGGGAAGGCGGTGTCCCCATCATCGACATCGACGAAGAAGGAACTCAACTGGATTTAAAGGCAAGCCGCTTCCATGATGCAATCGCTGCCCTCTCATCACGACTAACACATGAAACGACAAACAGGGCAAAGACTTCCAAGGCAGCTTTGCGTTTGACAAGGTCTTTGGCATGAACACCCCTCAGAAGGATGTGTTTGACTACTCTATAAAGACGATTGTTGATGGTAAGTGTTGCTGATGTTCAAATATTCGCAAAGAGCTTTAAATTAATTACTCTCTCCATTGGCAAACAGATGTCACTGCTGGTTATAACGGCACTGTATTCGCCTATGGTCAAACCGGCTCTGGTAAAACGTTCACCATGATGGTACAGTGTGCGTCTGTTGGATCCGAAGCATTAGTTAAACTAACAACCAAAATGCATTAGGGTGCTGACATTGACGATGAGAACACAAGAGGTATCATTCCCCGTATCATTGGTCAGATCTTTGATAGCATCATGGCTGCACCAAGCAACCTGGAATTCACTGTCAAGGTGTCCTACATGGAGATTTACATGGAGAAGGTCAGAGATTTGCTGAATCGTACGTATATCAACATATGAGATTGTGAAATGAAATGCACGTTAACACTACTGCATTTTAATTCCCAGCATCCATGGACAACCTTCCCATCCACGAAGACAAGGCACACGGTGTGTATGTCAAGGGCCTGCTGGAGGTGTATGTTGGATCCTCCGAAGATGTGTACGAAGTCATGCGAAACGGAAGCGGTAACCGTGTGGTTGCCTCCACCAACATGAACGCCGAGAGTTCTCGTAGTCATTCCATTGTGGTCGTCACCATCACGCAAAAGAACATTGACACTGGAGCAGCAAAGAGCGGTAAGCTGTACCTTGTGGATTTGGCTGGTTCCGAAAAAGTAGGCAAAACTGGAGCCTCAGGCCAGACCTTGGAAGAGGCCAAAAAGATCAACAAATCCTTGACTGCACTTGGCATGGTCATCAACTCGCTGACTGACGGAAAGGTATATATAAGCTCATTTATTAGTTTCAGAAAACTTTAGACTAAAAATTGTTTCAATCTGTTTTAGTCGAGTCATGTTCCATATCGAGACTCCAAATTAACTCGTATCTTGCAAGAGTCATTGGGTGGTAATTCTCGAACAACGCTTATTATCAACTGCTCTCCTTCGTCGTACAATGAGGCTGAGACACTGTCAACCTTGCGTTTTGGTATGCGAGCTAAATCCATCAAAAACAAGGCTAAAGTCAACGCTGATCTTAGTCCTGCTGAGCTCAAGGCGCTCCTGAAGAAGGTCAAGACCGAGACAGTGACATTCAAAACCTACATTGCTGCCTTGGAGGGTGAAGTTAGTATTTGGAGATCAGGCAACACGGTGCCTGAGGAGCGATGGGTGACAATGGATAAAGTCACGAGAGGCGATTTTGCTACCCCCACAACTGCTTCATCTTTGCCTTCAGGTTTCAGAAGTCCACTGCCAGATGATCTGTCTCGCCCTGCAACGCCTGCTATCGTACTGGAAAAAGACGAACGCGATGAATTCCTGCGCCGTGAAAATGAGCTGATGGATCAGATTACAGAAAAGGAAACCGAGTTGAACAACCGCGAAAAGCTGCTGGATTCCATCAAGGAAGAAATGAACTACTACAAGGAACAGGAGCTGTCTGTCACACAAGAGAATCAGGTCATGACTTCAGAGTTGAGTAACTTGCGTCTGCAACTGCAAAAGATCTCTTACGAAAGCAAAGAAAATGCCATCACGGTCGATTCACTCAAAGAGGCAAATCAAGAGCTGCTCTCCGAGCTGGAGGAGCTCAAGAAGAGCCTTGTAGAGATGAGATTGGCGCAAAAGGAGGTGGTTCAGAGCGACAAGGAGAAGAAGAAGGCCGAGAAGATGGCTCAAATCATGTCTGGCTTTGATGTCACTAGCGAAATGAACGAGAAGGAGCGTCAAATCAGAGATGCCTTGGTCAAGCTGGAGCTGGACGGCAATGGCCTCTCTGTCGAGGAGTTGGTATCACTCAGACGCGACCTCTCTGACTCTCGTATTTTGGTGGAACAGCACACAAAGACAATCGACCTGTTGACAGAAGAAAAGGGCACCATTGAGAAGAAGAAGCTCGAGTTGGAAGGCCGTTTCGCCACATTGGAGCAAGAGTATGAAGAACTCTTGGACAAGACGATTGCAGAGGAGGAAGCTCAAGTCCAAAAGAACGAAGATCTTGCTGAAACCATTACGACACTCAAGGTAAGGGATGCACACACACATCTTAAGTCATCCAGTTGTGATCTAAATGCAATAATGTACAGTCTAAATTGGAGCACCAGTACGCCTCCAAGAAGGAGAACCAACAGAGAGAGATTGATGAGCTCAAGCTGGAATTGGAAAAGAAGGCTGCTGATCACGCAAAGATGACGAGTGCCATGAATGACCTAAAGACAGCCAACGATCAGCTTCAGGTAAGCACCCAGGATGGAGGCATTTTGCCTGTTACTAGAGACTCACGCATTGCAACAGGCGGCTCTCTCGGACCAATCGTCAAGAGAACCCACAGACATCTCTGAAAAGGAAAGAGATCTTGAGCGTATGCGAAAGACAATGGCTCAGCAACTGGCCGATTTCGAGATGATGAAGAAGGCATTGATGAGAGATCTTCAAGGCCGTTGTGAGAAGGTTGTTGAACTAGAAATGTCCCTTGACGAGACCCGCGAGCAGTACAACAATGTGTTGCGTGCTAGCAACAACAAGGGACAGCAAAAGAAGATGGCTTTCCTGGAGCGCAATTTAGAGCAATTGACCAACGTTCAAAAGCAGGCAAGTAATGCTAAATACAATACGCGTATATAATAATGACCATCTAACACCATGATTTTAGCTTGTGGAGCAAAATGGCTCGCTCAAGAAGGAAGTCGCTATTGCCGAGCGCAAACTGATTGCTAGAAATGAGCGTATCCAAAGCTTAGAATCACTCTTGGGAGACGCGCAAGAGAAATTGATACACCAAAATCAAAAGTTTGAAGCACAACTTCAAGCGGTGAGAGATAGACTGGAGCAAGCAAGAACTCAAAAATCCAACCAACCCGCCATGTCAGCCATCAACTTTGGCAGAATTGCGAAGCCATTGCGAGGCGGTGCTGCTGTCAACCCTGAATCACAGCAAGACGACAGTAAGCGTGAAAAACGTAGCTCTTGGATGCCTCAATTCATGAACTCTTCTCGTCAATAATTTGCACATCAATCTTTTATATATACTACCGTATAATCCCACACAACAAATACACATACCATCAAATATCAACGTAAATATATTATTATAAATAAAATGTTCGCCTTTATTATTCAACAACTAGAGAACAATCACTGTATCCTGGGTATCTTTGAGATAGAATGCATGGCTTTCAGTCAAATGATGATTGAAGGTAGACGTGTCAATCATATCGCCGCCACTAGCAGCCAACATGGCTGCAATGGATCCATCAACCACCCACTTTGCATTGGCCTTGGTAGCAAAGTTAAGAGAGTGCTTCATTTGTTGCTTGTACAAGGAGTCTGCGACATTGGCGGGTTTAGCCTTCTTGTCCTTGGTAGCTTCCTTGACGTACTTTTCAGCATCGTTCCATCTGCTTTGCTCTGGCTGAGCCAGTGCAATAGGAATGAAGGCAGCAATGGCTTGACTGGAGACAGAGGGAGATTTGACTAGATTGTCCAATTGTGTAGCTGCAGCCTTGTATTCAGGATACTTTCCAAAGATGGTTTGTCCCAAATGTGCATCAATCTTGGCGGTAGGATCTCTAGAGATCTGGACAATAGCATTGACAGCATTGACAGACGCAGGGTGGTTGCCAGCGATAAACTTGAAGATGGCAGCTAGTTCATTTGTAACGGTGGCGTCTTTGGCATTGCCTGCTTCCTGGGCTACAGTCAGCATGATACCGTCAATCACCTCGGCACGGGTTTGGGCATGCACTTTCTTGGCTGGTACTGCTGGTGCTGCTGATACAACACAAGCGAGTACCAACGAAATCAGGCACCATGTAATCAGTAACTTTGTCATTTGTGTTTGAAGTATGGACAAAAAAGAACATAAAAGAGCCAGATACATGCCATCTAGTTATACTATTTGCATTCTGTTTATCATGAACATTTCTCAAGTGCAATCAGTTTAGTTGTAAATGGTTGTCGCCAAGTACTAGTCGTTGTTCTGTATTCGCTGATTTGCGATGCATTCTTTTGCGACATTTGTATGTATCGTATGCGAAAAACTCTGCCCAGCGTACATAAGCACACTAGTTGCGGCGAACAGGCCTTACAGCCGTTTGGACATTATAGATCTCTCAGCATTACTCCTTTCAGACATACGAGTTATTTTTCCGAGTGTGCAAAAATTTACCCTGACAACCGTTCCTGTACACATGCAAATAAAGAATCATCACTCCTTCGTGGGAATTACCAATAAAGTTTTCCTTCAGCCTTAATGAGGGCTTGTCCAATGTACTAGTTTTCTAGCAAACTGAAGATCCCAATGCCGTGTACATATCTGCAGATTATTCTACTAGTATAAAGGCTTCGTTGGCCAGTTTTTTGCCAAAGTTATCCGTATACACAAGTTGCATGAATCAAACTACCCGATTCAAGAGTATTACAAGATTTCACATGAGATGACCCTTGATACCATATGAAATTACCTATTTCTTCCCGGATTTTTCTCCTTTTGACGATTGCGAGTGTTACACTGAACTCTATTATTAAAGTTACATGTCGTTTTTGTTTAATGTTAGTTTTTTATTTTTGACGGGAAAATCTTAACAATAACAGCACCACAACAAAAAATTACATAGAAAAGCATATACTGTTGTTATTAACAAGTGGAGGGGAAAGGTATTCGAAGGGAGGAGAGAGAAAAAGAACAATACTAAAATATCTAAATGTTACATGGATCATCGATTTGAAACGAGCTTAATCCTTGGTGACGTTGTGAATAGCTTCAGCAAGGTACTTGACGTTGGCAGAAGAGATACCGGCCATGGAGATTCTGCCATCTTGGGTCAAGTAGACGTGCCAGTCAGACTTGATCTTCTCAACTTGCTCGGGAGTCATGCCAGAGTAACAGAACATACCAATTTGGTCTGTGATGTGGTTCCAGCTCTTCTTGGATCCAAAGTCGTTTTCAAGGTGGCCTCTGAGCTTGTCTCTCATGGTGATGATGCGGTCGGCCATGGTCTTGACCTCGCCGAGCCATTCTTCCTTCAATTCAGGTGTGTTCAAGACAGTGCTGACAATGTGAGCACCGTGGATGGGAGGGTTGGAGTACATGGGACGGATGATGATCTTGAGTTGAGAGTCAACACGGGCCTTCTCTTCGGCATCAGCACAGGCAATGGAGAAAGAACCGACACGCTCACCATAGAGACCCATGTTCTTGGCGAAGGATTGGGCCAACACAACCTGGTGGCCGTCATCAACAAACTTACGGAGAGCATAGGCATCGCGTGTGCAATCACCAGAGGCAAAGCCTTGGTAGGCCATGTCGAAGAATGAGAAATGCTCACGTTCCTAAATAAATGACAATTCGCATCAGTAAGCTGTAATTCCACATCAACTATGACTCTTGGTTGCACAAGAATGAGTCAACCCTAAAGAAATTTTTTGCTGCTGCATACCTTCATGACCTTGGAGATTTCATTCCATTGCTCCTTGGTGGGATCGACACCGGTGGGGTTGTGGGCACAAGCGTGAAGCAACACAATGGTGTTCTTGGGTGCTTTCTACAGGGTTGAAAAAAGAGTCAGCAATCATGCCTTTTGTCCCGAGCAAATCAAACTTACGTGAAGATCTTCCAACATACCGTCAATGTTGAGGCCGTTGGTTTGCTTGTCAAAGTAGGTGTACTTTTCCAAAGAAAGACCAGCATTCTTCATGATGGGGATGTGGTTGCCCCAAGTGGGGTTGGGAACAATGATGTTCTTAGCATGAGGATACCAAGCATTGAAGAACTCGGCACCCATACGAAGGGCACCAGTACCGGAGATGGATTGAGCAATAGCGAGCTGCAAATTAAAAGAACACCAATGGTTAATGTGGATTCCCAAGATCATGTATCGTAGCAACTTACTCTGTCCTCACCAATAACAGGGCTGTTGTCACCGTAGGCAAGAGCACCAGCAGCCTTGGTGAAAGAGGGGACACCAGTGATACCAGCATACTCCTTGTCCATGTTCTTCTCGAGCATGAGTCTTTCAGCCTACACGTAAATCACGAATAAATCAACTGTGTTCTGCCAGATCCATTCCTACAGCTTCTTACCTTCTTGACAGAGGTCAAGACATAAGGCTTACCACCATCATCACGGTAAGCACCAACACCCAAATTCATCTTCTTGGGAGAGGTGTCTCTCTTGAAGGCTTCAGTAACACCCAAAATGGCATCAGGAGGACCTACATGATAATAAAACGCGGGGAAGCTTAATTTAATCCCGCTAAACATGACGCCCTGTTCGCCAAGCGAGCTTACCTTGAGGGACAGCATTCCAAGTGGAGATGAAGGCACGAGAGGCCATTTGAGTAGGCTTGACAGAAGCACGGCTAATGTTGGAAAGCATTTTTTTTGAAGCAGATGATTTTCAAAATGGAAAAGAAAAAAGAACAAGAAGAAAAAAGTGGGGAATTGGCTTGATGGAAGGGGATTTTATATGTAAACGAGACCTGTTACACAGCTGTAAATAATCCAGTTACGTTTCATTCCGGGAGAAAAAAAAAAAGTAACCTGTTGACAGCGAACAACAAGGTAAATCAAGGAAAAAGCCACATGTTTCGACTGCAAATTATCGAATGATGCTTTTCGCTCTTTGCTCATTTAGCTTCGCTGCTTATTACTCTCTTGACAGATGAATGCGCTTTAAAGACGTGCAAAAAAGTCCACCGTTTCATCCGAAATAACCCATTGATGCTGATAAAAATCAGAGTATATTTCATTTTGAGCGGAGACCTACCAACATTACAAATCTTATAAGGTACATGTCTTTCCTAAATAAGTGTTTAATTGCTTGCAGTGTGGGATAAAACGAAAATATAGACATGGCAATGGGCTGCAATATATAAACGTAACACCAAAATGAGTGGATTCGGATATCAGAAAGGATCTTATCAGTCGGGAGCATCTCAATTGATTGGGCAATAGCCTTTCGGGATCCTCATCCATGGAAAGAAGTCTCTTGCCTCGACATGCCATTGCATGGTTTACATGCAAAACGACACTGGTGCATAAATCCTCTCAATTGAAAGCATATACTGTTTGGCTATTAATTTGGATCGGTAAACTGTCATCCATCGGAATCCATTCTTCCGCATCAATTTTTTTGACGAAAACGACAATTTTAAGATTACTTTTTTCGACAGGTACCTTTTGTTATCTCGTGTTGCACGACAGCAGTGAAAAAAATTTACAGATTTGCGATTCACGTATTTTCTAACATTGCTTTGCCTTGTTATTCCTCTCATCGCAGCAAACAACGTGGCTTTTAAAATTAAAATGCGCTCAACAAATGCACTGCCATTCAAGTCTTTTGCTACCTGTTTAATTTGACAGTACTATAAAAAGACGCTCGTGCCTGAATTATACGCTTGAGTCGAAACTGCCAAAGGTTGCAATCAATTTAATTAATGTTTAAAGCACTGTTACAATCGGCAAGACCTAATGCACATTTTTGCACAAAACAACTAGAATTTAAAGTTAGGCTAACTTCGAAAATTATTCATCGATCAACATCATCGCGTCTAATTTAACCTCCAATGACACCATCGTGTTCCTGCAAAATTTAGCATAGGTACTTGCCGATTTCAATACTCTTAACAGCAATTATTTGCAAATGGATCTCGCATGATGGCCTGATCCTGCCTACCGAAAATACCTGTATACAGGCAGGATATAGTGTCGAGCGCAAAGATACAGTATGCAGCTTTGAATAAAGTGTTGCCTAACATACTCTCTATAAATATGTCATCACCGGATACTCGTAATTAACAGCTTTCCTCATGAATCTTGTCTTGATCAGTACTCAAAATTGAATTACTTTGAAAATCGACCATCCATCAACGGCAACGCCTCCAGATGACTAAAGCCTGACCATACAATCGTGTTCCTCGCAAAATTTGGCGTAGGTACATGTTTATCTCATAAGCCAGATCATTGGCATTTGAAGACTTTGATTGATTTGATTTCAATGTAATGCAAAGTTGTACTTTTGGATGTTACAGTATGAACAAGCTTAGATTTATTCAAAACTCCTTTTTCTAGGATAGTAAATGTATTTGATCATGTCTGATACTTATGGTAGTATCGTGTGTAGTTGCCTTAAGCCATTTGTACCATACATTTCGAGTGTTTAGTGTTGCTTTTCTCATTATAATCGCATTTTTAGTTTCAATATCAATGCTTTATTTCTCTGAGCTGTCTCCAAATTTGAGCCAATAAAATCGCTTAAAAAGCTAGTTTAAACGCCGCTGACCCTAGAAAATTTTTGCGAGGGTTTCCCTATGTTTTTTGGTTAGGCGGACTTTTAAACATTGCCAAATACAGTAATTTAGCAATTTTATCATCAAAATCGCCTAAAATGCCAGAATATGCCTTACTACACACCCCAGCTTATAGTGCAAACATTTGAGACTCTTAATTAGCACCAAGTAAGTGATACAAATCAAGTGAGGGCAACCTATCTACCCCCAGCCTCTGAATCAAATCTAGCTGTGCTTCAACGATAGGCTTATCCACACAACGAAAAAGGAGGGTCATGGCGCAAAGAACCATGAAAAAGTGGGAAAAGTAACAAAAGGGCATCATTAGAATGTGACGAAGAACATAAACATCGCAATACAGTTACATACAAAAAGGTAGTAGCAACAAGCAATGTGTATCATCAAACTGACGAGTACAAGAAAATAAAAGTAGTAGAAAAATGCATCATCGTGGTTGCCTCATACGAAGCAAGAACACCAACACCACCACTACTAGTATTACTGAAGAAGTAATACTTGAAGAACAAAAAGAATGCAAGGTTACTCCAGAAAAGAGCAGCACTGCCAGCGATACAATGCATCAAAAGATACACCATAGCACTATGATACAGCAACAGAAAAATAGTTGCGTGCAGCAGAAAAAAAGGGTGAAAGAATAAATCGCAATAGAGCAAACTAGAGAAGAATGCACAGTATTACGAGAAAGAAAGTAGTAAAAGGGTTGAATGAATGTAATCCATGGCAAATAAAGAAGAAAAATATACAAACCAACAAATACAAACCAACAAATACAAACCAAACACAAACAGCAATATATTGTAGCAAACTGGCCTAAAATAAACTGTGTAATTAGTATTACCGTATATTGTAACGCGAAAAGCGGTTCATATCGGCTGATACCTACTGTAACAAACTTGAAAGGTGTCGTCTTGGGTACTGGTGATTGCAAAGGCATGCTTCTTCTGGCGAAAGTGGTGTTGTATTCAATTAATAGTAATACAAAGTGTATGGTTTAATAGAAAAAGTGCAGTGCAAAAACAGTGGAAACGGGGGCGAGAAAAATAAAATAAAAAAAAGACGCGTTGTTGCTGAGGGTGACTGCAGTCAATAGGCTGCCGCAGCACAGAGCACACGGAATTTGAATGACGTGTACAATGAACATTTTGCACTGTGGTGACTGTACCCAAATGATTTTTTTGCGATGATTTTTTTGAATCAATATCGACATAATTTGACATTTGTAAACATTTTTGTTAAAATTAGCTATATAAAGTGTGCTCAGGGTATACTACTTCCTAATAAACTTATGGGGAGAATTTGAAGGCGCATTTAATGGTGTCAATTTCAAAATACTTTTAGAATGAAAAGATAAAGAATTTTGCAAAAATATAAAAAGCAGTTTTTCCAGGAAAAGTCGAGATTTAGCATATACAACGTTCAAAATAGCAGTTGCACAAGTTACCCTACATCTGTGCGGTCATTTTGATTTAATATATATCATAGTAAAAAGTGTCGTTTTTGCCTCCAAAATTGCGATCGTTTGATTTTCAACAAAAACCATGAGGGGTACCTCATGAAAAAACGTGAATTTTTGACGATTTGGATCGATCCAAAAAAAAATAAAGATTTAGGATGTAAATGATCATCGATAGCAATCATTTGGCACTATTTCCAGCATCTAGAAAGGCTTAGAAGACAAGATAGTGAGGGTTGAATTCGGACGATTTGGCTGGGAAAAGTACCTTTAGTGCCATGTAAATCTACAAAAACTAGTGCTACAGATCTGATCCAGACTTCAAACAGTTGGTATCTTTTGGGACTACACGTTGATTACCATCAGACAAAGAACTATCGAAATTTTGTCTATGTTTTACTTTAAAAACGTTCAAAAACACCAAAAGCACCGCTTATCCTGTTTCAATGCAGCTTCTACTAACGACCTACGCCTATAGAAAGTAGTGCAGTCTGCTATGCATTTGAATTCTTTGTATATCAAATACACAATTTAGGCAGTCGTTGCGTACAGTAAAAGTGCTCTCTACATAATAGAGAAAAGGATGGGTCTAGAGGCTGAAATCGGGTATAATTAACATTCCACTGTTGAACTACAAGAATCGTTTAATTTATGTACACTTGACGTAGCCACTGGAAGTTTGTTTGTATGCTTATAACCGCCTCAGAATACGTATACAACAACAATGTTAACATGAACTCTTCAACAGTCATATAGGGTATGATGGAAACACGCTTTGCCGTATTTTGTCCAACGCCCAAAACAGTGTTCAACCTGTGCCACTCTTGAACAAAGCATGGTGAATCCAAGCAGTTTTAAACAAAGTGTTGCGCAACATCTCTTCTATCAGCTTGCTACTACTAGACACTCGTAATTATCAGCTTTTCTTATGGATGATCTTGTCAAGATCAGTGCTCAAAATGCGCTGATTTTTTTTAACAACCATACATCAACAGCAACCCGTCCAATTCAAAATCTAATTATACCATCGTCTTTCTCACATAAATTTGGCTTAAATATCTACTACTGATCTCATTACATCGATTGCTCAAGATCGATCATGCATGATGATGACCTGATCCTGCTGCATACTGAAAATAATACCTGCATACAAGCAGAATTTAGAGTCAAGCACAGAGCTACGCTATTCAATTCTGACTACAGTGTTCCACAGCACCCCCTCTATTAATTTGTTACTACTGGAAACTCGTAATTATGGATTTTGTCAAGATCAATGCCCAAAATTGGCTTATGGCAAAGAACATCATCCATCCATCTACAAAAAAATCATCCATCCATCCACAAAAGCTCATCCAATCCAAAATTCAACTACCCCGTCGTGTTCCTCGCAAAATTTAGCATACGTACGTGCCAATTTCAATACTCTAACAGCAAATTTTTGCAAATGGATCTCGCATGATGACCTGATCCTGCTTACCGGAAATACCTGCATACAAGCAGGATATAGAGTCGAGCACAAAGATACAGTATGCAGCTTTGAATACAGTGTTGTCCAATACCCCACATGTTAATCCGTTAACACTAGACACTTGTCATTATTCGCCTTCCTCATGAGTCTCGTCTAGACCAGTGCTCAAAATTTGATTATTTTGAAAATAGTCCATCCATCAATGGCAACGCGTCCAAATGACTAAAGTCTGACCACAAAATCGTGTTCCTCGCAAAATTTGGCATAGATACATGCTTATCTCATAAGCCAGATCATTGGCATTTGAAGACTTTGATTGATTTGATACCAATATAATGCAAAATTGTACTTTTGGATGTTATGAACACACTTCGATTTAATCAAAATTCTTTCTTCCAAAATAGTGAATGTATTTGATCAAGTCTAATACTTATGGTGGTATCGTGTGTAGTTGCTTTAAGCCATTTGTACCATACATTTCGAGTGTTTAGTGTTGCTTTTCTCATTATAATCGCATTTTTAGCTTCAATATCAATGCTTTATTTCTCTGAGCTGTCTCCAAATTTGAGCCAATAAAATCGCTTAAAAAGCTAGTTTAAACGCCGCTGACCCTAGAAAATTTTTGCGAGGGTTCCCCTATGTTTTTTGGTTAGGCGGACTTTTAAACATTGCCAAATACAGTAATTTAGCAATTTTATCATCAAAATCCCCTAAAATGCCAGAATATGCCTTACTACACACCCCAGCTTATAGTGCAAACGCTTGAGACTCTTAATTAGCACCAAGTAAGTGGTACAAATCAAGTGAGGGAAGCCTATCTACCCGCAGCCTCTGAATCAAATCTAGCTGTGCTTCAACGATAGGCTTATCCACACAACGAAAAAGGAGGGTCATGGCTCAAAGAACCATGAAAAAGTGGGAAAAGTAACAAAAGGGCATCACTAGAATGTGACGAAGAACATAAACATCGCAATACAGTTACATACAAAAAGGTAGTAGCAACAAGCAATGTGTATCATCAAACTGACGAGTACAAGAAAATAAAAGTAGTAACAAAAAAGTATCGTAGTTGCCTCATACGAAGCAGCAAGAACAACACCAATACCACCAGTATTACAGAAGAAGTAATACTTGAAGAACAAATAGAATGCAAGACTACTCCACAATAGAGCAGCACTGCCAGCGATATAATAATGCATCAAAAGATACACTACCATAGCACTATGGTACAGCAACAGAAAAATAGTTGCGCGCAGAATAGGGGGAAAGAATAAATAATCGCAATAGAGCAAACTAAAAGATGCACAGTATTACGAGAAAGAAAGTAACAAGAGGTTGAATGAATGTAATCCATGGCAACCAAAGAAGGGGAATATACAAACCAAATACAAACCAAACACAAACAACAATATATTGTAGCAAACTGGCCTAAAATAAACTGTGTAATTAGTATTACTGTATATTGTAACGCGAAAGGTGATTCTTATCGGCTGATACCTACTGTAACAAACTTGAAAGGTGTCGTCTTGGGTACTGGTAGCTGCAAAGACATGCTTTTTTTTGGCGAAAGTGGTGTTGTATTCAATCAATAGTAATAAAAAGTATATGGTTTGTTAGAAAAAGTGCAGTGCAAAAATAGTGCGAGAAAAAATAAAATAAAATAAAAACGCGCTACTGAGGGTGACTGCAGTCAATAGGCTGCCGCAGCACAAAGCACGCGGAATCTGAATGACGTGTACAATGAACATTATGCACTGTGGTGACTGTACCCAAATGATTTTTTTGCAATGATTTTTTTGAATCAATATCGACATAATTTGACATTTGTTAACATTTTTGTTAAAATTAGCTACATAAAGTGTGCTCAGGGTATAATACTTTCTAATAAACTTATGGGGAGAATTTGAAGGCGCATTCAATGGTGTCAATTTCAAAATACTTTTAGAATGAAAAGATAAAGAATTTTGCAAAAATATAAAAAGCAGTTTTTCCAGTAAAAGTCGAGATTTAGCATATACAACGTTCAAAATAGCAGTTGTACAGGTTACCCTACATCTGTGCGGTCATTTTGATTTAATATATATCATAGTAAAAAGTGCCGTTTTCGCCTCCAAAATTGCGATCGTTTGATTTTTAACAAAAACCATGAGGGGTACCTCATGAAAAAACGTGAATTTTCGACGATTTGGATCGATCCAAAAAAAATAAAAATAAAGGTTTAGGATGTAAAGGGTGATCGATAGCAATCATTTGGCACTATTCGCAGCATCTAAAACGGCCTAGAAGACAAGATATTCAAGATTGAATTTGGATCACTTTGGCTGGGAGAAGTATCTTTTGTGGCCTATAGATCCACGGCAACTGATGCTACAGGCATCATCAAGACCTCAAATAATTGGTATTTTTTGGGAATACACACTGAATACGCTAGAAAATAATGACTAGAGCTTAGTGTAAGCTTTATTAATTTGAAATGTCTCAGAAATACTAAAGACTCCACTTTTTATGTCTCGATACAACTCTTGATAATAGCTTAGTTATTGAAATTAGTACCATCATTTGCTTTGTATATCGGATCTTTGTAGATTGCGTACAAAATTGAAGCAATAGTACCGTATAGTAGAACGACGACGATGCTTCTATACTACCATAGATAGAATTAGAAATTGTTGGACGAGTTATTGCGCCTTTTTTTTTCTATCTTTCTTAAACAAAGGAAGAACTATACGTATATTACACCTTAATTCATTGATTTTTTGAGTATTCAATATGACAAGTGTCTCTAGCTAAGGTCTGCGTAGCTTACATTAGGTGGTCCTCCTTAAGGTGGTAGCTCACATTTTTAGGTGATCCGTAAGCAGATAGTTCACTCTTAATGGTCCCTAAGGCGGCAGCCTACATCAAGTGATCCTCAACATGTTCGATTTTATTTTTAGGTGGTTCCTAAGCAGGCAGCTCACATTAGGTGGTCCGTATTAAATCACATGTTTAAATACACTCTCCAACAGGCTACCTCTTAAAAGTAGTGCTATCTGCTCTGTATTTCAGTTCTTTGTATATCGAGCATGAAGTTAAAGCAATATCTACGTACAGCACAAGGATTCTTTTATACAATAGATAAATTTTGAGGTTGAAAGCAGTAAAACTTATCACCCTATCTACGGATAAACTGCTGTTTAGGATATAGATCAATTATGAGTATAGTTTTATATACAACAACACATCTCAACAGTCGCTTTATACTAAGCTACATAAAGAGACAAAGAAGCTCAAGCAACAAGCACTTTCAAATCTTGATACACAATATAACAAGAAAGGTTGTTTTTCATGCTTGATGGCCTCACTTTTTCTGATTTACCCAGACAGTAGTGTTACATACGTTACGAGACAAAAGTGAAGGAAGAAACAAACGTCAGATTTGACATGCTTACTCTGTGCAGACATTCGAGAATGATCTTCTGTTATTGATTGATATTCCGTCATGAGTTTTATCAAGCTCTTAGAGTCTCTGCAGGCGCAGAGGTACAGCCATCATGCCGTATCATATCTAGATGTTAAATGTAATACCTTAATCCATTGAAATGATCATATAAAGCAGTAAGAGAAACGTGTTGTACACATTATATCCCAAACAGTTCAACATATAGACTCCCACACAGATATAATGGCTTCCGTTTCTGACAAGGTTTTAACAATCAATCTTAGCCGTGCTGCGTTCTTTTGGGATGCCAAATAAGTAGTACACTTTCATGTAAATCAAGCATTCATCTCCTCCTTTCGCTTTAAATTTTTTCCTTCTGATATACCATCATGTCTACCATAAACAAATTACCAAAGGAGCTTCTTTACAAGATACTGAACAATATCAACAGTGTCAGTGAGCTGGCACAAATTAGACTCGTATGCAAACGATGGGACCAACATGCAGAGAAGATCATGTTCAGCAAGCAAATCACAATCACATCAAATCCCCAGGCTCTGGTGCTCTACGGACACCTGTTCAAGAAGACATCACATGGAAAACTAGTCAGACATATACACTTCCACCCTAGTTTTCAAGATAAAAGCATTTGGTTGATGAGCGCTTTGTTGAGGATAGTCTTTACAGTAGACATTCTCGAGCTGACTGGAGTGGAGAAGCAAGATGATGTATTCAATGTGATCCTGACTGCTGCCAATGAATCAGAAACAAAACTATTATTTCTTCCTCACCAGCCGGATGCTTTTACAGTTGCATACTCAGATGCATTGATCACCTTCAGACATACGCTGACCTCAATTACCATACGCTTGAACAGAAACACTCCCGACGATACCTTTTGGAATTTCGTCGATCGACTGGATGAATTCAAGAGTTTAGAGGTGTTTGATTTCAGTGTATCGATTCTGGTCTTTCGTGATTTAGAGAGAATACTAAAAGGCTGTACTCACCTGCGCTCATTATCTCTGGATCCGTATATAACTGCAGATCTCATCAACTCAAACGAACTCAATACTTGGATGAGGGCAAATGTAGAGAAGGTTCGGACCCTTGTTCACTTGACAGTTGTTGATGAATGCTACGGTGATCTCTTGGAATACCTCATGTTCAAATACCCCAACATCAAAAAGCTTGACATTAATGCTGAAAGATCTCGATTCAAGTTCGACAACAGCACAGCATTCAAGAGCAACATGGATCGTGTCCTGAAGGCAATCAAAGGAGCACCCGAGAAAAAAATCGATTTCATCATTTCTTATAGCCAGCTTTACATTGATATTTACAGATATTTCAGTTCAAGTGATTACACCATAATCTTTAAAAAGGTTATTGGTGATAACAATTTGTTATTTGGCGTTGATGGTGACATATAACGGAATACCGTATTACAGTACCAAACACTCTTAGCGGGTACCTATCCTGTCTACACGTTATTCTCCACTCTATTCACATTCACTATTAATAAATCACCCTCTTGCTACTTTTACTTGTGAATGAAGTGCATGAATCAATACCGTACAATGTGGAGATTGAAAAAATATCTGTTGCACATGCCATAGAGAAATGGCTATGTATCAAAACGATCTAAAAAAGAGGGGCGTTAGAGTCTATGGAAGCCAACGCAGCCCTTTGGTCTGTGAATCAAGTAACCAGATTTGACAGAGCTCTTGGTAGTAGTTGGAAGTAATAAGCGTAGGTATGGATTACTTGAAAAAAGAGATACATATATAGCAGCTATTATATTTTGATAAAAACTTGAATCAAAGGTAGCATGTAACAAGCATGAAGAGAGAAGAGATGCAGTTTTATTCAGGGCCGCAATAGTTGACATTGCATCAATGAAAGGCACAGCGCAGCTATTTTCCAATACAAAATTGACCAAACAACACATCCAGCACATTTTCCACGTCAATTCTTCCAGTGATTCTGCCCAATGCATTTGCTGCCTGTCTCAGTTCCTCTGCAGAAAGCACAATATCCTCCTCTGGCATATCTACAACACGTCCTGTTAGTAAAATAAGATTCTACACGTACAATTTTCCTGGTACTTGCTCAAGAATGCCTCAAGGTGTAATACGCAATGTTCCAAATGTTCTCTGTGTCGAGCTTGGGTGATCAAAACAGGGTTCGCAACGATAGAGTCGAATCTAGAATCATCAAATATGAGTACACACTTTGTGC
The DNA here is from genome assembly GCA_010203745.1 of Mucor lusitanicus. NCBI lineage: Eukaryota > Fungi > Mucoromycota > Mucoromycetes > Mucorales > Mucoraceae > Mucor > Mucor lusitanicus. The sequence goes on along the minus strand of JAAECE010000004.1, from coordinate 2,678,623 downwards.
TTTCATCAGAGGGGAAATCACAACATACTTTGATTTTAAAATGCCAATCATTTGCTTCAAAAAGACATCTACACCCCTACCCGTTGAGCAACTCATTGTCCAGACCTGCTTGGCTCCTGTCTCGCTCTGTATGTTCCGCACTAGCTGCGTGAGATCGTCATGACTGTAGACATCGTCCTTGTTCAGCACAAGGTAGGTATCCTTATCAATAACACTACGCACGAGTGGATCTATTGTGGGCAAGCCAGTTGCAGTGGTGTCTTCCAATGATAGCAAGCAAATCTTTATATCGGCCGTATCAATCCTGCGAAATCATTCAGCCATTCCTGCACTGCTCTTATTAGCCTCTTTTCTCTATTACCTTGCTTTTGCCCTCTTGATACCCTCTATCTCTACCAAATCAGTTGATTCTCGTAAGCCGGCTGTATCGCATACGACGACGGGATAGCCACCTAGATCCAATTTGACTTCTACCACATCTCTTGTGGTACCTGGGATATTTGACACAATGGCTGCCTCTCTCTTGGCTAAGCGATTCAGCAGCGTGCTTTTTCCTGCATTCGGCGGCCCCACAATAGCAACCTGTATGCCGTTTCTGACAATCTCGCCCACATGGCTGTCGTCGAGATGAGAGGTGATGGAGGTGTATAGCTTTTCCACGTCGAATATCACTTGATCCATGACACCATCCTCGATATTTTCGTCCTCTCCAAAATCAATGACTGCCTCTGTAGTGGCCATGCATTTTATAATCTGCTCTCTCCAATGCTCGTAGGGTTTCCGCAATCCGCCCTCTGCTTGCCGCAGTGCTAACCGATGCTGCATCTCTGTCTCTGCATTCAGTAAATCCGCTAAGCCTTCCAGCTCCGTGAGATCCAATTTATCGTTGTCAAAAGCCCTAGATCGCACTGAGCTATTAGCGTGATGGCTGATTCATGCGGCACTACGATGCCTACCTTCGAGAGAACTCGCCTTGCTCTGCCATGCGGAAATCTTGAATATGATGCAACGCATCCAGCACACTCTTGACAACAGCATTACCGCCATGGATCTGCAATTCGACGGAATCCTCGCCAGTGAAGCTATGTGGCCCTGGAAACCATAATACAAGGCCTCTGTCCAGAACTTGGCCTGATGTTGGATGTCTGATGCGTCTGAAATAAGCTTTTCGAGGATCTGTCACTGTTGATTTCGCTGTTGGTGGTAGGGTCATTTTGGAAATGGCCTGCATTCAGTGTTAGACCGCAAAAACAGATGACTGAAACTGTATTACATACTTGCTTCGCATTGTTTCCAGATATGCGGATAACAGCAACACCTGCTTTACCCGGCGACGACGATAGCGCATATATGGTCTGCGGCCTTGTTGTTATAAAGCGAATCTGTCCAGAAATTGACGGCCATGGCAATGATTTGACAGCTCGAAACATGGTAAAAGAAGAAAATGGAATGGGAATGAAAGCGAAATTAAGAAGCAAGCACAAAGTGCGAGAAACGAAACCCCGGCTCTTGCAAACTTTTCTCCTCTTTTCCCTCTTTACCGACATGCAGCATTATAGACCTATCACTCGATTATTGAAACGAGCCATTACGGTGGACCAGCATTTGGCATTTGCCAGGCCATTCACCTCATTAACGACAACTGCCAACAAGCACAAGCCAGACACTAAAAAAGATACCACTGCTACAGATACGCTCTCTAATCGACAGAAATTTAATCAGATCCAGCCTCCCATCAAGCTCTATGAAAAGCTTGAAAAACTGGGATTTGGTACCCTTTTGAAAACCAAGCGCTACTCGGGCTTACACAAACAAAAGGCAAGACGAGATCAACAGCGCCAGCAATACACAGAACGTGTAGGGCCTCCTCCTGAGCCTAAATATGCCGTAAGTTTGCATTACATGTCAATCCACAGTGCCTGTCATTCATCAGCGAAACAGTTTCCCTTGCTTTCGTTTTTCGCAGGAGCAAAAGTGCCCACATCGTTTCCGCCAGAATCACTAGATGAAATTGCATTTGTTGGTATGTTGTTGTGCCATTTGTAATGCCAATGCACTCACAATGTCTCTCAAAAGGTCGATCCAACGTCGGAAAATCCAGTTTAATCAACAGCGTAGCAGAATCCAGCGTTGTCAGAACATCAGATAAGCCTGGTTTAACACAACAGATCAACTTCTACAACGTCGGCAAACTCTTTCATATGATCGATATGCCTGGTTATGGCTTCGCCTTTGTGGATGATGCAGAGCGTGAGCAATGGAGAGAATTGGTAGGTAATGGAGGCAAATCTTTACGATTCGACTCTCACACTGTCTGTCCAGATGGAAACATACATTACAAAACGCAAGACGCTGAAGCGAGTCTATGTTGTTCTTGATGCTCGACATGGCGTCAAAGTGGCAGATGTCGATTTCTTCAAAATGCTCAACAGCAAACAAGTCAAGTTCCAAGTTGTCTTGACAAAGTGCGATTTACTGGTACTGCCCAACTTGGCCAAGCGTATAGTTACAGTGGAAGATCATATCAAGCAGCTTCGAAATGCAGTGAAAGATGTTGTTGTGGTCAGCTCAAAAACAGATGCCGGCATCAATCAATTCCGAAAGGAAATGCTCTTTTTGATGGGCCATTTACAACCCAAAGAGTTTTACCAAGCAATCCAAGCAGCCAAAGATGAAAAGGAGGCCAGAAGAGCCAAGAGTGCAAGCTTCAAGAGATGATTGCAATTGTATTAGAGTTTGGTTTTTTAATAAATAGGTGAAAATTTGCATAATAATTCAGTTGTGTAGGAGGCGGACAACTTTTGAATGAGAATATAAGAGAAAGACCATAGAGATTTAAATAAAGGGGGAGGGGGAGGAAGAGGAGCAGAAGAACGGGAATAGACGAGGAAGAAGCAGAAGACTGTACATAAAAGTAATAAGAAGAGGGAAAACATATATAGATTGAGATGATCCAGTCTCAAGTAAAATATATAATATCAGTTAAATAGCAGTAGATTGAATAATGAATGGTTCCAGACCACCACTGTGTCTAATCTATGTAGAATAGTGTCCCTCTTCTTGTTGCTGCTGTTGTTGTAACTGACGTCTTGAAGCAAGTTGCATCATGGCAACAGCAGCGTCTACCTCAACAATACCTTCATGGTGTGGCTGCTTGTGCGGCGGTGAAGTCGTATTGCGAGGGATGACAGATCGCAATGGAGGCAGATGTATAATTTCCTCATTCAGTGGAGAGCTATTGTGGGTAGATGTGGTGGAGGATGTTGCCAGCGGAGGTGGAGGTTGGTTTGCCAATCGAGCATAGTACTGCTGTAATGACAGGCGCCTGGGACCATTGGGCTGCTGTTCCTGATATGGGGAATCGTAGCGAGGATCTGCGGATTGCCTTCTTAAAGGCAATGTATCGTCCAAACTCAATCGTCTGCTTGTGTCCGACTTGAAAAGGGAGGATTGAGGGGGTGGAGAGGGTATCATGCTATCACGGTGATAATTATGCGAACTGTTATTGTGGTTGTAATATGCATAATTGGGCTGCTGCTGATGAGGATGAGGATGGTGAGGGTGAAGATGCTGTTGTGCGTGATCATAATAAGCATGCTCAACACCATGGCTATTGCTATTAGGACGGTGGTGATCATACGATTGATGAGGGGGCGAATAAGGCACGCTGGGTCTGCGATCAATATGCTGAAGGTGATGATAAGAAGATCGGCGGCTATCACTATTTGATGTCATTGAGCTATTCATGCTGCTTCTTCTTCGCTGTTGCAAATGATCGTAATCCAAAGACGTGGGCCACGGCGATCGACTCTGTGGAGGGTAAATGGTGCTTGATGCATTACTGTACGGCGAGAGCATGGAGGACTGATGTGGTTGATGCGGATGATGGCTGTATGGGTGCGTGCCTCTTTCGTCAGCCATCTCCAGGACGTCGTCTTGTGAGGATAGCTTTCTTTTGCGAGATCCCGTCCTATATACACAGCAAGATTAGTAAAGCAAGAAGCCAGCAAGGAGATTCAAAGGGGAAATTTACATTTGTACACGATGTTCCTTTCGTATTCTGATTCTTACACCTTGGTCAGAAAATGAACGAGAAAGAAATGTCGATTCTAACATGCCAGGGAAAGTCTTTGAAGGGTACACTTGAAATACATTGGAGTAAATCGATTTTAAATTCGTTGCTCCGTATGTGGATATTTCAAACATGGAGAACTTTAATCGAAATTGGCCTTCTAGTTTGACAGAAAGATCTCCAAACACAAAAAACCCGCCATCTACAGCCGCAGTGTTTAATAAATGCCTTACAGTCTGGTTCCTACTAACAACTTACCGTGGTTGTTGATGTCTTTGAGCTTGTACATGGAAGACGATGTCTGCCCTGAAAGCGTATTCTGTGTCGAGTGGACAACATCCTCGTGTGTAGATGAATTCACGAGAGAGACGCACATGAACAAGTAGGGATTTTGTAAGAAATCTCTGTTGTAGCGGGTTAGTAGAGAGCACTCTATGATCAGCCATACGTAGTTTGCTTACTGTGTCTCTTGTGGGTTGGAGTTGTCTAATTCAATTTGCACAATAGGAGGGGGATCAAGTGGTCTACGATCTACATTGTCATTTGTCAGTAGATGTTGCATGATTCAGGAATGCAATCTAGTACCTCTCTCATTATTAGTGCTGAGGCGAGTCTGCACAGGCTGTTGTCGGATCTTGAGTATAAAGCGTCTATAACAAGGCATGAATTAAAGACATGATTTGATGCAGTAATGAGCATTTTGTTTTACTCTGGAATGATTTGCTGGATGGCAGTCGAGTAGTTGGGTATATATTCGTAGCTATGTGAAACACTTCCTCTGGACATGTTGTATTAGGTATTCTGTAATCAAGAAAAGAGAATCAAGCAATATTTTAAGAGAAATATTTAACGAAAGATGTGCAAGAGTGAAAAAGGAGCGTATGTAGAGAACCCGGAATAATCAACGGCTAGATGAGATGTCTCTTGAGACAGATGTAATAATTTAGAAACAAAAAGAAAAAAGAGAGAGAGAAATGCAACAGACGACTAGAATTGATCACTTTTTTATAAAAGAATCAGCTTTTTTCATGGCACACAACTATATGTATGAAAGCGTCAGTGTTGAATCAGGTTACTGTATTTTTTGCATTAATTTTATGAGTTTATGCACCGGGGAAAAATCAGTAGTGTAAAATAAAGCTCTTTTAAAACTGACTGGGAGAAAGGGTGTGTGTGTGTGCAAAAGACCACAGCAAAGAGACAGAGCTATTGCGTGTGTGTAATTGAAAGGTGCATAAATGATCAATTACTGGTTTACCGCCGTAGTTATACCCGAGAGAAATCGCCAACAACGTACTTGCGACAGTTGGGAATGTGCTGTATCTTATCATCAGATCTCCCTGGTTTAATCCAAGTATAGGTAGTCTATTATGTGTACATATACACAGCAATCATCACGCCATGGCAAGCAAAATGATTCGACTGTAATTGAACCAAAAGGAAAGCAAAATTACCTAGATACAGTGACCCGAGAACACCAACTTGAATTCAATGGTAAATCAACCAAGCACTTTGGTCATTTCGAATTCGGTAACCTGTACAGAAATTGGTCCCATCTCCTATATATATACAACTCCACTGCTGCCATCACCATTCAAATCAATCACAGACAGTTTATCGCTTGAAAGGAGACAGAAACAAAGCACAGAAAGAAAGAGTGAGGGGAAGCATGATTTCTGGAGTAATATCGTAGAGTTTAAAACTTACAACACTGTTTAATACTTGCTTCTTTTCTCTATCCCGTCATTCAAGCTGTATAGGCATGGCAATTTAAACGATGATGATGCTGTTGATGATGATTATGAACCCAAAATTACATGGCTAGAATACCATAGAATCGGCTCTCCCGGCTTAGTTACAGCCTTTCTTTGTGAATAAATCTATTTTCTACATTTAGTAAAATGTGTATTTTTGTACCTTGCGTGGTAGTCCATGTTATTAAACATCCATGCTGCGTAATCATGGCACAGACAGACAGACACGAGAGCATGCTCTTGTAATTAAGCTGCGTCTTTATATTGGATGAAATGTCATGATCGAAATGTTGGAGCCTGTTTCGATTTGGTTCATGGCATACATGACTTGAGATCATAGATGAGCCTAAATTGAATCAGCATGAGCCTTCTCCGTTGTTCCTCCTCTTCTTGACTCACTTGCCTCCCCTGCACGCTCTATCTCGGCAAAATAGGGAACATGATTCATGCCGTTTGATATAATGTATTTTTTCTATACAAGGAGAGCAGAGTATATAATGTAATAAGCGAAAGCATCAAAACCCTTTTTTTTTCCTATTTTCTCTGTCCTGTAAGCAAATACCATTTCTCTCAGCTGAATCGAAGCCCTTTCTTTCCTCCCTCCTTGGCTGGACACATGCATTAAGGGCTCTGGTATATATTTGGGCAAAGACCGTGATTTGGTAAGGCTTGTCAATGACAAAACATGCTTCATCGTCGCTGCTGCAGCAATGTGTCTGTTGCATGAACCACCGAAATATAGGGGGGCGTAGCATAGACTGTGTGCTCACATGAAGTTTACTAAAATGATGAAACCCAACAATTCGTCTAGCTATCTTTTTTTTCTCTGATCACTCGTGTGCAATACGTTGTTTCTTCAGTTGCAAGCTTAGGATATTCTCCCTTGCAATCATCAATCAGCAATCAATCGATCTTCGATGTCAGATTCCTCCATCATGGCAAATATCGAGATCTTTGTTAAAAGATATCAAGTGCCAATTGTTCAATTCCATCTGATCGCCTCTTTGAGCGTTGGGATAACTTATCCCAACAATGATGTGTAAAAGCATTCAGTATAATAACATATTGTTCTGTTCTTTGGATGGCTGCAACTCATCTCATTAAAATTCGAGCATGTATATACTTTTATTCTGATCTTCCACCTTTACATGAGAACTTCTCATGCTATATATTTGTGGATCTGACTCTTTGGCGATGCCCCACATCCCTTTAGACGTAAAAAGCTCATCTACGGACCAACTGCATAGTGGCAGTGCTCTCTTTCTATTCAAGTTTATGTCTAATACGGCCAAATATGGGTGCATTCCAGCTGCGTTTTCTCGTGTTAGAGGCCGTTTTAGACCGCTAGAATCGCACCAAATAATCTCTCTCGCTTAGCATTCATTGCCTGACGCCCTTGCTCGACTTTTTAGGGATCGAAAAAAAATGACCAAAAATTGCCCAAAACCATGAGGGGTACCTCATGATTTTCATCGAAAAACAAACGATCGCGTTTTTGAGCATCAAAATGACAACTTTTACTAAGGCACATATCATATCAAATCGCTTCTCTTGAATCAATACAACCAATGAAATCATTTTTGTGCGACCTTTATATGTAAAATTTCAACATTTTCGCGGAAAACCTTATTTCATATTTTCAAAAATTGCTCAATAATGCCATTAGAAACATACTTATTTTCTGGTACCATTCGATGCGCCTTGGAAAGTAATCCTAAATACTTAAGGGTAGATGAGTCGATCACCATGTTTTATTAAGTCGTTTTAACAAAACAAGTAAAATCGAATTTCAAAAACACCAAAATCTGTCCAATCTGAAGCAGGTTGTGAGAACTGAGATTGAACTGGGTTGCTCACGGGAGCTCCTCCTATAATGCTGCTGGTGGGGCAGACTGTCAAACTCAATGCCCCTCTCATCATGAAGGCAATCATAAATGTTTTTGAAACCACTAAAAGATAGCCAAAGACGTGCATGTCGACATGTAAGTGTTGGCAATCCAAAGCTATTATATCTATGCATGTAGCAAACAGTCAGATCAGAGGCAACATTTGTTTTTGATCTCGAGCGGATTCTGTAATAAGGCCACAATGATGGTGGCTTATTGAAGTGTGCTTTTCTTTTCTTGATTCACCTTGAATTTTTTTTAATCATTCTTCCTGTCAAAATCATATCATCATGGCTCCAGCATCAAAGAGAAAGAGAGGAGGAAACAGCTCTGTAAGTAATAACACAAGGGCAGTACGAAATATACGCTTTTACCAACTCATGATTGCTTCATTTAGGCTGAAAACTTCAAGGATGTCCGTCAAAAGATCAGAACGCTTGAAGCAGGTTTGAGCGACAAGTCCAACTTGAACAACATTGTAGAGATCACAAAATACACCAAAAGCAACAATGCACAGATTGCTCATGCTGCTATTCACTCCCTCAACCGTGTATACACATCGTTCTTGATGGCTGGCGATTTGAAAAAGCTGAAAAATGTCGATGAATCATCCGCCAAAGCCAAGGTCAATGCCTGGCTTCGTGAGCAATACAGCGATTACTTGGCTCATGTCAGAGGCTTGTTGTCTAGCGACGAACCCGGTCTGCAATTACCTGCTTTCACTATTCTGATGAACAACATCAAGTCTGAATCCGAGAATTTCATGAACACCAACGGATCTTATCACTTTGCCAACAATGTATACGGCCCTATTGTCAAGGAAATCATCTTCAACACCAACTTTAACGAACATTTGCGCAAGGAAATTGTGGACAAGTACTTGAATGTGTATGATGATTTGAGACATTACTTCTTGAAAGACGCAGCGTAAGTGCAGCAGGAGTATTTGCATATGGGGATAGTGGTATTGACACATTATGCATAGTGAATTGATGGAACAAGCCTATGAAAAGAAGGAGACCGCTAAAAAGCAAAAGAGCAGCAAAAAGGCAAAATTGAATGCAGAGGATACAGAGACTGGCGATGATAACCTCGGGCTGGTTGCTAACAATGTGTTTGCTATTTTGGAGAGTATTCGCACAATGCCAACTGAAGCATCCGAGATTGATGAATTCTGGACTGTCAACCCATCTGTATACGATGCCAAACCCACCACCAAATCCAAAAAGACAGACGACCTGTTGGGCGATGAAGGATTATTGTCGGATTCAGACATGGAGGACACTGAACAGGATCAACCAGCAGCTACAAAGACGAAAAAGAGAAAGCACCCCTTGTTGCAACTGTCAGTACACAAGCGTGGCTTCACTGATTGCTGGCTCAAGTTGATGAAATTGCCCTTGTCTGAAGAAATGTACAAGAAGATTCTGTTGATTTTACACAAGCGCATTTTGCCTCACTTGTCAGAGCCCAAATTATTGATGGATTTCTTGACAGATTCGTACAATGTGGGTGGTGCTGTCAGTTTGTTGGCTTTGAACGGCCTATTTACATTGATCACTGAACACAATCTGTAAGTATTAGGCAAGTAGGAGGGTGTCAGGGCATAGTAAATTAATAGTATACCATGTAGGGACTATCCTGATTTCTATACAAAGCTGTACTCTTTGCTGGACAGAAATGTGATGCATGTCAAGTATAGATCTCGCTTTTTCCGTCTTTTGGAGCTCTTCTTGTCATCTGCGTAAGTGACATGAAATGCAAACCTATACTGCCGGAATGCTGACGCGCCTTTTATTATTACTATAGATATCTTCCTGCTGCACTTATTGCTGCATTCATCAAGCGTATGGCACGTTTGTCATTAACTGCACCACCTGCTGCCAGTGTCATTATCATCCCATTCATCTACAACCTCTTGAAGCGTCATCCTACATGCATGACTTTGATCCACAGCAACAAGGCCGTTGAAGAAGCTACTGATCCTTTCAGCATGGATAACTTGAACCCTTATGAGTGCAGAGCCATCGAATCATCGCTTTGGGAAGTGCAAACCTTGAGCCAGCATTATTATGCCAACGTGTCGACGCTTGCCAAAATCTTTGGCGAGCAATTCTTGAAGCCTAAATACAACCTGGAAGATTTCTTGGACCATACTTATGCAACAGTAAGTGCTTATTGATATACACACATCTATGTTTCTGTTTACTCATCTCGATATGCTAGTTCTTTACTACTGAAATTGACCGCAAGAGAAAGAAGGAGCCAGCATTGGCAATTGATAAGCCAGCAGCTTGCGTTTGGGAAATCTAGATCAGCTTTGTTTTATATATTTGTAATACCTCATCATGTTAAATAAAAAGAAAAGAAATTGAATAGAATGCTTTATTTTGGATATACTACAAGTACATGAGGAGATGACGATGCGATTATATGGGTGTAGATGTAATGTTTATGCAAATAAATACTCGCGGATGCTACCTAGCCTCGACTGAATACTACTGATACCATGCAATAGCCGCCTCATGTAGGCCCGCTTGATTTCGTGCCATTTCTTGGAAAGATATACACAAAGGTTCCATAATCTCTGTATCATTGCATAGCACTGCTGCCAGTAGTTTAGGGGCTCGCCTTGCCGTATGTTTTCTCGGGGCCAATCAATCCAGATTGCCTTCATATGCCGCGAGATGACCTTGTATTCTGTACGTTTGACACGAATAGTGAATGTGTGATCAGGATGCAGTGTATTGTAATAGGGTCCTCTCTCCACGTGGATTGTTTCATTCAGGGCACGATACGAGTCTTGTAGATTGGAAATCATATTATCTTTGGTGTGATGAAGCTTCTTGAGCATGTACATCTGCGTATAGTACAAGCTTTCATTTCGTTGCGCTTCAAGGAAGAGCTGCACTTGATAGTAGGATGTTCTGTTCTCGTGTAATGCTTTTGAGTGAATGCACTCGCCGAAATAAAAGTTTAGATTCTGGTAGTATTGTTGCCAATACAACACTTCAATTTCTCGAGCCATCATTTTGAGGTTGTGCTCCAGCACCAAACTGGATAGTTTCTGCTCCATTTGATCTGGCTGGTATTGATAGGGTCGCTCGTTTTCAGGCAATTCAAGTGGTGTATTCCATGATTGAGCCAGTGACTCCCACTCCTCAGAGTGCAATTTGATCTTCTTTACAAAGTAATTGGCGAGCCTGGTCGAGTTATCTTGATATTGCAGTAACAGTCGATCTACTACCTTTCTCTCGTACGGCGATAATGTTGAGATGAGACCAGTGTACGTCTCGTTTTGTATACTCAAAGGCGGCACTGGAGTGGCCGGAGGCGTGGTTTTGAGATTTCGATTTGTCACCAATACATACACAAAGCGAATTTTGTCTAGCAGTATGAGTGTTGTATACCTTACTTCTAGACTTAGAACGTAATATGTGTAGTTGGCGTGGGTAAGCATTTGCTCGAGCGCCTGTTTACATTTCCATTTTATTCTGCGAGAATAGGAAAAGGGCTTCAGATGCTTCTTTATGTTTGTGTGCTGGCTGGAGTTGTTGTAAAGTCTCGAGAATTGCAATGAGAAGAGGATGATGATACACACTAGTAAAAGCAATTTGAAGATTCGCATACAAGTTGTGTGCAGTTGTGAAGAGAGAAGAGAGTTTTAAATGGGATGGCCGCTCTCCCGTAAAGTGTATTTTATGCAAATTTTTAAATGTAGCACCATTGACATCATTTCAAGCCATCAAATCCAGATGAAACGTCTTTTATTAGCGTATCAGGGGTATACTTGTAAGTTGCAAACTTTTCTTTTGCTATATGGCAATGCCAGCTTTTGCCTTCAATCCTCTTCAAACCAATTGTTCTCTTTCATACGCTCTGAAATCGAAACGATAGATGAAATTGGGATCATTTGCAAGGCCTGGATGAATGTCCACATATACATCTGGATGGGCGTCGTTCATGAATGTATTATAACAAAAATCAAGCCAGTCTTGATCAGACATGCCTTGCTTCTCAGGCAGCGCATCTCTCAGATCGCAAACATACACAGTATCATCGTGATAGTGGTCAAAGTGTCTGTAAAATCGATGCCCTATGAAATGCCTAGCCGTATAAGTGGGAGAAGCAGTTTCGGTTGATGAGATAGTGCTTGTTGCGCTGGGCACCGTAAAAAATTTGCTGTAGATGGAGCCTGAGATGGAAGATGAGATTGTCCATATCGATGAGATGGAGTGGATCGAGCTTGTTGATACAGGGAAACCAGAGCTGGAGGAACTTGCTTGAGTGGAAGAAATGGGGCTGCTGGCACTAGGGTCATTTGCAGATGTAGGTTCTGTGTTGCTTGAGCTTTGACCAGGGTTTATCAAGGCTAGATCTAGTGGGTAACTATTGCTATCGCTATATATTATGCTACTGGCGATAGAGAATGATGAGCTAGTGCTACTACTAATACTACTAGTAGCGGTAGTAGTAGTTGCACTTGTAATCGAAATTGAGGAGGCTTCAGTACTGCTGCTGCTCATACCACTTGGCTTTTTGCTAGAAGACTCGTCACTGGAAGACTCATCATTGGAAGGCAATGATGAGCTGGTATCACTTGAGCTTTCAGTGGTAGATGAAGACTCATCACTGCTAGTGCTACTACTTGACTCCTCACTGGAAGATGATTCTGTACTACTACTGATTGAGCTTGACGAACTACTGTTGCTTGATTCCTCGCTTGACGACGATGTACTGCTACTGCTGCTAGTAGCTGTACTACTTTGGCTGCTTGTGCTACTTGTAGAGCCTTTTGGATCAGCAGCAATGACATTTACCAACGGAAAACAGCCAGCAAGATTTAAACACGATCCGCCAGCAGCAGCATAGTCGTTGATGAAGACTCCATTGCTCTCCCACCCATAGTTGGTCGAAATGAGCTGGCCAGCAAATGATCCCATGCTACTGTCGAGCACATCCGCTATTAAAGCAGCAAGTTACATGCGAGTCCCATGGACAAGCTGTGTATGTTGGTATCTTACCTTTAGGTGCTAGAATGACACCTCCAACACGACCGCCTGTTTCACGGCGAATAGTAAAAGTGCCTTCATCGGCATAATTTCCATCTTTGTCTGAAGGGTAAAAGTTCATGATGGAGTTGCAAGGATCTACTTGGAGACTCAACTGATTGCCAGCAAGAGTGATGGTAGAGCCAGCGAGCACAGGAATCTGTAACACGTATTAGGATGTCTTACCATCATGTACAAAACAAAAAAGGCTTACATTGAATATCGTCTTATGCGGCCAAGTCATTCCCTGAGGTCCATTCCAGTTTCCAACACCATACAGCATTGCATTTGGATCTGACAACTGGCCCGAGAATATGGTGCAGGTTTGCGCAGTTGAGCATGTATTGAAAGTGACAGTATCAAAACCTCTCGAGTCTGCCTGTCCTATTCGAGTGAGTTTTCCATTGGCATCCAACTGCAAGCTAGGAGGCTCTGTTGAGAACTGCTTGGAAGCATACAGAAAGTTTTGCTCTACCACATTGAAATCAAACAAGCCAGTGCCTCGATCTGTGTAGATGGGACACCCACTTGTTTGCTCCTCAAGCTGTTTGGTGTCTGTTCCTGCTGGAAGGTAGGCTGCACCAAATACATGCGTATTTGTACCTGCAAATGTGGTGCCTACAACCAAGCCGTAGCCATCTAGATTTGTCTCGTTTTGACAGCCTGATGTGTGGCCCTGATTGATAGTAAAACTGCCGCCGGTAAATTTGCCTTTAATAGCCAAGGGCCCAATAACGCCCTGTGCTTCACTGGTTGTGTAGTCGTTGAATACAATAGCTGTAAATCGATTCAGCTGAAGCATATATTTGAGTCAATAAATTTTCATCCAAAAAGTTGCTTGGCTTGAATCGACTGTGTTCCTGCCGTCCATTAAAAAAAGACGACTCTCGCCGTGCGACGATATGCTGTTTTCGCCTAGTATGATTTAGATTGTTCCATGCAATGGCGCCCCATAGTAAGACAGAAAAGAATGCAAATAGAACCTTTGCGGAAGCTTTCATTTTCAAACGAGTAAAATATGTTAGATTCAATCATAAACTAAAATTGAAGAATTTATATACATTTATTTCCTTATAAAAATGCGATAGTAAAGTTGACGGTTTCGATTGCAATGTTGCGTTCCTCTGAAGATCTCTGTAAACACTGTATGCTCTCTGCACCATTTAGAATTGAATCCCGTGATCGAATTCATAATCGCCATCGTTTATTTCTTCGTGCTGATGGTCGTCATATTCGCAAAAAAGAAGTTCGTGGTGATGATGGTAGCCTCCAATGTTACAACAGGCTGGCTTGAGGTGGTGATGGTGCTTGTGGATATGCGAATCCTGGTCAATTTGAGGAGAGCATGTACCTTCTAGTACAGCAGTATTGGCAGGAGGTGGAGGCTCTGTAGTATCTGTTGCTGTCGAAAAAAGGAAAGTTTCTTCCACTGAAACGGTTGGAAGCAAAGTCGTATCAGGCTCAGAGACGGTTGATGATTCAGCAATGGCTGTGTCAGTGTTTGGATCATTATGCAGAGGGAAGCAATTGCTGCTAGAGCTACTACAGACTCCTCCCAATGCCGCAAAATCAAACATTTGTGTACCAGCACCAAAAGATGTATACTTTGCTGCAATGATTCTACCAGCAAAACCTCCGGTATATCCATCATTGATGTCGCCTATACATATAACGCTAGTTCAAGTAGGCTGTACCAGGGTATAGGGTACGTTTACTCACCTTTTGGTAGCAGAATGGTGCCTGCTAATTGATCTGTTGTATCACGGAATAGGTCAAATCGGCCATCAGCATACACCCCATCCTCAGAAGAAGGGTAAAAATTGAATATGGTACCACAGGGCATCATACCAAGGCTTTGCTTTGATCCCAGGAGTTGAATTTTCTTTCCTGTGTCTACAGGGACCTATGGACAGCTTGGTTAATTTGAGTCTACTAGATTGTATAATATCAGAGGATTTACATTGATGATCAGCTTTGTAGGCCAGGATTCGCCCGTTGGTTGTGGGCCATTCCATCCTCCATTCTTGCCGAAAAGGATCTGATTAGGATCAGACATCTTGCCAGGAAAGGGTGGACAGCTTTGGTTTCTGCAAGTGTTGAACGTGATAATATCATAGCCGCTGTCTGTAGGCTGCCCAATTCTACTGAGTTTACCGCTTGCATCCAGATACAAACTCGGCGTCTCTGAGGAGAATTTGATGGAGGCGTCAATAGCGTAATTCTGAATTTGAGCAAAATCAAAAACGCCTGTATTCTGATTGCTGTATGTTGGGCAGTTGCTACCTGCTGCCTTTTTTATGACGGTGACATCGCTACCAGGAGGCAGATAGACTGCACCATTCACAGTAATGCCGCTTCCAACCACGGATCCGCCAACAACGAGACCATAACCATTGAGATCATCAGAGAGATTGGTGCAGTCGCTTGAATGTTCCTTGTTGACAGTAAAGTCAAATGCGTAAAACATGCCCTTCACTGCAAGTGGACCAGAGACACTATCATGGCCAGCAGTGACAAAATCACCAAATATAATAGCATTAAATTGACTGTACTATAAAAGAAGCTGATTTCAGCATATTTGACGCTAGAAAAAGTGGCAGTTCATTTAAAAGTACCAGATTCTCGGTAGGATTATGGTTGCAAATGTCAGGGCTTGAGTCCAAAAAGCTGTTCAGGTGCATTCTTGACACTTTGTTTTCACTGCGTCTGTAATAGCGCTTCCATGATTCACTCGACGAGTCTAATGCAAATAAGCCGGCCGGTACAACTGTGGCAAGCAACAGTGCCTGAGAAACGAGCTTCATAAGATGTATATAAACGCAATGATTAGAAAAAACGGAAGTGATAAAGCCGGCCTACATTTTTATATCATACTGCAAATCAAAACAGTGCTCAATTTAGCTTGATTAAATGCATTGTTTATTCTTTCAAATTTTAAACTTATGCCAACAAATATAGGTTATATACAAAAAAGCTTTAGCCTGAAGCAATGGGTGCTCTGGGCGTATATGCCTCCTCCAGATATTTGACATCTTCTTCAGTGAGCTTGATAGCCAAAGCACCTACTAAATCATGCAATTGGGCAATACGAGATGCGCCAATGATGGGCGCAGATACGTAGGGTTTGGTGAACTCCCAAGCCAAAGCGATTTGGGCACTTGTGGCATGATATTTGTTTGCAATCTCTTGAACTCTGTCAATGATGGTGGCATTGCTCTCTTGCTGTGCAGCTGGAAACATGGAAAAACTGAACCTGGTTTGTGAGCGATCGGTATTTCCTCTGTCTCTGCCAGTGAGTGCACCCATAGCAAGAGGAGACCAAGGAATCATGCCAATCTTTGCGTCAACCACATAGGGCACCATTTCGCGTTCTTCTTCGCGGTAAAGCAAGTTGTACAAGTTTTGCATAGACACAAATTTGGCCCATCCGTTACGCTCAGCAATAGCATTGAGCTTCTGGAACTGCCAAGCTGCCATGGTGGAAGCACCAATGTATCGGACCTTTCCAGAGCGAACCACATCATTCAGAGCTTCCATGATTTCCTCCATGGGGGTTTGCTAAAACTTGAGTGTTAAACTAGCTGATAAATCACTTCCAAATGCTCAACTTACAGTGTCCAAGCGATGAATTTGGTACAAGTCAATGTAGTCAACACCCAGTCTTTCTAAAGAGGCATCCACCGCATCCAAAATATGCTTGCGAGATAGACCGTAGCCATTCACCAGTTCAGGGTCCTTGTCAATGTTTTCTACGTTGAAAAGCTTTGACATGTCCTTATGCACAGGAGCATAGACCTTGGTAGCAATTACCACACGACTGCGGGGTACATTGAGCTTGCGCAAAGCATTGCCGAGAACCCTCTCACTTTGGCCATTGGAATAAGTATCAGCCGTGTCAAAAAAGTTAATACCGAGATTCTCATAAGCTTCTTTGATGAATTCAAAGGATTCTTCTTCATCCTTGACCCAAGGACTCCAAGCAGAGCTGCCATATGTCATACAACCAAGGCAAATACGAGACACCTAGTATAGAGATATTTTACATCAGCCATTATTTAGGAGTTTAAGCGCACGTATCAGCATACTTACTCTTAAGCCTGTATTTCCAAGACGCACATATTCCATTTTAGGTAGTTCTTTATCACTGCGAGATGCCATTTTGCTTTTCAAATAAATTTAATTGTAATAAAAAAGAGAAAGGTCGAGTCAATAGAGCGAGGATCTTTTATATACAGTTCTCTGGCCTTTCTATCATCCCTCAATATGGAAACAAAATGAGAAACAGGTTACGTTTGATGGTTGCCTAATCAGGCAGCATGAATACGAACGCATCTTAATCAAGACATTGCATCAAGGTATGTCGATTCTAAACACGATAATTTACCCGAAATATGTCTGCTGTGGAGGACTGGAAGGCAGCATTTGCCGAAGCGAATCAACCAATATCAAGATTTATACGCTGGCAGCAGCACAAGTCAAATGCATCCATTTATAGACATATATTACGTTTTGCTGTTACTAATTGTAGATCAACCAACGGCCGATCAATTGATGTATTAGTGTACTTGTTGGGCACAATGCTAAATTGACACCTCCACAGTAACAGGCACTGCTCACGATTGAGTAGAGGCGCTTTTCAGTCGAATGCTTCCTTGATTTAATAAGCGGGACTGAGCAACGCGCTAGAGCTCTCCTTGAAGAGATGGCTGAAGAATCAGAGAGTGTTCTTCTATACAGCGAGCTGCTTACAATCTGTCCAGAGTAAACATTTCGCCACATGTTAGATACTCGACATCCAGCATGATTTGAGACTAACAGCAAAGCAGGCCCTAGCAAATCAGTGATGGATGATAAAGAAGAGAAATATCTCATTGAACTTAAACTACTAATAGAGACACTTTATCGCACATCAAAGATATCATTGGTACCTGCATCTATCAACAAATAGCGTTACATTTTGTGGGACCGAGCTTTGGCTTGTCATAAATAGACAGATCATGGACAGAACATTTCATCAATTTTGTGCGTGCGGGGATATCTCTTTATCTTTTGCCATGCAGAGCGTAATCTCTGTGCCATGTTGATAATGATAGTGCCCTGTATGACTCATCTCAGCCAAACAAACAAGCTACTACTACAGCATATGTTTGCCTGGGAAAGTATCCGCAACGGCTAAAAGATACTTTTGAAGGAATATCCAAATAAAGGAAATACAATACGGCTTTTATGTAATAAGCTTTCAAAATGGATTGCAGTCCAGTCCAGATTGATTTTCGCACGCCAAAGGAGCGCCTTTGTATCCCAAGGATGTGATAAATCCATTACTCTTTATGGAACCCACTATGCTCTCATTGGCTAGAGCTGACAAATGCTTGAAAAGCAAAATGGTTCGCGATAGCCTGATTGGGCAAACTAAATGTCTTGATGCAATAGTATATAAACTCCAGCATCATCTTTACTTCATGTAGCTTCTTTTTCTTTTGTTTTGCTTTTTTTCTCTTTATAAATTCAATATCATGTCTGGTGTATCAAAGCTCGCTCAATTCGGTAAAAAGCACATTGCCAAGGGTATCGGTAGATCTACCGAGCTCGTCATTGACAAGGCAAAGGGAACCTATGTCTACACTGCTGAAGGCAAGAAGTATCTCGACCTCACCACTGGTATTGGTGTCACCAACACTGGTAATGCTCTTGTTTGTTTGTCGCTCGTCAGGACAGGCTGTTTATACTCACGCGTTTCAAAATATTAGGTCATTGCCATCCTACTGTTGTGAAGGCTGTCCAGGAACAGGCTGCCAACATGTCTCATGGCCAAGTCAACATCTTTTACCAAAAGCCCATGCTGGATCTCATTGACGGCTTGTTACCCAGAATGCCCTCTCCCAAGCTCGATACCTTCTTCTTTTGGAATTCCGGATCCGAGGCTGTTGAAGCTGCTGTCAAGGTTGCTCGTCATGCCACCAAGAAGCAAAACATCATTGTCTTCCAAGGCTCTTACCACGGTCGTACTTTTGGTACCATGGCCTTAACCACTTCCAAGACTATCTACAGCGCTGGTTTCTCACCTTTGATGCCTGGTGTCCATGTCGCTCCTTACCCTTACTTCCAACAATGGTCTGCTCACAAGGCTGATCCCGAGAAGTTCTCTCCCGAATGGTGTGGCGAGGAAGCTTTGCATCAACTCGAGCTCTTGTTGAAGCAACGCTCTGATCCCCAAGACACTGCTGCTATCTTGATTGAACCTGTTCAAGGTGAAGGTGGTTATGTTGTTCCTCCCAAGAGTAAGTAGAATGCTGGATGTGTGTGTGTGTGTGTGTGTATGTGTGCAAAAGGGACAGTATGACTCATGGGTTTGTTTTCACTTCTAGACTTCTTGGATGGTCTTCGTAAGATCTGTGATAAGCATGACATTTTGTTGATTGCTGATGAAGTACAATCTGGTTTTGGTCGTACTGGTAAGATGTTTGCTGTTGAGCATTTCGGCGTTGTTCCCGATATTTTGGTCATGGCAAAGGGTATTGCATCTGGCTACCCTCTTTCTGCCATTGTCTCTCGCAAGGAAATCATGGATAAGCAGCCTCCTGGTTCCATGGGTGGTACCTACTCTGGTAATGCCATCTCTTGTGCTGCTGCCAAGGCTACCCTTCAAGTATTCGACGACGAAAAGCTTCTTGACAACTGTAACGTTCGCTCAGAGCAATTCTTCAAGGGTTTGAGAGAGAAGCTTCCTGCTCTTTTACCTGAGGGTGTCACTGTTGATATCCGTGGTAAGGGTTTGATGATCGGTATTGAATTCATGGGTGTTCCTTATGGTTTCGCCAACAGCATTGCTGCTGAGGCCTTGAAATTGGATACCATCATTTTGACCACATCCATCTACGAAACCCTCCGTTTGATTCCTCCTCTCAACATTACCAAGGAAGAAACCGATCTTGCTCTCGAAAAGGTTGTTGCTAGTGTTGCCGCTGCCGTCGAGAACCTCAAGAAGGCTTAAACAAGTTTCTTTTATCCCGTGGTGTATATTGCTTTTCCCCCCCTTTCTCATTAGATATTTATTTCCTTCCTCTTGTACGTAACATTTAAATTCATAGTCAAATAAACATTCTTTGATTCTTTTAACATCATATAAGAAAAGGAAGGCCTTTTTCTTTGCTGCCATATTATAAGATATTGGTGCACATTAAATTTTGTATCAAGTTTTCATGGCATAATTCATCAGTATTCCCATCGTAAACGTTCAGAATAGCAGAAAGGGCTATGGCTTACAGCCGCCGCCGCCAAAAATGATTTAATTGCCGACAATCTCATCGCTCGAAATGGGAATGTTTTGTCGATTTTTGGACTTTCGTAAACTAATTTGGAGCAATCGACTATATAAGTCGCAACAATCATCCCTTACTTCCTAATACCATTTAGGAGTACTTTTCAAGGCGCATCTAATGGTATAAAGAAAATTAGATGTTTTGTACAAACTCTTCGAGCAATCCTTGAAAATATGAATTGTGGTTTTTGGCAGAAATGTCGAGATTTTACATAGAAAGGTCTCACAAATAAAAGTTTCAAAAAATGCTCTGAATCAAGGGGGACATTTTGATGTGATATATGCCATAGTAGAAGTGTTCATTTTTGCCTTCAGAAACGCGATCGTTTGATTTTCGTTAAAAAACATGAGGTACCCCTCATGCTTTTTTGCAATTTTTGGTCATGTTTTTTCGACCCCAAAAAAAGTTGAGCAAAGGTGCCAGAAAGTAACTACCAGGTGAGAGCAACTATTTGGTGCCACTCTGACGGTCCAAATCGACTTTAAACGCGAGAAAACAGGGCTAAAATACACCCAGATTTAGTTGTGTTTTACGCGTTTTTGACTAGTAAGCGATAACACTGCTATGATATCAACCTCATACAGAAGCTATGTCTATTGATCCAAGTGCGATGCATTGTTAGGGAGTCAGATTTACCGGTTCTAAGGGTTTATTGCACATGCTAGCAAAGAGTGGACGTGCATTGGATCAACTATCGATGAAATACCAGCAAGATCCACTGAGTTTTTCGTTCGAATTGAAGGCAGCTCTGTACTGTTTTGCTAGGCGCGTCTAATTTAACATCTAATTGGGCGAGCACAAAAGATACGCTTTACAGAATCCAGCGTCTTTGGTATACAATTATTAAGAAAATCGTGGGAGCTATTCAGCATTCTGTCAATGAGCAGTGTTGACCACCCATTGGATTGAAGTCTTCTGAACTTACATCGGTAACGAATCAGCGGAAGCAGATGTATGTGTGTGAATTCCAGCTAATTAAACTTTGTCTCATCTGGATCAGAGATAGGTCAATGCTGGGTAAAACACTACCTTTCGTATATGCTGCTCCATATCCATCTTTATGAATGGAGCCTACTTCCCAATAACGAACAACAATTAGTCATGGTAGTAGCAATATCATCATGAATGGATTCAGGTTGTGTGTGATACACATGCTACATTTTGCAACTCAACCTGCAGCATCTATCAAATTTCTCGATGAGTACTACACGCTTTCCGGAAAGTAAATTCGCCTTGTGGCCACACCCAAAAACAACATGAGCACCAAGTTATAGAATCAAACAAAAATGTCATTTCAGCACTAAAAATATTTCTTTATTCTTCCAACAATGTCTTCAATCTCTTTTGAATATTGGGTGTGACATATGACTTGTTAGCTTTTGCGATGTCAGATGATATAAGTGAGGCAAGTTGAGTTAAGCTATTGTTTAATTCGCGATTGTGCAATATTATACAGTGCGAACTGTGGATTTTGTCGCTTGACCAAAAATGCTTGTCGATTTAGTCCATTCTCGCTGTATATATCATCGGTGTCGGTAAAAGATGATGCGATATTCACAAGTGAATCTCAAACTTTTCCAGTTGCACATTGGGAAGCCTTGTGTTTTTGATAACGACGGTTTAGGTGCATATAAAACTTGGTGTGCAATCAGCCTGAATAGCCGTGAGGCTACCATGGATGCTTTTTCGTGAGAATCGGTTTTGTTGTTGCCATTTTCATGATTCTCGTAGGTAAAAACGGACAGTGGTTGGTAGGAGAATGGTGTTGCCAAAAAGCTTGACGCACGAATCAAGTAATAAGATGAAGGCTGGTGAAATTGTGAATTGTTCCAATTGTCTTGTCGTGGTATCCTTCGAGAGCTTTACAGCTTCTTCCCAGCTTCCATGATCAATGTAGATTCGGATTATCTTGGATTGGAAATCTGCTGTGCATGTGGTTGGTCCAACTTTTGGTTCTTCCCTGATATCTAGGCGGATAGTTGAGGTAATTAAAGCATTCATCGTTTGCGTCCCAATAGTCAATTTTTCTCCATCACTGGTAGTCAACACACATGGCCAGACATTCTCGTAACAGGTTTAATACGGACCACCTAAACATTTCTTTGGGGACCACCAAGTTCGGAGCTATCACCTCAGGGACCACCTAATCTAAGTTGCCCAGACGCTGGAACCACTTGTCATATTGAATACTCAAAAAATCATTGAATTGAGGTGTTGTACTATACCTATCTGTGTTTCTTTGTTCAAGAAAGATAGAGAGAGAAAGATGTCTATATCATAAATCAGTGATTTTATCTGATTAAATAGTAGACTCTAATCAGGTAGCTCATTCTTCAGGCGGTCCACACGTAAAAATTTGCCCGGACTTGATGGTCCCTTACTTTCCGGAAAGAGTATATATATATGTGATTGAACCGAAGCTGATCGAAGATTTTTTAGGCTAAAAAAATAGAGATGGCCCTTTTTTTTATCGGCAGACATCGATGACACAGCAGCTCTCTTGTATCAAAAAATCTTTTCGTGCTAGTTTAATAATAATTGGGATCATCAAAAGAAAACTAGCGACTAAGCCCGTCAGTTTATGATGTGCTTTGACCAGCAGTTTCCCTTTGTTTGACACTGCTGCCCCTGGCTGCAAAAGATGCCTGAATCCATTGGATATTTTCTGGTCATGCAGGCTATTTCAATTGGATTATCTACAGTGTGTGAAAAGAACATTTCGCATTCTTTGTGTGAGTGTGTGTGGTGCTTATTTATGGTTGCATGATGAAAATGGCGATTTTAATGTAAGAAATGACAATACACCATTGTGCAACATTGAAACAGGGGATTTCTCCTATAAAGTGCAATTGCCATAAAAAATGCTTAGATACTGCTTGATTTGGTCTAGTTGGATTTAGGCATATGCAAAGTACAAATGATGATATTCGTCATTGAAATCAAGTACGTCATTTGGCTTATAATAGCTTCAAATGCACTTGCTCATTGATTTCAACATTTTCGATTTTCAAGCTCCAATACAAAATTTTAGACTGTAAACATTTTTGTTGTTGCTTCACACTTTTTCTCTCTCTCTCTCTTTCTCCTTTATGTACTTTAGTTTGTAATCAAATAGCAGTTTTCTTGCATTGGCAAAGAAGAAGGAATAAAAATGAACAGGTAACATGGCAATCCATTAAAGCAAGAAATGTAAATAGACACTGAGAAATGTTACACATTAAACATCTAAATTCTGTTTTATTTGCAGTGATACATCATCCTCAGCGACTTCACACTATCATGCTCAATTATACTCTGGACAGAAGCAGTTGCAAAAGCGGCATCAGCTACAGCAGGAGCAGAAAAAGCAGCTGTCTCTGCCGCCACAGCAGCATCCCGCAAAGCCAACATCCCTCAATTACAAAGTTCTCTCATTTGATGCGCCCAACCTGTATCATACGTCGCTCAAATTAACAACTGAAATTGATATTCATGCATGGTGGGCTTCCTTGGTCAAGATATTCTCCGGTGAGTGCCTTGTTGATTCTACTCGAAAAAGATGCTCATGTATACCACCACTACGACTACTAGGCACATCATTTCATGCCACTCGCATTGCGCTCAGTATTCCTCAAGATCCAAACGATCCCTATGCTGGGCCGTGGGGGTTGAAAGCAGTCTACAACAAGACAGGATCCATCAGTCGAGAGCCAGATCATGTCGACACCAACAGCAATGAAGATCTGTATTCAGGCACTGACGATACCAGAGAGGATGAAACACAGTTCGACTACTTCCTCCACAGTCACAGTGTCCATGAAACTTGCCCTCGACATGTGCCATGGTGCTTTGATCGATTGCAGCCATTCGAATCAGAACCTGAGCCATTGATCAACAATCCCAGCGTGTGTCGAATTTTGAAGCGAAATGCACCCGTGGTGCTGTCCAGAGAATATAGACGGAGATCATCCACCAGACAGTTTGGCAGCGAGGATTTGGGGCTAGAGATCTTTAAGAGAGCATTGATGGAGGGAGACAAGTCCCGCCTCAAGTCGAATTGGAGTCTGCCCATCATCACAACACCGTGCTTCTCAAAAGACGAGTCGTCAGAAATCCTCGTGGACGGCTCCAACATTGAAAACGACGAGAACAGCAGCAGCCAGCATGACTCAAACAGCCATCATGAGCACTCGAGCAGTGCAAACACACCATCGGCCAATGTCACCTCGACCTTTTTGCAGGATTTCGACGAATACGAGCAGCAGCAGCCGTCGCCTTGGTCGCAGTCGCCTGCACCTTCGCCTGCCATCATGGATCCAGAGATCAATCCCTTTTTCCAGTCTCCTCCTGACATTGACGATGAGGCATTCAATCCCGTTTCGCCTGAATCTTACGACAATTCCTCGATTCCGTTTCCTCCTCCTATATCAAATGTGCATTCGATTATACATGTACCTTTATTCCATCCCTCTGACGTAATTGATTCAGCGCAACATCATACTAGCTACACTAATTCCACCACCACCACCACCACCACCACCACCACTACTACTACTACTACACCTAATTCAGCACTTTACAATGGCACCAACACCACCACTCATGCGCATGCCAGCCACCGAAGTCAGCAAAACCATCCCACGCCCATTGCCATCTTGTCTTTTCTAGCACCCATTGTACCTTATCCTCCTGTCCTGCTGTCCAGCATTGCGTCTCTATCGCCCTTCATTGCTGCTAGTTTTACCAATGCCAATGAAAATGCTCAGTACAGAAAGCAGGGCCAGTTTTACAACAACCGACGCAGCAACAAGCAAGCCAGCAGCGATGCAAATAGACCTAAAAACCATAGAAGACGATCAGCTAAATCGCAAAAGAAGCACGAGTCGGATTCTGAGGATTCTGACTCCAATCACGAAGCAGATTACGATGACTTTTACAGGCGACAGCAGCAAATGGCTGATTCCACCACCACGACACCCACTGCTGCCAACAACCATGACAAGAGACCAGATCATCTCGGCTCCATGTCCAACTTTACTCGTAGTTCTTTGGAGACAGTGACCGAGCCGTTTGGCACGCCGAGTACACCGTGCACTCCCATTCATCTCCAAGAACAACAGCAACAGCAGCAGCAACAGCAACATACAACTGCTGCTACTGCTACGACCACCACAACCGACTTCTCCTCACCCTCTTCATATGACTCTACATTCTCGGCTCCTGCAGACGTCTTACATGGAAACGGTTTATTATTAGACGGACATGATGATAAGGCGGGCCACCATGACATAATGATGCCGCCTCCCAGTCAACAGCGAAAACGATCCTCTCAGACTTCGATAGCAACGACTGCAGAATCAACCTGTTCCAAGGAAAGACGGCAATCCTTCAAGTCACTGTCTCCCTCTTCTATTGCTGTAATGGAGGGCTGGGGTGCTGTGTCTCCCACGACAGGACTCCCTATCTCTGCCTCTATTCCACCACACAACATGTGCAGCGACAAGAACTGTCTCAAGCATCAAAAGCTCAGGGACAAAAACGACTCATTTTTGGATACAGAAGATGAGGATGACGATGATGAAATGTTTGCCAAAACAACAGAGACAGATGACAGCTACATGCACCACCACGACAATGACTCGATCGACGATATCAGTGCCAGTCTGTCGACATCCATCAACAACCTCTGCAGTACAGCCACTCAGCATGCAGCAAAGCCGAGATCTGTGATTTACAGACCACGCAAGAAGGCCAGACGAAGATCCAGATACAAGCGGCAGACCAGCAACGGCAGCAGCAGTCGAAAGCAGTACGATGATGATGGATTTCATTATCACCAGACCCACCACAATAGCCACCATCATCACCGCAACACGGGCGTGGATCGGTTCCTGGTAGCGCCCAAGTCGAGCTTGCTGCGTCTCATCATTGACGGTATTCCTATCCATGTCTTGTAAGTGATATTGCCACACGCGCGCGCGTTTATAAAGATGATTAAACATCCCCCAATGTAGCACCTGCTCCACTGCATCAGGGCAAGTAACCTGGGTCAATAACCGCATGCTTCAGTACACTGGCCGGTCTCTCAAAGACCATCTTGGTCCCAAATGGCTGTCGCACATGCACCCTGACGATCAGCCCGAGTGCAAAAAGGCATGGGAGTTGGCATACGAACAGGGCAACGGGTTTGCTGGCGAGTACCGGTTGAAGCGATTTGACGGTGTCTACCGCTGCTTTCTGTGGCGTATTGTGCCGCTGCGAGATTTGAAGGGTAAGATCATGCACTGGTTTGGCACGTGTACCGATGTGCACGATCAGCATGTGGCCAAGGAAAGCAACCTGCGTCAAGTGGAGATTGAGAGCAACGAGCGAAAGTATCGTTTGCTGGCAGAGGCAATTCCTCAAATTGTGTTCACCTTCTCGCCCGGTGCTGGACTGACGTACACCAATGGCAAGTGGAGCCAGTATGCAGGCAAGTCCTTTGAGCAAACCATGGGTCTGGGCTTCATGTCGGGCGTGCATCCTGAAGACCGCGCCAAGCTCCAGTTGCCTGATTTACCTGCGCTGCCCAACAGAGCAGGCGTGTCGTGGCAGAGCGAGATTCGTCTACTGAGCGCGCACGAAGAGTATCGATGGTTCCTGGTCAAATGTGTCTCTGTGGATGAATTGGAAACAGGCGACGTGCGCTGGTTTGGCACCTGTACCGACATCAACGATCATAAGCTGCTGGAGAAGAAGCTCAAGGAGGCGCACGATGCTGCTCAACGGTCCACGGAAAGCAAGACGCGGTTCCTGTCCAACATGTCGCATGAAATCCGCACGCCCCTGATTGGCATTACGGGTATGCTCAACTTTTTGCTCGACACGGAGCTGACGGCTGAACAGATGGACTATGTGCACACAATCCAACAGTCTGCGGAATCTCTGCTGGTGGTGATCAACGACATTCTGGACCTGAGCAAAGTGGAGGCTGGCATGATGAAGCTCGAGTGGGAACCCTTTAGCCTGGTCACTATGATTGAAGACGCCAACGAGCTGCTGTCGACGCTGGCGATACAAAAGGACCTGGAGCTGAGCTTCTGGGTGGACGACGACGTGCCTGACGTGGTGGTGGGTGATCGTGTGCGTCTGAGACAGGTCATGCTGAATCTGATTGGCAATGCCATCAAGTTTACCTCTGAAGGCGAGGTGTTTACCAAATGCACAGTGCAGCGATGCGACAAGGACGAATCCGAACTGACGCTGCTGTTTGAAGTCGTCGACACGGGTGCTGGCTTTGACGCCATGGAGGAGTCGGTCATGTTCAAGCCCTTTTCCCAAGTGGACAGCTCAAGCACACGAAAGCACGGTGGCAGCGGTCTTGGTCTAGTCATCTCCCGCCAGCTGATTGAATTGCACGGTGGTGTCATGAAGTGCCGTAGTCAAAAGGGCAAGGGCTCTACGTTCTTCTTTACCGCCAAATTTGGCATTCCCACCTCACAGACAAAGCCTCTGCCCCAGACGCCTCAAAACGACAGCAACAATGATCCCTTCTTCAGGTCCAATGGCTATGGCAACACCAATACCGCGCAGGCCATTGTGGAGTCGTCAGTAGATGAAAAGAACCTGTCGCCACTGCCATTTGTAAATAAGAACAACACACAGCAACAGCCTCATATACCCGCCATCAAGGCATCCTCTGCGGACAAGCAAGGCGAATCTTCACCCGCCGATATCTTGCAAGACGTATTGATGACCAAGGCAGCTTCCATGCAACTCAAACCACCACCCATTCGCAACACCAATATGGCTTCCACCACAGCAGCAGCCGCCGCAGTGGCAGCAGCAGCAACAGCAGCAACCAACATTGGCAACAAAGTCATGCTTAATAGTCTACCGCTGCCCTCCTCCTCTTCAGCTAGTGTTTCATCTACACTTGTAGAGAACAAGCCGCCTACTCTGTCCCTGATCGCTACAGACCACGCCAACAACCAACTGAAGCCTTGCGAGCCTCGTATTCCCACCATTGGCACGGGGCCAGGCAGTCTGTCCACATCGCCAGTGATACAACCGCCTCGCACACCGACCAGCACCTCGCCTTTACGCGCATTGATTGTATCGCAATGGGTGTACTCCCGTGAATCCATGGAGAAGCATGTCAACTCGATCCTAGGCAGCAATATCAACAATGAGTGTGATGGTGGCATCAATAATTCCAAAAACAAGCACTATCAATTAGACACGCTTACCAATCAAATTGAAGCGACTGAATGGCTGACAGACCCACACACACCTGCTTACGACTACATCATGATCAACTTGCCTTCGGAGCAACAGATTCTATCGCTGACAAGAGCCATTTGCGGATCATTACAGCAGCAAAAGGCCAATGTGCTGGTTGTCACTACGCCCATGCAGCGCTCGTTGATCACAGAGAGCGCCAAGGGCCGCGAAGATCAAGTGATTCCTCATACCTGTGGATTTGTATTCAAGCCATTGAAGCGAACCAAGCTACGGTGGTATTTCGGCGTGCGGCAACAAGAGATCAAACATGGTATTCAGCTGGACGGTGCACATGGCCCCAACAGCAGCGCAGTATCCACGCCAGATACACCGCATCGAAGAGCAGCAAGCCAGAAAGAGATCTTTAGACGCATGGCTGCCGATGTTGGAGGCAAGGGATTCCGAGTCTTGTTGGTGGAAGGTAAGTCATGATAGAACGGTAAACTTGGCAAAGGCTTTACTCATCAAGACTACGAGTAGATAACCTGGTCAATCAAAAGGTTCTGACCCGGTACCTTACGCGTGTTGGTCTCAATGTCGATGTGGCAGTGCATGGTGGCGAGTGCATCGAGCTATTCCACAAGCATCCCAAAGACTATTACTGCTTGATCCTGTGTGATTTGTTTATGCCTGTCAAAGGTAAGTTGGCTAATCTAATCTCGCTGGCTTACTGATTTAGTAACATTGGTTGCTGTGTAACTCGATTTCTAGACGGCTATGAAACGACACGTGAAATCCGGGAATGGGAAAAGCAGCATTTGGCGCCCAACGAGAAGCCCAAGCCGATTGTAGCTCTTTCTGCCAATGTGATGAGCGACGTAGCCAACAAGTGCCTGGAATGCGGCTTTTCTACTTACATTTCAAAGCCTGTCAACTTTGCTATCCTCAGTGATGTGATTCGAGGCTACTTGCTGAATTAAGAAAAACCTTTAGCCGAGATGTTCCATGTTGCATTACTCTTTTGTAAATAAACCAATGTCACAAGAAATGGGTTTCCGGGATTTTGCAGATGGTTTAAAGGATCGATGATAAGTTTCTATTCAAGAGGTTCCCCTTTTCTTCTTCTTGTTACTCTTACATTGACTTTCCCCCACTCTCATTTTATATAATAAACATGTCTTTCTATCTCGCTGCTAAATCAATTGCAATTCGTCCTACTCGCTGGATGGGCACATTGAGTGTAAGTTGCTGCGAATAGCATGTAGATTTGCATTGCTCATGTAGAGTTTTTTAATAATAGCCCCTTGTGCGCAACATGCAAACAAGCGCTTCATCTGCCATGGCATCTGCTGCCGAGCCTGCTGCCACAGACATAACCAAGAAGGAGCCCAATTACAAGACATTTGAGATTTATCGTTGGGTAAATAATGACACATTCCACTCAGGGTGCTGCGCGTATGCTAACTTTATGTGCAGAATCCCGATCAACCCACAGAAAAGCCGATTCTCAAGAAATACAAGGTCGATTTGAATGCTTGTGGACCTATGGTCTTGGATGCTTTGATCAAGATCAAGAATGAACAAGACTCCACCTTGACCTTCCGTCGTTCATGTCGTGAAGGCATTTGTGGCTCTTGTGCCATGAACATTGAAGGTGGAAACACATTGGCTTGTATCTCGAAAATCAACAAGGACGTCAGCAAGTCTGTCAAGATCTATCCTTTACCCCACAGTAAGTAAAGCATACAGGATACTTAGCAGAGAAAGAGAGAGAGAGAGAGGGAACACAAGGGTCGGAGCGGATCGGGGCAAAGCTCCATATGCTTGGATGAAAGGAGGGGAGCAATGAGTAAGCATCAACACTGGATTGGTTTAAACTGATGGCTATTTCTAGTGAATATTGTCAAGGATCTGGTACCCGATTTGACCCATTTCTACAAGCAATACAAGAGCATCGAGCCCTATTTGAAGCAAAAGACGCCTCCTACAGACGGCAAGGAGAATTTACAGTCCATTGAAGACAGAAAGAAGCTGGACGGATTGTACGAGTGTATCTTGTGTGCCTGTTGCTCTACTTCATGTCCATCTTACTGGTGGAATCAAGAGGAATACCTCGGTCCTGCTGTGTTGATGCAATCCTACCGCTGGATGATTGATTCCCGTGATCAATTTGGCCCTGAGCGTAGAGAGAAACTTCAAAATAAGATGGCATTGTATCGTTGTCATACCATCATGAACTGTTCAAAGACATGTCCAAAGGGTCTTCAGCCTGGTGCTGCTATTGCAAAGATCAAGTTGTTGATGGCCACTGAATAAAAGAATAAATATTTGTTTTTTTTTTATAGTATAAAGTGTTGTCAAAATATGTTGTTGTTGTCAGTATAAATTGAAATTCTTGACGAGTCCAACGTATAAAAAAAAAAGCATTCTCTGGTTTGAGCCCTTTTCTTTAGCATAGTTTATCATTTTTTACAAGATATAGGATGGGTAGATAACAGTAGACATTATGTGAACAAGACGAGAGTACTAATTACTATGCAAAAGCTCTTTTATACCAGCAGCAGACCAGTTACCATGACAACCAGTCTAAAAAGTCGAGAAGACTGTACCCCACCCAGGAACATGTACAGCCCATGCAGCAATCCAACAGCAAGAGACAACAACAGCATACGGCATCGTTCGCTTCCAGCCATGACAAGGCGCTTGAGCATCTCTCTCGTATGTCCATCACCTCGCCTGTCATGGTCAATAAGGGGTTTGATGTGTCTCTATTGGGCAGTGCACCGCTGATCTCTGATCTCGCACTACCTCTACCGACGCCCAGAATTCCTGCCAGTGTAAGCTTTGGGTGTATGATCTCAAGGGAAAGTGTCTATACTAACCATCATCATTCTAGGCATCCGTCACCATGTCGGATCATGCGCAATGTGCCTCTGCCTATCAGCGTTGCACATTAAACGCTATACCTTACAACAACAGCCTGCTCAAAAGATCCAAGCTTCCATTGTCATTGCTACTAGAGCCCTATCCTAGAACGCAGCCTGAAGATAAGCACCAGGATCAAGTGCCTGTCATCTCGCACGGCACAATCAGTCGTTGTACACGTTGCAAGTCGTTCATCAATCCATTTATACAGTTCATTGAAGGCGGTTTAAAGTGGCAGTGTAACATTTGCGGGCATGATGATAATAATGGTGAGAGTGGCGTGCCAATGGTATGTTTGCCAATGACTAACTCGACTGTACCTACAGTTCCTCCAGCCTATGATTGGGATCACATCACCAGACAGAAGGCCGATCGATGGAGCACACCCGAGTTGAATTATGGCTGTGTAGACTACGTAGCCACCTCTGAGTTCATGTCTAGACCACCCCAGCCTCCCGTCTACGTGTTTGTGATTGATACCACCAAGCAAGCCATCAGCACAGGCATGATTCCTGTGCTTGCCGAGGCATTGCTGGCTTCGATTGATCGCATTCCCAACAGCGATGGCAGAGCGCGTATTGGGTTCATCACTGTCAGCCATGCTATTGGATTTTACGGTCTCGGCAACAAGGAGCCAGAACTGCTCATGATGCCAGACATTGATGATATCTATCTCCCGCGTGCTCATGCGGATCTTGTCGTCAATTTGAATGAGGCCAAACCTGCTGTACTGGATCTACTGGAACGACTCAAGGTGATGTTTACACATGACACGTTTGCCACCAACGACAATTGCTTGGGTGCTGCGTTAAAGGCAGCTCGACAGCTCTTGGTAAGTTTGCAAATAGTATATACGTGATCTCTCGGGGAATGCAACTTAAACAACATGCCCTTTTTTTTCTGGTATAGTCGCCCACAGGTGGTAAAATCATTTGTTTTCAAGCAAGCTTACCCAATATCGGCGTGGGTGCACTCTCATCGTCTGCCATTCACAAGCAAAATACCATGGCAGCAGGCGAAAACTTGCTGTTGGAGCCTACCAGCGAGTTTTATAGACTGTTTTCAGAGGAATGTGCCAAATCACATGTTTGTGCGGATATGTTTGTCTTTGGCAGTCAGAATATAGACGTAGCAACGTTGAGTAAGTTGTTTCTGCGAGCGTGTAGTAGATATCGCTGTCTCATCATGGCTACTACTAGATGTTATACCCAGATTCACCGGCGGACAAACTCATTACTACCCCGGATTCAATGCAAGTAATATGGGCGATAGAGAAAAGCTAAAGCTGGAGATCAAGAAACTTGTCAAGGAAGAGATAGGTCTAGAGGCCATTGTGCGCACCAAATGCTCTCCCGGACTCGCATGCAAACTGTACCATGGCAACTTTTCATTTCAACTGCCAGACATACTTGTGCTGCCCAATGTGCCCCGTGATGCCAGCTACTGTATCGATCTGTCGATTGAGAGAGAGCTTCAGGGCGATCTTGCGTATTTCCAAACCTGTATGCTGTACACATCCAGTGCTGGCGGACGCTTTATTCGTGTCATGACCACATGCTTGCCTGTCACCAGAAAAATCACAGAACTGTTTTATGCTGTCGACCAACAAAGTGCCGTCAGAGCCATGGCTTATCAAGGTGGGTATATATATACAGATTGCTATTCATACAAAGCAAGCAACTAATCATTTGAGGGTTGTGAATAGCATTGGATAAGGCAGTGACACTCAAAATCAGAGATGGCAAAGAGTATTTGGCTCAAAAAACAATGGCAATTTGCAATGCGTATAGCAAGGAAGTCATTGGTGTTGTTCCTTCCAAAAGTGCTCAACTCAACGTATGTCGATCCCTCAGTTTACTGCCTGCCATGATGCTAGCGTTACTAAAGAGTGTAAGTACAGCGGTCAAATCAAATGTCATGATATGGTGCTTATTTCGACCGTCTTTCTTGTAGGAAGCATTCAATGACACGGGTGTAGTGCCCACAAACATTGCTACACAATCCGGCATCCTGTTGCGAACACTTCCAACAAGTCTATGGTCAAGATATGTGTATCCCACATTCTACGCGCTTCACAATATGCCTGTTTATGTAATGTTATATCCATTTCTTTCTTGCTTGGGAAGCGATACTGACCTCGTCTATAGGCTGGCACATTTGACGCCAATGACAAGTGCATTATGCCACCTGCAGTCAACCTATCGAGCGAGAAATTAGAGAGACATGGCTGCTATCTTGTAGAGAACGGACAGCGTATCTTGATTTGGATTGGTAAAGAAGCAGTGCCTCAATTGTGCTCTGATCTACTCAATGTGCCACAAGTGGGTCAAGTCAAATCAGGCCAGGTCAGTTTGGTTACCATTGTTGATATTGTGCCAGTATATTCACATCACACACAAATTATAGATACCAGCGTTGCCAGTATTAAACAACCCCTTCTCAGAGAGAGTATGTCGCATCATCAAGAACCTCCGTACAGATTTACGACACTGCAACTTTTACCCATCCTTGTACGTTGTGCGAGAAGATGGCGAGCCCATGCTCAAAAGTTGGTTCATGACACACATGCTGGAAGACAGACAGCATGGCGTTTCCAATGCTCGCTTCCAAAAGACAACGCCCTATTCAGCCATGAGTTACTATCAATGGCTTGGTCATGTCAAGGAGGGAATATAATAGCTATAGCAGCAGCAGCTCTCATGTAAAATATTACAGCTTCAATATGCATTATCATCACATTCATCCTATTACTCAATAAATTTATTATAAATATATATCATCAAAATGTAAATACATTTAGAGCTTGTTGAATTGTGGAGGCTCGAGGACAATGTCAGGGTAAGCGGGGTATGCAGGGTTCAACCAGGCGCCACCTATACAACATGTCAGCGCGTCTGTTTCATCACAAACGTCCAAATCACATCCTTACCATCAACAACGAGAACAACACCAGAGATGTATGTAGCAGCCTCAGAGAAGAGGAAAACAGTAGAGTGAGCAATATCTTGCACTTCACCCATACGCTGAAAAAAGTTCAATCAGTCTCCCTTGATTCACATTGTTGCGTTGTGATTTCTTACCTGCATAGGGACAGCGGTCAAGTCAAAAGCAGGGCCTAATTTTTCCATACCTACAGTAGCAGCCTGTGACAACATGGATCAGTTTATAAAGGTCTTTGTCCCATTTTTTCTTGTGTATATACTTACAATAGGTCCAGGTGCAATACCTACAGAACAAAACGAGATATTAGTAAGCTTGGCCTTAGTCTCTCTTTAGCATCAGATGTATCCATTACCATTGACACCTATAAAAACCAATAGGTTTAGTATATCACACTCGCCAACCATTCCAATGCACTACTTACGAACACCATGAGGACCCAACTCAACAGCCCAATGCTTGGTCAAAGCCTAAATGTACATACGTGCATAAATACATTGATCATTGCATCATTGCATTGAGGTACCTACATCAATGGCAGCCTTGGCGGCACCAGCATGTTGTTGGAAAGGTGTACCAGTGTAATGCAAAGTAGCAGACACATTGATGATGGCACCCTTGGATTGCTTGAGGTATTGAGAAGCAGCCTTGGTCAGGTTGAATGTACCGAGCAAATCAATTTCAATGACAGTGCGGAAAGCATTGTAGGATAAGTGATCAAAAGCAGCCAAAAAGTTACCAGCAGCACCATTGATCAAGAAATCAATGCGGCCATACTTTTCAACGGTAATTTTGACAGCATTCTCCACATCAGCAGGGTTACGAACATCACCTGCAACAGCGCTATGTTTCATTGCGCTTAGACATCTGTTTGATTTTTGCATGGCAAGGCTCAACACTTACAATACTTCACCGCCTGTCTTGGCACTCATCTCCTTGGCTGCCTTTTCCAACTTGTCCTTGCTAAGAGATAGTGTGAATAAGGAGGGTCGGACGGCATACGGTAGTCCATGTCGGTCTTACCTTCTGGAGAAAATAACAGCAGTGGCTCCATGCTTGACCATGGCCTCGGTCATGCCACGACAAATGCCACTACCGCCACCAGAGCATAGTAAGATTTTGCCCTTGAAGAGGTCTTCTTTGAATACTTTGGTTGTATCGACGACAGTCATTTTAGGAATTGATTTGTTATAATGTGATGAATAGGAAAAGAGAAGAAAAAAAAGGTGGGGTAATAAAAGAGAGGTTTAATTTATATTCAAGCAGACAGGCTTATCACGTGCAATTGGTAGTTGTGCTTTGAATTGGAACAAGCACTTGCAAGTGGCAAAATCTACATTGGATGTGCCTATATTCAAAAGTGCGGGTTGAGTTGATTCCAATCGTTCAATCCATGTTTATCTGTCGATGGGTGTATGAATCAGTAGCTATTATCACAATTTTTGCTTGATTTTGGATGGGGCATGTTACTAATTCTTAGAGTGAGAAATAAATTTGGTCATAAAAAGACTTAATAATGCTATTTACACTGCAACCAGACAGATTTGAAGGGGTGGGTACACAAAAGACGGATCTTTCGGTCAGTTCTCATCGAATATGGTGGTATCAAAATTCGCAGGATCACTAGAAACGCTTTATGAAAACGCTGTTATATATATGCTATAACTTGATTTAGTATCGGCTAAACTACTACCATCTTCCATGCGCCCTATCGTTACTCTCTGCCATATTATATACCAAATCAATTGTAATTTCTTCGAACTGCGGTGAGAAATCTCGCTTAGTCATTTGCTTTTCTACTCATAATAGCAGAATAATGATGCCATTCACCCGTCTACTAAAACTAGAATTTATCGTTTGGCGCATGGCGTGCACCTTGTCTTGCGGCAAAGAGCCAATGTGCTTTAAAATAACAGCTGCTTGTTTTTAGAGTGAGTGAGCTTTGACATCACCAACAATTCCGCACGTTCACAGCATTTATAAAACAGCAGCAGTATCTTACCTGTGTCATTGTCCAACAAAGCATGCTAGGTCCAAGCAGATTTAAATGCAGTGTTGCGCAACAACCCATCTATCGATCTTTTACTGCTACTAAACACTCGTAATTAACAGCTTTTCTTATATGAATCCGTCAATATCAGTGCTTAAAACTGGCATATCTCGATATCGTCCATCCATCAATGGCAAATCAGCCAATTTGTAATTCAACTACTGTGCACCATCATACTCCTCTCAAATTTTGACATACGTACATGCTACTTTTGATACTCTAAGTAGCATCAATATTTCGGAATCGCAATCATGGATGGTCAACACCTTGATATGCAGGAAACCTATGTACAGGTAGGATTTGGAGCAAATACAAAACTCTGCTATGCAGTGCTAGCGACAGTGTTGCGCAAAAACCAACCTACCAATATGATACTACTTTGCACTTGTAATTAACAGATTTTATCATGCTTTTACTCGATATCAGTGTTCAGAACAGGCCTATTTTAAAAATCGCCCTGCCGTCAACATTATGTTAACGGCAGCGCGACCAATCTGAAATCTAGTTACACTATCGTGTTCCTCGCAAAATTTGGCATGGGTACATGTTTATATCATAAGCCAGATGATTGACATTTGAAGTATTTAATTGATTTGATACCAATAAAATGCAAAATTGTACTTTTGGATGTTATGAACAGGCGTGGATTTATTATAAACCTCTTTTTTTAGGAAAGTGAATGTATTTGATCATGTCTGATACTTATGGTGATATCGTGTGCAGTTATCGTAAGCGATTTGTACCATCGTTTTTGAATGTTTAATTGTGCTTTTCTCATTTCAATTACATTTTTAGTTTCAATACGAATGCGTTATTTCTCTGAGCTGTCTCCAAATTTGAGCCAATAAAATCGCTTAAAAAGCTATTTTAAACGCCGCGGACTTTGAAAATTTTTTGCCATAGTTCTCCCTTGTTTTTTTGTTAGGCGGAATTTTAAACACAGCCGAATACACTAGTATTAAGCTACGTTATCATCAAAAACCCCTAAAATGCCAGAATATGCCTTACTACACACCCCAGCTGATAGCGCAAATGCTTGAGACTCTCAGTTAGCACCAAGTAAGTGATACCAATCAAGCGAGGGCAGCCTATCTACCCCCAGCCTCTAAATCAAATCTAGCTGTGCTTCAACGATAGGCTTATCCACACAACGAAAAAAGAGGGTTATGGCTCAAAGAACCATGAAAGTAGGAAAAGTAACAAAAGGGCATCGTTAGAATGTGATGAAGAACAGAAACATTGCAATACAGTTACATACACAAGGGTGACATGCAATGTGTATCATCAAACTGACGATTACAAGAAAGAAAAAAGTAGTGTCATATCGGGGTTGCCTCATAAGAAGTAAGAACACCAATACCACCAGTACTACTACAAAAGAAGTAATACTTGAAGAACAAAAAGAATGCAAGGCTACTCCATAATAGAGCAGCACTGCCAGCGATACAATGCATCAAAAGATACACCATAGCACTATGATACAGCAACAGAAAAATAGTTGCGTACAGAAAAGGTGGAAAGAATAAATCGTAATACAGCAAACTAAAGAATGCACAATATCACGAGAAAGAAAGTAATAAACGGTTGAATGAATGTAATCCATGGCAACCAAAGAAGGGGAATATACAAACCAAATACAAACCAAACACAAACAACAATATATTGTAGCAAACTGGCCTAAAATAAACTGTGTAATTAGTATTACCATATATTGTAACGCGAAAGGTGGCTCTTATCGGCTGATACCTACTGTAACAAACTTGAAAGGTGTCGTCTTGGGTACTGGTGATTGTAAAGGCATGCTTCTTTTGGCAAAAGTGGTGTTGTTTTCAATCAATAGTAATAAAAAGTGTATGGTTTAATAGAAAAAGTGCAGTGCAAAAACGGTGCGAGAAAAAAAATAAAAAAATAAAAACGCGTTGCTGAGGGTGACTGCAGCCAATAGGCTGCCGCAGCACAAAGCACGCGGAATCTGAATGACGTGTACAATGAACAATTTGCACTGTGGTGACTGTACCCAAATGATTTTTTTGCAATGATTTTTTTGAATCAAAATCGACAAAATTTGACATTTGTTAACATTTTTGTTAAAATTAGCTATATAAAGTGTCCTCAGTGTATACTACTTTGTAATAAACGTAAGTGGAGAATTTGAAGGCGCATTCAATGGTGTTAAATTTAAACTACTTTTAGAATGAAAAGATAAAGAATTTTGAGAAAATATAAAAAGCAGTTTTTCCAGGAAAAGTCGAGATTTAGCATATACAACCTTCAAAATAGCAGTTGTACAGGTTACCCTACATCTGTGCGGTCATTTTTATTTAATATATATCATAGTAAAAAGTGTCGTTTTCGTCTCCAAAATTGCGATCGTTTGATTTTTAACAAAAGCCATGAGGGGTACCTCACGAAAAAACGTGAATTTCCGACGATTTGGATCGATCGTGGAAAATTCGAGTTAAAGGTGCAGGATGTAAATGGTGATTGATAGCAATCATTTGGCACTATTCTGAGCATCTGGAACGGCTTAGAAGACAAGATATTGAGGTTGAGTTTGGACACTTTGGCTGGAAATGTACTTTTTGTAGCTTGTAGAACCTTGGTAACTAATGTTACAGATTTGATCCAGACCTTAAACGATTGCTATCTTTTTGGACTACATACTACTACATATCATCAAACAGAAAGGAGGAATGTAAAGTTTGCGCATGTTTTGCTTTCAAAGTCCCAGAAGCCAAGAAACAACAAACCCCTCTTACTACCACTATTATTACTACTACTAGTGCACTATGATAACTATTATCTTTGCTTAATTAATGAACAATCAAGCTGACCACTGGAGATCTGTTTATACGGTTGTCGACTCCCAAAAATTAGGTATAATACAGCTCTAGTAAAGTGAGCTATCTGATAATCAGACAGGGTATGAAAACAAGCCGCTTTGCCCTGTTTTTTCAAACACCCAAAATAATTTTAAGCCAGTGCCACTTTAGAGCAAGGCATGCAAGGATCATGTAGTTTCAATAGAGTGTTGCGCAACATCTCCCCTATCAATTGGTTACAAGTAGATATTCATAATTAACAGCTTTTCTTATGGCTCTTGTCAAGATCAGTGCCAAAAACTGGCTTTTTTCAAAATCATCTATACATCAACAGCAACTCATTCAATTTAAAATTCAAACACACCAAGGTCTTGCCAAATTTGGCATCATACAGTAGTTACAGTAGCCGCGGGATATAAAGATTTTCTAAATCTTCGAGAAAGGCACCGTTATATTGAACATGGTGACCATGTTATAGAAGCGGTACCGCATTACATAATAAACTACTAACAATCTTAGTCAATGTAATAAAGCAATATCAGCAGTAATACAGTACCTCCATTTGATGATATTTAGCACCCTGAGTTTTCTGGCTCTAGTGGCTAATTTTTATTCTACAGTACAATCGATATAAATTATCATTTTAGAAGAACACGGCTGGCAAACGTGTACGTTTTTTTATCCAGCAAAAAATTCAAATTCTAAATAAACATGTAACTGATTACTACATTATAACCAAAAGGATTAGCTCAAGCGATGTGACAAAGAAGCGTTCAATTTAGACAAGGCCCTCAGTCAGCAAACGGTTTCTAACATAATCAACCAACGTACAGACATTTACGAGAATGTTGTTGATCGATTGTCGAGAAAAATGGCAGAAGTTTGAGGCTCCCTCGCTATCCTCAATTAAACGAGGAAATTAAGAAGTATGTTGCGGAGCAAAATGCAGCCCAAAAACTGGTTGACAGGCGCAGTGTCACCACGTACATCGAGTACAAGATTCCTGAAGGCAAAAAGATCAACTTTTCCGATGGATGGCTTACCAAGAAGGTCTTCAAACGAGACAACTTGATGTCAAAATATAGTTACCTATGGTAAAAGTGCTTTAGTTTATATCACAGCCGAGAACATTCAGAGTGAAATCAATAAAATCCAAAAAAATTTGAAGCATTACACTGCCGAGGACATTTTGAATCTTGACGAGACAGGCCTCTTCTACTGTAGTAAGTATGAATTTTCTAATAATAAGATTAGGCTTGAAAATAAGCTTCGCTCTGGTTTGTTCTTCTCCTAGATACGCCACTTTGTCAGTCTTACTAAGGTTTCTGCGAGTATGCGATACACTCATCCCATTTTTCTTGGGAGGATCACAACAGCGTGTTTCCGCACATTCTACTGTAGCATAAATCCATAGTTTGAAAACCTCATCGGAAGAGACAAACACCACGGCTTTGCATTTGATTCAATCAGGAACATTTTAGTTAACAGATACATTCTACGACTACTCATTGGTTTAGCGATATAGACGCTTATTCATTGATGACCCGGCAAATTGGAGGCAAAAACCATAAATTCAATCCTCAATAACTCGTCTTCCAAGCCGTTCTAGATGCTGGAAATAGTACCAAATGATTTCTATCGATCACCATTTACATCCTAAACCCTCATTTTTATTTTTTTTGCATCAATCCAAATTGTCGAAAATTCACGTTTTTTCATGAGGTACCCCTCATGGTTTTTGTTAAAAATCAAACGATCGCAATTTTGGAGGCGAAAACGACACTTTTTACTATGATATATATTAAATAAAAATGACCGCACAGATGTAGGGTAACCTGTACAACTGCTATTTTGAAGGTTGTATATGCTAAATCTCGACTTTTCTTGAAAAAACTGCTTTTTATATTTTCGCAAAATTCTTTATCTTTTCGTTCCAAAAGTATTTTAAAATTGGCACCATTGAATGCGCCTTCAAATTCTCCCCTTAGGTTTATTAGAAAGTAGTATACGCTGAGCACACTTTATATAGCTAATTTTAACAAAAATGTTTACAAATGTCAAATTATGTCGATATTTGATTCAAAAAAATCATTGCAAAAAAATCATTTGGGTACAGTCACCACAGTGCAAAATGTTCATTGTACACGTCATTCAGATTCCGCGTGCTTTGTGCTGCGGCAGCCTATTGACTGCAGTCACCCTCAGTAGCGCGTTTTTTTTTTTTTATCTTTTCACGCTCCCCCCTTTTCCGCACTGTTTTTTCACTGCACTTTTTCTATTAAACCATGTACTTTTTATCACTATTGATTGAATACAACACCTCTTTCGCCAAAAGAAGCGTGCTTTTGCAATCACCAGTACCCAAGACAACACCTTTCAAGTTTGTTACAGTAGGTATCAGCTGATACGAGCCACCTTTCGCGGTGCAATATACAGTAATACTAATTACACAGTTTATTTAGGCCAGTTCGTTACGATATATTGATTGTGTTTGGTTTGTATTTGGTTTGTATATTCCCCTTCTTTGGTTGCCATGAGTTTGGTTGCTGCCATGTATTTGGTTGCCATGAATTACATTCATTCATCCTTTTACTGCTTTCTTTCTCGCAATACTATGCATTCGTTAGTTTGCTCTATTAGGGGGAGCCATTGTTGGGAGAAATTGAATTTTGGAGAAATTTATTTTTTAATTAGCCAATAAAAGTTCAGGAAATATTTCTCCAAAATCCAAAAATTTCTCCACCTCCTGGAGGTGGAGAAATTCCAAAATTTGGAGAAATATACGAGCCATATTAAAAATCATGCTGTCATACACGAGTAATGCCATCATTATTGTCTTGAAAACTCTATCAAACACCTTTTGTCAATACTTTTAAACAATAAAAACAATGGGAAAACGATCAATCAAGAGAGATGTAACAGATATCCTTTTGGATCGCAAAATGCGCAAAATTAAGCAAGCAAACGCTGTTCTGAAGATTGCACATCGCATCAACAGTTTAAAAGATGTCAAGAAAGTATTGAAGGTACCAACTTTCAACATCCCAGTAATCGCAGAAAGCCTCGAGAAAGTTATTAAAGAGCATCCTGATTCCAAAAAGTTGGAAGCTATTCAGTCAAGAAGATACTTGC
Organism: Mucor lusitanicus; assembly: GCA_010203745.1. Lineage (NCBI taxonomy): Eukaryota > Fungi > Mucoromycota > Mucoromycetes > Mucorales > Mucoraceae > Mucor > Mucor lusitanicus. The sequence continues at coordinate 2,636,488 of JAAECE010000004.1, read as the reverse complement.
GGCCAAGAAAAGACAAACCCTACAGAAAGAGATCAGATCAAGAAGATGACAACACAATCGACAAGTTCTTCAATAAATATACTGAAGTACAGTTCAGGATGTTTGCGAGAATGAGCAAACCTTGCTTTTTTCGTCTTTACGATGAAATCAACGACCACCAGGTATTCATCAACAATAGTGGCCCTCCTCAAAGAAATGTAAGAATCCAAATGCTTGTGGCATTGACCCGTCTCGGCATGTCTGGTAATGGTGATACGAATAGAAGACTAGCATTAACGTTTGATATCTCACGTAAGTTGATAAAAGAGAGTGTGTTAGCAAAAATTGACATCCATTTGGTATACGTTGCAATTCTTACAGATGGCAGCGTGAACACCTACTGCAACAGATTTAGAGAGGCTGTCAAAAGTCTTGAACCAGAATACGCACGTTGGCCGAACGAAGAAGAAAAGCGAAAGATCCTTCACAAGCACAAGGAGAGATACGATTTGCATGATTGTATCGGCTTCATGGATGGAAGTATTATTCCGTTGTATAGAACACCACACTTCCATCCGGACAAGTTTTTCTCTCGCAAGCAAGTACCTGCAATGCAAAGTGTGTTCATCTGTGATGCCGATCTCCGTGTGCTCTACCACGAATCTGGACACTATGGTAGCTCAAATGATCCAGGTGTCATCATGAATGGGCTGCTACTCCCAAAGGTCCCGCAGTTCTTCCCTAACAACGAGTATGTCATTGCAGACTCGATTTACCGCAAGACTACTTGGTGTATGCCAATCAAGAAGGAGTCAGACGGATTGACAGGTAGTGACAAAAAATTTAACAACTACCTCTCCAAGGCAAGAGTACGAGTGGAGCATTGCTTTGCGGCACTGAAGGGACGCTTTCCTTCCTTAGAGGGTCTTCGTTACAAGCTGAACAAAAGAGAAGACCTTGGTGTTCATACGGACGTGTTAAAATGCTGCACAACACTCCACAACTTTTGTTTGCAGCATGACGTACCTGCTTTCATTGGAGAGTACATAGACCAGTTTTGCAAGAAACACGAAGCAGATGGTACCTTTCACGAAGCCGTACGCAGTTATTACGCTGATGCAGACATTGATGCCAATGCGGAATACGAGAATAGCCCGTTGTTGGATTTCTATGGTGCTGTGGGTAACGACATTCGTGCTGAAGACAAATGGAGTGCCTTGAAAAGATCATATCTCGAAGCCAAGGGTCATAATGTAGATGAATTAGATGAAGCAGAAAGACAGAGAACCTAATAAACTAGTTTATTAAACCTGCAATGACTATTATATACTTTCGATAAGTCCATCAATCTTTTTGTCTACTTCTTCGTCTGTCCATCCCCTACGCTCAGCTGACTCCTGGATGTGCTTAATCTTAAGCTCTACCTTGGCCTTCTTGAACTCCAAATCCCGTTGCCATCCTGCAGTGGATTCTAAAATCTCCTTGGCTGCATTGGTGAAATCGCCCTCCTCTTGACGATCCTCTACGATCATGTCGTCAATTAGCCTTTTGCGGCCTCTTCCTTGACCAGAAGGTGCTGCAATTCCACCTTCCTCGTAGCCCTCCCCAGGACCTTCCACATCGTCAACACCAGCTGCATCAACGTTCTCTTCTTCTTCAGACTGCATGCTGCTGTCGATGTTTGACAGATCTTGCTGATCGCCTTCGGAACTCTTCATGTTGGCTCCTTGGGTGACACAATCTGTCAGGATACTCTTCCAGGTGTCGTAGTGGGGACAGATGGCGTATGCTTGCTCTATGGAGGAAGTTTTGTGTTGTTAGCTAAAGTATAAAAACACCAAACCATGGACAGCGATACATACCTTTGAGCGTTTGCCCCTTCGAATTTGTACCGTTTCCGGTGCCAAAGAATAAGTTATGTGCCTTACGGTACTTTTGGCCAAATCCCCCCACCTTTTTCTTGATGGCCATCGGGGTGATGCTATTTTTCAAGCCCTCAGCAACCAGCTTCTCCTTCAACTTGGCGTTGGCTCGGTTGGGGCTACCACCGTACTTCTCCTTCTTGATGCCCTGGCTTCGATAAAACATCTTGCCATTATCTTTCGTTACCAACTCAAAGAGGTAGTCCTCAAACGATTTCTTCTCCCTTTGATTGATGGTGCTGTTGATAGACTGCTTCCATTTTGCATACTCCTTCTTGCCTTCAGCTTCTTTGGCACTCGTTTGCTGAACTTCTGTAACTGATTCATCACTGCTGGATGCCATCTCCTCCTGTTGCTCGTTTGCCGAGCGAACACCATCATCATTGGGGACGACGTCTTGGGATACAACGGTTTCGGGTTGCTTGTTTTTTCTTGTAATAGCCATTTTTTGTGTAATTGATTGAAAATGTAGTTTTAATGATGTAAAAGAGAATGAAATAATGAAGTTTAATGACATTTGCTTTATTGATTTTTCATGCTAGTTCAGATCATTCATTACATCAGATTTCTCCAAATATTTCTCTCGGGGGAGCCAAAGTTCTTTGAATCTGATTGGCTGATTTAAATTTCTCCAAAATTCAATTTCTCCCAACAATGGCTCCCCCTATTGCGATTTATTCTTTCCCCCTTTTCTGCACGCAACTATTTTTCTGTTGCTGTACCATAGTGCTATGGTGTATCTCTTGATGCATTGTATCGCTGGCAATGCTGCTCTATTGTTGTGGAGTAGCCTCGCATTCTTTTTGTTCTTCAAGTATTACTTCTGTAATACTGGTGGCATTGGTGTTCTTGCTTCGTATGAGGCAACCACGATGCTTTTTTCTACTACTACTTTTGTTTTCTTGTACTCGTCATTTTGATGATACACATTGCATGTTACCTTTTTGTATGTAACTGTATTTCAATTTTTTTGTTCTTCATCACATTCTAGTGATGCCCTTTTGTTACTTTCCCCTTCCTTTTTATGGTTCTTTGAGCCATAACCCTCTTTTTTCGTTGTGTGGATAAGCCTATCGTTGAAGCACAACTAGATTTGGTTCAGAGGCTGGGGGTAGATAGGCTGCCCTCACTTGATTTGTATCACTTACTTGGTGCTAATTAAGAGTCTCAAGCGTTTGTACTATAAGCTGGGGTGTGTAGTAAGGCATATTCTGGCATTTTAGGGGATTTTGATGATAAAATTGCTAAATTACTGTATTTGGCAATGTTTAAAAGTCCGCCTAACCAAAAAACATAGGGAAACCCTCGCAAAAATTTTCTAGGGTCAGCGGCGTTTAAACTAGCTTTTTAAGCGATTTTATTGGCTCAAATTTGGAGAAAGCTCAGAGAAATAAAGCATTGATATTGAAACTAAAAATGTGATTATAATGAGAAAAGCAAGACTCAACATTCAAAATGCATGGTACAAGTGGCTTAAAGTACCTACACACGACACCACCATAAGCATTAGACATGATCAAATACATTCACTATCCTGGAAGAAAGAATTTTGAATAAACCTAAGCCTGTTCATAACATCCAAAAGTACAATTTTGCATTATATTGGTGTCAAATCAATCAAAGTCTTCAAATGTCAATCATCTGGCTTATGAGATAAACATGTACCTATACCAGAATTTGCGAGGAACACAATTGTGTGATCTGATTTCTGTCTGTACTCGTTGCCGTTGATTGATGGATGATTTCCAAAATACTTACGCCAATTTTGAGCACTGATCTTGACAAGATCCATAAAAAAAGTTGTTAATTACAAGTGCCTAGTAGTAACAAACTGATAGAAGAGGTGTTGCGCAACACTGAATTCAGGATTGTAAAATGTAGCTTTGCGATTGACACTAGATCTTGGTTGTACGCAAGTATCTTGGGTATCCACAATCAGACCATCCAAGATTCAGGTTTGAAATACGAATATTATTATAGCATTGAAAATAGCTCGTACTTATATCAAATTTGCAATCACACAAAATGTTACTATATAAGCAGCAGATATTCTTCTGAATTTGAACATGCATAAAAGACCAAGGAATCCGATGGTGCTACTTTCAAGACGGCTCCTTTCGTCTGTACACAGCAAATGTCAAAAAAAACCCGTGTTTTGCGTTTTTTGAGCAAATGTTTACAAAACGCATAGTAAACTGACCAAAGAACAATTTTAAGTACATGATTTTTTGCATCTATACGGTTGTTTTGAGCTTAGGAACACTATAGTATAAAACCTTATTTTTGAGATGAATACTTCCATTCTTTGGAAATATCGACTTTTCCCTTGCTACCAGAACAAGGGCAAAGTGGGCAAAAATTGCTGAAAAGTGATTCACAGCCTATTTCAGGTTACAGAATACAATTGCACCTGTTTCGAGGCCGAGATTGAGCTTTGTTCGCTGGATTCAAACGATTTAGTTGCTATTTTTACACTGGTAAATACATTTGAAGGCTGCTCACTCAGTAATGTGCTTTTTATTATCTGATCTATTGGTCTACTACAATTGCTCATATAGCAGTACAGTGTAATATTGAATTCTTCTTGGTTCATCAAAAGGGCCTAGATTTATCATGTAGTTGAGATGTATCATGCAAATTTATGAATCTACACTCATATGTACTCCATAAACCAACAAATAAATGAAATAACCCCCGGAGGGCGAAGCATGATGTGAGTGCAAGCGAGTATCTGCTAGTATATCTGATAAAAATCCATCGTTCTAGACTACTGGGAAGTCTTTACTCAACAATTGCAGATGTCAGATATTCAAGAAAAGTGAGATTCATAGCAACATGCTACCCATTTGGGCTAAATATTCCTTTCAGCAATCATTTTATAAGCGAATCATCTTACAAAAAGTAGTAGTAGTAACAATTAGATAATGATAGTAGTAAAGCAAAGGATCCCTCTTTTATTTCTTTTAGTGGATAATAGTATAGATGATGGTGGATTGAAACTAATCAATAGCTTCGATTATTAGGGTAAAACTAAAAACTAAAAAGCCTTCTTATTCAGCTTCCAAGGGGACAACTTGCTCGCCAGAGTATTCATAATTGTAATCAGCCTTTACAAATGGCATAGCCACGCTCACTTCTTTAGGGTTGACCATAAACCAGAGACGCAAAAGATGACGAGTTTGACCAGGTCGGTCCGTGTAAGCAGTACGAGCGTGTAAGATGGAATGGTTTGCCACAAACTGAACATCACCCACTTGTAATTTCATGTTCAATGCTTCACGTTCACATAAATCTTGAATGTAACGCATGGCTTCAAACTTTTCTTCCTCCACAGTAACTTCAGGGAATCGGTTGACAGTTTCAAAAAAGTGAGGACCCCAGAATGTGAATAGACGTTCTTGAAAGTAGGTCAATGGAGATGCAGCCAAATAGCCGGGTTCATTAGGTCCATGTTCGCCCTTGCGATCCCACAGCCAAGGTTGCTTCATGAGTTCCACAATATCAGGACGCAGCTCTCTTAGGCGGTTGTAAACAGTATGCGAAGAGATGACAGAACTCAAGCCACCTTCAGTACCTTCGTTCAGACACAAGAGAGCGACAATATCGGTGCCGTCAACGTGGAAGGGTTGTGCTTTGCGAGTAGCGTAGATGCGAGTAGTGGGATCATCCTCCTTGTATACAGCCTTGGTAGTAGAGCCCTCTGTTAAATCCTTGACATGTCCCAACACATGGCCTTTACCGTTTTGTGGTTTGCGAGCACCAATGTACGAACCAATGCCCATGAAAAAGATGGCTTGCTCCTTACGCTCATAGTTGTTGATGGGGAACCCACGGAACAGACCAAAGCCTAAGCCATGAAAGAGATTTTCACGTTCCTTGAGAATGACCTTATGAAAGTGCTTGAGAGGAAAAGTCTCGGGCTTGATTTCACCGAGAGGGAGATTGAGAGACACAAAATGCTTGATGGCTTGATCCACATCAGCGATATCCTCGGGTGTGAAGTAGTAGATCCACTTTTCAGGCTGTGATTCGAGTTCCTTGCCATCCCAAACGGAAGGACCAGTGATGCGGTCAGGGTATACAGCGTGAGCAGTGTGGTTGTCACTATCCAGAGAGAAGCCACGCCAATTGCTGGATGTGTTTCCAGCGGTGGCAGTGGTGGCGGGTTGAATTGTAGCAGCGGCAGACATTGTTGGGTTTTTTTGTATATGAGATGATTGTTGAATCAAGAAGCTAGTAAATGGAGCCTTTATATATATACACGCAATTCACAGTTTACCCATCTTATGACGAGTACAAGAAGCTTATTGCGTGATAAACATAAAATTGCAACATTTTCAACCATGATACTGCCTTGATTGCAGATTGCGCCATACAGATTTCGAATTTGTTCAACACAAACCAAGGCTAAATTTCTCAGCGGTTATTCAATACCCCATCTTTTTTTCTTTTTCGACGAATTCTGCATAAATCAACAAAAATTGAAACCTGAGAACATGCTGTTGTGTTTACGGTATACAAGAGTGAGCCCTGTAAACATTTACATAAACAGAATAAGCTGATTGTTTGTATATTTGCATGTAAGATAGATTTTCTCAATGGCTGTGTATAGGGATCTTATTATTATTAGTGTACATCATAGCGTCAGATGTGCCTACTAGTAAAAAGTCGATCTAAGCAATAGATCCCGAACCAATTGAGCCAAATGCAAGATTGCGAGAAGCAACAAGGCTCCGGATAAATAAATGAGAAGCAGCAGTTCAGAATCTCAATGCTTAATTTACATACTTCTTGTTATACTAGTTGACGACTTTCTGTTATGCTGACAACAGAATTGCATGACGACGGATCATGGTGCCTTAATTAAGAGCCGGATAAATCGCACAGAATTTGAATGACAGATGCGATGGAATCATATTCTGTATAAGCTCTCCTTAATTTCTTGCGCTGGTAATAGCGAGTTCCTTTGAAATTACTGCTACTTGTCGTACAAACATGTTGTTGGAGTGAGAAAAAAAATCACACACTGTGGTGTATTTGTTGTGGTTCTCTCAAAAAGCCATGCATTTCACTGATACAGCGATAAAGAGAATTTTTCACCACAACAAATAATCCAACCTGACCATGCATTGTTGTTGTTTACAGCACACAATCATTGTTCTGGAGATTTGCTCTGTTCTCATTCAATCTGGCCCTGTTGGTCCAACAAAAATAGAGAGAGGGTGTGTAACTAGCCAGTGTAACGATATGTATGCCTTCTGTCAGTTTGAGCTCATTGGCAGCGTCTCCATCCTCGAGCTCCAGCTCCATCACACGTGTGCCATGTATATTTCTGGCAGATTCGATCAAATGATGTTCTTTGCCATTCATTCAAACGGGAGAGAGAGAAAGAAAAAGCCCAAAGAATGTTCAAAACTAGTCGATTGAAAAATGTAACCTCAAAATCCAACAGTTTTGTATATATTGCATGCAATTCGGTAGATTTCCCTTTGAGCAAGAATATAAAAGGAAACCAAGTTCTGGGCCAATCTTTCCTTTCTGTGTGTGTGTGTGCAAAATCCCCTGCCACACTATATTTGCTCCTTGACCTCTGCTGGAGACAGACAGACAGACGTAGAGAGAGGATCGGGTACTAGGTAAGGGGAAAAAAGGTCTTTCAATCAGACACTTTCAAAGCACATGTCCCTTTCAAACTTTGTGTCTATATCATGTCTTTTACAGTATTTGTATCCCAATGAAATACTACACCAAGAAACATGTTCTTTTTGTATATAAAAAGTTGATCCCTTTTTCCCTTTTCCCTTTCTCTTTTCTTCATTCTTTCGCTCTACCATCATCAATTCAATTTGCGCGTCCAGGCAAACATTCACTCATTCATCCTGCAAAGCCATGACCGAACACATCCACACTGAACAGTCGAATATGCCCACATTTGTAAAGCAGCTCTTACTACTCGTCTTACCATCAAAGCAGCAGCAGGCCCAAGCTGACAACAAGAACCAAGGCAATAGCCCATTTGAGAAGATGTACTTTTCATTTCCCGCGCTCGAAGAGGATAGCATAGATGGTAGCAGCAATACCTGTGGACAACAGCAAGATCAGCGCCACAAGACGAAATCTTCAGCAACCACAACCAACAGCAGCATCATATGCTAATCTTTCATGCTGTTTCTCTCTCTCCCCCCACTGTATATCCCTCTTGAACCCCACCTCCTGTACACTAGCCAACAACAACAACATCCCATCATATTAATAGTAGTAGCATTTCATTCACAATAATAGTAATAGTAATAATAAACATTTTTTTTCAATGTAACATGTTGCTTTGTAAGACAAAAGCAGCGGCATTTACAAATGCTAATTTTCTCAAGGGGCATTTGCGCTTTTGCTCTTTTTTTCTCCACTTATCACAAATGACTAAACAAATTGTTCTTATCACTGGTTGCTCCAAAGGTGGCATAGGTAAGCTGGCAGACAGCATCATATGCTGGCTAAATCTAAAAATAGTGTGCGTTTAAACCAGGTTATGCTCTTTCTCAAAAGTTTGCTCAAGAGGGACATCATGTCATTGCAACTACTCGCAATGTGGATGCATTGGAGGGATTGGAAGGTGCGTTTGCAATTTTCAACAACCGAGTAAGAAAGCGCTAATAGGGGGGGAATCACAGCGTTTGGATGTGAAAAGGAAGCCTTGGACATCAATGATCAGGATTCCATCAATACAGTCGTTCAGGTATTATCATGGGTTTTCACATTTCAAAAAGAGGATGACTCACGCCTTGTGCACACGACAGAAAGTCATTGACAGAGTAGGCCGTATTGGTAAATGTGTGTGTGTGATGATGATGGTCCTGTTACTCAACCCGATGCGTAGACGTGTTGATCAATAATGCAGGTGCACCGTAAGTTGTTTCTGATAGTGTGTTTATTTATCCATCTCATTGTGTACAGTGCTGTGGGTGCATTGATGGACATTGACTTGCAAGTAGCACACCAGTGCGTCAACACCAATGTGTTTGGCACGCTCGCCATGTCAAGGGCTGTTGCTATACATATGGCAAAGCAAGGATCAGGTAAGATTGTCAACATTGGCTCCGTCGTCGGCTATGTAAGCACACCTTGGGCGGGTATCTATGCTCTCTCCAAGGCTGCTGTGCATTCCATGTCGGATACCTTGCGACTCGAGTTGAAGCCGTTTGGCATCCAAGTCGTCGTTGTTGCTCCTGGTGCCATCAAGTCAAACTTTGGCAATGCTGGCGCTAAAATCGTCAATGTCCCTGAAGGTAATATAGTGATGAGGGTTGTGTTTCGCATAATACTCAACGCCGTTTAGATTCGCTCTACACCTCTGTTGCCAAGTTTATCATTGCTCGTGCCAACATGTCTCAAAGTATATAGTGCTACAAGGGCTCTCATAGCAGATACTAAACCATTTAATTACTAGGTGCTGGTAATACCCCCAACGAAGTATTCGCTAGACATGTCGTCAAAAAGATTACTCAGCCTGTATCCCCCAAGTACATTACATACGGTGCTACTTCTTGGGTGTTCCTCTTGTTCTACTACCTCCCATTCTTCATCAAGGACCTGATCTTTTACAGAAAGTTTGGCTTGAATCAATTAAAGCCAAAGAAAGACTAATAAAAAAGGGTTTGGTTGCATTACACTACAGTGGATTTGGACGTATTGTAAATACATGATCTTGTACAGAGTTGCTCTCATCAATTCAATTAATAATAGTACCACGAACGATACTCCTAGCACTGCTACTATTTTACAGCTAAAAAAAATGGATTTATGCACATATACGCTATTGATTATTTTGGGCGTTCGCTTCAATATCATTCGTTCAAATTGCCTCACTACATTAATACCATGTCTCTCTCTGTCTCTCCTTGATATGAGCACATATCATAGACCTATCATCATCATCAGCCTACTTTCATTCCTTTCGGAATATGTAGATCTACAGACTATAATTTACATTTCATGTAAGATGGTATTACGTAGTGATTTATGCTGGAATGATGGCACACAGATACTCATATGTAGAGCATCTCACACACATTGGATCCCACGTCTTGTGCCTTCAGCCCCTTTTCTTGATCCCCTTATCTCTGATGTAAGTCTAGCTGCATTTCTTTCATGTTGCTATGCTATAGCGACGCACTCCGTTACTATTTCTGGCTGCGGTCATGAACATCTGAATTGAATGTACCTGAAGACAAAAAAGCTGGCGGTGGTGGGGGGGGGATTTATTACCTACAACGACTAGACAAGGTATCATGTCATGCCAATTGGAATCATTCGTTATTCATGGTAGATGAAAAAGAACTTTATTTATTTACACAGGTTTTTAACGCGGATTTGGCTGCACCGCAGGGATTAGTATGATCTCTCTTACCGAGTTGAAAAAAGAGAAGAATAAGCCATGTTCTATACAATATATACAGTAACTCCTTATTCCTCTGTAAGAGAGATATAAATATACAAATGATGGATGGTAGTATGAGCCTAGGCAGCGATAGTGCTGATGGCAGTAGGTTGAACAGACACTTCCTCCTTCTTGGCCTTCAGTTCTTGGAGAGCACGGTAGTTTCTTTCCATGGCTTGCTTGATAAACTCACCAGCAGTGATGGGGTCAGGGTAGCGAGTGCGTCCTTGAATGACAGCAGACTTGTTTGCTTGGTTAAAGTAGGCGATGGAATAACGGGGACCTTGGTATTCACCAACAACAGGCGCACGAACACGATGAAAGTTGCTCTTCAATTGATCATCAGACCAACGCATAATCATATCGCCAATGTTGCAAACAATGTCGCCCTCTTGTGGGTTAACAGGTGTCCATGAATCACCATGTCCAAATTCGGTGGATGCCTCACGACCAGGGCACACTTCAAGACCGTTCTCGCCTGGACGTTGGAACAACAAGGTCAATGTATCAAAGTCGGTGTGGGCGCCAGCACGCCAGTATTCAGGAGGAAAGGTTTGACCGGTAATGTCATGGTAGTGAAGACAACGCAATGTGTTGAGACAATCTTCCTTGTTGATGTCATGACATTTCGTGAAGAAATCCTCTTCAAAACCGAGACCAAGGGCTAAACAAGTGAGCAGCTTGGTAGAGACCTCGTTGCATTGAAGCATGAACTTCTCACCCGTAGGACGGAAAGTGGGAGAGTCTTCGAGAGAAGGCCAGATATCCTCCATGTTATGAAAGCCGAGTTGCATGGACTCTTTGAGATCGGCAACGCCAGTGGAAGGTCTGATCTGGGCCAACTTTTCCCAACCAGCATTTCTGCTTACATCAATAGGATACTTTGCCTTGATGCTGTCGTCTAAAGCAAAGAAATCATGGCTGGCTTGGAACATGGTGCGAATATCCTCAATATCAATGCCATGGTTTATAACTATAGATTGCCCCCCCCCCCCCAGAAAAATGAGTATGGCCGCCGATATACCATTTTTACAAATAAGCACTGCTACTTACCATAAAAGAAGCCCTGAGTAGTGGCAGCACCCATCAACGTCTTGATGATTTCATCACGTCGATTGTCAAAGTCAGACAAGTCAACACATGTGAACTCTCTTTGAGAGCTTGGAATGGCAACAGATGCAGCAGCAGCAGAAGTAACGGTAGAAGTAGTGGACATTTTTTCTTGAAATTTGTTGAAGAGCAAGAACTGGATCGATTGTAGCTTGGGATTTATATATCAAATTCTCGGTATGGGAAATTATAATGATTCACACCACAATGCACGATACTAGATGTGAATACAAAACATCATATGCGCAATTAAGATAACAAGAGAGTTTATTGATAAAAAGGATTACACATAATGGATGATAGACAACAATAACCAGGCCTTGTGCCACCAAGAGATAATGATAAGTATATGATAACCTTTTTATCATCTCAAAAGAGGTGCTAGAAAAAGAAATATACATTCTATCTTTTTGATTTAGATTGAGAGTGTTGGTTGAAATAGATAAGTAGTATCTATATCAAAAGACACATGAGCATGCGCTATGTTTGTAGCACCATGTTTAGCAATGTTGTATTTTCTCAAGCTGTGATTTTTGCGACTATATGAGGGTAGTTGATGCTAATGGCGGCTAATTGAGCACAGTGTCAGTCCAAAACAAAGTGTATTTGTCATAATTAGGGTGTAAACGTAAGATGTTTATTATGTACAGCGTGTTTTTTAGACATGGCAGTGGCCGTTAGCCATGTTTAGAATGATTTTTCTTATGTACAGCGTGATTTTACATGGAGTGGCTGTTGACCATATTTACAGTTGGTTGTTGTTCAACTCTTTAGAGCTCGTCGTGATCCTTCCCGGGCACTGTCTTGCACTTGAAACGAGCATTTCTGTCCTCAATGTACTGCTCAAGACCGTCCTTTGTCATAGCAGCATAGTACGCATCATCTCTGAATACCTCAAATGCACACCAGAATGCGTGATCGCATTCATCCTTCAAAACACCACCTTCAAGGATAGGCACTTCAGGATTGGGAAGGTTGGCACCGATCTTGGCGGAAGCAACGACATCATGCCTAAACAAGACCGCTTAGTATGGTCCTTCTTTGCACGCTTTGCCATCAAATCTACTTACATGCTAATCATCAATTGCTGTCTTCCACTCTTATTGATATCCGGGATGGAGGTGCCCCATACAACACGAGCAACACCGCGATAGATACTCTGAGAAGCGCACATGGGGCACTACAAAGGACACTTTTCAATGAGCATGTGATGTATATATACCGTTCATGCCACTAGTACTTACGGGTTCACCAGTAGTATACAAAGTTTGTTGAGACCAATCCAAACCGGGGTTAAACATGTCATCATTGGTAGGAGAAGGATACAACTCGGTACAACTAGTAAAAAGCTGTTAGCATTTGCCCATCAACTGCAATCACACACAACTTACTTCCAGAAGGCAGCAGTTTCTCCATGAAGCAGCTTGTTCTTCTTGTTTGAATTAGCACCGTAACAAGAAATGTCGTTTTTGGTGTGATCTACGATCAAGGCACCAAAAGGAAATCCAGGATTGTGAATCAAGGCATAATCCAAAGCGATCTTCATGTAGCATTCATCGATTGCCTTTTGATCACTGAGTTGTTGACATGTGTTGTTGGCACTCACGCCAGAAGCAGTAGCAACGCCTAGCACAAGAATAATAGATTGTTTCAAGGAAAACTTCATTTGTAATTGTTAAAGAAAGAAGAAAAAGGAGGTGGTGGGGAAAGAGGGATACACCTGTACGCCAAATATGTTTATGTATATACCGTAGAGCTGCTATTCTATTCTCAGCATTGGGTGTACGAGTATATTTTGTGGGAGCCTGTACAGAGCACCGAAATTTCGGTGCTCCGTAACGAGATACGGTAGATACCACCTAATTGAGATATAGATAAGCAGATGGTCCATAGTACAGTACTTTGATTGGCTAAATGCTAGATAAATCTCGCTCTTCAGAACCATTGCAACTCGCATTGGATCACTGTTTAGTTGAGAATATCAAAGAAACCACCTTTTTAAATATTGGTGGTGGACATATAGTAATTCCTGTGCACCCAACCATCAGTATTAAAGAATATTATGTAATGGGGTGTAACTAGGGAAATAGCACCGAAATATAGGTGCTCTGTACATTATTCATGTAGGGAGCACCGAAATCTGTACAGGCTCCTCTGAACATTAATCCTTGTTGTATCGCAATGCTATAGCACATGTAAGGCACATTGCATGTAATAGAGGCAATAGATATTATAGATCTAATAGAAAATATTCAGTAGACATAGTTCAAATAAGACAAATGTTGGATTAGGTGTAAGATTGCCTTGGTTTGAACCTTCGCCTTACCGAACGCTGAATCGGATGTACTAGCATCCGCTTAGAAAGAGGTCGATTTCTACTGCAATTGCGATATTGCATTCAAGCTTATGGTAGACAAAGTTGAACAATGCCATAGCCTTCCTCTTCTGCTGCTGCTTCAAGTTTAGACCTAATTGAGGCTATCTGGGCCCAAGCAAAGTTGTGTTTTTTGCTGAAATGTCAGAAATCAGCCTTCCACTATAGTGCAAAAGCACTCCACAAACGATTTATAACTGAAGATTTGACTCTCTAAGGATGCCCCCTGTTTGCCTCAATGAGAACAGTTGGTACAAGAACAGACATCATTGCCTATATCGCCTCATACGACTCAACTATGTGCAAAACACAGCGAAATTTGAGTGTATTTGAGCTATGTTTCCTCGCGATAGAAGCCGTTCTAGACCGCCAGATTAGCACCAAACCATTGCTCTCGACTAGCAGTAGCTTGCTGGCACCGTTGCTCAATTTTTTTGGGGTCGAAAAAACATGACCCAAAATCTCTCAAAAAGCATGAGGTACCCCTCATGGTTTTCATCGAAAATCAAACGATTGCGTTTTTGAACGCAAAAACGAACACTTTTACTAAGGCACATATTAGATCAAACTGTTCCTCTTGATCTAACGCAGCTTCCTGATTTAATTTTGTGAGACCTTTATATGCAAAATTTTGACATTTTTGCCAAAAAAGGCAATTTGGATTTTTGAGGTTTACTCAAATCTTTTATTCAAAACAGATGAACTTTATAACACCGTTAGATGCGCTTCAAAAAGCACTACTAAAATAGCTTAGAAAGTATGGGTTGAACACCTCACTTTATATAGTGAAGCATGACGAAAACGGTCGAACCATGTCCCAAAAACACGAAAATGAGCAAACTAGAACAAAAATTCAAAACTGAGTTTGAACGAATTTTTGACGGTGATGGCTGCTGCTGGCGACAATGGTGCCCTCTGTAGGGCCATTGAGGCTATCCATAGTTGATAAATGGGAATCGCAAAGGTGTTATAGATCATCCTGCTACTCTTGCTGCGTGTTTTATACATAGTTGATTTATCGCCGCTAATTTCTACCTTTTTTTTGTGCTTTTCAAGGGAAAATGTACTAGTTGTAACCCAATAAATGCAGATCTATAGGTAAGTATTCAATTTAGCAAAGTATGAGGCAATTCCCAACCTTATAAATGCTAAATAAAAGCATCATATGAATCGTTTTATTGTAGTGCATTGATAATAACATGGGTCGAAAGGGGGGAAAGTACAAGAAAAGTATAGAGAACAAGGTATAAAATAAACAGTGCGAGCTTGTATCAAACGAGCTGATAATGCAAATTAAGAATTAGTTTAAGTATAAAGAGTAGATACACATGCGATTTATGCATTTGGGCAAGCAACACAATCGCAATCATCATCGTCGTTGATGACTTGGCTTTTGAGATCTCGCTCCATCTCTGCCACATAATCACCAACTTTGCCTTGATAGGGCTGCAATTTGAGCTCTTCCTGAACAATGGCCATGCATGTAGTCAAATTCTTGTGAATCCGAGGAATAAACGCTAGAATCTCGGCAGGCATTATGCTTTGTAGTTTGGAGACGGTCAGGAGATATTGCCAGGCATTGATCAGGATACGAATGTCAAAGTAGCAGTCTGCGGCTCTGGAGCGTAAGAACTTGACGAGTCGAATGGTGTTGAAGGCCGAGTGCAGAGCGAGCGTAATGGTTGCTGTGTCGACGGATGTTTCAGTGGGACCAAGCATAGCATTAACGGCAATGAGATATTCTTGATCGGTCCCTTCAAAGTCAATGGCTTTGCGCAAATCCATCAATTTAGCAACACGACGCACCCATTTCTGATCTGTCGTGTCCACCGTATGCCCACCTCGCCACACTTCGTTTAGACGACGCCAATCAGTATTAGAAGCCGGCACTTTCTTGGGCAGGTAGCATTGACTCAGCACGATCCATTCCTCATACAGCGCCAATGTAGTCAATACAGGGATAGCGCTATGAGAACACTCGCGCTCCAGCGTTGTATAAAATTCTTTGCACGGGATGTTCGAATCATACAAGGGCAGCGACAATCTGAATTCAGGTGGAAGCACCTTGTAGTACCAGTGACGAGTAGCCATCTCCACTTGATGTCCAATGAGGCCCACTAAATGTTGCAAATCGCATGATTGAGCAGCACGACTTGCTTCATGCTCTGCTCTCTGGAGACGCAGAATGTAGCCATTCATTTCAGCAAACCATTTCTCTTGCACCGAATCGTCTTCAGCAATCTCCCATTTACCTTCGCCCATGTGCAGTAGTGTGCAAAAGGGCAAGTCTTGCTTGTTCAACAGAAGGCTGTCCTTGGCAGTAGGCGTCATGGCGGGATTGCCAGCACGTGAAATTTGTTCAAATGTTTGCGCCCGATGCAAGTGGTTACGGAGACGGCTAAAGTGAACAGCCTCACCCTTTTTCAGCAGCAGCAGCGAAGGATCTTGATCATCACCGTTGGATTGCTGTTTCAGGATGGCGTCGTAGTGTGGTGCCAGTACCAACGTAATGCGCTCAGCCATGTCAGCATAGAGCATTGCTTCGTCTGTGTGCGAAATGGTGAGTTTATAAATAGTCATGAATGTGTAACTAGTCAGCGTCTCTAGATCAAATTGATCAAAAAGATCTGATAAGAGATCACGAGCGCGCTCAAAGTAGAATTTGCCGTACTCTACAAGCGAAATCGACGGCAGACACTCTGCTACATGTTTGCAGCGCAGGGTACAGATGGCAGCACAGAGTGCCATAGCAGCTGGCGAGTCTTCAATAGCGTTTTCATGCACGTAGAGTCGTATAAAGGTGCGAACGTGGATAGCGAGTTGCTGGACATGTTGACAACGAAGATAAGCACGGAGCAGTTTCATGGTGGTGGTCTGGATGGAATCAGGTGATTGTGCTACGACCATGGTACTAACATTGGACAAGTCTGGAGTGACAAAGATACGAACAGATCTTGCTACGTTTTTGCAGTGCGTTTTGCCGTATTTCTTGCGGACAAGTGTATTGAGGATGCTGATAAGCGAGTTTTGCTTCACTGCCGAGACATTGGCAGGTACTTGAGGTATGAGTTCAATGGTGCCCATCATCTGATAAAGGTTGTTGAGCAGATCAGTGTGAGATTTAACATGTGTATTGATGCACATGTTGCCCTTTTGAAAGGTGAGTGTCCAAGGAGTTGCTTTGGTCTGGTTTTCGTCTTGATCTGTCGAGATGTAGACATGGGCGCCGTTGCCGGACGATGCGATGCGTTTCATGCGCTTGCTGGGCTTGGATGAAATCAGCTTGTCAATGTCGTTTATCTGAACATTGGAAGGAATGGAGGCAAGGCAGGCGACAGAGTTGTCTTCGTAACTGGATACACTCTTATCGCTATCGTCCATCAAGGACGGAATGCTGTTGGAAGGAGAAGCTGCGAAATCGATGGCTCTGTTGTTTTTGCCCATATCTTTCATCAATGTTTCCATGTCCTTTATCTGATTATTCAATGTTTCCACTTGTGACACCAAGGCTGCTCTTCTTGCTAGTTCAATGTATTCTTCATCTCGAGGGGAGCGAGTGGATGTATAGACACAGCAGAGATTGAACTTGTGGCATCTGATAGACTGCGGGTTAAATCAAGCTGTCAACCATGTACTGTACATGATGCCCTTTTCTTACCTTTCACAGGGACTCTCTCCATTGCATTTTCTCTTTTGGTCTCGACATTCTAAAGGAGGATACACATTGCTTAGTCATGTCATGCTAATACCATAGACAGAGCCTACCTTCACAGGGCACCTTCTTGCTGCCCCTTAGCGTTTTTGCTTGCACCATATTACTAATAGGAGGAAGAAAACTATGTAATAAAGAGAAGAAACCTAATTTGAAACAAACAAAAATTTACCTTTTGAATGATAAGCTGAATGGCTCGGGATGGCGATTGTGTACGCTGAGTTTCTATAATATGACTCAAAAATGAATGGAAAAACTTGTTTTTACGTAGCAGCAGCAGATGAACGGGGGCATGGATTTATAAGACACTTTCATTTTGCTCTTTATTTATTTCAAATTTCATCAAAACAATGGCCAAAGAAACTGTGTATGTCGACCCCACAACTGGAGAGCAAATCCCAATGAAAGACGGCAAGCCCTGTCGAGTTTGTGTTGATTTCAAGACGTGGTCAAAGATTGGCACAGGAAAGAAGCCAGCGGCAGCAGCAGCAGCAGGAGCAACCGATAAATCAAAGGAGCAATCCGCTACCATAGCAACCCAGTCAGGCACCACATCTGCAGATACCATGGCAACAGATGCAGGCACCAAATTCGACGAGGAATGGAAGCGCAACAATTGCCCAGCAGATGTAAAGACATTGGGCAGACACACATGGACATTGCTCCATACCATGGCAGCCTACTACCCTGAAAAGCCTGAAAAGAAGCAGCAGGAGAGCATGAAGACGTTCTTTGAGTCATTCTCGGAGCACTATCCATGCTGGTTCTGCAAGGTAACAAAAGGTCGAATGTGATTTACAAGGTGTCATGTACTGATCATGCAATTGCAAAACTAGAATGACTTTAAAAAGGACATGGCAGAGAACCCAATTGATGTCACCAGCAGAGAGACTCTGAGTGAATGGCTGTGCAGACGCCATAACAAGGTGAACGAGAAGCTGGGCAAGAAGCAGTTTGACTGCAGCAAGGTGTTTGAACGATGGATGACAGGCCCAGCCAATGGCAAATGCGACGAGTAAATAGCTGCACCAAAACGTGTCCGGCGTTACACATAGAATTGATATAAATATGAGGCAATAAATTCCCACATTGTATCCTGCATCTTTCTCCTCCTTTTTTTAAAAAAGAAAATGTCTATAAAAATGAACACTCTGGATAGCATGGCGCCTGAAGTCATCTATACTATATTTTCCTATCTATCGTATCCTGAAGTGTACCACATTCGCACTGTATGTCGCAAATTCCAAGTCATGGGTGAGTTCCACATCTACCAGCAAATCAAGTCGATGCGACAGACCATCACCATCAAATTGGACGGTTGCAAGAACAAATCCTTGGAATTGGTGGCGAGCCACTACGATCCTAGAAACCGCATCATTGAATTCAGGCCCATCGACGGCTCCTCTGTCCTGTCTCTGGCCAACACATCCTCGCATCAATGGAGCGCTTATCACCGTCTGATGAAAATCCACTTTTCTGGCTGGTTTCTGAATCGATCCCAAAAGCTGCCTTATGAGCAATTGAGCCCACAAGACCAAGCCATGGTCATGTACCACTACCAATACAATTCCTCCATTGAAAAGACCTACGAACTGCCGTCCTGGAACCAGACCTTGGAGACAAGAGGCGATCGACGACAACGCTATGTGGGTGACAAGGGACTGATCTTGTCTTTATCTTATCAGCAACAGTCCAAACAGTCAATGGAAGACCGTGCTCGTGCTCAGCCTACATTAACAAGCCTGCCTACCTCCTATTATAGCTATCGCTCTGTTACCTCTTCGGCTCCAATGCCCATGGCGCCCAAAATGGAGGTTCAATGGATCCGTGTTACTCTGGATTGGGTACTTGGTGGCCTCAAGACAAATATACCGTCGTCGCAGATATACAAGGACAGTTTTGCTAGTTTGAACCAGATGTTGGCAAAGGAGGGGTGCTTCAAATACGACCCCTTGTCAGAACCGGTGTTGGATTACATTGTCCAGCAGCAAGATCAAGACGGTCAATTGCCAGCGAGTCTTGTCAAATATGTGCATTCTCACACGCACGAATGTCATACCCGTTTATCACGTTTGCAGCGCATGTTGGAAGGAGCAGGCGTTGATCCCCAAGTTCTTTGGAAGTACACATTTGCAAAGTCGTTTGTTGTGAGTAGTGGTAGCTTGCTGTGCGAGGAGGATGTTGTCCGTCGCATCCAAGACTCTGAAGAGGAATGGCGTAGAAAAAAGCTTAGCCTATCTCGCAAACTGTACAACTGCCATCAAGGAAATACCAACACTGGCATTCTCATCTAATAATTACATACATTTCACCATACACACACAACATTCTCATCTTTCATTATCCTTTACTCAAATGCATTATCCACTCTAATTATGACACACCCCTTTATTATCACTCGTCTCTTTGTTTTCTGATCTCCTGCCCCCCTGCCTCTATTTATTTCTCTAATAAATTCTCTTGTTATACAACACTATTTTGACCAACAATCTCTAATCAGATCCTTGAATTGCAGCCTATAACTCCGTTGAATTCCAAGTCCTTCTTATCTGATCTTTATAATAGATCATCTAGAAAATAGCCCAAAGTCTTAATAGTTGTATTTTCTATAATCCACGCTCAAAGGTAACAAGTAGCCAGCCCAAGTCTATTCAAAGCGTTTATTTAGAGTTTGTACAAAAGTATTTCCTGTCATCTGACATTTGCATCAAAACAAAGGGGGTGGTCAATCGTATCAACCGCGGAGCCTATCATCCATACATCTTGATGTGGATTAATGTGCTGCTATAAATGAGCCATTTACTGTCAGTTTATTACCAAGTTTATCGAAATACAAGAGGTAATTACTAAATGACGTTCTGTATGAAAATGTCTATTTCATCCATAGATGGTATTGCGAAATGATCATCTCGTTCTTGTCATGTTACACTACTCCAAAACGGAAGGGATGATCCATCAGTCTAGCCTGTCTAAAAATAACTACTATTGAGAGCATTATACCTTATACAGATTGTGGGAAATTTTACTTTGTGTCGGCAAGCTGCTCCTTTTGAATTGACAATGGCTATTCAGTCAAACGATGGATTAACCTTTATACCGTCCTACTAATGAGGGAGAGCTGTGATGTAAAAAAAATCTTTATCAGATCTTTAATTTACCAATTTGTTGTCATTGAATTAGCGAGAAACAACATTTGGGGAGCCATTACACTGTATGTAGTACATTTGGTGTAATGTCATGTTTGGAAAGCACGTCCTACTGACCCCAACCAAGCCAAAAGTTACATTGTTAATTTTAAAGGTACCGCAATGAGCTACGTGCTTGATACCATGTAGTAGAATCACCAGGCAGAACGTTTAATTATAAATGTCTGACTGGCAGTGATTCTTGTAACATTTTTCACAGCATGTTTTGCTGTGATTGTCCAAGCTTTTACTATTCGCTGAATGAGGCATGTCGATCTGACTGTGGGATCAGTATCTTGTAGTAAACTGGGTGGTCTATTCAGAATATCCATAAAATCAGAGTTATAATTACCAAATCGATACCATAAATGTCAACTTCAAACATCAACTTACACTTCAAATGTCGTCAAATTCAACATCTGGACTTGATATGGAACTGAGCAATCAGATCAGTGCTTAAATGCTCTAACAACGTTTAAATTTTACTCAACTCCAATGCACATTTATCACAATTTTTCTTTCTGCTTTACAAGATGCGGCAATATTTCGAATACATACACACTGAGAATACTGCTGCTGAAAGCAAGGCAATTGTATGTAGAGACTCGAGCAAATTATCATATATGACAATCTTAACCTAACCCTAACCCTGGTTTTAATAAAAGCTCTCATTTCGCTGTATCAGCATCAGAGACACCATGATTTGTAGGATATCTTACATCTATAAAGTAGAAACAAGAAGTTGAAATGCCATCCATGCATTAGCTTTAGTAATTTCATATATCTTTGACATTTGACACTTACATAACTTACAAATCCAAGGCTTACAAGCATCATCGTACTAAGTTCTCGAGATAAAACACTATAGCAATACTAAATGCTGCTCCTAATCATAAATACAAGTTTTTAACCATGATCTACATGGTTACAAGGTCCTGAATCATGCAAATCATGCAGAAATGTCCACTGCCTTCAGGTGTAAACCGTCACCTTCAAACCGTCACTGGAAATTTGATCTCGGGAAAGCCACTGTCATTTGAAAGGATAGCAGACAAGAAAAAAAAAACTTTCGCCTTCTTTACTTTTTAGCATAATCACAATCGATATACATCATGGCAGCAAAAATTAGGCAAAAGAAACTAGACGCCATTGCAGCTGCAGCTATGCCTGTTGGTCAAAAAGTAGTTGCTCAATTCAAGACAGCAGAAGGAGAATCCACCGGTCCTCCACTCAATTTACCCGGAGATGCCACACCTGAACAACTCGAGTTATTATTGAATCAACTCTTGAATCAAGTAGGTTTCCATAGCACCATCATCTGATAGGTTTAGTATACTCACATGTTGCTCAGGGCGAAGATCCTCTTCCTTATTCATTCCATGTCAACGAGGATGAAATCATCAAGGATTTGTGGACAGATCGTAAAGACAAATCAACTGAAGATACGCTCACCATTGTATATCAACCTCAGGCCATCTTCAGAGTGCGAGCCGTATCTCGCTGTACGTCTACACTCTCTGGACATACAGAAGCTATTTTATCTTGCTCGTTCAGTCCTGACGGTTCACAATTAGCTACTGGATCCGGTGATTGCACAGTGCGTATTTGGGATTTGAATACAGAAACACCTCGCCACACACTCAAGGGTCATGCTGGTTGGGTTTTGTCGATTGCATGGTCTCCAGATGGTGCTATTTTGGCCTCAGGCAGTATGGACAACACAGTGCGTTTATGGGATCCCAAGACTGGTAAGCAAATCGGTGACGGACTCAAGGGACATCGCAAATGGATCACCAGCTTGGCTTGGGAGCCTTATCATTTGAACTCAAAGGCCAACCGTCTGGCCAGTTCCTCCAAAGATCATACTGTTCGTGTATGGGATACCTCGTTGAGAAGAATGGCATTCAACATTGCTCAACACACCGCTGCTGTTACATGTGTCAAGTGGGGCGGCGAGGGCTTGATTTATTCAGCTTCTCAAGACAAAACGATCAAGGTGTGGAATTCATCTGGCATGCTTGTGAAAACATTGGAAGGTCATGGTCATTGGGTCAACACACTCGCTCTCAGCACTGACTTTGTTCTGCGCACCGGTCCTTTTGATCACACTGGCAAGAGACACAAGACAGAGGAGGAGGCCAAGGCTGCAGCTCTCGCAAGATACAACACATTCAAGGGATCAGGCGCTGAAAGACTTGTTTCTGGCTCTGATGATTTCACCATGTTCTACTGGGAGCCTGAGAAGAGCAAGAAGCCAATCACTCGTATGACAGGTCATCAAAAGCTGGTCAATCATGTAGCATTCTCTCCTGATGGTAGATTGATCGCAAGTGCATCGTTTGATAATTCCGTCAAACTCTGGGATGGCACTACTGGTAAATTCATCGGTAATCTGAGAGGACATGTTGGTGCTGTGTATCAAGTGAGTTGGTCTAGCGATTCTCGTTTGCTGATCAGTTCAAGTAAAGACAGCACACTCAAAATCTGGGACATCAAGAAGATGAAGATCAAGATGGATCTACCTGGCCATTTAGACGAGGTGTTTGCTGTTGATTGGTCTCCTGGAGGCGATAAAGTAGCAAGTGGTGGTAAAGATAAACAGCTCAAGATTTGGAGACATTAGATAGATATATATTGTATTTGTACATTTTTTTAGTAATAAAGACTTCTTTAAAGGATTCTATAATGTGTTTTGGATTAATTGGTATCTACAGTTACTTGTTTAGCTTGCTCTGCCTCTGCCTCTGCCTCTGGTTTAGGCTTCTTGTTGCTTTCATCTTGCTGAGCTTCAGCTTGACGCTTTCTCTCTGCCTTTTCTTGTTGCACCTTGGCTTGATGAGCCTTGGCCTTTTCAGTGTTGTTGCCATTATCCTCGGGAAGCTTGGGTCTAATGTAAGGCTGACATCTCCAATAAGCGTATTTACGGATACCGTTTTCATCGGGTTGGCCTTGCACATCTTCGCCTTCTCCTTGCTCCTCAATATCCTTCAAAACCAAAGCTCTCAATTCGGCCAACACCTGTTCGTATTCATCCAGAGAACCATCCTTGCCGAGACGAGCTTGACCAAGACGAGCTCTCATCTCCTTATGGTGAGGCAAGGTGGAATGCAACACCTTGAACAAATGGCCCTTGATGGCGCTTCCGTTCGTCTTTTCCACTTTGCAAATGTCCAAGTATTCTTGAGCCATGTCGATAGCCAAAGGAGGGAACTTGTGGTCCTTGGAAAAGATGGCTGGGTTGTAGAGACTACCTTCTGCTGTCATGACAGCATCAACACCAGTATAATCCAAACATCTTTGAATATCATCGTGATATAAAATGTTGCCGTTGGCAACAACGGGAATGCTAAGTGCTTCCTTGACGGCCTTGATCTTGTCCCAGTCAGCAATGCCAGTGTTGTGGCCCTTTTGCTCTCTCAATCTACCGTGCACAGTCAGCATTTGGGCGCCTGCAGCTTCAATCATCTTTGCGTATTCAATTGTCTTTTCAACGGTGGGGAAACAACGGATCTTGACAGTGACAGGAACAGCTAATTCCTTGTGCAAAAGACTGACCATCTTGGCAATCAACTCCCATTCATCTTGCAAGAAAGAGCCGTAATGGCCTCGCTTGGCAATGTGCTGAGGACAGCCGAGGTTGAGATCGACGGCATCGCAATCGTTTTCCACAAGCTTGGCTGCTTTCAGGAGAATATCGGCATCATTGGCACAAAACTAGTTGATCGAGTTAGTCTCCAAATAAAAATGAATGGATCATACAAATGTACTCACTTGTACAATAAGAGGTCTGTCTTCTTTGTTGGTGGTAAATTGCTCGTCTCTGTACTTTTTGCCTTCGCTAAACAATCTAGCATGGAACATGGGAGTAACACACACATCAGCGCCGTATCTTCTGCTGAGGATTCTCCAGGCATGTTCAGACTGATCCACCATAGGTGCCAAGATTGTCTTGGGAGCCTTCAATGTCTTGTTGAAGAACTCGTAACCTTCCAATTTTACAGGTGCCATTGCTCCAAATGTTGTATTCAAAAGAAGTAAAATTTTTATTTCATTTGATCAGACATCAAATAAAAGATTGAATGTGGAGTTGCGGTGTTCCGGTCACAGGCGGTGGATCGAGATGATGGATCAACTCCAATCAAGGTGTTTGTAGAAAGCCTAGGAAAACCTGGAATTTGATGGTATTCGTTATAAATCCTTCTGAAAATAGTGTATATGCCCTCAAATCCTATTGAATATATAATTAGACAGTTGCGACCGCAAATACTTCGGCCAACATGCGCTGTCGGATACGGGGAATGCCCAAAAGCCTAAGGGAGAGTATTTGGACTAAGTGAAAGCCCTGACAATTTCATGATTTCCATCTGTTTATAGCCATTATCGCCAGAAGCGCTGAAATTTTTCAATTTCCGCTCTATTATTTTTCTGTTCGAGATTGGCCAGATTTCGTTTTTTCGCAACCCAATTCAGCTGTTTCGTAACACTTGACTATGTAAAGTGTCATGATCGCCACCCATATCCTAATACATTTTAAAAGTACTTTTGAAGACGCATCCGATGGTACCAAGTAAAGCAAGTGTTTTGAATAAATTCATCGAGCAATTCTTGATAAAAGGAAAGGAGGTTTTTGGGCAAAATGTCGAGATGTTGCATATGAAAACCTCACAAAAGTGGTTTCCAGAGTTGCGTTGGACTTGGGGAAGTATTTTGAATTAATACATACCATAGTAGAAACCTCCATTTTCAAGGTGAAAAACGCGATCGTTTGATTTTGGATGAAAATCATGAGGTACCCCTCATGGTTGGAGGCCATGTTTTTTAGGTCTCCAAAAAATTAGGCAAAGGCATCAGAGCGATACTACTACTCCATTAAAACTGTTTGGCGCCATTCCGGTGGTTTAGAAAGGTCTACATGGTAAGGTATTGAGGATTGAAAGTTGCCAATTTTAGCAGTGTTTTGTGCATTTGCGTGTCAATAGGCACGTTTTGGTGATAATACAAAGGTGTAAAGACCTTGTGCTGATTCATCTTGATCTAGAGTATGATGTTACATCCAAATATGTATGTAGCTGGAAGCGTTGGTTGAGAGGCATTGTTGCTTGTATTAGAGTATTATAGCGCAACGACACCGCTTTTCAGTGAGGCAATGACGGCTGTAAGGCTGCTACAGTGCAAGTTTGCCAGACTTTTATCATGCTTAGGCTATTTCATGTGCGCGAATGCAACAGGAATAAGAGGATGACTGGGCTAGAACATTCATGCTAAAACAGACTGGTCAAGCATAGACCACTTTATTATAAACAAGCTTAACCATTTCTGGGTTTCTTGGTCATTCTACTTGAATGATCGTCCTTGTTTGGTTGCGCTTGCTTGGATGCCTTAATGTCGTTGTCTTCCTGTGTGATTCGTCGAAGAGGATATTCAACGCCGTGCTGAGCCAAAACGCTGTCAAGGCAAAGCATGTCAGTAACCATGTCATAAGGATCCGTCACAACAAGGCACACTTACTTCATCACTGGCTTGGGATCTTCCTGAAAATAGGGGTGATTCAGGGCCTTCTCAGCTGTGATTCTCTTTGCCGGATCGTATTCTAATAGTGCTGATAACAAGTTGAATCCTGCCTCGCTCTTTGGACTCAACATCATTTGGTATACTTGTTTCAGGTTGTTGGGACATCTACATTGCGGATTCAGCACAAGGGTGGTCAGCATACGATGACAATGCACTTACTGTGGGAAGGAACTGAGATGAGGATAGTCTGGCAACTGATCTATGGTCGGCCATCTTTCCTCTGTGTATATCATTAGACTCTCTTTTTACACACACACAGAGCCGCACTTACTTGTTGGTGTACCCATAATCTCAAAGATCTTGGTCAATTGGCTTCTTTGAAAGGGCACATTCTTCTTGCCGTCCATCTTGGCTTCCTCGCCCTTGAATATAGGTTTCAGTGCAAGCAGCTCTCCGAAAATGCATCCAACAGCCCACATGTCAATCGCTTTTGTGTAGTGCCTGGATCCAAACAACAGCTCAGGGGCACGGTACCAGATGGTAACAACTACTTTATCGCCATTGAACAGCGGTTGCAGTGGTTTGTTGAATAGTCTTGCAAGACCCAAATCACCCGTTTTCACAATACCCTCGCTCGTCAGCAGCACTGATTGGTGTGTGTGAGTGTGGGTGATGATGCGCAGTGCTCGCAAAAAGAGAAACTTACCATTCGCAGGCTTCAGATCACGATGTAAAACCCAATTGGAATGTAAATAGGCCACGCCGTTGATGAGCTGCCATAGTATCGATTTCACCACAACCTCCATGATGGGTTTTCGCTCGGTATGTAGGTGATAATGGATGATTTGCTATAGATGCATCTTGGGGTTTAGTATCCGTGGTGTATAGTCGTTGCTGCAGGCTATTTGTTACCAGAAAATCGTGCTCTGCATACTCAAACACCATGAAAATGGCCTTGTCTTCTAGCAGCACCTCTTCCAATGACACTACGTTCTCGTGCTTGAGTTCTCTACATAACTTGCACAATGCGTTGTCGTTAGCGTTCATGAGTGCGTCATCCAAGCGTGCGCTTTTTGCTTACTGCAATCTCTCTACAGGCTGATTGTGATATACCGACGTAATGATGTGTGTCGCCCTCTCTGTCTGGCTTGAATTTCTTGATGGCGAATTCACGGTGATCGTCTCTTTGAGAGGTATGTTATCAGCATGTCAATTGGAACAGGGCGTATCTGTCAATCCTCTTACTTGTTTCTCGACCGCGCCTTGTAGACTCGACCATATGTGCCCGAGCTGATGAAGCCAATGATTTCGTATTTATCCAGCACTTTGGGACGGCAGGCGTCCCTCTTCATTTTGTATTCGGCCATAGACATGTTGCAGTGTAATAAAGAAGAAGAAGAAAAAAAGGTGTCTTGTTTTGATGGACATGAAAAAGTCGCTTATTTAAATGCCTGATGCTGCTCCAATGCTGCTGCCACAGCGTGTGTTTGATCCTACTACAATGTGGCTATGGCACTCACACTACCCTCCCCCTGGATCACTCTGCTCAATGGCTTGCGGATATAAAGTTTAGTCTATCAGATCCAGCATGATGCCATGACAAAGGATCAAATGCTTTGCAATGCCCTGTGTGACCTCCAAATCTGATATTGAGATCCATCCCTTTTTCCCACCAAAAACCTCACTCTTTTTGTGTACCTTTTTCTCTCCTTTTGCTTTCCTTCTCCTTTTCATCGTCATCATGTCAAAGCAATGGGTCAATACACTCAAGCGATCCACATCTGTCCTGCGAACCAGACTCGCGCCACAGCCCTACACACCCAGATCCATCATGGTGCGGCCGATGCAATCGCAATCCACATTGACTATACCCAGCACACCACCCGTCGCCCAAGCTGCTCCTGCGCATACACCGTTACAGAAGCCTTATAAAAAGGTAACGTCCTGACTGCCACCACTAGACGTGGATGCCTGTATTGATTGCCTATTGCACTAGACATTCAACAAGCTGCTGGTTGCCAATCGAGGCGAGATTGCATGTCGCATAATCAAGACGGCCAGAAAAATGGGCATCAAAACGGTAGCCGTGTATTCCGACCTCGATGCCAATGCACTGCATGTACAGATGGCCGATGAAGCTGTTCATCTGGGACCTGCCTCCTCAGCAGAGTCCTACCTGTCAATACCCCGCATTTTGTCTGCTATCCAACGCACAGGGGCCCAAGCTGTGCACCCGGGCTACGGATTTTTAAGCGAAAATCCCACGTTTGTCAAGGTGCTGGAGCAAAATGACATAACATTTGTAGGGCCAAAGGCGTCCGCCATTGCTGCCATGGGAGACAAGATCCAGAGCAAGCTGATTGCAAAGGCAAGTGGCGTGCATTGTATACCCGGATTTGATGGCGAGGTGGATAGCGTACAAGAGGCATTGCGCATTGCGAACCAAGACATTGGCTATCCCGTCATGATCAAGGCCAGTGCCGGCGGAGGAGGCAAGGGAATGCGCATTGCGTGGTAAGTAAGCGGTGGGAGGGGAGGGAGACGATCATTGACATACAGTGTATTCAATTTCGACCATCAGGAACGACAAGGAACTGAGAGACGGCTTCAAGCTGGCCAAGCAAGAGTCCAAGTCCTCCTTTGGAGACGACCGCATGCTGATTGAAAAGTACATTGACCATCCGCGTCATATCGAGGTTCAAGTGCTGGGAGACAACTTTGGCAATGTCGTGTACCTGCCCGAGCGCGAATGCTCCATCCAGCGTCGCAATCAGAAAGTCATTGAAGAGTCGCCCAGTGTGCATGTGGACGCAGAGACCAGACGCAAGATGGGAGAACAAGCCGTGGCACTCGCAAAACATGTCGGCTACAACTCTGCAGGCACCGTCGAGTTTCTTGTGGATTCGTCACGCAATTTCTACTTTTTGGAGATGAACACACGACTGCAGGTGGAACACCCCATCACCGAATATGTCACTGGACTGGATTTGGTGGAGCAGATGCTGTATTCAGCAGCAAATCATCCCCTGACACTGCAGCAGGATCAGATCAGCATCAAGGGCTGGGCCTTTGAGTCGCGCGTGTACGCAGAGGATCCAGAGAAATACCTGCCTTCGGTAGGACGCTTGCTGACATACCAAGAACCGCTGGCTATTCAAGGAAAAGTGCGCTGTGATTCGGGTTTTGTGGAGGGCTCAGAAATGCATGTGGAGTACGATCCGTTGATTTGTAAATTAGCGACACACGGCCATACGAGACAAGAGGCATTGCAGCACATGGTGAAGGCCTTGGACGAGTATGTGATCAAGGGCGTGACACACAACATTCCTCTACTGAGAGCAGTGTTTGCTCATCCTCGCTTCCAAGACGGCAAGCAGATCACAACTCACTTTCTGGCTGAAGAGTATCCCAATGGCTTTCAAACAGAGCAGTTGAGCAAAGACGCTGTGCAACAGTTGGCTGCTGTCACGGGTGCTTTATGGATGAAGAAGGAGGCTCGTAACTGGCAAGGCAGCGCTAGTACATCACCCACTGCTCAGTCCATGTGGGTTCACATCACAGATGAACAAAGCCAGCGAGTGGTGAAATCTCATATCAAGGTCAAGCATCTCCAAGGCACTGAATTTGAGGTAACCAGGGCTAGTTTCTCTCTCGATTGAATCTATGCTAACATAATCTTTGCAGGCTCATTCAGCAGATGGCAGCATCAAGTTTTCTACAAAATGGCCATTGAATGGACTGTTGGCACACTCGTTTGTAGGCGACACCAAGAAACCACTCGTGCTGCAATACCTCGACCCCCTGGACATGGGTTTCCGAATTCAATACCATGGCAGCAAGTACAAGGTCAATGTGTACAGCCAGGAACAAAACGATTTATCAAAATACATGAAGACTCAATCCATTGCCGAGCAGAGCAAAATTATATCCAGCCCCATGCCTGGACGTATCATCAGTATCGCTGTCAATGAAGGAGAAGAAGTGATAGAGGGAACCGAACTGGTGGTTGTAGAGGCCATGAAGATGCAGAATATTCTGAGGACACCTCAGTCTGGTATCATTAAAAAGATCCATGTGCAAGCTGGACATAATGTGAAATCAGGGCAGGTGCTCATTGAATTTCAAGATGAAGCAGCAGCAAGCAATGTACCATAGTTATATCCCCCCCTCCCCCTTTAATAAAGCCTGTCATGGGCAGTTTTTTTTTCGGGTGTACCATAGTATAATCTATACATGTCAACATTTACAAAATAAACCCTTTATTATCAAGGAGAGTGAGAGAGAGAGAAAAAAAAATATATGTATCTACTGAGCAAAGACTTCACCACCTTGTTCACCAACAAAAGCACTAATCTTCTTGACTTGGTTATCCCATTCTGTGAGCTTACGTCTCATGCCTTCAATTTGGTCTCTGTCAAGAACACGAGGTTGAACCCAGGTAACAACGACAATTTGATCCACTTGGTCAATAGAGCCACGGATCAAGTTCAACGACAAGGCCTTCATGACTAAATGTTCAACTTCGTCAATGGATAAACGAGTTTCAGCTGCGATTTCAGAGAAGGGAATAGAGCGGTTATCTGTGGAGCGTCTGAAAACGGCTTCAATCAAGGACATTAAGCAGATCTTTCTTCTGAGGGCGCCTTGGTTTTGTTGGAGTAAAGGTTGCTTTGTGAAATGAGGTACCAATGCTTCGAATTTACCAATATCACCGGCATTAAAGGCAAATAATAAGGAACGGAGCCAGTCGTGCTCAGTACCAGTAAGAGAGTCGAGGATAGGGTGCATTAACTGTGGTGTAGCCCATTAGACATGGGATTCTGGTCGTCATCATCATCATCACTTACCAATTCACCAAAGTTATAAATCATATCACCCAACAATGCAGATAGAGAAAGGTCATAAGCTCTTTCAATTCTGTCATTCACATTCAACTCTTCGACATCGACACAAGCCAAGTACAACAATGCGCTCTTGTAGTATTGAGCATAGTTGGCCTTGACCTTGTAATATTCAGCGCTGACACGATAAAAGTTGGCATAAATAGCTGTATCGACACTATCGAATCCGTCCAAGATCTTTTCTGATTCATCAATAGCCTTCTTTACGTCGTCTGTTTGATTTAACTTTAGTTTGAATTGTGCTGATTCCATCAATGCAAGGACGTAGACATCTTTGGTCTCAGGTGTATCGACCTTTTTGATAATTTCATCCAAAAAGCTGACAGATTCATTCAAGTCTACAGTCGGTTTAATATACTACACACGTTTTCCACCACTCTTTTCCTCCAACAGTATGATTCGCCATGTACACTTACCAGAAAATTGCTTTGCAGCTTGGAGAGCAATGGAGACGAGTGACAATTTGTTGGTTTTATCCTCCCATTCAGCGACAAAGTTTTGAAAGAGTGAAATTTGATAGGGAGCAGATTCAGGTTCCTTGAAGAATTCCAAAATCTTGGTAGTCAATTGATGCCACAACCTGTCAAGTATATCCTTGTGTGAGCAAATAAAAAGGCGACATGTACGCGCGACAGACATAGACGCAGGCACTTTGCTTGCTTGAATCCAATGCTGTGCGTTTATGTTACTTACTTTCTTTCATAGAGGTCTTCAAATGTAGTATAGTAATGTTGAAGTTGAGCAGGTGTCTTTTGCCTTTCCTCGTTCAAGAACTTGGGAACGTCGAAATCTACTTCCATGTTTTGAGTCATTGTAGTTGTATGCTTGCTTAAATGTATCAAGTAAAAAGTGAGAGAGAGATGGAAAACGATTGCGCGTCTCTTTCATTGCTTTGACTTCTCCCCTTTATGAGTCCCGCTACTGAAAGTGTGCATAGACACATTCTACTTACTCGACTCTTTTTTAAAGGTACGTCATCTAGTAGCCACAAGCACAGCAAGACCTGTTTCTGTAGCTATTAGATGCTGTTACAGCAATGCATGAGCAAGAAACTGGTAATAATCTGCAATAAAGAGACACATCGAGCATTATTGAACGTAACATAATTGTCAATATTGCTTGGTTTGAATGCACAGCAAAGAATGCCCAGGCATCACTAAGGAACAAAGCTGCTGCTCGACCCGGTGTGTTGTCTCAGCCAAATGCCGCATTTCAATTGCTTGTCATCACATGAAAACTAGACGAAAGCCGTGGATTTGACTCTTTGGCAATAATTTAGGTCTAAAGCTATAGGATTGATTCATATTTGGCTAGACAGCATACCTGCTTCGCCTCATACGACTAAACTATGTGCAAAACACAGCGAAATTTGGGTGTATTTGAGCTACGTTTTCTCGCGATAGAAGCCGTTTTAGACCGCCAGATTAGCACCAAACCATTGCTCTCAACTAGCAGTAGCTTGCTGGCACCAGTGCTCGATTTTTTTGGGGTCGAAAAAACATGACCCAAAATCTCTCAAAAAGCATGAGGTACCCCTCATGGATTTTATCGAAAATCAAACGATCGCGTTTTTGGACGCAAAAACGAACACTTTTACTAAGGCACATATTAAATCAAATTGTTCCTCTTGATCTAACGCAGTTCCCTAAATCAATTTTGTGAGACCTTTATATGTAAAATCTTGCATTTTTGCGGAAAACCGTTTTTCATATTTTCAAGATTTGATCAATAAGCTCGTTCACAACACCTTGTTTTTTAGGCACCGTTCGATGCACCTTAAAAATCTCTACTAAAAAGCTTAAGGCACTTTGGATTATCATTGTATATTACATGGCAGAATAGAGCAAAATAGTTTTTTTGGATCCATTTTGATCGATTTTTTGTCCAATCGTGGACAAAAAAAATGGGTAGGGCGGCATTTGAATTTGCCCTGGTAGTAGCCCAATGCCCCTTTCATGAATGCAACGAGGTTTTGAAAGCTACAATTGAAGACAACTACGGCTTGGAGAATGCTCTAGATAAAGCTTAACAGTTTCAATTTATCTTAATTGTAGTAGAACTGAGCTCTAATGTTACTGGTTCAACTGATTTATCGTTGCAAACTTAAGGTATATGTCAAAAAAGGCCGAATATGATTAGACAACAATAATACATTTGATTTCCAATACCACTACTAGGTCATTCTTTCTTCCTCGGTATCGTTTTTCCTAGCTCCCAACGCTCATTCTAGAGTGTGTTGATTTTTCTCACCATGATAACAAATTTTGCCGCGGCCGTCCATCGGTCCGCTGCTGTTCAAATGTACCCCACACTAAAAACTGGGAAAATGCAGTTAAATCACTGATCCAAAAAGTAGTATAAATAAAGGCACAGATTCCTGCTCACTTGGAATACACCAACAATCTTTTTATTCTTTGAATTACAATGATGGTGATGAACACTCAGCAACAGCAACAACAATCTATCAAGCCCAAAGGTGATATTAGCTCCGTCTTTTCTCATCTCGGTGGTAAAGAAACTCAATTGGATCCTCGTCTTCTCGCATTAAAGAAAGAGCTTGCCCCCAAGGACCCTGCTATCCTCAACGCTGCCTACCAAAGACTCTTGGCATCCTTTGAAGAAGAAACACCCGAAATCAAGCAAAAGGGATCCTCTATTGTGCCTCAAATCGAATTTGAAGAGATTGAAGCCAACAACGGTCGTTTCCCTGCCAGCATTGAAGCTGACATTCGTCGTCGAGGCTGTGTAGTCATTCGAAACGTAATTCCCGAGCAAGAGGCTCGTGGCTACAAGGATCAAATCAAGTCTTACCTTGCTAAGCATCCTGGTCAAGTGGAAGGTTTCCCCAAGAACGATCCTCAAGTATGGGAGCTCTATTGGTCTCAATCTCAAGTCGATGCTAGAAGCCATCCTCGTTTTGAAACGGCTACTTTGGCCTTGAATCAACTCTGGCATGCTGAGGATGATACTGTCATTGATTTGAGCAAGAACCTTGGCTACTGTGATCGTCTTCGAATTCGTAAGCCTGGAAACCAAAGCTTTGCCTTGCAAGAACATGTCGATAGTGGCTCTCTTGAACGTAAAGTACTACTATTCATCCATATTCATTCTATTGTACCTAATATACTTTTTTTTTTTTTTTGCATAATATAGGCTGGATGGACCCTGAATATCGCAAATGTTACACTGACATTTTCAATGGTGATTGGGAGGTAAGAATTGCTTATGAATGTCAATAGTACTAATAACAAGTCGACTTACCTATTATTCCTTAGAAACACGACTCCTTTGATGCTACTCACCGCGTTGAAGCACGCATGGATTATTACAACTCTCCTGGTGGCTGCTCCGTCTTTAGAAACTTTCAAGGCTGGGTCGCTATGTCTGATATCAAGACTGGTGCAGGCACCCTTCGTGTTTGTCCCCTTTTGCAGCAATCTGTTGCCTACTTCTTGATGAAGCCTTTGATTGAAGAATACATTGATAAAAAGTAAGTTTTTATATATGGTCTGTTTGAATACCCTTTTCATTAATATGTCTGACCTAGTGATTACATTGGTGCTTTGCCCGGCTTGTGTCAAGGTATTGGCAAGACGGATTATCCTCATATCATCGACAGCATGATTTCTATGCCTGATGTCAAGCCTGGTGATGCTGTAAGTTGATTACTACTTGTAATGATATGCAGAAGAGTTTGACTCAATCTCGACGACATTAGGTATTCTGGCATTGCGATCAAGTACACGCAGTCGAGCAAAAGAATGACTCTGATGTCGATTCATCTGTCTTGTACATTCCTTCTGTACCCCTGTGCCGCATCAACTCAGAGTATCTCAAGATTCAAAGAGACGCATTTGAGAAGGGCTTGTAAGTATATAGACTATGATTTTGTATCTGTAGTCGATTTTTAATAACTGAAATTTCATTAATATCTGTCTGTAGAACTCCTCCCGATTTCCCTGGTAATCACTTTGAAGAGACATTTGAGGATAGAGCCAAGCCTAGTAACGTCAGCGATGCCGCGAAGTTGAACATGGGCTTGATCCCTTACCCTAATCTCTCTGCCGATGCTACAGAAGGACAAAAGAAGGCATTGGCCGTCCACCACAAGATTCTTGGGTTTGCTTAAACTGAAGAATAGCGTTTTCAAATTGTAAATATACAGGAATAAAGTTTTAGCTGAAGCCCATCTAAAATTCATTATATGTCTCCTTGTCGTTTTTATACGTCAGGCAACATTGTCCAAGTACATTTATATACAATAATTCGTTTGCTCCCTGTTTACGATGGGCGCATAACAATTATTTAACATGAGCCATTTTGCATGAATTCAATTACTTTTGCTCTCTTTTTTTTTTTCCTCTTTAACACAAATTTAGTGCCTTTGCACATTACGAACGAATAAACCCTCCCATTACACTCTTTTTCTTATCAACTCCATTCCCTTCCTTTTGAGCTTTTCTCACTCTCTTTACAGACTCTACTATTATGAAATCAGTTCGCTTTTCACTCATTAACAAGAAATTTGACGATCAATATACCTTTGATCTCCAAGGCTATGTAAGTACTAGAATCAGCGTTGGCATCGCTACTACTGAGAGTATTCACATACATTTGATATAGCTTTCGGTGCAAGACTTTTGCACCACCTTTAATTTACTGAACCAATCCGTTCAAAAGAATCCCCCACCAGGCAACAAGTTTGTCTGGTTTGTCTCGCTGTGGATTCTCTGGATGATCGCCATCATTGGCAACTATCTACTGTGGCTGTTCACACAGAGCTCGTATGGGCTGGTCATATTACCATTCTTCATGTTGCTCACTACCTTGCTTGTCATTTGGAGACATCGAGTTTTACGTCAAAGAGTAAGTAACGATCAGACATTGGGTTGAGAATTTGCACATTCTAAATGCTTTTCTATAGTTTGAGCTTGGCATTCTCAGCGTGTGCAATCGCATCAATGCGACAGAGAACATTCGTGGCATCAACTACCGCTTTAGCAAAAACGGATCTGATCTCAGTGACATTACAAAGCAAATCAAAGTAACCAACAATGCGAATATGAAGACAGTTTATGTAAGTCTGCTGCTGCATGATTCCTCTCATCTGGTTAGGTGCATTCATTCTTATACATTAATGACAGTCTATTGTGCTTGAGTTTGATGATCGCTATAATGCGCTCACTAGCCATCAATTCAATCGATATCCCAGCGTAGACTTTGTCACTGTGCCATTGTATGCTCATGTCAATCCATCCAAGGACGAGAAAAAGACCAGCATCTATCCTGCCTGGTCCTATAAAAGCAAGCAGCAGAAACAGCAGCAGCAGCAGTATGATGAGAAATTCATCATTCAATACCAGTGATGCTGACCCCTCCCCCTGAGCATCTGACCTCCATAGTTTACCGAGATTAGCTATACACTTGCCTTTAGTATTTAGCTCTATTTTCACTCCTTGCTGTCCTCCTTTGATAAAATCATCACATTATTCCACATTTGTTGATGCAAGTTAAAATTCATCATCAGGGAGGCGTATCTGACCTCCTGAAAGCATGATTTTCCATGTTGCACATTCTCATAGTATAATCTGACAGCATAATGTTGCGTGAAAGTGACTCTTGAACACACTGTTTAATTTTTTCAAGCATTTTTGCCCGCACGCACCATCCATTTTTCTCTCTCTCTTTGTGAAAGCATCATGGAAGATCAATCTGGCATCGCTCTCAAAAACAAGCCGTTTATGGCTGATTGCGTTGAATGGAGCCAAGAAAGCCGGTTGGCCATTTGTGTCAAGAATGGCGT
Source organism: Mucor lusitanicus (assembly GCA_010203745.1). Taxonomy (NCBI): domain Eukaryota; kingdom Fungi; phylum Mucoromycota; class Mucoromycetes; order Mucorales; family Mucoraceae; genus Mucor; species Mucor lusitanicus. The sequence continues at coordinate 2,599,557 of JAAECE010000004.1, read as the reverse complement.
TCATATTGTGGTAACAAGAACGAGATCTCATGTTGTCATTCCCTCGAGTACCAACACACTTGTAGACACCTGTTATCCTTGGCATGCTTTCTACAAAAGAAAAGTATAATCATGTAGGCATTTCCTTGCCGCCCTTGGAAAAAAAAATTGACGAAAGCCTCATTAGTAAGACGCTTGTAACAGAATGTAACAATGCAATGCTAATAATGTCTCTGTGTAAAATTCAGCTGATGTTGACATGATGGAGACGTCGTATCTGTTGAGCGAAGAAGGATGCCGTATGGCTAAATGGTCGCCCATAGGCTTATCTCCCAACCAAAGGTATCTTTTTAGCAGAACAGTATTTCATTGCATGGACTCAACAGACGATTTAGCTGCTTTTTAGCTGTTGTTACAACCAGACATAGAGTGGCGATATATCAAATTTCGACTAGAGATGCCACCAATTCAGACTGGCAAGTGGTAAGCACAACATGGGTTGGATAGGCGTGGATCTAACTGTTGTTTTAGTATCAAGATCTGACCGATAGAATCAAGGATCATGCAATTGCACACCCAGAGACAACGACACCCAACCCACATCACACAATATGTACGTAGCTACCAGGAACACACCTTTTTTTTTTTTTTTTCTAAAACACACTGACACTGCGAAACATAGGTGCAAGTTGGTCGGAACGATTGATACCTGATCCGTTTGCTTTGAAGCCCGTTCTGTTTGCGACATCCAACAAAGCGGGCGATATTTGTATTTGGGCCTACACCGACACATTCGAGTACAAAACACAGACAACACCACACGCCTCCTTTGTCAACTTGCTTGAATGGACTCAATGGAGCAACATCAACGATACCACCTACATTGCCTACATTGTGTCTACGTGCACAGACGGTACTATGGCCATATCCTCTGTACGGATCCAAGTAGCCGTCGTACCTGAATCAAGAGCCACAGATATCCAACATATCGAAATGCAAGTGCTCCATACATGGTTTGAGGACAATGATTCAGCTGTCATTACGCTGGTCAAAGTCCACGATCAACTTGAACGGGGAGTGATGAAGCTGGCCATTTCAAAGGGGATCAAGGTCCAAACCCTGTGCTTGAAGGTCAAGGAGGATTACACATTGGAGGCAACCCAGGATTGGCAGGTGTATGTACTCCAGGCCTCCGTGTTGGGGCTATCCAGCGGTATCTGGGTGGGCGATGATAACGGCATGGACCTGTTCAGAGGCTATACAATGGAAGGCGAATGTGTCTATCTCAAAGTCGACTCAGAGGGCAATATGGCATACGACAACCAAATGTCCATCATGTGGAGTACAAAGCTGGTGCAAAGATACAAACGACAGTGGATGGAAGACCAAGAAAAGGCAGACGACGATTCCGTTATAGCAGTATCAGACGCGCTCCCAGTGTTGCATGGTGTCAGCGATTCGCCGAATAACATCTTTACGGCCGTGTACTTTTCGTAAGTGTTTCTTGTATATACATGGCATGTGAGAGAGAGAATAAAGACTCACCATGTGTCTGTTAGACTCAAGGCAAATTTAGATATTCATTACAAGGGCGATCACCATCAAACTGGAAGCTTGTGCTTCCTCTTGAACAGAGAACGTGGCGAGGATGTCGAGTCCATCTGTGACATGACAACTGCGTTTATAGAGGATCCTTATTTCAGTAAGAAATCCGCGCTTGAGAAACAACGAATCAACATACTCATCACAGCGATATAGTATTCACAAAGCCAGTGAGGGGCTTGTTGCGAGAAATTCTGTACTATTTGGTAGATGATGGTGATAACGAGCCAATGACACAATGGCTTGCAGCTACAGCCAACTACCTGGATGCTCCATCCACCATAGAAAGGTAAGACATCAAGTATGATAAAGCTCTTGTCAATGTACTGAACCAAATGTATGTCTGTATAGTGTCAACAATCTGACAGAACGCATCTACTGCGAAACCAGCACAATTGCTGCAAGAATCCTCAACAACACACAGCTGGAACTGGCAGAATACAAACCACCCAATTTCGGCCCTGATTACGTAGCTACGTGTTATAAAGCCAAGCAGACTGTACAAGCAAACTATGTCAACGCCGTGCTGTCTTATGCCAACGAACTACCCGAGCCAGAATTCGCTGCATTGAATCAACAGGACATGACACTGCTGCTCCTGCTTGCTGATTTTGCGCTGGATCTGCGCGACGAAGCTTCAATCAAACAAGCATTGGTCACCTATGTCAAGATTCAAGACATGTTCCCTCAAGAAGCGGGCGATTTGCTGACAGAAATTGCATTTGCCACTTCATTTGCAACAACGTCAGTCGCCATTGACAAAAAGGCAAGAAACAAGTGTCCTGTATGTGAGGCCAGTGTCCGTCTCATTGACGGTGCATTGAATCCACTGGCTCAATGCGAAGCAGGCCATTTCTGGGAGATTTGCAGTGTGACCAGAGCAGTGCTGAACTCGCCCAATGTGCGAAAATGTCTGTCGTGCAAGGCCAAGAGCTTACAGCCCACAGACGAGGAGACGCTAACCACGATTGTGTTGAAGAGTTGTTGTAAATGTCTTTATTGTGGATCTGGTTGGATCAACTCGAGTTGAAAATAATGTACAAAATAAAAATTAATGGGGGAGGGGGGATATAAAGATGCAAAAAAATGATGTCTGGTACTAGAGTGATGAATAGGATGATTTACCAACGAAGGTAGTGGGTAGGACACTGTGTGTACAAAAGAGAGATGAATTAGTAATCAAATCCAACAAGCCACATTGCTTGCTAGTATAGTACTTACAGCGTAACCATCAGGGTTGTTCTCCAAGTAGAATTGATGGTAGTCTTCGGCGTCAAAAAAGGTAGTAGCAGGCTCAAGTGTAGTGACAATAGGTGTGTTGGGAAGATGCTTCTCTTGCACTTGCTTGGTCACTCGCTGGGCAATTGCCTTTTGTTCCTCATTGTGATAAAAGATGGCTGAACGGTATTGAGTGCCAATATCCTCAGGTCCTTGTTCATTCAATGTAGTGGGATCTATGCAATTCATTAGACATTGTTGCCTCCATCCCTTACTATCTAGACAGCACTTACCATGCATACTGTAAAAGAAATCCGTCAATCTCTCAAAGGAGACTTGGGTGGGATCAAAGATGATTTCGCAGACTTCGGCATGGTTTGTAGTACCCGTCTTTACTTGCTTGTAGCTGGGATTATCCAATTCGCCACCCATAAAGCCTACCTTGGTACTAATGATACCAGCATTCTTAAAGTGCTTGTTGAAAATGTGTTCAGTGCCCCAGAAACAGCCAGCGCCAAAGGTAGCCTTTTCAGTGGGAACAGTAGTAGTGATAGCAGCAGGAGACATTTGGAGAGTAATGGACGGTTTGTGTATGGTGTGAAGAACAATAGTGATTTTATTAAATTTTTGACAGGTTTGCCATCTATTTATACACATTTTTAACCAACTCAGTTCGAGATCGAAATCTTAATTGCGCAAAAACAGAGATCAATCACTGGTAGAGCCCATCTTTTCGACATTTAATTGGTCGACGAGCGAATTATAGTGAGCACCTAGCGAATAGAGATGCTTATGATAACTACAACAGGAACAATCAATACCCGCAGCAGCTTTCTTTGGTAATGGTACTTACGCCAACTTGATGGGTGACTTTTCTGGATATTCATCATCGCAAATCTTGATGATAGGTCCTCCATCTTGAATGATATCTACAGGCACTTGACTCGATCTCGCCAATGCCAACACCTAATTGCCATGTCAATACGCACATTCAGCTCAAGCTCGTGTGGCATTTACCTCTAATTGACCTCCCCAACGTGCGGTATTGATAATGTCATCACAATATCTATCAAAATTGCCGTCCTCTAGGTATAAAAATGGCTTGAAATCGTCTGGATGTTGGCGCATGTGTTCAGCTGCTGATTGACGAAGCTCCTTGTATGTTACATCCTTGTTGTATCTCGTTTTTAACTGATCTGCAAAAGCGTTATATAGACTATAGCGAGATAAAAAAAAAAAAAAAAAAGTTAATTTATGCAAATCAATGCCTCCCTACACTGCCGCTTTCTTACCAATGTCCATCAGCAACGACTTGTTTGATTCTAAGGTTCATAGGGATCACTAGTTTTCGGATAGCTTCTGTTTCCAAAACGCCCAAATCAGGTTGGTTTTCTGCCTCCTTTTCAGCCTCTAAACGTATACGCTCCATTTCAGCATTTCGCTTCTCGATTCTTAATTTAGCCTTGTTCACTTTCTTTTTGGGTTGCTGCTCTGTTGTGGCTGTTGTTTCCTCTGGCTTTTTCTGCTCCTCCTCCTCGAGGCTTAATTCATTTAAACGATCCAAAGAGATGCCATCGTCCAGCTAGTAGTAGATGTCTCTTGTCAATACTCTTCCCCGTCTGTGAAAGTTGGCATCATCTACTCGACTCACCTCTGGCTCTGGAGCATTGGGATCCAATCCAGCTTCTTTTGCCTTGAGCACTCTGATTTCCTCTTCATGCTTCTTCTTGAGATCGTACTCTAAATCAGCAATACGTGAAGCAACTTCTCTCTTCTTTCTCTTGTCGCTTTTAGGAACGCCTTTGCGCAAAGCAATGATCTTTGATGTCAGTTTCTTCTGCTCTTCCTTTTGATTTTCTAGCAGCTGATCCATAGTCAAGCCTTCGTCGGTAGCAGCAGAGGGAGCAGGTGTAGTAGTTGCGCTAGTGTCAGACATTTTTTGTATTGAGCAAAGATGAATTGTTGAATTTGGGCTGCCATTGACATTTTTCTACTACATGCTGTTTCCACGGTCACGGCGAAAAACATGTCAAAGATGCATCACCTTCAAAGCGTTATAATGCAACAAGGACGCAAGCTGTCAATTCATAATTACAATCCATCAAAAGAGTAGTATGTGTTCTATAGGTGGGTCTTTTTTCGTTTTCAAATTGCCCTACCAGACATTGAAATACACTGCTGACAAAGCAGGTGATGGAATCCATGCTAAATTTATGCGCTGTCACCAAATCTCATTGCTGCGACTACAAATCATCATATACACTGATGGTTGTTTATGCTCGATTGAACATCATGGCTCTTGCAAGCAAATCAAAGTACAAGTCTAAATTTATCAAACACTGTCTTTTATTTTCCATATTTACACTATATATCTTGATTTGGGCTTATTTTCCAGATTGCTGTTTAGAAAACTCCAAATACTGCTTCTGCCGTAAATCCAATACACGACGTTTATTGAAATATTCAACCTACAAGTGTATCGAGTTACTACTAGCCAAACAGAAAGACATGATTCCATCCAATAGTCTACATACCCAACTCGCCATGCATCCTTCCTCGTATCCTTGCTTTAATTCCAGACATTCAGTTGCTTTTTCAGGGTTCTTTTCAACAATGGTAGGGTCAGTAATGTTTAATTTATCGAGACATCCGAAATATTGGTCTCTCAAGAACCAGCAGCGCTTTCTTTCTTGACGAGTAGGGGGCTTTGAGCTTGATTCAGTCATATGGGTCTAGTTCAAGAGAAGAAAAAGAGAGAAACGAGTCGACAAAAAGATTTGGCATCAAAAGCTCATCGCATCGAAAACTGACATTTAATTAAAAAGACGAGAACCAACAACAGGGGGTGGTCATGCTATCAGCAAAGAGAAGGTTTTTATATATAGATGATATGAAATTGTACACAATTAATGAGGTATAAGAAGAAGAAGGAAGCAAAGAATTAGGAAACTTAATAGTATGAACTCTATTGGAAAGGGGAGGGGAGGGAAATGAAGATGGGCTATTTCTCATAGCTGTAATGGAGTTGAGATAATGGAGAGGGTGAGTGTGTATGAGGGCCAATATGAGAGGCCACCTGTGTCACTTCACTGTCATACTGCACATTCTCTTCTTCATCCCTGGCAGGAGGTGCTGCTGCTGCTGCCTCTTGTGCTTCACGTCTCTCTTTGCCTCGCTTGACCCACTTTTTCAGGATTTCGACCTCAATGTTACCGAGGATCAGCTGCTCAACATGGTACAATAAGAGCGGCGTGGACAAGACGCCGATGGTGCCTGGATCGCCGTTCTGGTACAGGACATTGATGAGTGGAACACCCATTGCAACCGTCTTTGTGGCGCCACAATACTATGGTTTTGTTTTTTAGTATTAAATTCCATGTGTGTCGCTCAGCAATGCTAAACTTACCATGATGGCAACTGTGTCTTCACGGGAGTACCGAAGTCTCTTGACGAGGGCAGGAGTTGGAATGAATGCAGGCAATGGCAGTCTGGCGAGTACGAGACAAAGCATGGAGAATATAATGTAGAATCCTGCATTCATGATGGCTACTGCGACAATGTCTTTAGCACTGACAGCTGAAAATGAGCCAGAGTACACAGCGTCCGAAAAGACGGACCACACCATGGTCAGCAACATGAAGCTACTGACATCGGAGAGTCTGCACTTTACTTTGAATTTGGCCACAGGCTCCGTGAAGAACCACTGGATGATTTGACCCACAATCAGTGGAGCCAGTACAGTTGCGCCAAGCTGCTTTAGTACTTGGGCGAAATCCACTTGGCCGCCAGCCTGTGCTGCACTTTCGTCCTCGGGTGTAGCAGCGAGCAACGGCGTCTGGAATGCGGATACAAGAGCAGGAGAAACAAAGATACCAAGCACATTTCCCAGAGCAGCATTCATAAGGGCTATATAATTGCATGATGAGTGTCTATACGACTAGGTTTTGCATGTAAAAAGGGCCTACCTGACGCTTCATTGCCATTGGCATTTTTGGTCATGACAACATTTGATGAGACAGTGGTGGGTGTGCTTGCTGCAATCACGACACCCACAAGCAGCAACGAGTTGATGTTCATGTGGCATTTGAAGAATAATAATACAAGACCGAATACAGTGAATGGAATAATAATGAGATTGATGATTTGGATCAGCAAGTGAAGTCGAACACGCAGGATGGTTTCTGCTAATATCTTTGTGCGTAGAGACAGCCCAGAGATCAGAAAGATAACCACAACAGCGCCTATCAGCAGTATGTAAGTATACAGAGGCCAATCAGTAGCACGGCGAATACGCTACTTACCCCATTTGATGGTCCATTCAGCTCGAATATAGCCTCCCTTTCTGGCAACATTGGGAAAGAAGATGGCCAGGATGATAGCGACGAGCAGGCCCAGCAAAAACCAATATTTCACAAACAAGGCCCAGCATGTCTTTCTGAAAGCAATCGCAAATGACTTGAGCTTATTCTCTGGCTCAGCAATGGTGGCCGACTTCTCTGTGTATATGGATGGTGTCAGTGTCTTCTTTCTGGTGCTGTCGGCCGACGGACTGTTGGGGATTGTCACCGCACTGGCAAATGATGCATTGGTCTTTAACCTTGATTCATTCATGGCTAATTTAAGTAATCCAAAGAATAATGAAGGTGAAGAAGCAGAGGAAGAAGAAGAGGGAAAAGTCAACCTGCGTAAAAGCCAAGATTTTATAGACATGTATGTTTATATTTATATAACAAAAAGAACAAGAGGAAAAGAAAAATAGAAAGTATCAACAGTTTTTTGATGCACATCTTTATGGGGGGACACAAGGAAATCAAGGGGACGAAGCCATTAGACAAGTGCATCAAAAGTAAGGGGGGTCAAGAGCACACACTATCGCCTTTGTATGCCTCTCGTGTACAGCAGACAGACGGGCTCGAAAGAGTGTCTGACGAGCATCCCCAATAAGCAGCAATGTATCCATGATACAAGGGTGCAGTTTTCACGTCTTGGATGGCTGGAATATAGCACCCATATTTCCATCATAGATACCCCTTTAACCGTGCGAGGTGTACAAATCAAGAAAATATGTATATATATAAATCATTTGTGTCGTTATGATATGGGCAATCAGCAACACAAGGCGTGCTCGCAAGATCGAATAGTGTGGTGGTGGAATGAAAATCATTATTTTGCCACACATAGGCTCATGTAGAGATTATGTAGTGTAATCCCAAACACACTCTATTACAGATGTAAGGCTCCTCCTCTGCCTTTCCTTGCGTGCTCCTTCCTCCGCCCTGCCCCCCCTTTCCTTCTATAAGCCATTTCCATACATTCATCAGTGCGAATGATGATGCCCATGATGATGATGATGTTTGCGACACATGTAATGTAAACCATATTCAGCCCTTACGTTTTCAAAATCCAACATTATCGCCAAGACAAAATGTTGTTTCAAGCAAGTCAACCTGAATTATGCACTAGTATTTGATAAATATTTAATAAACAATGGAAATACTAGGCTATAAATGATCTGTATTGCGAGGGAGATGTGTTTGTATATTCCATAACATATATTGACATTTTGTACATTGGTTTATTTGATGAAATGAAATACAATATGGAAACCTTGTTAGTAGACCCTTTTTTTTCATAAGAAACTAACTGTGATTTACTACACATCTTGCTCTTCCCCCCTCCTTCTTGCTTATCTATACAAGATCTCCCTTTTGCTGTATTATTCAATGGCGAGGGGAGCATGTATTGTGGATGTATAGAATTGTAGACACATCAGCATGTGGGTGGGTAGGTGGTTTACGTACGATATGCAGTTGCACGTCAATATCATCGATTGCGTACTAGATATGGAGCCTCGTACTTGGAGCATCATACGCCGTAGATTTAACGGACCATCTACAAACAAGGCGATTCTACATGTTGGAATATGCCTTTATTCCATGTTAAATCCGTTTTGAGGCGAAATTTTTGGGATTCTTTCATAAACAGTTGATAAGCATGAAAAGATCGCCCCACTCAAACAAATTCAATCGACTTAGGAGTGGGTTTACTTTACCTTTTGTAGACACAAAGGAGGGAGGGGCTAGTCTATCCAATTGATTACAAGTTGGCAGATTCCATCTTCTTGCCAGGAGAATAATGATGGCTGATCTGAATAAACTTCTTTACATATCTCGCCTTCTCTCGCGACCCCTAAAATTCATGACATGCTCGCTTTCTTGCTCTCCTTTTTCACTAGAGTAATTAATTAAAAAAAATATACAACACTCGACAGAAATACACAATACAGAATATTTATAAACGATCTTCTTTACACTAACGGAATTTAGTATAACTTATCGGCGTCGTTCACCTTCTTCACTAAATAGACATGTAGTATGTTGATCAAACAAACAACAGGAAAAAAGTGTTACACATAATGTCAACATGTATTTGTTTGTTTAGATGCCTGTAACATTGCATATGACACACATGATGACAAGGACTAGATATGATACGTTAAGCGACCTGCCTGCTTGGCTAAGCACACATTGCAGTGCATCTATGGCTGTTTTACCGAGGATAGCATCTCTTATTGTTGCACTGCTGCCTCTGCGTGAGATCAGAAACATGGCCTTGGTATATACAATCATATCACGGTATACCCTACATTTAGTTTCATGGTTAAATATAGTCTTGTTACATCATTCAGCTTTTGCAACATGAGTGCTGGAGCAGTATTAGTGGCGAACAGGTTGTAATTAAAACAAAAGATCAACAAAGGGTTTCTTTTCGTTTCTTCAGGAACAAGGTGCTATCTTGCAAGATGGGATGAATTGACAGTTGCCAATCTGTTATAGCAGAGCAGATGTTTGTGTATTATATTCACTGCTAAAGTTATGATACAGTTTATTCACTTTAATTTGGTAATATCATAATCAGTATTGAAAGCTTGCACTGAGATCTGCCCGGATTTCAAAGCATTTGCTACGCCTTGGACTCATGTACCTGATATCAATAGTGCTCGAAAGGTTTGGGCATTCGAAGACTTGCCGTAGCAAAGCGAAGATCCAAAACTATGGTGACCCAACATTCGATCCAACATTTGGCCCAAAACCAAGGTAATCAAACATCCAATCCAACATTTGTAAGGCAATAATCCTATTTGAACTAAGCTTACAGCATAGATTTTACTAAATGCATACTATTAATTGTGCAATGAGCCTTACAGCGGTCATTACCTCACTAAAAAGCGGTGTCGTTGCGCTATAATACTCTAATACAAGCAACAATGCCACTCAACCAACGCTTCCAGCTATATATTTGGATGTAACATCATACTCTAGATCAAGATGAATCAGCACAAGGTATTTACACCTTTGTATCATCTCCAAAACGCGCCTATTGACACGCAAATGTACAAAACACTGCCAAAATCGGCAACTTTTAATCCTTAATACCTTGCCATGTAGATCTTTCTAAACCACCGGAATAGCGCCAAACAGTTTTAATGGAGTACTAGTATCGCCCTGATGCCTTTGCCTAATTTTTTGGAGACCTAAAAAACATGGCCTCCAACCATGAGGGGTACCTCATGATTTTCATCCAAAATCAAACGATCGCGTTTTTCACCTTGAAAATGGAGGTTTCTATTATGGTATGTATTAATTCAAAATGCTTCCCTAAGTCCAACGCAACTCTGGAAACCACTTTTGTGAGGTTTTTATATGCAACATCTCGACATTTTGCCCAAAAACCTCATTTCCTTTTATTAAGAATTTCTCGATGAATTTATTTGAGACACTTGTTTTACTTGGTACCATCGGATGCGCCTTCAAAAGTACTCTTAGAATGTATTAGGAAGTGGGTGGTGATCATGACACTTTACATAGTCAAGTGTTACGAAACAGCTGAATTGGGTTGCGAAAAAACGAAATCTGGCCAATCTTGAACAGAAAAGACCAGAGCGGAAATTGAAAAAATTCAGCGCTTCTGGCCTTTTTGACAGTGATAATGGCCATTGGGGAAGCTATAAACAGATGGAGATCATGAAATTGTCAGGGCTTTCGCTTAGCCCAAATATTCTCTTTCATCTCTGATAACGCATATCCTCCAGGCTTACAATTAAATTAGTATTTGCGGCTGCAACTTTTTTTTAATTATGATTTGCATTATGAAAAACACAGCGAAATCAAAATGAAAATGCAGTACAGATTGTTGTCATTGTGGTGCTCGCAATAGCATATAGTAAAGTATGATACAGTTTTTTATTATCGATTAGTTGTGGCTGTTGTCCTTCTTTGACGAAGTATTTGCGCTTTGACTCTTGGCAGCATTCACAGCCTGCACCTTGGATTGATGGGACGATGGAATAGTAGGTTTTCTCAAAGGTCGAATATCGTCAGCAGCAAATCCAGGTATACGGATATTCCAATTACGTTCTACATCCACCTCGATATCAGCACACACTCGCTCGCTCTCTGTATCCTCAACACACACACGCTTTACTTACCCAAATGCAATTGAACATCCTTCACTTCCAATGTATCTGATTTACGGTGCTTTGCCAACTGACATGCAAATGTTGTCACGGATTCAATAAACTCATCAGCGATTTCCAACAGTATCTGTAATGAAATCAGTCAACATGCACAATAGTAAACACCCGCCCCAACTTACATCCTCCACTTCAGGTTCCAATCTCTCAGAAGGATCGATTTGTGATACGAGTTCTTGGATTTTACGTTTTGTCAATACACGGTTCACGCCATCACTGTCCAAAGAAGGTGCTGATGCTGGTTTGGGTGCTGCTGGAGCTGTTGCTGCTGTTGTTGGTGTGGGTACAGCTACATTGCTCGTGCTTCCACCACCTGGTGTCGTAACAGCGGATACGGGCAAAGGTGCGGCTGTAGCAGGACCAACGGCGGCAGAAACAGGTGTTTGTGCTTGTGTTTGCGCAGCGTTTGTAGGAAATGTAAACATGCCATTGTTCTTGACAGCAGCAGCAGCAGCAGCGGCAGCAGCGGCGGCAACAGCAGCCTGTGCAGCAGCAGTCGTCGTCGTGGGTGGTGCAGCTGCTACATTGCCCTTGACATTAGGCGATGCAAATCCTGTTTGTGGGGAGGCTTGTTGAGCAGCAGCTTGAGCAGCAGCAGCAGCCTGAGCAGCTAAACCAAGCTTATTCAATGCCTGCTGCTGTTGCTGTGCTGTACGCATTTGCTGCTGCTGTTGCTGAACCACGTTATTGGCCACTGCAGCGTTGAATTGGTTGTATTGGAGTTGTTGTTGTTGAGGATTGAATGTTGCAGGCGATCCAGGTGCTGATGTACCGGTCATGTTGTCATTTGTAGAAGCAGGCGAGTTGGTTTGTTGTTGTTGCTGGTTGTTGTTGTTCATTTGTTGAGACAATACGCGTTGCTGTAAGTTTTGAGCCACCATCTGTGGAGTGAGGTTGCTGATGAGTGTCTGGAGCATGGCTAATTTAGATTGCAATTCCTGCTCTTGCTTTTTATACTGTTCTCTATCCTTGTCTGATATGTCTGTTCTCTCGATATTTCTGCGCAGCATGGCTATATTGTTGTTCAGGATCTCAATGTTTTGTTGATACTGAGCAATCATCTGTGGCAGCTGATTTATATGGTTTTGCTGCTGCTGTTGCTGTTGCTGTTGTTGTTGCTGATTGTTCGACATGGTAAAGCAATGTATGTGTTAAAATAGAGAGTCGGTCTGATGAATAGATGTTTTCTTTTTTTGCGTTCTTGATTGGCGGCTATACAGATGAATATCACAACACGAGTATCAAGCAAAGTAGAAGGAGAGAAGGAAAAAGGTGATTCAACACACCTTTTGCTTGACAAATTTTTTCCCTGCACACAAAAAGCGCGCGAGATGGGTTGCGCTGAGGAGGAGGAGGATAAGGCGGTGAAGCTAAACCCACACTTTCATCCCCAATCACACACATTTTACTTGGTACACACAACATGCGCTACTATCCCATGTCGCTGTTGTGAATCATGAGCATACTTGCCATGAAAAACACAGTAAGCAGGATACCAATCTGCTTGACATCTTTTTCACGCCTTGACCAAGACTACTAGGTACATGGATGCCAATATCACACAATCGATACAGTAGCGTGACTCTATCGTTTCTCGGGCTTTTGGGCTTTTATACAGCAACCACCACCACTGCAATTTTTTACCCCCTTTTTCCTTTGTCTCTCTCTCTCATAGACGTTATAGATGTTTATTGGCATTACAGGACCACAATATAGTGGCAAACATACCATTGCTCAATACCTTATAGAGAAGCACACATTCCAGCACTTGGCTCTCAAGAATGACACAACAAACACTGGTCGAGAAAGCATGTATGACGATGCTTTGGTGTTTGACACTGTGGATGCCATGCAACTCCATGTCACTGAGCGTTGGCAAGAGAATTTCGTCACTTGCAGCGTAGATAGTCGGGAGCTATGGAAACTCAAGTAAGGAATTGCTCAGTGAGAGATGTACATGAAACTAAAATGTAGCTCCTGGATAGGAAACGCCCCTTCTTTTTGTTGGTTTCAGTAGAAGCACCTATTACCATGAGATACCAACGCGGACTCGCAGTGTAAGGCTTTGGGGGGGATTGTAGCTCGTATTGATCAAGACTAACACTGTATTCAACATTAGATGTCAAGCCAAAGGCATCAAGCCTGTTGATTTGGAAACATTTTTGACTCTAGACGATCGCACCATGTACAACATGTCAGCACACGATGTGCACAAGGTCGACACAACAGCAGCAACAACGCCGCTCTACAACATTATGGTGACATCGGATCTCATCATCACCAACGCTTACAAGGACACATGCGCTTTATACGAAGCTCTGGACCGCCTAGACATGACCAACAAGGAGCGACTTCGACCGACCTGGGACACCTACTTTATGCAGCTATCCGATCTAGCAGCGAGACGATCCAACTGTATGAAGCGTAGAGTGGGATGCATTCTGGTCAAGGACTCCAGAGTGATGGCCACTGGCTACAACGGCACACCACGTGGTCTACGCAACTGCAACGAAGGCGGATGTGGACGCTGCAATGAAGGCGCCTCGTGTGGTACAGGACTTGACAGATGTCTTTGCATGCACGCCGAGGAGAACGCTTTACTGGAGGCTGGCAGAGGCAGTTTTGTGTTTGACAGCGGCGTTGTGTTGTACTGTAACACCTGCCCCTGTTTGGGATGCGCCATCAAGATTATTCAACAAGGCATCAAAGAAGTCGTGTACAATCGATCCTACGGCATGGATCAAATGACAGCCAAGGTCTTTAAAGAGGCTCAGGTCAAGCTAAGACAGCATAGCCCTCCGTCCATGCAAATCGAGATTGGAGCAGACATAGAAGAGCAGATTTCGCTTCTCGCATTGAAATAAAAGAGAGCATTATATCATTATCGGATCTCTCCGCCTTTATGGCATGCTTGAAAAGGCGGCATTATTTGGAATTTGCCTTTTTAAGGATGTTTACAAAGCTACCCAATTTAGACACGACATTTCTCTCTTGCTCTCGTTCTGCCCCTTCTACATGATTGCATTTGAGAAATGCAATTGCAATATAATCCGATTTCCCTCTTTCTTTCGCTTTCTCTTCTTTTTTTCAACATATTAAAGGAAAAAAAAAATGTCCTCGTTGACAGCATCACCACACCAACAACATACCAAGGACTATGGCGGATCATTTATTCATAGCTACGGCTCAAAGACATTCATCAGACCTAAAATCGACGACGTGCTGGATGCCGTTGCACAGGCAAAGTTCAATGAAAAGAAGTGGGTTTGGATACAAGACGACAAGGAAGGCTATGTGAGAGGACATGTCATCAAGGAAGAAGAGGAGGGCTCAGACGTGGAAGTGGAGTATGAGCGAGGAGGGGTAATGTATATACATACGCATGGCGAGGGAACAAAGAAAGTGCATCAATTAATCCATCGCGGATAGACTGCCATGGTCTCTCCATCAAAGATACAGCCCATGAATCCGCCTAAATTTGACATGGTGGATGACATGGCTGAACTCACCTACTTGAACGAGCCTTCTGTGATTCACAATCTCACGCTTCGCTACAAAGCAAATCATGTATATGTAAGTCCAGCGCACGCGTGCCCATCTTGAAAAAAAGAGGCACTGACTAATCTCTTTCTCTGTCAAGACTTACTCTGGCCTCTTTTTGGTCGCAGTGAATCCCTATAGAAATCTGCCCATCTACACTGAAAACTACATTCAATCCTACAAGGGCAAACGACGTGGCGAAATGCCGCCTCACATTTACGCTGTTGCAGATCAAGCGTACCACGACATGGTGCAAGACAAGGAGAATCAGTCCATTTTGATCACGGGTGAATCGGGTGCAGGCAAAACTGAAAATACCAAAATCGTGATTCAGTACCTGACAGCCGTGGCCACCAGCAACAACAACAACAACAGTAGTAACAGCAAAAAATCAATAACCACACCAGATCAGCAAGTCAATCGCCTTCAAAACCAAATCTTGCAAGCAAATCCAGTGCTAGAGTCGTTTGGCAATGCGCAAACCATTCGCAACAACAATTCATCGAGATTTGTAAGTTGCAAAAAAAAAAATTTCCGGTCGTCATCGTTATTGATTTCCTCCTCACTGCTGATGTAGGGTAAATTCATTCGTATCGAGTTCAACAACAGAGCCCAGATTTGCGGTGCCAATATCGAGTGGTATTTGCTTGAAAAGTCTCGCGTGCACCAGCAAACGTCAAAAGAGAGAAACTATCATATATTCTACCAGCTGCTGGAAGCCGATGACGAGTTGAAAAGTAAGATTGCGTAAATCGTGTAATGAGAGAGAGGGGTATTGATATATTGTGTGTGTATAGAGCAATTGCTGCTGGATGGTGATGTCAATAGCTACAACTTTATCAAGCATTCCAACAAGAGAATCGAAGGCGTGGACGATGCCAAAGAATACCAAAGCCTATCTGTAAGTTGCACCAACCCAACTCAACTCAAGTCATGATAGCTTCTAACCAACCGGCAAACACACACGCATATATAGAAATCTCTAGATATCATGGGATTGGAGGAGAAGGAGAAACTGGATCTCTTTAGGATTGTAGCTTCCATACTTCACCTGGGCAATATCTCCGTCACCGACTATAGAGACAGAGCTGATATCAAGGATTTTGCTGCTGTCGAAAGAGTGTGTCATTTACTCGGTATTTCTGCTGAGGAATTCAAAAAGAGTCTGCTGTCTCCCCGCATCAAGGCAGGCAGAGACTGGGTGACTCAGGCCAAATCACCTGCGCAGGTGGTCGCCAGCATCGACGCACTGGCAAAGACGCTGTATGAGAGAAACTTTGCGTATCTGGTAGAGAGAATCAACAAGGCGATTGACGGCTACAAGTCCAAGGACAAGCTGGGCTTTATCGGTGTGCTGGATATCGCAGGCTTTGAGATCTTTGAGTCCAATAGCTTTGAACAACTCTGCATCAATTACACCAACGAGAAACTGCAGCAATTCTTTAACCAAAACATGTTTGAACTGGAGCAAGAAGAGTATCAAAAGGAAAAGATTGATTGGAACTATATTGATTTTGGAAAGGACCTTCAACCAACCATTGATTTGATTGAAAAGACCAATGTAAGTATGTGTGAGTGTGTTTATGATGTGGTACTCAACTCTGTAACATAGCCTGTTGGTATTCTGTCTTGTTTGGAGGAGGAATGTGTTGCACCCAGAGGAAGCGATCAGCGTTTCTTGGAGAAGCTCAATAAATTCTGCGACAAGGACAACCCGGACGCCAAATACAAGAGCACGCGGTTCCAAGACGGCTTCATTCTCAAGCACTATGCAGGCGACGTGGAATACTCAGTGGACGGTTGGATTGAAAAGAACAAGGACCCTCTCAACGAAGACATTACGCGCTTGCTGGCCAGATCCACTCAAAAGCATGTAGCCAATCTCTTTGAAGACTACCTCTCTGATCAAGATGAAAAGACAACCACCAAGCATCACTCGGGTGCCTCTGTCTCATCCACAGCAACAGCCTCCAACACGTCCTTCTCATCCATGCTCAAGTTGCGCAAAGGCAGCGGCTCTTTCCGTACAGTCGGCCAGCGTCATAAACAGCAACTGCTCTCATTGATGAACACGCTGCATATGACACACCCTCATTTTGTTCGCTGTATACTGCCCAATGACCGCAAATACCCAGGCGAGATTCAGACAAAGCTGGTGTTGGATCAGCTCAGATGCAATGGTGTGCTGGAAGGTATTCGTATCTGCAGAAAGGGCTTTCCCAACCGCCTCTCTTTTGATGACTTTAGAAAGCGCTATCAAGTGTTTTGCCCTGATCTGATGGACCGCAATGCATTCATCGATGGACGTACTGCCTGTCAAATGCTGGTGAAGCAAATGAGTCTGTCAAGCGATAGCTACCAAATTGGTACCACCAAGATCTTTTTCAAAGCAACCGTGGTATGTATTGAAAGGCTGTTGATCGTATAGCATCTCATTTATAGTATATAGCTTGCCTCGCTGGAAGAACTGCGTGACAACAAACTCAGCGTATGCATCACTCAATTCCAAGCCATGTGTCGTGGAAGAATGGCGCGTCAGTACCAGACAAGATTCTCTCGTCAAACAGATGCTATCCGTGTTATGCAGCGCAATGCTCGCATCTATGTTACTTTGCGTGAATGGCCCTGGTGGAAGGTGTATGCCAAACTCAAGCCCCTGAACGCTGCTTACCGTGTCGACAGCCAGATGCGTGAAAAGGAGCAAAAGATCACATCTCTGGAAGGCGAGATCAAGGAGCAGCACGATATGATTGCTGAGCTCATGAACCGAAATCAAGAACTAGAGAGCGAGCATTCAGACTTTAAGGAGCTGATCATGGAGGAGCAGAATATCATTCGAGAGCTGGAAGAGGCAAAAGATGACTTGATGCAAAAGTTTACAACTTCAGAAGAGCGTGTAGAAGAACTGGAGCAAGAGCTTGCCGAGAAATCAGAGCTTGTGGAGGAACAACAACGGACCATTGACGCGCAATCAGAAGAGATAGAGCAACTTGTCACCCAGGTCGATACATCCAAGCTTGTGCAAGACCGCCTGACACATGAATTGGAGTCTTTGAGAGAGCAGGTGCAGGCATCCACAGATCAATTGGCCATTGTTAGCGAGGAAAAGGGAACCATTGAGCAAACTATCGCAGCTTTACAGGCTCAAGTGGAGAAGAGTATCAGCAATTTGACTGTGTTGGAAGAAACAGTGGGCTCTCAAAGCCAACACATTGATGCATTAGAGAGCAACAACAAGGCGTACGAAGACAGTATATCTGCACAGAATGCAGAAATTGAGGAACTAAAGGAAGCATTGCGACAGAGTCAAGAGAATGAGAAAACAACACAAGCAGAGAGCGATGCGCGTGCAGCACAAGTGCAACAGCTCACATCGTCACTGGATACAGAGACAAAATCAAGGCAAGAGTGGGAGTCCAAATATGCTCATCTCAAAGAAGATTGGGATGCGCTCACTGCGCTTGTCAGAGCAGAGTCGGAGCAAGCAAAGGCAAAGATGTCGAGGTAAAATTCTACTGTAATGGTTGCTTGTGCACAGCTCTTAACATTTTGTGTTGTCATTTAGATTTGATCAAGTGTTGAGTGGTTTGAAGTTCATTCAGCACGAGTAGACGCCTACTTATATCACATATTCCCCCCCGTATTTATAGATCTTTTTTTTTCCTGGATAGAAATCGCAAATGAGCAATAATAAACTACTAATGTAAGGTACATTTGGTTGTATTATTATTAACTAGTAAAACCTAGCTGTTCTTTTGTAATGGATGAGTTCTTTCCATCTTCAGCAGCTATATTGTAAGGGTATATCCGATAAAATATTAATGGCTTTTTTATTGAAAAATGTTTTCTTGCAGGCACGCCGAGTGTCCATTGGAATGGTCGATGCTATCTAAATTACAACACAAAAGAAAAAGAGAGATTTTAGTGCATGAATAGTCTCACAAAAGTAGCATAATAATTTGAACTGAATGCAGTTGTATCAATTGAAACACTCAAAAGAGTCATCCAAGAAATATTCAATGGCTGATCTCCTCCTACATTTCAGAGCACTTCCATATACTGAATGGGCTCCATGATCCAAAGATTATAGAGTATTCAACCATCAGCAGCCAACTACCAGCGATAATTGACCGGACACAAGACCCAAGAGCTGCAGTTGGTGAGAACCTGACCAGCCTTTCTCCCCAGCACTGCCATCTCCTATTCAACGTCTTCAACGAGAAGATATTGATCCGAAACGATGCATACAATAATCGGTTGCACTGGTATATATCATTGATCTGGCGGTGACTTTTTCTTATGCGACCGAGTTGCTGGGCACAAAACTCACAGTTTATCATGAAAGTAAGGTATCATCATTATGCCTTTCAACTTGTCTCATCGTCTTACAACATGGATTACTTCATGAAAAACGCCTTATAACGAGTGGGACACCCAGAAAGCCTTTGTCGCATACCTCGAGCGGTTTGATTCTGACCAGGTTTTGACCAAAATGAAGCAAGACTTGATCGATATGAAAAGTTCGCAAAATATGGGCGTCAATTTGAAGCGCAAGGTAGAAAGTTTCCTGGCTGCTATAGACGTAAGTATTCAATTGCAATACATGACACTGCTCTTATATCCTGCGCTCTATATCATGGAAAAAGAAGACAAAATTACGTGGAGATGGAAGCAACAATACCACATTCAACCAACAATACAGTAGTGGCGTTATCAACAATAACGTTGGTATGCTTCAGGTGAACAAGCGTGATAATGAGGAGGTAAATACCCCCACAAATGTCATCATATGCATCCCTGTTCATTCCTCTTGTAGACATCATCAGGCAGCAGAAAAAAGCAGAAATCTCGACCAAGCACATCCACAACCGATGAAAGCGAAATCAAGTAAGTCTACTGCTTACAAGCAATAAAACAGTGATTTATCAACGTTATCGTAGTGATTTATTCAACCCAGAAACTCAACCCACCAACCAGCCCTTATTCTCTAACTTGCCAACAAGAATCCAAGACATTGAGCCCTCTGATTTTGAGGTTGAGGTCAAGCACCCTTACATCCTCAACCAAGTCAGCATTAGTAGCGCCTTTTGTGCGTACCAGCGTGATATTGCATTGCTGAACAATTCCCGAGGTCTGTTGGTCGAGAGTAACCCACACGAGCTGCTCGCCATCAACAATATCCTACTTTTGAAGCCTGGACAAAAATGCCAGAATATGCCTTACTACACACCCCAGCTTAAATTGCAAACGCTTGAGACTCTCAATTAGCACCAAGTAAGTGATACAAATCAAGTGAGGGCAACCTATCTACCCCCAGCCTCTGAATCCATCTGTTGACGCAGCATTTCTCTGAGGCGACGCTCAAGGACATAAGAAAAGATGTGGCCGCAAAATTTGCAATTCAACAAAAGGAATTTGATGCAAACACGAAATCGACTATTGAGAAGATTTTAAAGGTAAGTAAAGCCTTAGAGGAGATTCTCGTTGCTTGCTCTTTATATCTGAGGCAATGAAATCTGACTTTTTTGCATAGAGCCTGAAAAAAAAAAGAGCTCACCTCCAAACAAGCAGCCAGACAGATTGGAATGCTGGAATCCGAGAGTGCCAACTTTGAGCCCATAAATGCCATTATAATTGGTTTACAGACTCTTGTGAGAAAGATTCCGGCCTGCAAGTTCAGCAGCTCTGTCCGTGAAAACGTCATTTCTAACCTCTATGCTGATGCCATCTTGTCGCCCATGTTCACAAACCCAGATAAAAAGAAGCACTTGTTTTGGTATTTATGTATGAAAGTTTATTAAAGGCAAATGACTAACTTGAAGTAAACAAAACTAGGCTGAACACAAAAGTGTCTTGTTGTGAGCGGACATGCCCACAAGTGTGACAAAGAATAAGTACAGGGAGAACGTAAGGAGACTACAAACAAACCATTATCCAAATATAAATATCCAAACCACATATCAATAAAAATATCAGTTCTTTATCCCTCTAAAGTTTGTTTTTACTGTTTGGACCTTTAAAAGTAGTGGTTGGTTGTAGCTACTTGATTGAAAGGAACCCCCATAGTTGAAATAAGCGTATTCTTACTTAAAGCACAGGTAAATTTACATCCCGTACCGCGCCCTCTCAACAGTCTGATGAAAGCGCCAAGCAACCGGATTTCGTTAGCAAGCAACTGAAGGGTTGTAACTGGGTTATTGACTCGATTGTTGGCGAAGTTAAAGGTGAAGATGTGAAGGAGGACAAGTATATGTGCATCAAAGACTTGATTAGAGTTGCATTTATCTCTGTCACGTCGATCAATGACAACTTGTTTGATAGTATCATTGGAGTTCACATTGTCGGTCTTCAGATCACTTTCTATGTTACGACATTGGTTGCGGATAGTCTTTATCTCATGATGGAGATATGCTCATTCCAGCTACCAAGAGATGCGAGTAACCTAATGAACTTCACCACTACTTTCGATGATTTGATGTTGGTAATGGAATATGCTGACAAGTGTGTCGTGTCAAAGCAGGAAGAAAAGCTGAAGGAAATGCTATGCGATGGTATTGCAACTCCCGAGTTTGCTCGCTTCTTGTCGCTCTCTAAGGATAGAAGACGAGAATGCCCCATTGTCTACCACCATTAACTAATAGCCTTATATTCTCATCTCTTTGTTTTTATGAATAAATTATACCATCAAGACTACATAGTTGTATGCATCATGCAAAACTGATAAGTATTTCATTATTTATCTTTTTGATCATACCCATATAGATCTCAGTTATACTGAAATGTTTCTAATGACTCAACGAAACCAATCATGTGGAGCATGGGTGATTATTAGAAAGCAATTAGAAATGGCATTTTGATACTGAACATAATGGATTTACAAGAAAGTTTTGGGAAAAGAGTATACATAATAGAACAGCACCTGAAGTTACTGAGCCTAGTGAAATCAATTAGACCTGTACAGTGCCTTTATTAGCGAAAGCTAGGGCAAAATACACAGCCTGAGCTGGATTTGCATTTCAGCGCTGCCACTGGTCTTCCGGATACCAGATTTGGACATCTCCATGGGCAATTACAGAAAATTTTATTATGTAAGCAACAGATGTTTCTTAGCATTTATACATGCAAAAAAGACCAAGGAATTTGATGGTATTACTCCCAAAGCGATCCCTTTAGTCTGTGTAAAGCAAATGTCGAAAAACGTAAACCACGCTTTTTGGGAAAATGTTTACAAAACGCATAGTAAATTGACAACCATCCATCAACAACAGCAACTCCTCCAATCCAAAATCCAATTATACCATCGTCTCTCTTGCACGGCTTGGCTTAAATATATACTAGTCTCATTACATCGATTGCTCAAAATCGATCTCGCATGATGACCTGATACTGCATACCGAAATTATCTGCATACAAGCAGGATTTAGCGTCGAGCACAAAGATACCGCATGCAGCTTTGAATAAAGTGTTTTTCAACACCCCACCTGTCAATCCGTTAACACTAGATACTTGTAATTATCCCCTTTCCTCACGAATCTTGTCTAGACTAGTGCACAAAATTGGATTATTTTGATAATTGTCCACCCATCAACGGCAACGCGTCCAGATGGCTAAAATCTGACCACACAATCCTGTTCTTCGCAAAATTTGGCATAGGTACATGTTTATCTCATCAGCCAGATGATTAACAACATTGGAAGGCTTTGATTGATTTGATGCGGCAAACATAGTGCAAAATTGTACTTTTGAATATTATATTGAACAGGCTTAGATTTATTCAAAACGCTTTTTTTTTACGATAATGAATGTATTTGGTCATGTCTGATACTTATGCTGGTATCGTGTGTAGTTACCTTGAGTCATTTGTACCATGCATTTTGAATGTTTAGTCTTGCTTTTCTCATTTCAATCACATTTTTAGTTTCATTATCAATGCTTTATTTCTCTGAGCTGTCTCCAAATTTGAGCCAATCACAACGCTTTATTTGCCCTACAGACACCCCAAGCCAGAAAAAAAAATTGCGAGGGTTTCCCTATGTTTTTTTGGTTAGGCGGAGTTTTAAGTATTACTAAATACAGTAATTTAGCAATTCCATCATCAAAATCCCCTAAAATGCCAGAATATGCCTTACTACACACCCCAGCTTATAGTGCAAACGCTTGAGACTCTCAATTAGCACCAAGTAAGTGATACAAATCAAGTGAGGGCAGCCTATCTACCCCCAGCCTCTGAATCAAATCTAGTTGTGCTTCAACGATAGGCTTATCCACACAACGAAAGAGGAGGGTTATGGCTCAAAGAACCATAATAAAAAAGGAAGGGAAAGTAACAAGAAGGCATCACTCAAATGTGATGAAGAACAGAAGCATCATGATACAACAGTTACATACCAAGAGGTAACATGCAATGTGTATCATCAAAATGACGAGTACAAGAAAGAAAAAAGTAATAGAAAAAAGTAATAACGTGGTTGCCCCATACGAAGCACAAACACCAATACCACCAGTATCACAGAATAACAAGTAATACTTGAAGAACAAAAAGAATGCAAGGCTACTCCACAACAATAGAGCAGCATTGCCAGCGATACAATACATCAAGAGATACACCATAGCACTATGGTAGAGCAACAGAAAAATAGTTGCGTGCAGAAAAGGGAAAAAGAATAAATCGCAATAGAGCAAACTAAAGAATGCACAGTATTACGAGAAAAAAAGCAGTAAAAGGTTGAATGAATATAATCCATGGCAACCAAATACATGACAACCAAAAAAGGGGAATATACAAACCAAATACAAACCAAATACAAACCAAACACAATGAATAAATATATTGCAACGAATTGGTCTAAAATAAACTGTATAATTAGTATTACTGTATATTGTACCGCGAAAAGTGGCCCCTATCGGCTGATACTTACTGTAACAAACTTGAAAGATGTCGTTTTGGGTACTGGTGGTTGCAAAAGTATGCTTCTTTTGTCGAAAGTGGTGTTGTATTCAATCAAAAGTAATAAAAAGTATATGGTTTAATAGAAAAAGTGCAGTGCAAAAACAGGGTGGAAAGGGAGCCTGAAAAAAAAAAAAAAAACGCGTTGCTGAGGGTGACTGCAGCCAATAAGCTGAGCACACAGAATCTGAGTGACGTGTACACTGAACATTTTGCACTGTGGTGAATGTACCCAAATGATTTTTTTGTGATGATTTTTTTGAATCAAAATAGATATAATTTGACATTTGTAAACATTTTTGTTAAAATTAGCTATAGAAAGTGTGCTCAGGGTATATTACTTTCTAATAAACTTAAGGGGAGAATTTGAAGGCGCATTCAATGGTGTCAATTTTAAAATACTTTTGGAATGAAAAGATAAAGAATTTTTCGAAAATATAAAAAGCAGTTTTTCCAGGAAAAGTCAATATTTAGCATATACAACGTTCAAAATAGCAGTTGTACAGGTTACCCTACATCTGTGCGGTCATTTTGACTTAATATATGCCATAGTAAAAAGTGTCGTTTTCGCCTTCAAAATTGCGATGGTTTGATTTTTAACAAAAACCATGAGGGGTACCTCATGAAAAAATTAGACGGGCAGTAATAGTTTACTGCCAACAGGGCGTATTTCTACAAGTCGTCTTATGCCTTTCTTAGTATGCTACATTCTGATATGAAACCTTGTTAATTTAAAGAATGTAATCTTTCTTCTTGATCTTTTTTCGTTGTACGTTGTGCAAAGAGGCTACAAAGAATTTCGACTTCACGGCTACATTACATAATGAGGCAAAGAAGAATCTCGAATTCACAGCTATATTACATAATAATCAGGCAACAAAGAATTTCAACTTCGCAGCTACATTACATAATACTGAGGCAGCAAAGACTTTCGACTTCACAGCTACATTTTATAAAAGGTTACTTAGCTTAAATTTTAAATTCTTTATATCTTTAAATTGAAAACCTCTACAGTCTCCGTTATTAGACAAAAAACATGCAGAGAAATATCCTCTTTCAGCATCTGTTTAAAAAAATTAAATCCGTTATCAATTGAATTCACAATTCAAGGTGAAACATTGTCATATATCCATATCTCGGGATTGGATGTTGAAAGTATCGACATATTACATACCATTCGAAAGCTGGAATTCTCGACAATACTTCTGGCCAATAATATTTTTTGGATTTTTTAATATTTTTACCCGCATTTGCAGTAGTGCTTAACCACAGCTTGAGAGCCCCATATCTGCAGAGCTATATATCTTTAGATTGAAAGCCTCTACAGTTTTGGTTGTTAGACAAAAAACATGTAGAATGATTTCGTCTTTCCGTATGAGCTTTAAAAAAATTAAATCGGTTAGCAATTGAATCCACAATTGAAGGTGAAACATTGTCATATTTCCATATCTCGGGATTGGATGTTGAAAGCATAGACATATCGCATACCATTCGAAAGCTACAATTCTCAGCAGTATTTCTGGCCAATAAATTTTTTTTGCATTTTGCAATATTCTGGTTGACATTTGCAGTAGGCGAAATCAAGTTCATGCAGAATGCTTTAGCATTTTATTCGATTGGCACGGAGATGATCCATTGAATTCCAGAGCAGTTGTGGACAACTGGTTAAGTTTCTCAATGTTGGTTTTTTTTATATGTTGTATAGGGGGTATTAGGGCTTATATATAATATATAGGAATCAAGGTCTGTAACGAATCCGAAACAGGTATAAACTATTTTTTTCCTGCTCAGCTGGAAGTCTGGCGTTCCCCCCCTTTTACAGCATGGTGTAGTTAGGTACCGCCCACAATCCTATCAAAAAACATATCATCTTTAAATGTACGTTATAGATAAATTATCGTCCAAAAGTTTTAAAATGCCGTTTATTCCCACACTTTAAGCAGAGTATTTTACGGTTT
Source organism: Mucor lusitanicus (assembly GCA_010203745.1). Classification (NCBI taxonomy): domain Eukaryota; kingdom Fungi; phylum Mucoromycota; class Mucoromycetes; order Mucorales; family Mucoraceae; genus Mucor; species Mucor lusitanicus. Next base: position 2,573,780 of record JAAECE010000004.1, on the reverse strand, counting down.
AAACAGCGGTTGTCAACCTCGATTGATTAAGGGCTCCTCTACCTACGGTAAAAATACACCCTAAAAACGTGAATTTTCAACGATTTGGATCGATCCAAAAAAAATAAAAATGAAGGTTCACGATGTAAATGGTGATCGATAGCAATTATTTGGCACTATTCCCTGCATCTAGAACGGCTTAGAAGACAAGATATTCAGGGTTGAATTCGGACGATTTGGCTGGGAAAAGTACCTTTAGTGCCATGTAGATCTACAAAAACTAATGCTACAAATCTGATCCAGACTTCAAACAATGGATATCTTTTGGGACTACACGCTGACTACCACCAGACAAAAAAACGATGAAAATTTCATGTATGTTGTACTTTAAAAACGCTCAGAAATACCAAAAGCACCGCTTATCGTGTTTTAATGCAGCTTCTACTAGTGGCTTATGTCTATACAAAGTAGTGCAATCGTCTGCTATGCATCTCAATTCTTTGCATATCAAATACACCATTTGGGCAGTCGTTGCATACAGTAAAAGTGCTCTCTACATAATAGAAAGGATAAATCTAAAGGTTGGAATCGGGTATAATTAACACTCCTCCACCACTGCTGAACCACAAGAACTGTTGAATTTACGTACACTTAGCGTAACCACTGGAAGTTTCTTTATATGCTTATAACCGCCTCCTCAGAATACGTATACAACAATGGTAATACAGTATAAACTCTCCAACAATCATATACGGCATGATAAAAGCATGCTTTGCCGTATTTCGTCCAACGCCCAAAACAGTGTTCAACTATGCCACTCTTGAACAAAGCACGCTAGATCCAAGCAGTTTTGAATTCAGTGTTGCGCAACATCCCTTCTATCTGCCTGCTACTACTAGACACTCGTAATTAACAGCTTTCCTCATGGATCTTGCCAAGATCAGTGCTCAAAATGGGCTTATTTTGAGGAATCGTCCATACATCAACGGCAACTCGTCATCCAATCTAAAATCCAACTACACCATCGTACTCCTCGCAAAATTGGGGATAAGTATGTGCTAATTATAATACTCTGGAATCAAGATTTTGAAATCGAACCTTGGAGGGTTTGATCTTGGAGACCCAAATACATACCTGCATACAGCCAGGATGTAGTATCAATCACACAGCTACACTATGCTGCAGAGATAACTGCAGAGCTGCGCAACACCTCCTCTATTGATCTTTTACCAGTAGACACTCGTAATAAACAGCTTTTATTATGATCATTGTCGTACTCAGTGCTGAAAATAATGGGCTGATTTCAAAAAAAAAAAATCAGCCATCCATGAACAGCAACTCGTCCAATCCAAAATTCAATTATTATACCACCGTCTTTTTCGAACAATTTAACTTAAAGATCTACAGTACTAATCAATCTCATTACATCATCAATTGCTCAAAATCAATCACGCATGATGACCTGATGATCCTGCATGCTGAAAATAATACCTGCTTACAAGCAGGATTTAGAGTCAAGCACAAAGCTACGCTATTATGCAAGTCTGCTGACTACTACAGTGTTGTACAGAACCCTCTCTATTAATCTGTTACTGTACTACTGGAAACTCGTAATTATGGATCTTGTAAAGGCCTGTGATCAAAATTGGTTTGTTGTAAAAATCATCCATCCATCAACAAAAGATCATCCATCCATCAACAAAAGATCATCCACCCATCAACAAAAGATCATCCATCCATCAACAAAAGATCATCCATCCATCAACAAAAGCTCATTCAATCCAAAATTCAACTACCTCATCGTGTTTCCCACAAAATTTAGCATAGGTACTACGTGCCAGTTTTAATACTCCATCAGCAATTTTCTGCAAATAGGTTTCCCATGATGACCTGATCCTGCATACCGAAAATACCTGCATACAAGCAGAATATAGTATCGAGCACAAAGAAACAGTATGCAGCTTTGAATAAAGTGTTTTCCAACACCTCAACTGTCAATCCGTTAACACTAGACACTTGTAACTATCCGCCTTCCTCATGAATCTTGTCTAGACTAGTGCACAAAATCGGATTATTTTAACAATCGTCCATCCGTTAACGGCAACGCGTCCAAATGACTAAAGTCTGACCACAAAATCGTGTTCCTCGCAAAATTTGGCATAGATACATACTTATCTCATAAGCCAGATGATTGACATCTGAAGACTTTGATTGATTTGATACCAATATAATGCAAAATTGTACTTTTGGATGTTATAAACAGGCTTAGATTGGTCCAAAGCTCTTTTTTTAGGATAGTGAATGTATTTGATCATGTCTCATACTTATGCTGGTATCGTGTGTAGTTACCTTGAGTCATTTGTACCATGCATTTTGAATGTTAAATGCTGCTTTTCTCATTTCAACTACATTTTTAGTTTTCATATAAAAGCTTTATTTCTCTGAGCTGTCTCCAAATTTGAGCCAATCAAGTTGCTCTAAAAGAACTACGTACACCACAAATGTTCAAAAAAAAATTGCGAGGGTTTCCCTATGTTTTTTGGTTAGGCGGAGTTTTAAGTATTACTAAATACAGTAATTTAGCAATTCCATCATCAAAATCCCCTAAAATGCCAGAATATGCCTTACTACACACCCCAGCTTATAGTGCAAACGCTTGAGACTCTCAATTAGCACCAAGTAAGTGATACCAATCAAGTGAGGGCAGCCTATCTACCCCCAGCCTCTGGATCAAAAAGTGTAGTTGTGCTTCAACGATAGGCTTATCCACACAACTAAAAAAGAGGGTTATGGCTCAAAGAACCATAAAAAAAAAGAGAAAGTAACAAGAGGGCATCACTAGAATAATGTGATAAAGAACAACAAAAACATCGCAGCACAGTTACATACAAAAATGTAACATGCAATGTGTACCATCAAAATGATGAGTACAAGAAAGAAAAAAGTAGTGAAAAAAATTACCGTCGTGGTTGCCTCCTCATACAAAGCAAGAACACCACGAATACCACCACTACTATTACAGAAGAAGTAATACTTGAAGAACAAAATGAATGCAAGGCTACTCCAAAATAGAGCAGGGCTGCCAGTAATACAATGCATCAAAAGATACACTATAGCACTGCGGTACAGCAACAGAAAAACAGTTGCGTGCAGAAAAGGGGGAAAGAATAAATCGCAATAGAGCAAAACAAAGTATGCACAGTATTACGAGAAAGAAAGTAATAAAAGGTTGAACGAGTGTAATCCATGGCAACCAAATTCATGACAACCAAATCCATGGCAACCAAAGAAGAAGGGGAATATACAAACCAAATACAAACCAAACACAACAATCAATATATTGTAACGAACTGGTCTAAAATAAACTGTGTGACTAGTATTACTGTATATTGTACTGCCAAAGGTGGCTCTTATCGGCTGATACCTACTGTAACAGACTTTAAAGGTGTTGTCTTCAGTATTGGTGCTTGTAAAGACACGCTTCGTTTGGCAAAAGTGGTGTTGTATTCAATCAATAGTAATAAAAAGTATATGGTTTAATAGAAAGAGTGCAGTGCAAAAACAGTGCGAGAAAAAAAAATAAAAACGCGTCGTTGCTAAGGATGACTGCAGTCAATAGGCTGCCGCAGCACAGAGCACACAGAATTTGAATGACGTGTACAATAAACATTTTGCACTGTGGTGACTGTACCTAAATGATTTTTTTGCGATGACTTTTTTGAATCAATATCGACATAACTTGACATTTGGTAAACATTTTTGTTAAAATTAGCTATATAAAGTGTGCTCAGCGTATACTACTTTCTAATAAAGTTAAGGGGAGAATTTGAAGGCGCATTCAATGGTGTCAATCTTAAAATACTTTTAGAATGAAAAGATAAAGAATTTTGCGAAAATATAAAAAGCAGTTTTTCCTAGAAAAGTCGAGATTTAGCATATACAACGATCAAAACAGCAGCTGCACAGGTTACCCTACATCTGTGCGGTCATTTTGACTTAATATATATCATAGTAAAAAGTGTCGTTTTTGCCTCCAAAAGTGCGATGGTTTGATTTTTAACAAAAATCATGAGGGGTACCTCATGAAAAAACGTGAATTTTCAACGATTTGGATCGATCCAAAAAAAATAAAAATGAAGGTTCAGGATGTAAATGGTGATCGATAGCAATTATTTGGCACTATTCCCTGCACCTAGAACGGCTTAGAAGACAAGATATTGAGGGTTGAATTCGGACGATTTGGCTGGGAAAAGTACCTTTAGTGCCATGTAGATCTACAAAAACTGATGCTACAGATCTGATCCAGACTTCAAACAATTGGTATCTTTTGAGACTACACACTGAATACCTTTAGATAGAAAGTAACGTAATCTTTGCGTATATTTTGCTTTAAAAAATCCTCAGAAATCATAAAAAATCCACTTGTCATGGCTCATTGCAGCTTCCAATGATAGCCTACTACCTATTTGAGGCAGTGCCGTTATCTGCTATGCATTACAGTTTTTGTAAGTTGAATGTTAAGCTACAGCAATAATTGCGTGTATTTGAATTGTGCTTTTATGCTGCACAAAAGACGAATCTACAAGTCAAACCCAAATACATTTATCGCCATAGTGTGAGCAAAGCATGCTATATAGAGCCAAGCGATTTTGAATGCTGCAGTGTTGCGCAACATCCCCTCTATCGATCTGTTACTACGAGTCACTCGTAATTAATAGCTTTGCTTATGGGTCTTGTCAAGTTCAATGCTCAAAATAGGCTTATTCTGAAAATCATCCATGCATCAACGGCAACTCATCTAATCCGAAATCCAACTACATCTTCATCGTGTTTCTCGCCCTTGGGGGACCAGAAGAAGCTCTGAAATGCTCAGGCTGTGTTTTGTCTTGGCTTTAGCTAACTAATAAAAGATACTGTACAGGCCAAATTGATTTCACTACACTCAATTACTTCAGGTGCTGTTCTACGGGGCTTGGTTTACCATCATACACTCCTTTTCTAAAACTTTCTTGTAAATCCAACATGTTCAGCATTAAATTGCTATTTCTAATTGCTTTCTACCAATCACCTGCATGCCACGTGAGGAACCTTTCAGTGCATAGATATAGTAGGACTCCAGCAAGTACTCGTTAATCCACGCAAACAGAGCGCCTGCTGCACAGTGATTAGCAGTATGATGTTATCATAAGCCTAAGCTTGCCATCATCATTTTTTGCAACATGCGTCATAACGCTCATATGAACATATTAAATGAGCATGCTGACCGAGTAGCCTGAATTGCTTATACTGTATCATACCCCTGAAGCCATTGTCGTATTTGATGTTTGTCTCGCCTGTCATTACTGGTATACAACGGCCCTTCGATATTTGCATACATCACAAGGTTGAGCGTTGGTGGTGATGCATACGGTCCCGTTAAAAAAAACCAAGACGTTTGATTGATAGCAATAGTACAGGTTTTATTGAAATAGGATCACCATTTGATCCGATTGCACTTGTTTTGATCCACATTGCCAAAACTATGATTCATGGATCCACGGTATAGCTCTTTAATCACCTTTCCCTTGACAATCGTCTCTTCTATAATTTCGCGGCAATGGCAGGATTTGACACGGCCGTACCATATTCCAGTTCTGCCTTTGTTTATGTAACAAATCACGTTTCCTGCAAATTTATGCCCTAAAACAATCGATTGTGTAATCGTTTCATCAGTATGACAATCGTACTGTTTTTTTTTCGACACTAGTCGACTTACCTCCAACATGGCTCACCATGAAGACAGAGGTGCCTCCCTCACCATCATGGATGTCCAAGTCTCTCAACACGTGATCGAATTCACGGTTTAATATCGGTGCTGTCACACCACAACGCTTGTCTCTCTTTCTATGCGAGCAGATCAGGATCATGGAGTCGTATGGGTTGGGGTAGACGGCCAATTCTTGCAGATCAAACTTTTTGAACATGTTGATGTCAGTGGGGGTGTCAGTTGTTGGCAATGGTAGCTTTACAAATACGTCATACAGCAGTTGGGCATCGTCGGGAGTGACATTGCCAATCACAATGTTCTCGGGCAGAACAATCACGTCAATCCCACAATTGACAGTGGTGGAGTGGGTGGCAATCAGCGAGGTGTTGGTGACAAATGTGCGCCATGGCATTGGGTTGTTGACAAGCAGCGCTTGCAGATTGGCGGCCAATGTGCCGTAGTCTTCCTCGATACGTGTAGGCCAGTCGCATTGAGCTGTACTGATCATGAAATGACGGCCGTAGGGAGACATGCTGCCGAGCAAAGGGCTTTCGTTGTCGAATTCCAGATAGGAGGGGTATTGCTGGTGCTCTTCGCACTCTTCTTCGCAGCTGGCACAGTCCTTGACAATCAGGTCAGTTGGTGGTACTTGATCAATCTCCACCTCAGGATGCTCCTTGGCTTCCTCCTTGGGCTGTGGGGCTTCTTCTGTGGTAGGCGTCGTTGGCTCGCTGCCAGTGATCAGGCTACCGATGGATTTGAGAAATGATGCCATGCTTGCTTCTTTTTTTGATTTGATAGTGTAAGAAAAAGAGAGAGAGAAAAAAAGAGACAAGTAGAGCCTTTTTATAAAAATCGGAATTTATTTATCTGATCTTAATCCAAGCACTCAAAAGATTACCCATTTTCTGACCATGAACAAACACACAGCTTCAAGGCGCGGAGGACACGGAGAAACGCGGCCGCTATGGTTTGTCGAGCCTTGACGTCGCTTGCAGCCGTGTCATTGCACTCTGTATATCTGCACATTTTGATATGAAAGGATCTGATAAACTAAACAGGTCTTATGGCCATCTTGCCCCAGTCTAAATTTATCCACGGTTCATACATGTACTACAGAAGAGGCAGCTCTCTGGCTTCTCTGGGCGCATCTGCCTTTGAAAACCGGTGGTTGTACTGCGTTATGTGGTACCTCCTCCTCCTCCTTCACATCCTTCCTTGTTTGTTTTCAGACACTTGAACTCTTCTCACTTTTCCTTAATCCAAACGAGAACAGGGGATCATGAAAAAAGACGCAGAAATTGTGGCCAGTTATTTGGCTGAATATTCAGATAGTAAGCTTAGACTCTTTGCCTCTAGAGATGTGAGTCATTTACACATGTTACAAAAAAAAATTAGCTGTGGAAGCTCTTCCTTTAGAATTGCAGAGAAACTACACACTCATTCGACAATTGGATGAAAGCGCAGAGGAACTATTAGCTCAGATTGCAACAGAGTCCACATCATTGACAAAACCGCAAAAGACGCTGACAAGCGAGGAGCGAAAGAAGCGATTAGAACACATTGGCCAACTTTTGAACGAGACATTGAAAAAGGGAGAAGAGAAGCTTGCTCTGGCAAAGTCGACCTACGACACTGTACGTACTTGCAGAGACATGGTGGATGAACGCATGTGGATATTGATAGCTATTATAGGTGGACAGACATTGCACAAGATTGGATAATGATTTGCAAAAGATTGAAGATGAGCAACTCATTGGGCCTGGTCGCACCGCAGCTGTTTCTCACTCAACACCTGCAAAACGAGATGTCTCCTCTCTGGAGGATGCAGCACCCAGAAAACAGACCAGCAGAAAGAAGAGCAGAAAGACACAGGCAGACAAGAAGGCGGACGAGAACGCATTCTCTCAAGAAGACGCTATACAGCAGGCTCAAGCGTAAGCAGAGTGGAGGAGGGTGCTGAAACGGATATGAAAAACTCATTAGCTTCATTAGTGCCGCATCTTTGAGTGATCTGCCAATTGATCCTAACGAGCCGCTGTATTGCTATTGCTCCCAAGTCTCGTTTGGAGAGATGGTGGCATGTGACAGTGGCGATGTAAGCATACAGCTGCATGATGACTGGCCAGGATTGCTAATGCTATTTATTGTATAGTGTGAAATTGAATGGTTCCATCTGGAGTGTGTTGGATTAAAGACACCACCCAAAGGAAAATGGTATTGTAAAAACTGCACAGTGGACCTCAAAAAGAAAAAGAAAATCTAGGCGGAACTCGCTGTGGACGACGACGATGATTCTGGCGATGACTCGGTAGATAATTTTGCTCTCTTCTTTCTGACATCTTCCTCATGTTTCTCTGCTGATCTCTTTTTAAATCTAACATGCAACTTAATAACACATCCTGTAAATAAACACACTCACGACAATGCACACTTACATGGCGGATTCAGGGTTCATGGCTGGATTCATACAGAGCTTCAGCTTTCTGTCAATCTCCTTGGCTTCCTCTTGTGTTACGGGCGTCACGGTCTTTAAGAATCCCAATATGCGCTCAACAATGGATAGCAGTGTGGGTGCGTCTTGTCCAAATCTATCCGTAATGTATCGTTTTACTTGCTGATCAAATCCATTGTCCTTTCCTGCCATCATAAACGCTGCCAATGCCAGTTGTGCTGGTTGATAGATCAATGGTAGATCAGACAGCAGAATCTCTGCTATAGCCTTGTCCACTTTTTTGTACGTCTCCTTGAGTAATTTGACGTCGGTAGGTCCAGTCTACACACTCATTTTTAGTGACCCTCCCCCTCAATCGCTTCTGAACTGTCATGTGTATGCTATACCTGCATGTCGAGGAAGAATCCATAAGCTGGTCTGTACGGGTGGTGAATGTAATATTGAAATTTGAGGCCTTGCGATACAGTGTACTCCAAGTTGAGCACCGTCTTTGTTGATTTCAGATGAAAGGTCTTTCCGAAATCATCAATTGAGATTCTCTCGCTCTCTGACTTGGTTGCCAAGAACAGACATGTCAAGCTTTGTTGAATTTTCAATTAGAACAAGGTCATGGCTATGCGTCAATCTAGAGGCACACACTTACAGAATGTCCTTGGGATGATAGTCCATCACAGTGTTGTATAGAAAGAATCGCTTCATGTAGATCACAGCTGTTGCCATCACCATGTCGGTGAGCTTGCAGTGTTTGCTCATGACCTGGCATTGCATTTCAAAGAATCGACAAAGCGCCAGTTCTTCTTTTGCTGAAAGATAGTCTTTATCGGGCGTTCCATCGTTCGCCTCATTCTTCTCCTATGACAGTAATTGAGTATAGTCTCAAATGGACAACTCTACCTCATCTCACCTGCTCTTCTTGTACATTCTTCTTGACGCGACTGATGGCTTCATTGGTGCTTTTGTTTCGAATGTCCCATAATTGCTCAGGGCTGAATCTCCAGTGCTTGTATTGCGAGGACTCTTCAAAGATGTGTGGCTTCTTGTCTTGTAAATCTGTCATAATGCGAAAGAAGAGCTTGGTGAATGCTGCGTAGTGTCGGTCAGGCTAATATGCTCAAATTTTTGAGGGTGAAAGCGCCCAGTGACTCGAGTTTTTTCTGGCTCGACGACATGAGAACTTGCTACATATACTCAATCCAGCACATTGAACTTGTATCATGCATAGTATTTTCCAAACACTACTCCCTTTTTTCTGTTTCTCATCACATACCAAAAACATGCCTCAAGCACTGCTATTGAAACTGCCGCATGAGGTGCTGCTGTACATACTAAAGCAATATCTCGACTTGACAGACCTCTGGACATTAACTCGGGCCTCCAAAGACCTGCGCTGTATTGCTCTGCTTCTGTTGAGGAAACAGTGGAGCGTCGCTTCAGACTCGCTTGTCAAGACACAGCTGAATGCCGCCATGATAGCTGTATCCGGGATATCTCAGAGGATCATCAAGCGAATCACAATCTACGACCCTTATGCATTTCCACCGATACTGCCACAAAATCCACGAAATTGGCTCTACCTCACATTGACAGACACCACTGTATACGACCTAGCGATATATCAGCACCCGCTTCCAGATCAACCATCTGTCTCTGAAGCAAGATCTCCATCACCACCCAACACATTTCCGCCGACTATCGAGCCAGGTCTAGATGAAGGTACCGAGCACTTTTTTCCAATGGAACGTATCAAATACCAGTGCAAGCGACTACACTACATTATTGGAGATGAAAGGAAACTGCACTATCGGATAGCACGGAACATTACCAGAGAAAACCTAAATACCGTCATTGAGAGCATATTCCATCATGTCATCTTTGTCAATAGCCGGTGGATGATCATGTCCCGCCGTCAGTCTGCCATCGCCATATCCAGAGCTCGCGCATTTGCAGCCGCCATCGCCCGTCTCTTGTGCAGCCTAGGCGTCAACTTTAAGAATGAGGTGGTAGCCATGGTGTGGGAGAACATGGCGACATTCATCACCTACGTCGAGTACCGTCTCTTGGGCAAATCCAATGGCAACAACAACAGTAATCTGATGGACACCATCACTGTGTTCCTGAATTTCGTCTGCGCTTGTTACGTTGCACACATCATTGTAGATGAGCAAGCACTGGACGCCTTTTACAAAATATACCATGTCACTGGCAAAACATACAAGGATCAGACAAGACGCTCGTTGCGAGAGTTATGGCTTAGAACAGATCGAGATTTGGAGGATGGTCCGTTGTCTCGTTACCTCAATCTTGTTGGCGATAATCAATAAAAAGAAAAATCAAACCCACAAGTCGGCTTGGACATCATTGACATTAACATCATTTCATTCTATTTCAGCGCATGGGGGGATCTCCTTGAGAGGAGATTTCTTGAGTCTACGGAGAGTAATATCTTTGAAGAGTGACTCGTTGTCTTAATTCTCTGATCGTTTAATAATGTGATGGGAATACCTTTGTGAAAAAAGTCAGACACTTTGAGTCCGGTTGCTTTTGACAGAGTGAAGCCTTCGGAATTATGTCTTTGATACATTTTTCAAGCGTTTTTTTAATGGTAAATAGAATGAAAATCATGTATTTGTGTGGCAACGCAATGCAGTACAAGAAGGAGATGTGTGTGTGGGTGTGCCATGAACTGTTGAGGTGCCTACCTACTAGTAATTTCGCATTTGCGCCCTGATTTGAGTACATTTTGCTGTTTATTGGCCTATTTTGTCAATACTGCCAGCTCGCTATTTAACAGGGATTACCTTTAGTGCATGTGTAGGTGTGTAGTGCATATAATTCCATCGTTTTGTGGCCCTAAATGTGCTGTTTGGTAAGCACTGGCATCGGTCAACAAGCCAAACATTGAGTTTGTCAGCCAAATTTTTTGATACCCGCTTAGTGTTTTTTCGTCGTGATTCATAAAATTCTGAACTTTTGGAACTTGATGCACTCTATTTTGCAACTTTCTACTATATAAACTGAAATGATGGATCCCTACTTTCTAGTACATTTTACAAGTACTTTTTGAGGCGCATTGAATGAAGCTATTTATGAGACAATTTCTGAACAAATTCAAGGAGAAACCTTTAAAAATGTGATTTGAGGTTTATGGCGAAAATGTCAAGATTTTTGATAGAAAGGTCTCACATAAATATATCAGAGAGTTGCGTTGGATCAAGGGGAGCAATTTGATCTTATACGTGCCTTAGTAAAAGTCTTCATTTTTGCCTCCAAAAACGCGATCGTTTAATTTTGGATGAAAAGCATGAGGGGTACCTCATGCCTTTTGCTTGAATTTTGATGATCCCAAAAAAGTGGAGCAAAGGTGTCAGGAACCTAGTGTTAGTCAAATGCAATGGTTTGGCGTTATTCTGGCGCTGTGAAACGGCTTTTAACACGAGAAATTACGACTGAAATACACCCAAATTATGCTGTAGTTTGCACATTTTTGATGGATGGAACAGAATGCTAGCATGATGTCTGCTCGTCCTTGAAATTTTTTCATTCAGAGGGATGTGTAGCATGGTATAAGAGTCAGATCCAAAGGCACAGGCCAATTATAAATGGTTTTCACATGACAGGAAACGCTAAAAAGCAGGATTTTGCAGACAGTAGCAAGATGCAGCCTGTCATTATGTCCAATGATGGGTGCCAATTGCACTTTCAGTCTATTGCAAAAGTGGTGCAAGGAATTGGGATGATGAAGAAGCAAGAAACCACACGTCAGAGAGTATCTAAATGAGCCCATTCTTAAGATTCAGCTGCTTTCTGGCTGACGAAATGTCAAAGATTGCCCTATTTTATGACAGTTTTTAAATGCATGATACACATCCATCCACTGGTAATTTATGCAATCATCTAAAGCACTGGACATTTAAGCGATGACGTTTACATCCAAGTCCTTGAGCGGCGTTGATTGATCCACAGACATCCCAAAAAGCTTGATATAGGGAAAAAGTACGTAATGCTTTTTTTTTTCTTTCTTTCTCTCTTTCTTTTTTCTTACAAAAACACATACACTTTCAACACATTAGAAAATGACTACATTAGAAGACAAATCTTTATGGGAAGCTGAAAATGATCAGGACGACATTGGACAAGACATTCTTCGTTTAGCACCCGAGGAAATCACAAACAGAACCCGTTTGTTGGAAAACGATATCAAAGTCATGAAGTCTGAAATTGTGCGTCTGCAACATGAACAAGCTGCCATGAAGGAACGTATCAAGGACAATAAAGAAAAGATCAAGATGAACAAGCAATTGCCCTATTTGGTTGGTAATGTGGTTGAGGTAAGTGACTAAAACGCTGTGTGGACGGATGGACATGTTACGCACGCATAGACACGTACGCAGTATAGAGCATTGACTGAATTGTATCTAGTTGCTTGATGTGGAACCTGAGGAGGAAGACAGCGAAGGTGGAAACGTCGATTTAGATGGCCAAGTAAAGGGAAAATGTGCAGTGATCAAAACATCCACCAGACAGGTAAACGACGAGCAATATGCGCCAAAATTAAAAAACCACGCATCATCTCACCTTCTTTGAAAGACCATCTTTCTGCCGTTGATTGGTTTGGTTGATTCTAGTGATTTAAGACCTGGCGACCTCATTGGTGTCAACAAGGACAGTTATTTGATTCTCGACAAACTGCCAGCAGAATACGATTCACGAGTGAAAGCCATGGAGGTCGACGAAAAGCCCACGGAAGACTACAACGACATTGGTGGATTAGACAAACAGATTGAAGAATTGGTCGAGGCTGTTGTTTTGCCCATGACACATGCGGATCGATTCAAGAACTTGGGCATCAAACCACCCAAGGGCGTGTTGATGTACGGTCCTCCAGGTACTGGTAAAACATTACTAGCAAGAGCCTGTGCTGCACAAACCAATTCTGCCTACCTCAAGCTGGCAGGACCTCAGTTAGTGCAAATGTTTATCGGTGATGGTGCTAAATTGGTGCGCGATGCTTTTGAGTTGGCCAAGGAGAAATCGCCCGCCATCATCTTTATTGATGAACTGGATGCCATCGGTACCAAGCGTTTCGATTCAGAAAAGTCGGGTGATCGTGAAGTACAGCGTACCATGTTGGAGTTGCTGAATCAGTTGGATGGCTTCTCGTCAGACGATCGTATCAAGGTCATTGCTGCTACCAATCGTATCGATATCTTGGATCCTGCCTTGCTGCGTTCAGGTCGTTTGGATCGTAAAATTGAATTCCCCTTACCCAACGAAGAAGCAAGAGCCCGTATCATTCAAATCCACTCGAGAAAGATGAATGTCAGCAAGGATGTCAACTTTGACGAACTGTCCAGATGCTGTGACGAATTCAACGGTGCTCAATGTAAGGCTGTTTGTGTGGAGAGTGGTATGTTGGCGCTTCGTCGTGGTGCTGTTGAAATTACACACGAGGATTTCATGGAAGCTATTCAAGAAGTGCAGGCAAAGAAGAAGATGACATTGCAATACTATGCTTAAAATACACACATAATAAACCCACTGCTTGATATAACCCCTCCAATATGTATGACAGGTGACGGATCGTCCCAAAGCCATGACATGTATACGCCCATAATGACAGCTTGGACAAAGCACGCTTGATATCAACATTCCATTCCCTACTACCCCTAAATCGGGATATAACAACTAATCAAAGGGTCCCGCGGTGGGAGGATGGTCTTTAAGGTCCATGAAATCTTGTCATTTGGTTGGCCTGTTCTCGAGTTGAAACCTTCAATTCTAATTGAATCATTGTATAACTCGAGTCTAGCCTCGAAAATATTTTTTACACTCTTTTTCTCTTTCTTTTTTATATATTTCTGTCACTTTCTAGATACAAATCATGAACCATGATTCTTTATCACCGGGCAAGAGAGGAGGGTAAACAAACATGTGCAGTGTTATAACATGGTGATTTGTATGGACTGATTGTTGCTATCTGACAGATTTTCTGATCCGAAACTAAACACCATCATTACCCCACCTACTCCTGTTCAGCCTAGACGATTGCAGGACATGTTCAATGTGGGCGATTCCAGCCACGACGAAGACGAAGACACCAGCACCACCTCTGTTGAAGCGACGGAAAAGAACAGCGAGTGCAAGCAGCAGCCTATACCCACCAAAGTGAAATCCACTGTGCAATTCCCGCCTGAACTGGAACAACGGTTCTATCACCAATACCCTAAACCACCCATCGACGAAGCAGACGAAGAGCAGGAAGCGCCTCCACCTCCACCGCCGTCCAGAAAGGAGCGCTTGATCAAGTACCTTCATGTCAAGTTTCCGAGTCGAATTGTCCGAAGAGTCCTGAAATGTACCATTGCTTATTTTCTGTCGACCTTGTTCAGTCTGATTCGACCTCTCACGCTGGCATTGGGGCCTGCTCCCTTCTTGGCCACCACAGGCATGCTGTTCAGCCACCCAGGCCGCAGTATGGGCGCCCAGTTTGACGCTACCGTCACTGCTGTGATGGGTGTGGTGGCAGCCATTCTCTGGGCATTTGCGGGCATGGCCGCCTCTGTCGCCTACAACCGAGACCACCCCCAGACCTTCATCACAGAGCCTGTTGGACGCTGCGTCAATGCCATGTTTCTGTTTGTGGGTGTCTTTTGTGCTCAGATATTGCGTCAAGTGTTTCCAAAGTTCCATTTCTTCTCGTTGCAGTTTATGATTATCCAGATCTTTAGCATGACACGTGCCATCGACTACACCAGCGTGCCTTTTGATTTACCATTGCATTATGGCGTGCCTCTGCTGATTGGATGCGGCATATCACTTGTGGTCAACCTTGTATTCTGGCCTGAAACAGCGGTGGATGGTCTCGGCAGAGCACTCAAGGAAACCATCACCAGCAGTCGAGACATGTTGCATTTGATCACCAAGCAGTTCTTTCTGGACCCGCAATCTGACCCTGTGGCAGAATCTGTCGTCGATGAAGCATCCGCAAAAATGAGAAAGGGCATGACTAAAGTCAAGACGGCCTATCGTGAAGCCAAATACGAAATGTCGTATGCCTTCATTCGGCCTCAACAGTTGGGCCAGATCCGCAAATCATTGGGCCGTTTAACCAAGCATCTTAGTATTTTGGGCGGCTGTCTCAAGACAGAGCGAGAGTTGTTTGAAAGCGCTATTGACGCATTGCAGGCTGAAATGAGAGACTTGGACAGCGAAGACGACGATGGCCAATCCACGCTGCACCAACATCCCACCACAGCATCATCCCACGGTGGTGGTTACCATAGCGACAATGAAGAACTGAACCGCAATTCACTAGGCCGACAATACAGCGAAGAAGATTTAAACTTGCTTCGTACAGCGCTACGTGCCACAAATGAGTTCATGAACGGTAGTGCAAGCAGGACCACAAGTAGTAACAACATATCACTGCATCCTAGTACAAATGCTAGTCCTCAGCACTCCAGACCTGCCTCAAGAGCTGGATCACGCGCCAATTCTCGGCCTGGGTCGGTGTACAACTCGGAAGACGATGATGACACAGAACACAACAACCAGAAATCCGTCAGTTCTCTCAAATCGTTTCTGGGGTTACCCAAGCTTTCCATTCCCAAGCCGAAGCCGCCGAAAAAGACCAAGAAGCAGACAGAATACCACCATCGCCACTTGCTGTTGACCTACCTCGAGAGTCTGCGAGACCCTCTGATGGACCTGTCGCTCGACTGCTCCAACGCGCTGGAATGTGTGTGCGACAGCATTGCCAATGAACTGGACATGGACCACGACGACGACTCGATCCGCAAGACGTGGAAATCGTTCCTGAGACACACATTAAAGATTGGCAAAAAGGAGGTAGATGAAGAGAGCAACAAGAAGAACCTGGAGCGACACAAGGGCAGCACCAAATGCAACTGCTCACAAAATATTCGACTGTCCATCATCCAATTTGACAAGGCCGAGCGAGAGCGCATGCACGCACTGTACGAAATCAACAAGGCTCGCATTGGCTGTCAAGCACTGGATCTCGGTATGCGACAGGAACTGTTTCTGGTCTTCTTCTTCATCTTTACACTGCGGGAAGTGGCCAACGAGTTGCAAGAGATGACGCTGCATATGGACGAGTTGAGATTGCATTCGCGAAAGGCAAGTTTTAACGGCAAAAAGAGAAAGCACCTGTATTTCCCCGGTTGGAACCAAAAGATGTGGAACAAATGGGCTCGAGGCAACAACCATCAGAGCACGCGTGATAAGGGTGGCTATACGTTTGGTAAGAAAGTATAGCGCGTAGATAGCACAAGGGCACGAGAGAGAGAGACTGACGGCATTCTTCTGTCTACTATAGCTACATTGACAGCATCGCTGCCCAAAGACGAGCCGAAAAAGACAGAAGCAGAGGACGAATACCATCTCAGTAAAATTCAGACCAACAACAGTCTGTCCAGAACAAAGAGTCGCCGCGAATCTGTCGCACTCAACAAGATGGCGTCCAAGAACAGCGCCAACAGCGACGACATTAGCTCGCCTCTCATGGTACGACACCGCAACAATGCCAGCAACAAGCTGCGACGCGAATCCACAAAACCCGCCCTTGAAAAGCCCTCTCTGGCAGACCACAAAAAGGAGCAAGATTTGAACGATCGCGTCCATGATATCCGCATCAATGTGGATCAAAACTACGTCGAGACGGACGAGAATCCCGAGCTGACAGCGCAAGAAAAGAAGGATGAAAAGGAAAAGGCGCCCATCATGCTGAGAATTCGATATGCTATTTGGATACGTCTGCAGTACATGTGTCGTTACGAGTTCAAGTTTGCGCTCAAGATGGCTGTCGCTGTGCTGGTACTGTGTATACCTGCTTTTGTGCCTGCTTCATCGGGTTGGTATTGGAGTGCTCGAGGTCAATGGGCTGCAATGACGGTGATTGCCATCATGAATCCTACGAGGTAAGACTTGAGAAAGGACTCTAGAGGGCGTGTGCTCATATATGTATCAAACTAGTGGTGGCACTGTGCAAGCTAGTTTTTGGCGTATTGTTGGAACACTTGTAGGAGCGTTTGTTGGCTGGGCTGCATTGGCAGCTGGCGACGGTAGTCCGTATCTTTTGGCTGTATTTGCTGTGATATTGGGTATGTTCACACAAGCTATTATTATACGACTGACAGTATCATTACTCACTGAGGTTGCCATCAGCGCTGGTCTTTTTCTACGTTCATCTAGGCAGTATTTACAACAAGGTCGGCATTGTGTGTTTGACAACCTACATGGTGGTAGCACTCAGTCGATACGCTTATCCACCTGAAGGCGAGACAATTGCAGATACAGTCTGGTAAGTACATTGGAATAAATAGGGGGGAGAATAGAACTCCCTAACAATTATGTTGCAGGAAACGTACCATTACCATGATTGTGGGAATATGCGTAGCCCTTCTCCTAAACTCGTAAGTGATTATGTGTTTTTCACAGCGTGCGTACGGTTCACTCATGTTGTTCATCACAACAGCTTGGTGTGGCCCTTTGTTGCACGACATATGGTACGAAAATCGATTGCAGGCTGCATGGATCAATTAGAGGATTACTACACATTCGTCATGGGCTCTTATCTCTACCACGACCCTACGTCAATGCCCAGCGACACCGATATCACCAAAGGAGAGAAGATTGAAAGCAAAATTCAATCAGCCATTGACGCATGCTCCGTGCTACTCGAGCTCACGGATCATGAACCACGTTTTCGTGGCCCTTTCCCAAAGCTGTTTTACAAGGAAATGATTGTCTCCATGAGAAACATTCTGGATCGCTTGCTCAGCATGCGAATTGCTCTGCTGCAAATGCCGTTGGTGGTGAAGCACGACATTTGTGCCAAAGAATACCATGTGGAGAGACGAGAAATGGTAGGTTTCTTTCCCGTATGTGGACAGTCCAACATGGATGACTGACTTGCTGCATTAGATTGCCTCCATGCTGCTCAGCTTCCATACGCTGGCTTCTTCATTGAGATCCAAAACGCCTCTACCTGTATATATGCCATCTGCACGTGCAGCACGTAAGAAACTCATGGAGCATCGTCGAGAAAACAAACAAAAGACAAATTGGGTTAAATTTCGAAATCTGACTTGGTTTGCCATGGCATGTTCTAGTGAGGAAATCGTAGAGGAGCTAGAGTACCTGTGTCATCTCATCCGATACATTGTTGGCGAAAGTGCCTATGCTGATCTGGCCAAGCGAATTGACAACTTTACTGAGCATGCCATTAGCACATCCACCTTGTAATTCTTTATACCACTACTACTTATGCATTACCTAATAAATTTATTATTATTATCGTCACAGGCAGGTGCTGCTGTGTTGGATCGTTTCTTGAAATGCAGTAGTGTGTACGCTTCTTTTTCTCTTTTTCATGTAAATCACTACTACCATGGCAGAATCACAGTTTGACGATTTGGACACTGCAAATGACAATGGGGAGAGGGAGGAACTCATAAAGTAAGAAGATGCAATCACTGGGTCATCAGAAAAAGCGATTTACAGCAAGAGCATAGGCACGTACTCGATTTACAGACACAATTACGAGGTAATTAGCCGTGCCCCGTATGTATTTTTATGGCATTATCTGAACCAACCGAATAGGCATGCTATCTCGAGTAGATGCAGCTAGAAAAGAGCATCAATCACTGACCACAGAGAACCAACTGCTACAGAAATACATTAATAATTCGCTCACATCCACTGCTGTATTTGGAGCCACCAATGGAGCCATCAACTCCAACAATATGACCTTGCGTCAATCCAGTGCTGATTCCCCTCGCTAATGATAACGGCTCCCTTTTTTTTAAGATTAAATTTGATCACATCGCTATAACCCGCCCTTTGTTACTACTGGTTCTAATTACTAAAAACCTATTTCACGGTATTATGCCATTTTCACCACTGACCCACATCTCGTTGTAAGGAGTAAGGTTTAGGTGCCATTCAAGGAGCATTGGGCATCTAGGCATATAGAGCCCGCCATAATAGCTAATTAGAAGGTGGGAACCTAGAGAGAGAGAGACAAAGGAGCATATCAAACTATGTGATCAGGGTTCTCTTTCTCTTTATGACTTTTGCTAGCGATAGGAAGGAGAAATGCTCCTTTTTTTTTTCTTGCACATTCTAGAGTTGGTTACAGCCATGTTTGCGCTCTTTTTTCTCCATTCATTATGTTCAAGTATTACTATTACAACGATAGAATGTGTCAATTAAAAACGAGCAAAAAAGAGACAATGAAAAAATAGATTGGAATACAAGATTGCTACATTGGGATGTCATGCTTTAACAGCATGTTGAAACTAAGACTCATCTGCCACGTTGTAACAATGTGGAAGCACCCTCAGAATCAAGGTTGAAACATTTGGATACAAACAAACACCCACTGCTTGTCATGATTGATAAATGACAGCAAGTCTTGTTCTTCTTGGCCGTCTCCTACAACGACCAGATTCTCCTTCCTCTACCCCTGAGCAAAATTTTCATCACACATGATGGTGATGTACATATATGTCCATATTATAAAAAAAGAAACATCTGCTCTGCACACGCTAAAGGCTGTGTAGAGTGGGTTGTGTGATGTGCTGCTGGCTTGCCTTGCTTGGCTCTGCTGAGCTATGCCTTAACTTTAAAATTTTCGCATCATTTGACCTACATAAATACACAAACAACTTTTTTTTCACATAGCAATCAAGGAGTAACACCCAAATAATCCGATGATTGGTCTCTTGACAGCATGGCATAGCAGCTACTACTGCAATAATAATAAAGAAAAAAGGAGGTGTAGATCGGGCAATGGGGACAGGTTAGAAGTATTTTTTGACTGGTGTCGTAGCAGCAGTAGCGGTTGGTATGACAACCAAGCAACGCAACGTAGACATGGCATCTTGATGATATAGACGCTGCTGCTATACAATAAACAGTAATATGCTGATGATATAAACAAATCATATAAACAAACATCACCTCTTGCTGTTTTGCCCGCCTGCTAATTTGTTTGATTGACCAAACTACTCCTTACCCCACTATCATCTTTCTATATATCGCCATTCACTTCTTCACTGTAGAAATCCCCTTTCTAATATACTCCTTTTGTTATAGCTGATGTTCCTTAAAATTTATATATTATTTATTGTTATAATAGCCCTGCATTGTATCAGTACACTTGATCTGTGCGGTGCAATTGTTGGATAAAACCTTCCCGGCTTATAACAATTTCTCCTGTTTTATCATATATATGATGCCCCTTTTTTTCATATCACAAAGGCTATGCACACTCATGTAGACACACATTAAAACATCATTTATTGTTATCGAAAGCACACATATTGGCAGATCACCATTTATACTACAATAGGCTATTATAACATGTAATGTGTTGAACACATTTTTTCCCTATAAGTTTTGTTGCTTGTCTTGCTTTTCTCTTCTCTCTCTCTCTTTTCTCTTCTTTTTCTTCTTTTCTTCTCTCTCTCTCTCTCTCTCTCTCTCTCATTTCTGATCACTATATACATTTCATATATTTTATATATATACATACTCTATTGTGTTATACTATTACTACTATTCCTATTGTTATATTATATCTTATTACATCTTCTCTATTCACTATACATAGAGGCTCTTTATCATTACTAATTACTATTGCTATACATCACATCCCTGCCCACAAAAAAAAAGACCCAACATCTCAAGAAAAGAGAGAGTGAATGACTAAACCTGAACACGACATGTTGAATGATCCAAAGCCAAATACTTATATGCGTGTACCTGTAAATCTACTCATCAATTCATCCTCCCCCCATGCCAACGCTTATTAAACATTATCTACTAGATGGAACCATTATATGAAAGACTATTGAAAAGACCTTTCCCTGATAGTGTATCTGCTATAGAGTACTGTCGCAGTGTCTGTGCTGAGTTTGGTTTTACTGTCAAGCAAGAAGCAAGCGCAAATAGGGTAAATATCAACATCAATGCCACTCATTTGTAAATCGTTTGTAAATTGAAAAAGTGAATTACATAGAACATTTACGTCTACTGCTCAAGAGAAGGATTGCCAGACTCTCAACGCAATCCCAAGCCCTCTCCTCAGCGCAAGAGACCGTCAAAACGTTGTGATTGTCGCTGGCGTGTAGTTTTGTCTGAAAACGAGCATGAAGAATGGGAGTTCCGCAAATCAATGAATCCAAATGCATCAGAACACAACCACGATATGATGTCGCCTGAGGAGATGGTGAAAGCATGGCCAGCTGAAGTGAATGAAATGATTATCCAACTCGCCAGACAACGACTGCAGACGCACGAAATTCGCGAAGCTGTCAAACAACAATTTCCTGACATCAGTTGGAATGAACGCAGATTTTACAATCGTTTGACAGAGGAACGCAAACGAATCCGACAAAGAGGTGTCGTGGAGCGATCTCAACGCATTCTGCTACTCTCAGCTCAATTGTGTTCTGTTGTTGCTAATAACGAGGAATGGGCTTTTGCTGTAGACACGGAATTGCAGCGCATGTTTGAAAACTTTTGCCAGCTGGCTCGTTTGACACCTGAAAACATCAACACATTGGTCGACTTGCAAGCTGATATGATTCAAATGGACACAGACCGCTTAGTTTCCAACACGCATCGCTTGTCGATTGTCAGTGAGCCTGATGAAGATTTGATGGGTTCACCAGCAAAGAAGCGTAGATCATTTGCAACAAAAACTGACACTACTGTTGCACACAGCACCAAGGCCGGTGGTACAACTGAAACACAAAAAGGCATACAAATGGTTCACGTACCAAGCTATACAATTCAAGTGCGATCTATGAACCGCTCTTCCTCTGAATCTTCTACTTCCAGACGTGTTTACACTGAGGCTCCTTACATGGAGGGTTCTTCCCAATTGCAACAACAACAGCAGCAGCAGCAGCAGCAACAAGCGTTTGGATCATCTTCATCATTCTTTTCGCTTGCTTCGCCAACCTCTTCGTCGTCGTCCTCGTCGTCAATGCCATTTCAGCAGCAGCAGCAAAGACATCAATATGGTCAAAGAGTAACATCGCCACAGCAATCCATCAATTCACCAAACGAGTTTATGATGTCTCAATCTTACCAAACACCCCAGCCTCAGCAGCAGCAACAACAAGAGGGTGATTATGGCTTGCCTGTAAGCACTACTGCTGGATCAAGTTCAAGTAACAGCATCGCTTACAACATGCAGAATTATGCAATCCCTACATCTGCTTTTACAACACCACCTGAAATCCCCTTTTCATTTGAAACAAACTTGATGGTTCAAACCCGTAATGGCGGTAGTGGTACTTCTCATGGGAATAATGGCGTGGGTGATCGTCTTACAACAACTGCTCATCAATCTGGCACTGACAATTTCTTTGTCAAGGAGGAACCAACACATGTCGAACATCAGCAACAGATGCTACGTCAACAGCAGGAATATGAGCAACGCATGCATCGTAATTATCATCATCAGCAACAAAATTATGCTTTACCCATGATTCGATCCAATGAAGATAATTCAGATGAGGCTCACTGGACTTGATTCAAATGTCAATGTATATGCCCCTTTTTCTTTCTTTGCACAAAGAAAAAGGATGGGATTCATGCTTCTTTATTTTTTACCATCATCATTTTAACTTTTTTATGTCGTATTATGCTTATTCTTCAATTATACTCGTCTTTCTCACTCCTCTCTCGATATATATTCATATGCCCTTCTTCATACAAATATATGCCCAAAATTCCTCTCATTTCTTCTATTTATTAAACCATTCTTTAAATCCATCAAAAAAAGTAGTATTTTTTAATGAATAAATATATATGGTGAAAACAAAATCTCATTATGCTTCTGCATAGCATGTGTGATACTACTCCTTGTTTGTCAATAAAATACACACATAATGTATGCAGAAAAATTAAATTCCTACATGGAGAGACAATAAGTTTTTATGCATTATACATGAATATGTTGATTAGTAGCTTTTTTTTTCATACACTAACGAGCCTAGTAGAAGGTTGCATTGAAGAAGGAAGCATTCATTAGATATAGTAGCCCCTGATGCAGAAGAGCTAAACTGAAGTGTCTGTGGGTATCCATATTAGTCTTTTGCTAAATACAAATATAGCAGGACCCATGATTATTTAAAATCTCTATATACTAAAAAATGATAGAGGAGACCACTAACTAGCTTTGAAGAAGAAGGAGAAGGAGGGGTGATAAGATGCGATGATGGAATCAGAACCTGTTTTCAGGAGATGTCATGTGAAACTATTGGTTGTGTTGAATATACACCCTCATCACAGCCTATATACCAAAAGGATGTATGCCAGAAAAATCTACTCCATATGTGGTTTGTGCTGTGCTTCTTGGAATTTAACAATCAAGTGATCAAAAACCAGAATGAGACCTCATATCTATCAAGGAATTGCAGGTAATTTTCGTTTCTAAATTAAAAGTAAGAGACTTCAATGTCCTAGTAGCGAAAGCTGTACGTTGTATACATTGGATGACTCTATTCTGGTAAACATGCGTTTCAGTGACCACAGTATAAGCAATTCCGTCCCATTGACAGATCTAAAAGATTATCATGAGACGTTTTTGAAAGCAAAAAGATCAAAAAATTTGAGGCTACCAGGGGTCGAACCTGGAATCTCCTGATTCGTAGTCAGACGCCTTATCCATTGGGCCATAGCCCCTCAACTTATTTTGTCAAGGCTTATTTTTATTAGATAGTAATGGCCTCTACTTTGGTCCCCTGCACCTTTTAGTTATATTTCCTCCTTTTACCCTAGGGTAAAATGTGCATGTCATTTTGCCCAATATTTACGGTGTTATCAGAGGGTTTTAAAGAGGAATTTTACATATCTTATGACTGGGACATGATCTGAATGCAATATAGTTCATCTTAAATACATTTGAATATGTATGTTGGCAGCCCATCGTCAAATATCGATTATGTTTTGGAGTAATATGAGGGCAAAATGTATACTTTACCCAGGGGGGTAATATGAGGGTAGATTGTATAATTTGCCCGGTATTTTACCCTTATTTTACCTTCCAAAAAGTTGCAGTGTCCGGATCCTCCACTACAGCTCTGAGTAGTCTTCAGTCGTATTAGGGAACCCTAATACGCCTTGACAGGAAAATAGATGGTAGATGTTGCCGATATGTATGTTTGTGCGACATGATGAGCCGTATAGTCTGGCTGCAAGTGTTGTGCAGCTTAGACATTTCATGCTTTTATGGGTGATGAGGTAGATTGATAAGACATGGTTATTTATTACGTTAATCTCAAAGAAAATGTTGGTATAATATACAGTATGCTTTTTACACATCCAAAAAAAATAAAGGGCATGTTTAATACGGCCATAAATCGTGAAGACTTAAAGAGATTGTTTGTTGTTGTTCATCCAGTTACTTACTATATCAGGAGATGTATCGTGTATGAACGCATCAAGAAGCAGCTCAAACTGGAAGTTTAAACCGGGAGTTGGTACTATTTCTCCATTTCTTTCCCTTTCTTCTCTTTTCTTCTAAGATTTAAAAAGGTATGTAAGATGTAAATATCCTACTAAATGATTGAAAGACATTCGTATTAACTTGGCATAGTGTTACATCCTCGCAAGGTCTCTACTTGTGCAAAAGGCTTTCTTTTCTCTTGCTTGTCTTCTCTTTCTCATGATGGCTTGCCTGGCATAATACTCTACATGATGTAACTGGTAAAGCGGATTCTGCTCACTTGAAAACAAATGCCTCATTATCCTGTCTTTAATGCTTTTTATAGTGAATAATCCCTGTCCATGCCATCTTTTTGCTGCTTTACACTGCTCATTTGCGTTTGATCTGCTGCTTGCCATCTGTCTCTATCCCCCTCTTTTTTCTCCTTTGTCGCGTTTGTGTTGGATTCTTGTAATTATAGCAATAAGAAAAGAAACCAGTAGAAATTACGAGATACGAAAACTAAAGTTACTTTATTGAACACTTCAATTTACATCTGCTATTTATACTAATTCTAAAGGACATAAATTTCTTTGGGACGATTGATTTGATCGATAGGCGTGATTAGCTAATTGATTGAACTTATTTCTATTTGACAGATTGTATCGCTCTTACCAGATACAATCTCTGGGTCTCTAAACTTGACAGCTCACTTGTAATACAATGCTACACAATACTGTACTTTATTTCCTGATTTGAAACAAAGACTTTATTCTTCCAACTGTATTTCAAACATCTACTTCAATCTCCAATTGAAGATGAGCTTCCTAAGCTACCCATTATTATTCTGGCAGAACAGTTTGTGATGGTTCTTCAATACAGATCCAAAGTTTTGACACCAAATCATTTGAAGGTAAAGTGCTCTACTGTTGATATCCTCCTATCGTCACTGTGAAAACTAAAACCATGTGTAAACACGACTAGATGGGATCGACATGGGCTAAATTTGCTACTGATGCTACTTCTGCTTTGAGTTTCTCGTGACAAAGGCACCAACGATCAATGAATAGGTATTTCCTCTGAAGCATCTCATCTCAATCTCTTGTCTAAACCATGTTTGTTTTGTAGGAGAATACCCTGCCATCTTCTAAAATCACTACCACTGCAATGTATCCTTTGATCAATGCCCCATCTTAGCATCATCCACTACTGCCCTCTCCCTTGCTGGTCTCATCCTCATCATTCTATCTCTCTGTAGCATATTGCTGTAGTATATGTCGATTGTACTGCCGTATCAACGCACAAGATCCCTGGATTATCTTCAAGCTGTACATTTTGCATGCTAATTACTGCATTTCGTAAGATTCCATCGTATCATTGACCTCATTATTGTGCAAAATCCCTATAAATAAACGAAATCCATGCCATTTACATCCTATGCATCGTATAAATTTACCAATCGTATTGAAAGATCTACATTCAAGATCAAATTACAAGCCAATAAACAAACTGAAAGTGAGCAAATAATGGTAGAATTGTCCAATAAGCAATAGAATGGAATGAATCATCATAAGAACAATCCAATGGATGGAAAGAATCATTCGCAATATCAGTGATCATAGATGAGGTTAAGCCAATGGGGCGCTAAAGAGAAAGCCATAAAACGGCCATATTCAGGTCAGAGAATGGCAAAAATAGGGAAGTATTTTGATAACATAGAATGGCCATCCTAGAAGACACAAGGACGACCCTAATGTGACAGTCTTCAGGGTCATATTAGGCACCAAAATACAGCCATCTTCGGGGCCGTATTAGGGTATACCGTAAAACGTTTCTATTTGGGTATCCGGAAGACGACCCGGAATAAGTTCATATTAGGGTCATATTAGGGCGTCTTAGGGTACTCGCAGGGCTGTAGTGGTCACGTGTGTCCTTCACGTGATGTTCTGTAGTCTGTCTAGTCAATTACATTTAGAGTATAAAAGACTCACCTTTATACTCTTCAATAAACATTAACTTCTTTCTACTATATATCTCTTACTACCACATTTATATATTTGTTGTTCCTTACAGACATCTATCTATCTATAATAACTAAAGTACCTAATAGCCTCTGGCTATCAGTACATAACAGTTATGACAGTTTTTAAAATCACAATGTTTAATATATTCTGTTAAATTTAGATTGTTGCTGCGGCGCGTGCTTGCTGCGCTGCGCTGCTGCGCATGCTTAGTAACGTGACACTTAAGGTTAATTTACCATAATATGTCTGTGCGCTTGTTCAGGTTCGATCCGGTGAAATATTGATAATAAATAGGACCCTAAAAGGCACACAAATCTATCCTTCTTCAATGGATGTCTACTGTAATCCTTTTTTTTTGTTAAAGGTTTTTATTGATTGCTCCGTGTAAAGCTCAGTTGTGACACTGGCTCAAGAGGCGGGCGCAAAATAGTGGTTGAAGATAGACGGATAAAAATAAAAATATAACAAGAAACACAATATGAGAGTATATAATGGGAAGAATGAATAACAGAAAATGAAGCGGTCAAGCAAAGGTTGGTGACCAACAAGCAAAACAAAGATACTGAGTAACAAACTTACTAGAGGTCAGAGTGCACCTGGTCCTCCTTGATGCGGTTGAGGACATCAGATCGGATGTTGGCGAGGATATGTTGGACTTCAAAGGGGGCAGCATCGATGACAGTGCGAAAGTGTGCTCGCCATCTATTTGTCAACGTGATGATGACAATTATAGAGGCAGAGACCTCACTTCGTTGATTGTATCGGATGTCGTAGAAGTCCAGAGATTGTACGGCCTGAATGATGTCTTGAATGGAGACGGTAGGCCAAAGGAACTTGAAAATGATAGCTCTCCAAACAGTGGCTTTGGGTGGGCAATAGAACAGGAAGTGAACAGCGGTTTCAATAGTGGTCGAGCATATAGGGCACAATGGGGAGGGATGCATCTACTGTAATACAAGTCTGTGTCATGGAGTTGTAAGATGGCGGATTGATAAGCCAGACAGGTGTTGACCTTCCATTTCAGCGTATGATAGCCGTAGGCGAGATAGTTGATAATGACGGCAGGGGTGGGGCTCCAAGGATTTTAGCCATGATTCTGGCACCATTGAAGAAAGCGGGTCTGAGTGGCAGTGCATTGTTTGGCAGAGGGGCGCACCTCGGGGTTAAAGAAGACAGCCAGTGCTTGGGAGTCATACCCTTGTTGCATTAAACGTTGGCGTGTAAGTTCAAGGCTACGAGTTCCCATGTCTTGTTCTTCTGCATCAGATCGTCGTAATACATATATACTTAGTACAGTAGCACAGCCTTAAATTTCAAAAATCTCACAAATCTCTTGTTTCTCAACTTATGTCCTACCCACAAGAAAATGGTTTGCAGATTCGTAATCAGCTAAAAAAATTGCTATAGGAACATGCTAGTCCCAAAGCTCTAGCGTGCATTTTTCAAAAATCGATGTCAGGATGCCATCAAACCCAAAACTCCAAATTCCAAATTCATTTTGTACATCATGGGTCGATCAGGTAAAAATTCCAGAATGTCCTGATATTTAAATATGTTGTAAAGGAATATAAAACAACCAACTTTTAAGGTGGAACATGGTATCGGAAACGCCTTGTTCCTAACCTATTCCACATGCAAAGTCTCATTTTTAAGCGGGGGAAAATGCATACCTTAAATTGGGGAAACGTCATGGAAGGAAAGAAGGTAAGCTACAGCTCTCAAAACTCGACAGGTGGTGCATTAGCATCTCAGGTATCCATAGATACCTTGAAAACTGCAACTTGATAAGAACTTTTTCCATCACTCTACCCTCCAAAATGACCATGGAATTTCCTGAGATGTCTAAACTCGGTAGTGAATCGCTTAAACAACGTACTATTTCCGGTACTAACAACTTTTTTGCATCTACAGTACGTCAGTACAGATTGAAAATGCGCATCAAATAGTAAGATTGTGTGTACACTAATATTTTGGTAGGAAGCATTTGATGAATCGAAATCAGGCTGAAAATTGACCATGATGGCTAAAATTGCAGATATTTCGGCAACCACGCGAGCTAGGAAACTTCGGTTTGCAGTTCCCAAATCTGCTCAACGTCTGGGTTTCAAATCGGAGACCGAAATAAAAAGCGGAGTACGAAATGATCCATTGAATGAATCTCCAGATGTTTTGATATGGTAATCTTTTAGTTCATAGACACTTCTTCGACGACATATAACTAAGGATTACGTAAGACATGAGGATGTATTCGAACAGTAAATTCTTATGCACGCATAAGGAGTACTGATGAAGAGGGTGTAGATCTAAGATATTTGCGTTTTTAGGCCCTCGTAAAATGACATACTGTATTACTTTATCGTCAAAGAATTTGTGATGCTTGCAAAAAAATTAGCAGGTGTAATAAGGACCAACCAACTTGGGACCACCAAGACGGCCCGGACTTTTTAATAGGGACCACCAAGATATATGAGCTACCTTTATAGCCCTAGTTTCTATAAATGAGCTACCCTGATATAGGTCATACCGTATACAAAAACTAATTCCTCGGTAGTTAATGTACTTTGATTGCACTACTCTTGTTGATATTATAGCTTATCCAGCTTATATCAATATCTAGCTCACTATGAACAACCCAATATATTTTGTCCATAAGCAGTGTCCTGTCCTTCATTTCATCCTTCGAGAATTACAAGCTGTGATTTTCGAGGACCACCAAAATATGAGTGAAAAAATGAATACATCAAGGGACAGGTTGGTTGTTTCTTACTACTGTTTTCATCTTTTTCAATCTATGAGTCATTTGCGGCACATCTCTTCATTGGATTTCTCTGCGCTTTAGTGCAACTCATTCTGCCCATCCAGCAGACATCTATTACCATGTGCATTGGAACAAATAAGCCAATCTGCGTGGACATGTAATTAAAATACTGGAATAAATGCAACCCAAACGCATTGTGGGCTTATTTGATCATCTCCTGCAGTCTATTACTAATTCTCAGATTGCTTCGATCGTCGTGTTAGATTTAGACGATAAAGAAACAATCAGCTATTGCTAAATTTACATTTTTTATCTTACTTTACTATTTTACATGATAATCAACTACATTTTAACAACCTTACTAAAATTTATATCAGGGCAGCTCATTTATAAAAACTAGGGCTATATGGGTAGCTCGTATATCTTGGTGGTCCATAAGGGTAGCTCAAACCCCTTGGTGGTCCCAAGTTGGTGGTCCCTATCATATCTCAAAATGAATTGATAGAGGTGACGAGGCTGACACGAGCAAATCAATTACAACAACACATGCACTATAATTGAGAGCGGTTTGAGGCAATGAAATTCCAATCCAGTGTGCGCCTTACCGTCACTACAAATTGATGTCAGTAAATGTCTGCAAGCATGATCTCGATACTATCCACTTGCAGGTAATGCTCTGAGGTCCCAAAGACACAACTTATGTTTATTACGGGGAGCAAGAGAAGAAGGTCATTCATTTTTTTGAAAGCATCGTTGTCCAAGCCAAAAAGTATATCGCTTGTGATTACAGCCAAGCACATCTACAATGGTTTTTGACTCTAAGCTAGATGGGCCATTTTAGAGCCAATTACATGCACCAGGATGTGATGGGGCCAACTACGAGCTCTTGAAGGAGTCAAAATCCAACCGTTTATGTAAAAGCATACGACAACATGAAAATGATGCAGAGCTTGGTACAAATGTTAAAAACTTTGACAGTAGGACTACAAGAGCATCATCATAATGGTAATATGTAGTTAAAAAACAGACTTCAAATAAAGGACAGGGTCTTGCAACCATGAGTGATCAGCTGCAAAAGACATCAATACTAAAGAGACAGCGCATGTAGAATCATAAAGAAGCCTGCAATAAAGAGTAATGGCAGGAAAACCGTGCGGATACTAATGTAAGGCAATAGAAACACCAAAAGATAGCATGTAAAAGGCTATAGAGGGCACTGCTGGTATAAATAAACTTCTGAGCAAGAGAGAAGGAGGATGTCAGACATCATTGAGCATCCAATAAATAAGCTATCAGTACAGCAAGTGAGTGAATAATCAGAATAGTTAGATTAAAGCGTCTGCGCCTTCATATAAGCAAGCTTATATGAAAGATTCAAAAGAACAGAGACCTGTTGTATCAAAAGTCAAGGAAAATCACTATGTACATCAAACGAGAGTCCATAAAGAAGCATGCACTATGGAATTTTGATCTATCGGTAAACTGAGCTCCTTTAAGAGCAGCCCTTTTGGATGGAATACATGCCATTTCACCAAACGATTGAAATGTACATTGAAGCTTTACCACCAACAAGGACAGTTGCAAGCAAAGCATCTAATGTTAATTTGTACGTAATCTGCTCGGATGCTAATCGCTCTGCGCACTATTTTTGTGCTTTTTATTAACGAGTCAGTAGCGCAGGATTAGTGATGATTGCGCTTAATGTCAATGTGGTCCCTATCATATCATCTCTTATTACATTCATGGCAAGAGCAAACATTTCAAATCAGGCGGGCTCATCATGCCAGTTTACGAACCAATTCGTCTAGTGCATTGTTTCATCAGTCTTGTCTTTTCTCGGCTCTGGCCTAGATATAGATTGAGCTGCTTCATTGACATTTAGTATACAACTCATGTGGATCTCAACCAACAAACCACCCGCCAGTGGAGGGCTTTCGCAGTCATAATTGAATCGCCTCAAAATGTATAAAACTTTTTTTTTTGTTGCTCGTTTGAAATCTTTTTCTCTCTCTTTCCTACTATACAACGAAACCCCTTTTCTACCATGGCCAACAAATTAGATACATTGACTGTCAACTTGTCCAGCGCACCTCACCAACGTGCATTCACCACGACGACCAGCCCTGTTGTTTTGTTCTCTGTGTTGGATCACTTTTTGCGTCGCGATGATTCTCAACAAAAAGTCATTGGTGCTCTCCTAGGTGTTCGTAGCCAAGACGGCAGCGAAGTCGAGATTAGAAATGTCATGCCCTTGATCTACACAGTGGAAGAGAATAGCATTGCTTTGGACAAGGAGCACTACCGCAACATGTACGAGTTACATCAAAGAGTCAACCCCGAGGAAGTCATTTTGGGCTGGTACACTGCTGGCGCTGACTTGTCTCCTGCTTGCACACCTGTTCACGCCTTCTTTGCTGACGATGTCGCTCCTTTCCAACCCATTCATGTCACCATTGATACAGACGCTCTTGTCAAGACCTCAGATATGGGTCTTCGTGCTTATGCAAGGTAAGAGAGAGAGGTAAACGGGCTTTTTTTGCTTGTCGGAAGCAGGCGATTGATCCCCCAGATGTGTCATGTAGTGCTCCCGTCGGTTTCTCTACCAACCCCGGAGATTGCTTGTTCTTGCCTGTTCCTTGTGAAGTCAAATACCTCGATGCTGAAAGAAGTGGATGTAAGTATCAAGATTCAGGAGGGGAGATGAGAAGCTAACGTCTCTTGTAGTGGATATGCTCGCATCTGCCAAATCCAACGAGTCTCGTTCCGCTCCTTTGATTTCAGACATGGATCATCTCGAAATTGCCATCACCAAGCTCCAAGAAATGCTGGAAAGAATCAGCAAATACGTTGACAGTGTTGTTGTAAGTGATAAGCGTGGAAGGAAGGAAGGAGGGAGGATATTGATGTGGTTTTGCATAGGATGGTAGCGTCGCTCCCAACAATGCCATCGGTAGATATATTATGGACACTGTCTCGGTTGTCCCCAAGATTGACAGCACATCGTTCGAAAAGATGTTCAACTCTCACTTGCAAGATCTTTTGATGGTTGTCTACCTCGCCAACATGACCCGCACTCAACTCTCTGTTGCTGAGCGTTTGCAATTATTGGCCACTGCCAACTAAAATATACTATATACTTTTTTTCTCGCTTTTTCTCTCTTTGATCTATATACGCCATCTCTCTCACTTGTTCACTCTCTCTCTCTCTTTTTTTTTGTTAGTAAAACGTACATTTCAAACTTCACAACAATCAAAAAAACATTTGCCCTACACTTTACATAAAAAAATAGCGGTTCCTTTTTTTTTATAATCCTAGAATAGAATATTGACAGGTATCTCCCCCTTTTTTGGACATTTTCTGTTTTGTGTGTGTGTGTGTATGGTGGCTTACAATGTAGTCTATTCTTTTGTTGGAAAATGCAATAATTCCAACATGTAACCACGATAAATTAACTCTTTTATAAAAAGAGATCGGCAAGAAGCGCAAGTGCGATGCACATGCAAGTAGAAATTGATCATTTACCCAAATGCAACAATTACTGCTCCTGCGCCATTTGAAATCACATTATGCCCTGTTTGTTTGATTCAATACTATGAACTCATACGACACCATCACACTAAACGCAAGCAAATCGATGTGTTTGTTGTTGTCAGGGGGGGGGTGTAAGGGATGAGAAAGCGTTCAGTGTATATATATAATCAGAATACGCAGCTTCGTTTGATTGCACCTAGACAAGACATCATTGTTGTTGACAGATGGCACAGCAAACAAAAAACCATGAATTGACGCTCAAAAGGATTATTTGAACCGATGCACGTTTTTGATGCAATAATAGCACGGTTAATTATTGCAAATATAACACATATATTTGAAGAAAGAGAGCAAACGCAATATTAAGGGGTTGAAAAAAAAGGTCAATGTTCGTGTCATCCACCACTGGAAGAGCAAGGTCATTCTATAAAAGACACACATACGGGAATTTCTTTGGCCTGAAGGTCTTTCCTCTTTCTTTCGCTTTTCTATACCTTTTTCCTTACACACATGCTCTCAGCATCTGCAGCCAAGTCTAACAAGCCAGGCGCAGTGGCCACCGATCCGCCGCCGCCACCGCCATCCACCATGACACCAAAGTTCAGCTTTGATACGTTTGATTCACCCTTTCATACGCCCTCGCTGTTTGTTACCAATGCGCCAATGAAGAACACGGATGTGTTTAGTACGTTCTACCACCCCAATGCAGACGTATTCAGCCATCAGGGTCACTTCAATCAGCTTCCCAGTCCGCAGTACGCAGCCAGCAACCAGTTCTCGTCGCCAGAGTACTACAGCATCATGGCAGATGTGGAATCGTCAGGCACCCGAACACCTTCTCCCAGAACCGAATCATTGGCAACAGTAGCAACAACCGCAATCACAAACGCAGCAAGAGATGATCCTTTCAAAATGGAACCTCCCTTCTTGTACCACCACCCACAGCAGAGAAAGGTAACTTTTCCCCCCTTGTTTTAGCAATAACAACTCTTAAAAAATCCTCTCCAGAATGAACAGTTCTTTCAGCCTACGACGAGCACATTTGACGATGCCAACCTTCGAGCCCAATTGATGGAAGCCAACGAGATGATCCAGACGCTGTACAGACAGATGAACCAAAAGAATCTAGAGATTGAACGAGTACGTGTGTTTACATAATTAACCGTGTGTTTATTATTTATATTGCTGGCTATTTATTAGCAACGTGTGACAATTGTCAACATGCAAACAACACTGGCAAACATGGATCTAGAATACAAGGATCAAGAACAGCTCATGTCAAAGAAGCTCAATGAAAAGATGTGTCAATTGGCCCTGTATCAGTCGTTTCTCAAGTCCAAGGGGTTTGATCTCTCGTCGTCGTGCTTGAATGAAGAATCTTCCGATGCTGCTGCCAGGTACAATGCAACGACTTTTTGGTTTCTGTGGGTATAATAGCTGACACAATAAATAGGCTTTGCGACTTGACTGAAGATTTGCATGCTGCAAGACGTGCTGGTTTGATTGAAGCCGACATGTCAAACTGTTCATTGGAGGTGAGTTTTTCTATTTATGCTCGCTCGCTACTAGTACTATGTCTGACCATTTTCTTGCCTCAGAAAACCTGCTCTTCTTCGCTCAGCTCTGTCTCTAATCACAGCACATCCACGCAGACTGCATCCGAGAGAAAGATCAACCCAAGCACCGTTGAATACCGTCGCATGCTGGACAAGAATGTCAATGTCGACTGGGGTGTAAGTGCTGCTGCTACACAACAGCAACCATATCAGTCGCTGACATACTCCCTGTAGATGCTCGTGGATCGTATCACCAAGGAAACAGACCAACAAGCATCTATTTTCATGCAGCAGAAACTCAAATGCGCCACGACGGAACAAAAACAGCTCA
Organism: Mucor lusitanicus; assembly: GCA_010203745.1. Lineage (NCBI taxonomy): Eukaryota > Fungi > Mucoromycota > Mucoromycetes > Mucorales > Mucoraceae > Mucor > Mucor lusitanicus. The sequence goes on along the minus strand of JAAECE010000004.1, from coordinate 2,538,934 downwards.
TTTTCAAGGCGACACTAGAGCAGGCGTACGAGCTCATGACGAACCGATTCGGGAATTTCCTCATCCAACGACAGCTTGAACTTGGCACGCCAGAACAAATCGAGGCACTGGTTCAAAAGATGAAGGGCCACATCCTGGAATTGACATGTGAGCCTTTTGGCTGCCATGTGGTACAACGGGCGTTGGATTGTGTGGATGAGACGTCAAAGGCTAGTCTTGTGTCCGAATTGCTTGTGCGTATTCCTGAAACAATTACACACAAGTATGCTTGTCATGTGTGGCAAAAGGTTTTCGAGATAAGGTGGCAGCACGCTCCTCCTCCTCCCATCATGAAACACATTCACCAAGCACTGGAACATCAGTGGGACAGAGTCGCGCTGGACGAAACAGGCAGTTTAGTCATTCAAAACATATTTGAAAACATGACAGAAGCCGACAAGGTGGGTTGTTGTTTTCCTGTGTTTGTGTTTATACTAACTAATCTTTTATAGCGTCCTATACTGAACGAAGTACTCAACAACATTGTACCCATTGCCAAAGGCCAGTGGGGTAACTGGGTCGTGCAACACGTACTGGAACACGCTGAAAAGAGCCACGACCGCGAAAAGGCCTTTCAGATCGTGATTGATGAGAGCGTGCAGCTTTCCATGGACCAATTTGCCTCCAAGGTGGTTGAAAAGGCGCTCCGTATCGGTGGCCAGCAGTTCATGAAGAAGTTTATCCAGTACATCTCGAGCAACAACGCCAACAGCCGCCCCCGCATGGCCTTGATTGACATTGCATCGGATCAGTACGGCAACTATGTGGTCCAATGGCTGATTAACAATGCATGTGAAGATCAAAAGGTCTTTATTTGTCGATTAATCAAGCGTCATATGGTATCTCTCCGTGGATCAAAATACGGCCAGCGCGTGGCTTTCCTGGTGGACAAGGTCTTGCGAAACCACGAAATCACTACATATCCTACTGCCACAGGCAACAGCAACGGTGCATCTTGTTGAAGTGTACTTATCATTTCCCCTCTCTCTCTCTTAGTAATCCCATTTTTATTTGTAACATTTGTTTCTTTATTTCAACTTGTAATTTTCAACATACCTCTCTCTTTTTTTTTTAAGCCATTTATTATTACTACAGCACAACAATTATCTACAATGTTGAATCAATGAATAAATAAAAAAAAGCCATTCTCTTACTATATGATACACAGACAGAAAACCTTGATTTGGTAGCTATCAAGACAACGTCTAATACATACTCCAAATCCTGCAACCTCTAAAAAGCAAACAACAGAATACCATGACGGTCATTCAATCTCTCCTCTCGCACTCGAAAAAACAAGTTACACATTTACCAGCAAAGCCCTCTCTTTTTCTCTTGTATTTTCTTATATACATTCATGGCATTCTTTTCAGGCATCGTCAAGAGCAGTTTGCACCTTTTGGGCAAAGACAACTCGGGATTCGGCTACAGCATAGGCGATAAAGTTGAATTTTACTCTGATCAGTCCATCTGGAGTCTGCACCACGGCACTAAAAAGGTGCGAGAGAGCATATACGACTATACTACACTGCTAATAATACCCCAACACACACATAGGAAGACGGCTCTGAAGTGTCGATTTTTGTATTTGATTGCCAAAAGAACAGAGACAAGGCACAGCTGGCAAGAAACGCATTCAAGCGAATTCGTACCATGAGACACCCTGATGTGTTGCGTTATTTGGACGGCATTGAAGTAAGTGAATTGCACACACACAAATGGAACGTCCTATTCAAAGCAATTTGCTAGACAGAGCAAAGCATCATGTTTGTCACTGATCCCGTTGAACCACTCTCCAATCAACTGAACCAAGATCCCGATAAAAACCTGGTGCTATGGGGTCTCTACAAAGTGGCAGTAACGTATTTCAGGACGCTCGGGCTTCATGTATCACAACAGCAAAAAAGGATCCGACTGACATGTTTGAATACTACTAGAATGCCATCAAGTTTTTAAACAAGGATTGTGATCTGGTGCATGGTAATGTCAGAGTCGCTTCGATTTTCACCACCAAGGCAGGCGAGTGGAAATTGGGTGGATTCGAGTTGTTGTGTTCCATCAAGGAGGAAAGCCCCATCATCTTGGTAATACAGCTGTTGCATTTCGCGATTACATACACCCTCTCTAACGCTATCAGTAGACATTTGGCGGCATTGTTCCTGACGCACAGCGATACGCAACACCCGAAGTCAAGCAGTCTGGATGGACAGCCATCAAGGACCTGCCCAGCGGAGCCATCGATTCCTATCATTTGGGCTGCTTGATCTACGAAGCCTACAACCATCGATTTGAAACCACCGATTCACTCTTGACACAAAAAGGCAGCATCCCGGGCAACATGCAGCGCATCTACACCATGCTTCTCAGCCCGTCGTTTCGAAAGCGGGCCAGCGCAGACATGTTTTTGGAGCAAGGATTGCAGCCTCGAGGCTTCTTCTCGAGCGATTTTGTCAAAGTGAACCTGTTTCTGGAGAACATCAGTATCAAGGATCAAGGAGAGAAGGAAGGGTTCTTTCGACAGCTGGATTCTACCATTGATACTTTCCCCAGCGAGTTTTCCAAGCACAAGATTCTGCCTGAATTGATCAAGGCGTTTGAGTTTGGATCAGGGGGAGCCAAGGCATTGAGCGCGATTGTCAAGGTAGGGGAGCATTTGTCAGACGACGAGTACCAGAGTGTGGTGATACAGCCAATCATTCGCATGTTTGCCTCGCCTGATCGCGCTATACGTGTCAGTTTGTTGGAGAACATGCCCAAGTTCATTGACCATATGACAAACAAGATGATAACAAACCAAGTGTTTCCTCATATCGTAAGTGGAGGAATGTCATAGCCTTTATCGTGTTTTTACTGATGATGATGCTGCAAATAGGCCACCGGATTCACAGACACCATTCCCATCATTCGAGAACAAACCATCAAGTCGATTCTGCTGATTGTGCCCAAACTGAGCGAGAGAATCATCAACTACGAGCTACTGAAATACCTTGCCAAACTGCAAATGGACCCGGAGCCAGGCATCAGAACAAACACTGTGATTTGTTTGGGAAAGATTGCAAAGTATCTCAGCGACAGTGTAATGTACACACTAGCTAGCTACATGGCTTGTTTTGGATACTCAACGTGTTGTTGTTATAATAGACTAGAAAAAAGGTGCTGGTGAGTGGCTTTACAAGAAGTCTCAGAGATGGATTTCATCATGCAAGAATCGCAGCATTGATGGCACTGAATGGTACGTGTTTCGTGTGTGTGTGTGTTGGGGGGGGGGATGTCTAACACCCCGTGTTAGCTACAATCGAGTATTACGATGCTCAGGAATGCGCTACAAAGGTTCTGCCCGCTGTATCCGTCATGTTGATTGACAAGGAAAAGTACGTTGAAGGAGGTCTGTTTTGTTGCACACATAAATTTGGATTCTAATGTGTATTAGGCCTGTGCGTGACCAAGCCTTCAAAGTGATGCATTCATTCGTGCTCAAGGTACAAGAGTTTGCAGAGAGAATGCCCGATACGGCCATTGTTGAACGAGCCAATACACCCACAAGCGAGGAAAATGCCATTGCTGCTGCTAATCAAGGTGCAGGCATGGCAGGCGTGCTTGGCGGTGCTACCAAGGGTCTCGCAGGCTGGGCTGTCTCTTCGCTTCAGTCAAGAGTAAGTGTGAGCAAGTGTCTTGAAAGGCTGATTTAACATGGTTTGCTATCACTAGTTTGCATCGCCCAGTGGAGAGATTGGTAACCCCATCAGCCCACAAGGATCAACACCTGTAACGGAGAATGATGCCAGCAATACAGTCAAAAAGACATCAGGCATGCAATTGGGCGTCAGTAACAACAGCGGCCATCATCACACATTGATTGAAGCTGACGACGACGACGATAGTACGGCAGATGGCTGGGATCAAGAGGAAAGCGATCCATTTGACTTTAATCAGCCTATGGATAATAATAATGACGATAGCGCATGGGATGCATTTGATCAGCCCTCGTTCTCTCCACCAATGCAAAAATCAGTCGTCGCATCGCCCGTCTCGACATTTGGCTCTCCTTATTCTTCATTTGGCAGCGGAAATACGACTACTACACAAAAGCCCAAGGCACCACAAGGCTCCATGAAATTGGGACAGCACAAAAGCAAGACGTTCGGTAAGCTTTTTTTGTCTTGGCTCAATGGAATGAATTTCTCACTTAAACACCCGTGCTGGTAGATCTTGATTTGGATGATAATAACAGTAGTGTAGTAGTTACACAGATTGCTGCATCCGAGAACAAACAAACAACAGCCTCGATACCATCATCATCATCTCAACAAGGTGCAAACAAAGATGACCGCAAAGCTGAACTTGAACGTAGAAGAGAAGAAAGAAGACAGGTATGTATATAGCGCCGCATGTTTGAAAGCACACTGTTATAACATTGGAACATGATTTTAGCGTATGGCTGAGTTGCGAGAAAAGAAGAAGGGAGGTGGCCTTGGTGCCAAAAAGGTTGAAAACATCGGCCTATAAAAGGCAATTCTCTAGACCTGATCACCAAATGCTTAAAACGATCAAGAATAAAAAAACATTCATATATATTTAAACATGCCTCTAAAGTGCAAAAGAAGGAATGAAAACAATATTAGATCATCTATTTTTGCTTTTTTCTTTATCCTTCTCATTCTTGAACAATGAATATCATTAATAGAACCTCGTTATTACTATTACTGCTGCTTGCTACTAGTACAACACTGGTTGCATGCACTAGTGCGCTGCCAACAAGGACGGTCTTTGATTTACAAGCAAGATCGACATCCACTGGCGTCCCAACACATGCTGCTCGACTCTCGAAAAGAGACGATTTGGATCAAGAGCAGGTAGACAACTTGGATTTATATCAAAACTGGGCAAGCATGTGTCGTAATGGAGTCAGCAACAACAACAATGCATTGATTGCCTCGGATCAAGATGCTGCTGCTACCGCTACTGTGGATAATTTGTCCCTCAATAACCTTTGGAAGACAGTGACAGAGACCGTCAACTGTGGTGGTGGCCATGCCATGACTGTAACGAGAACCACTACCGTCAGTCAATCCACATCCACTTCCAAACCATCCTCATCCAAAGGCGGTAAAAAGACGTGCGATGGTCAATGTTGGTCCGACTATCTTTGGCGTAAGTGTCTTGTACCTAACCAGATGCGCCATTGCATACTGACAACACACACATGTATAGATACGTACGGTGATAGCATCAGTCCAGCTCAAGGTTTCGCTGGCATTGTGTGTATTCTGGTTGGCTTGTACTTTCAAATTCTTGGATTCCGCTTCTTCCGTCCTACCATGGGTCTGGTTGGATTTGTATTCTTTGGTAAAGAGAGAAAGAGGCAGATAGGCTTCACAGTGGTACTCATTTTTTTTGCATGCTTACATAGCTACAATGACTTGGATCGGCCTTGTCAATAATGAACCCGCAGGTGGATATCCTCTGGGTGATTTGATCTATATTTGTGTCAGCGCTGGTTTGGGCATATTGGGAGCCATCATCTTGGTCTTTTTGTGGCCTGTTGGCTTAAATTGTCTTGCATGTAAGATATAGACACTTTGCACCGTGTGCGCCATGTAACTCATTCATTTACACTGCTTAGGTCTAGGCGGCTTTTATTTTGCTGTGTACTTTTTATCGTGGAAGGAAGACTTGGTCATCACCATTGTGAGTTTAATCTCTGGAGCTTTGCTTACATGAAGTTGTATATACTCACATTTACCATTTCATACATAATAGAAAGTCGCTCGTATTTGCTTCATTATCGGACTATCCTTACTAGGCCCTGTTCTTCTCTTCTTTGTCGAAAGTTACGTGGTTCTGTTTGCAACAGCCCTAATGGGGTCCTATTTGTTCTACTTTGGTCTGGATTTCTTTGCTCATACCGGCTTCATCAACCCATGGTTGCTTATTTTCGATGGCAACCCCAAGCATCATAACGTCTACTTGATGAGCAAACCTGTCTATGTGATGCTTGCTTTTGTCATTGTCAATACCTTGATTTCATTTGCCTGGCAATACTATTATTGCATCGTGTGTTTGCAGATTGGTGTTGGTATCAACCGTCCCCAGGAACCAGAGCCAGAGAAAAAGGAGCCCGAGAAGGAAGAGCCTGCTCCTCCACAATACGTGTGCATGCCTCCACCCTATTATTCACCACAGCCCATGTTTCTGCAAAATGTGAATGCGGCTAGTTATGGTCAAGTGCCACATTGTTAACGCAAGCGTGTAGATGTTTAGTTAAAATAGTAGTAATAGTATGGCTGCAATAAAGTTGAAATATTTATATATACCACCACAACTTAATTTCATTAAAGCGATGGCGAACCAACTTTATTGTCATTGGATGATTTGCTTGTTGTGTCTACACTTTGATGTGGTCCATGAGGGATAGGCATGTTGCCTTGGCCCATGATTTCGACGCTCTTTAGAGCCTAGAGGCTATACCGTGATTTATCCTCGTATTTTGACACATATACATACATATATCCAAATTGCAATTGGCAATAATGTATTATAGTCTGTATGGTACAACAGGATGATTGAGCAAAAAAGCGGTATAGTGCTGTATTATAACAGTGAGATGTGCGTGATGTTATGAGATGGCTATTCTATGTCCTGGATCTTAGAGAGAGGCAACGTATGAGAAGTCGTCCCTGAAAGTGAGCTTCAATTCTGGTACTGAAGCGACTAAATACGAAAAACATTCTACGCTGGATCCTGATCCTTATTGGTCACTTGTAACTGTTTGTCTATGATCTATGTAGCGACAAGTCTTTGCTAACTGGTTTATGCCTTATACATCTATCCTGTCCTCAAGACCAAGGCCTTAACTTATTGCTGCTGCAGCTCTGTCAGAAAACTACAAATACCTTGGTGCTTGCCACTATTAGTTTGAGTCCTCATTCAATCTTGCAATAGCATAACAACTATATTCAGCTCTAATTGTATTTCCTCTGTCTATACTTTGTCATTCCAAACATCATGAACATGCTATTGTTATTTCTAATGCTATAAAGCCACAGCATTCACCAGCAAAAGATGCAAATTCTTTCATATGTAGCTAGTCTCGCTAAAGATTGATATATTAGACATAAGCCAACTTATTGTCGTTGTGTTTGCGAGATTACACAATAAGTCGGTATGTTTTGTATTTAACTTGCCATAATGTCTGCGTTATGCAATATATAAGCTTTGAGTCCAAGTGGTACAACAGCAGAGTAATCCACAACCACTTTATATCCATTTTTGGCTTATTTTTAATCTTTAGAAAAAGCAAATGCATTTAATTATGTCTAATACTTGTGTGTAGTTACCTCAAACCATTTGTGCCATGAATTTTGAATGTTTAGTCTTGCTTTTCTCATTATAACCACATTTTTAGTTTCAATATCAATGCTTTATTTCTCTGAGCTGTCTCCAAATTTGAGCCAATAAAATCGCTTAGAAAGCTAGTTTAAACGCCGCTGACCCTAGAAAATTTTTGCGAGGGTTTCCCTATGTTTTTTGGTTAGGCGGACTTTTAAACATTGCCAAATACAGTAATTTAGCAATTTTATCATCAAAATCCCCTAAAATGCCAGAATATGCCTTACTACACACCCCAGCTTATAGTGCAAACGCTTGAGACTCTCAATTAGCACCAAGTAAGTGATACCAATCAAGTGAAGGCAGCCTATCTACCCCCTAGCCTCTGAATCAAATTTAGTTGTGCTTCAACGATAGGCTTATCCACACAACGAAAAAAAGAGGGTTACGGCTCAAAGAACCATAAAAAGAGAGGGAAAGTAACAAGAAGGCATCACTAGAATGTGATGAAGAACAGAAACATCGCAATACAGTTACATACAGAAAGGTAACATGCAATGTGTATCATCGAAATGACGAGTACAAGAAAACAAAAGTAACAGAAAAAAGTATCGTGGTTGCCTCATACGAAGCAAGAACATCAATACCACCAGTATTACAGAAGAAGTAATACTTGAAGAATAAAAAAGAATGCAAGGCTACTCCACAGCAATAGAGCAGCACTGCCAGCAATACAATGCATCAGAAGATACACCATAGCACTGTGGTACAGCAACAGAAAAATAGTTGCGTGCAGAAAAGGGAGAAAGAATAAATCGCAATAGAGCAAGCTAACGAATGCACAGTATCACGAGAAAGAAAGCAAGTAGTAAAAGGTTGAATGAATGTAATCCATGGCAACCAAAGAAGGGGAATATACAAACCAAATACAAACCATATACAAACAGCAATATATTGTGGCAAACTGGCCTAAAATAAACTGTGTAATTAGTATTACCGTATATTGTACCGCGAAAGGTGGCTCTTATCGGCTGATACCTACTGTAACAAACTTGAAACATGTCGTCTTGGGTACTGGTGGTTGCAAAGACACGCTTCTTTGGGCAAAAGTGATGTTATATTCAATTAATAGTAATAAAAAGTATATGGTTTAATAGAAAAAGTGCAGTGCAAAAACAGTGTGGAAACGGGAGCGTGAAAAAAAAAAAACGCGTTGCTGAGGGTGACTGCAGTCAACAGGCTGCCGCAGCACAGAGCGCACAGAATTTGAATGACGTGTACAATGAACATTTTGCACTGTGGTGACTGTACCCAAATGATTTTTTTGCAATGATTTTTTTGAATCAAAATCGATATAATTTGACATTTGTAAACATTTTTGTTAAAATTAGCTATAGAAAGTGTGCTCAGCGTATACTACTTTCTAATAAACTTAAGGGGAGAATTTGAAGGCGCATTCAATGGTGTCAATTTTAAAGTACTTTTAGAATGAAAAGGTAAAGAATTTTGCAAAAAAATAAAAAGCAGTTTTTCCAGTAAAAGTCGAGATTTAGCATATAAAACGCTCAAAATAGCAGTTGCACAGGTTACTCTACATTTGTGTGGTCATTTTGATTTAATATATATCATAGTAAAAAGTGTCGTTTTCGCCTCCAAAATTGCGATCGTTTGATTTTTAACAGAAACCATGAGGGGTACCTCATGAAAAAACGTGAATTTTCGACGATTTGGATCGATCCAAAAAAATATAAATGAAGGTTCAGGATGTAAATGGTGATCGGTAGCAATCATTTGGGACTATTCCAAGCATCTCAAAGGGCTTAGATGGCGAGATATTGAGGTTTGAAATTGGACAATTTTGCTGAAAAATTAACTTTTTGTGGCCTGCGTATCCATGACAACTTAGAGCACCCGCAGCGGTAGTCGCTAGATTTTGATTTCATTAACTCCTCTAGTGATTGTTTTTAGTGATTTTTTTCCGCAGCGGCGTAACTAAATTTTTAACTAAGTTAGTGATGGACAACTAAATTTGAAAAATCTCACTAGATCTAGTGATGACATTTTATTAGACATTTCATCGTCTGACATTCTATTGTATTCTTTTTTCTGTTTCTCGTCAGAAAATACAAAAACAAACATCATTGCAATGAGCTCTAACAACGAAATCCAAACCCCCACAACTTCTTCCAACATGATGGAGCAAACCTCTGTTGCATCTTCTTCATCCAGCCAAACATCTCCCACCGACAAGAAGGCCAAAGTCTGGATTGACAAGCTTGAAGATTTGCAAATTTGCGAATCCTATTGCCACGTTTCCTTCAACTCTGAAGAAGGAACAAAGAAAAGTGGCAAGGAATTCTGGACGCAAGTTTGCAACCATTTCATGAAAAACATTGTACACAAGCAATGTACTCTGGTGGACCGCACTTGGGATTCTCTCAAAGCTAGATGGTTAAGCCACATCCAGAAAAACGTCAGCAAGTTCGCTGGATGCCTAACTAAATGCATCAAGAAGAATGCAAGCGGCAGTAACATAGGATTTGACGTTAGTAAAGTACATCCAGTGGTGACAGCTTTGGTTTAACTGAATTCTTTTGATCAATAGGAGGCTGCTGCTATGGTGATGTTCAAAAACATGAACCGTAGCACGTTCAAGTTCAAAGAGTGTTATGACTATCTGTCAGAGAAATCTGAAAGATGGGCAGCAATTCTGAACGAAAACGCTTCCGACAAAGAAACGCTAGACGATGAAACGGCTGACGCCATTGCCAGGGCAGATCATAGTTTCCGCCCTATTGGCAACAAAAAGGCTTTGGCCCAAAAGCGCAAGCGCGAGGCCATAGTCATTGATGATGATGGCGAGGAGATCGATCCCATTGAGGCATTGATCAAAGAGACCAAAAAGCTCAATGACCGTGCCGAAGAAAGGGCCGCCAAGATTGCAAAGCATCTGCAAGAGGACCAGGAAATTCGTTTGATGACAGTTAATACATCCTCCATTGCAGATGAACGACGTCGCAATTGGATCTTAAAAAAACAAGAAGAAATCCTCATGAAGAGCGATCAGGAAAGCATCAATCCTAAAAACAATACTGAAAATGATGAAAATTAATCTTTTTTATTAGAAATAAACTTCAAGTTCTTCGTTCCATTATCTCGCCCTTCAACAACCAGTTGTGATCAATGAGGTCTTTTTGGAGTTGGAAATGCATGTCTCTATCAACGATTCGCAACCATCTCTCCATGAAAGAGGGAGGAAGCTCATCCTCCTGAGACTGAGAGAGAGGTGCAAACCTGAATGTATCATCAGGCTTTCTCAGATTATAGAGACTATCCGTCTCCTCTCCTTGCTCTTTCTGAAACTTGATGATCATGTTGTGCAAAATTATGCAAGTGAACATGATATCAGCAAGGTTGGCCTTCTTCCATACCATTGCAGGTGTAGCCACAATGTTAAACCGTTGCTGTAGGACACCGAAAGCTCGCTCCACATCCTTTCTGACAGCGGCCACCCTATCAGTGAAGTACTGGAACAGAATTCCGTGAGTATATACTATTTATGAAGACTTTAAATGCTCGTACTTACTCTCTGCTTATCGTTGAGTGGATTACTCAGTCCCTTGACAAAGGTGGCACACTTGGAGTAAATGCCGTCAGTAAGATAATAGGCCATATTGTATTGATGGCCATTTACTTCATACTAAACAGGCGAGGCACGGCCTTCTGCCAAATCGCGGAATAATGACGATCTATCAAGTACATTGATGTCATTCAATGCACCAGGTAGACCAAAGAAAGCGTGCCAAATCCAGAGATCCTTTGAAGCAACTGCCTCAAGGATAATGGTAGGCACTTTCTCCTTGCCTTTGAATTGGCCCTGCCAATTCACTGGGCAGTTCTTCCACTCCCAGTGCATGCAATCCAAGGAGCCAAGCATCCCAGGAAATCCTCTCATAGAATTCTCTTCCATTACAGTTTGGATATCCTCAGCATTGGGCCTTCCAAGGTATTCTTCCTTGTAGACCGCAATAATTCCTTTGCAGAAACGACGCAGAGCTTCTCGAGTAGTAGACTCTGCCATGCCGTACTGGTCGTCCAGCATGTCTGGAGGAACTCCATATGCCAGCTGACGTAGTGAAGTGGCCAGCTTCAAATATGGAGACATGCCAGGTCTTCCAGCTGCATCAGTTTTCAAACGGAAATAGCCATCATGCCTTTGCAGGTCGTTCAAGATTCGCAAAAACAATTGCTTGTCTATACGGAAACGACGGCAAAAGAAGTGGTCCGGGTAATAACCTTGCCTTTGTGAGTCCATCGATTCAAGGAAGTACTGCTCATGGAAAATTTTGGAGGCTAGCTCTCGATTGCGATAGATGTAGGCCTTCTTCTTCTTCTGTGCTGCTTCTTCGGCCTCACGTTCTCTCTTTCTCTTCTCGGTCAGTCGTATAACAGCTTCGACGACTTTCATTTGCAATCGTAAAAGCTCTCTCTCCTCTTCTAAGTAGTACTTGATAAGTGCGTTGTTGCTCATGATGATTTTAGTTGAAATAGAAAGTGATAGAAATTCAGGGACAAATTTAACGAAATTTTAGTGAAAAAGCGAAAGTTTCTTGACCGCTGCGAAATTTAAAATTAGTGATGCTATTATTCTATTTCCGATCTCAAAATCGTCACTATCCCAGTGATAATTAACTTTCAACCGCTGCGGATGCTCTAAGTACGTTCTCCTTTACAATAAATTTATTGGAAACGGAGAGTCATAACAATCATGAACAAATTTAATGAAAACTAGCGAATAAGCAGAGGTTTTTTATCCACTGCGCATGATCCTATATACTGTGTGTATGCGTGGTTTTTGGCATTTAGGGAGGCTTTCAAAGTAATTCACATCCTAAATTTGTACTACTACTTGCCGTCTGATGGTTGTCAGTGTGTAATCCTAATATATAGTAATTGTTTAAGGCTTTGATCGAGCTTGTAGCATCAGTTGCCATGGATGCACAGGCCACAAAAGCTGATTCTTCAGCCAAATTGTCAAAATTCCACCCTCAATATTTTCTCTTCTAAGCCCTCCTAGATGCTCGGAATAGTGCCAAATGAATGCTATCGATCACCATTTACATCCTAAACCTTTAATTCTATTTTTTTGGATCCATCCAAATCGTCGAAAATTCACGTTTTTTCATGAGGTACCCCTCATGGTTTTTCTTAAAAATCAAACGATCGCAATTTTGGAGGCAAAAACGACACTTTTTACTATGATATATATTAGGTCAAAATGACCGCACAGATGTAGGGTAACCTGTACAACTGCTATTTTGAACGTTGTATATGCTAAATCTCGACTTTTCCTGTAAAAACTGCTTTTTATATTTTCTCAAAATTCTCTATCTTTTCATTCTAAAAGTATTTTAAAATTGACACCATTGAATGCGCCTTCGAATTCTTCCTTTAAGTTTATTAGAAAGTATTATACCCTGAGCACACTTTATATAGCTAATTTTAGCAAACCGTTTACAAAATGTCAAATCATGTCAAAATTGAACAAAAAAATTCATCGCAAAAAAATCATTTAGATACAGTCACCACAGTGCAAAATGTTCATTGTACACGTCATTCAGATTCTGTGTGGTCTGCGCTTCCACAGCCTATTGACTGCAGTCACCCTCAGCAACGCTTTTTTTTTTATTTTTTTTTCTCGCACTGTTTTTGCACTGCACTGTTTCTATTAAACCATATACTTTTTATTACTATTAATTGAAAACAACATCACTTTTGCCCAAAGAAGCGTGTCTTTGCAACCACCAGTACCCAAGACGACACCTTTCAAGTTTGTTACAGTAGGTATCAGCTGATAAGAGCCACCTTTTGCGGTACAATATACAGTAATTCTAATTACACAGTTTATTTCTGGCCAGTTCGTTACAATATATTCATTGTGTTTGGTTTGTATTTGGTTTGTATATTCCCCTTCTTTGGTTGCCATGGATTACATTCATTCAACCTTTTACTACTTTCTTTCTCGTGATACTGTGCATTCTTTAATTTGCTCTATTGCGATTTATTCTTTCACCCTTTTTTTCTGTTGCATGCAACTACTTTTCTGTTGCTGTACCACACACTGTGCTATGGTGTATCTTTTGATGCATTGTATTGCCGGCAGTGCTGCTCTATTATGGAGTAGCCTTGCATTCTTTTTGTTCTTCAAGTATTACTTCTTTTGTAGTAGTACTGGTGGTATCGGTGTTCTTGCTTCTTATGAGGCAACCACGATAATACTACTTTTTTCTTTCTTGTGCTCGTCAATTTGCTGATACAAATTGCATGTTACCTTTTTGTATGTAACCATATTGGGATGTTTGTGTTCTTCATCACATTTTAGTGATGCTTTTTTGTTACTTTCCCCACTTTTTATGGTTCTTTGAGCCATAACCCTCTTTTTTCGTTGTGTGGATAAGCCTATCTTTGAAGCACAACTAGATCTGATTCAGAGGCTAGGGGGTAGATAGGCTGCCCTCACTTGATTTGTATCACTTACTTGATGCTAATTGAGAGTCTCAAGCGTTTGCATTATAAGCTGGGGTGTGTAGTAAGGCATATTCTGGCATTTTAGGGGATTTTGATGATAAAATTGCTAAATTACTGTATTTGGCAAAACTTAAAAGTCCGCCTAACGTCAAAACAGAGGGAAACCCTCGCAAAAATTTTCTAGGGTCAGCGGCGTTTAAACTAGCTTTTTAAGCGATTTTATTGGCTCAAATTTGGAGACAGCTCAGAGAAATAAAGCATTGATATTGAAACTAAAAATGTAATGAAAAATAAGAAAAGCAGGATTAAGCATTAAAATTGATGGTACAAATGGCTTAAGATAACTACACACGATATCACTATAAGTATCAGACATGATCAAATACATTAACTCCCCTAAAAAAAAGCGTTTTGAATAAATCTACGCCTGCTCATACCATTCAAAAGTACAATTTTGCATTATATTGGTATCAAATCAATCAAAGTCTTCAAATGTCAATCATCTGGCTTATGAGTTTCACATGTACCTATGTCAAATTTTGCGAGGGACACAATTGTGTGGTCAGACTCTAGTCATATGGACGCGTTTCCGTTGATGGATGGACGATTTCCAAAATAATTCAATTTTGATGAGCACTGATCTAGACAAGATTCATGAGGAAGGCGGTTAATTACGAGTGTCCAGTGGTAACAGATCGATAGAGGGGATGTTGCGCAACACTGTATCATAGTCAGAAATGTATAGTATAGCTTTGCTCTTACAACAAATCCTAGTTGAACAGAAATGTGCCACATGTCAAGGTTTTGAACATCCAAGATCACGTTTACAAATACAATAAATCATCGATAAGATATATAAATCTCTGCTACTGTGGCAGCTCTACTATAAGCATCTCTTTTGTTTATTGTATAGTGGTATTATGTACTGTGAGTAGCATTCGTGTTAGCCGTAGCAGAACGAGGCATATGTGCACCCAGTAACTCGTTGAACCTTGTTTCGCTCAAATGCACGCCCTTACGACCCAATATCTCATCAAAAAAGGGATCCTCATCACCCTCAGTAATGTGTCCGCTAACCGCCAAGGCAGCCTTGACTTCCTCGCCACGATGTTCGCCCACAAAGCCTCGATTCAGAATCTTGACTGTCTCACTGAACCCACCACCCCACAATAAGGGTTCCAAATACTTGAGGACCACCAGCCCCGTACGAAATAAAATGATATCGCCATGCAGCAGATAAATGTCCCATAGACGAGACGATAATTCCAGGGGGATAATGGAGGCAAACACTGTCATGAACCAGTCTGGCAAATAGTTGTCAGGTGTCAGTGTCAGGTTTTTGAAATGCAGGTACAGTTTGGGTAGGTTTTCAGCGAAAATGACGTTAAACACCTTGAAGAAGCCTTGGATCTTCTTTTCGTCTGCATTGTAGAGGGCAGAAAGCACTTGGCTGGCGCTGATCATGTTGATGAGGGCTGAAAAGGTGTCTTGGGCCCCCATGTTGAGCAGCAAAACGCCTGCTAGAAAGGAAGCACCGCGAGACTAGAGAGAGTGTGTGTGTTTGAATGAGAAAACGTTCAGGGGGGAAAGTATAGCTTTTTTTCTTTACTTACATAGGTCATGTTGGGCCGATATCCTACATATGCATGAAGCACTTTTCGAAGCGACATGAACAGTGGACCATCTGGCTATCATGCACAATGCATCAGTCTATTATCACAATATCAGCCAAGGAAAGAGGCACACTTACTTGAAACACACATAGACTGGGCAATGTACGCAATATATCTTCGTCAATGGCCTTGTTCAAGAAATTAATGGCTGCAGGATCCCTCAGCACTTTATCGTCATTGTTGTTTCCCTCTTCTTGATCACTGATAGTATCTGTTTCCTCGTCGTCTTCATCATCATCTTCCAAACCAATACTATCATCATCGTCGTCATCTTCACCCTGTAAGGATCCTAGTTCTAACGCACTTCTGCCTCCTTCGCTTTGACTGTAGCGATCAAAATGATCCTCGTTGCTGGTAAAAGAGTAGGTGGATGACGATGCATGTTGTGTTGGCATGTTGGTGAAGTTGGAGAAGCCAGCTACACGGTCTTGTGTTTCCTTGTGCCCATCCTCATCGTCCTCATCGTCGTCCTCGGCATGGTGACCATGACGATCCTCTTTTCTCTCTCTCAGCACGTCCAAACTGCTAGTACGTCGTTGTCTTGTACGTCTATACACTTGCTCTGAAGATGTGGTTGCCGATGCGGAATGCGGGTAAGGGTGATACGGATCGTAGGTGGTATGATGATTTGCAGTAACAATAGGCATAGGCGCACCATGCGAATCCCCGTTGGTGGTGGTGGTGGTAGTGTTTGCACTTTTACTAGTTTGACGAACAGCTTGCGGCACACGCCTTGTGCATTCACTAAACGTGTTTTTTGTAATATTGAGTGGATTGCCAATCTTGAGACACCACACTTTTCTTCGACAACGAGGCGGTATGCCCTGATCCCACAACACCATGGTGCGTTTATCCTTGATGCGCGACTTCCAATGAGGAATGATATCGTTTTCCCAGGTATAGATGGCATAACTGGCCTTCTTGTCCTTTTCCTCTCGCTTCTTGTTGGATTCTCGCTGCTTTTTGGCCTCTAATTTCTTGGCTTGTTTCATCATGGATTCGTATTCCTGCAAGTGCTTTTTTTCTTCATGAGGGTCTTTGGGTGGCAGCATTCTATGTTAATAGGGGTAAGTGTCATTATGATGGTTCTGTGCGAGAGAGAGACAAGGTGTGTGTATGTCATTTTAATAGTAACCTTGGGCGAGTTTTAGAAATAACTGTTTCTAGTGGAGATGGTTTTTGGCTGATGGATTTCGACCGCTTGAAAGGGTTCAGACTATGCAAAAAAACAATGAATTCACTACAAGATCAACACTGCATGACACACACTTTACGTTGATTTTCTTCTCGTTGGGATAGAAGCACCTCCTGATGTCACAACAACCTCTGCCTCATTGACATTACGTCTGGCTGCTCTTGGGTTACTGGTTGGCTGAGACATGTCTATGGATTCGTAAGTATCGCCGTTGCCATGGTGATGGTGGGATGCACTGGCAGCGGCCATAGCAGCAGCTGTTGCGGTGGGCGATACCGAGTCATCCAGCACATCTGAAATAGAGTAAAATGGACCCGAGATATCCGACGGCGTGATGGTATTATCTGCTGTTGCTGCTGCTGCTGCTGTGGATGGGGATGTGGGTGATGTTGCTGTAGATGATTTGCTGGTATGGCCATTGGTAGAAGCTGTACCGCGACGAGGCATGAATTTCATCAAGCGAGAAGGCGGCTCTGCATCTTGCTGTTGATGATAGTGTTGAGCATCTCTGGGCAAATCCAACGAAACTTCCTCGAAAAACTGATCATATGTGTTTCGACTGGAGGCATTGGCATTATTCATGTAGAGGCCGTCTTGTTGCTGCTGTTGTGGATGTTGTGGTACCGGTAGTTCATCCAGCAGTTTGTCTGCTGTGAGGTTTTCCTCTGTGTTGATATGCGTTGATGATAAAGTTCCCGACAAGTCTTTTAGACTGTCGTCTTCATGTGCTTGTTTCATTGTCATCTTGCTGCTGAAAGGAGATTTTGTAAACAACAAGAAAGAAAGAAATATAAACAAAAGGGATTTTGCTGCATCTGAAATGATGGGATTATTGAGGTGGTACGATGGAGCAAGTGGATTTAATTTTGCATGCACACACACACATTATCATTGATCCGTTTACTCACTGGCATTATCATTATCAAGTCAGTGGGAGTCTCTTATTCAAGATGTTCTTCAGTAGAAAGGTCTCTATCTGATTTGATCATAAGCATCTTTGTTACATACAAGAAAGAGAATTGCATGATGGCATCTTGATTGAAAGAAAAGAAAGAGACATTTGTAGGATATATGAGCATTGCCAACGACTCTTTAGATAATAAAACTGGCACTTTTAGCTGAAACTGCTGCTTGCATTTTCCAGCTTATTATTCATGCTAACCTCACTTGTACCGAGGAAATTGCATTTACATGGAAGCAAGGCCTTGTAGTGATAAAAAAAAGAGGCCATTAAAGACCACCACCACCACCAACAACAGTGACTCATTTTCCAACAAACGCCAAAGTGCAGGAAAGTTTAAAGTTTTCTAAACCTGTTTTACATCATAATATCCAACAAACACTCTTATATTACTATACACACATGTCGCATTTGCTACATAGAAGAAGAGGACACGACTCTGAAGATGAGGATGACGACGACGACTCCATTGTGTCGGGTATGACTACCACAGATAGCAATTATGCTACATCGGATGAAGATTCCCAAGACGAGACAGAAACAGAAACAGAGAGTGAATATGATTCAAGTGAGCAAGAGACGGATACGGAATCAGAGCAAGAAGACGAGGTGGAACAGCAACCAGAAGCAGCAGTAGTAGTGGAAGCAAGTACCCAGGAGATGCAACAAACCATCACCACCACAGATGGCAGTAGTAGCCAACCAGCAGACATCAAGGAAGAAGTGCATCACCAGCCAACAAAGCCACCATCGCCAGTAACTGCACCTTGTCCTGTCAATACGGTGCAAACGGTCGACATGGATTACCAAGATTTACAGCAACAACAGCAGGAAAAAACAATCCAGGAACTACGTGAATACCGACGCAAATTAGCCGAGGATCCCAGTTTTGTGCCCTATGTTGGATTATTTTGGGGCCATGATGATCGATACCGAGAAGACTCCTTGGTAACGACAACGACGACAGCAGGCCATGGTCATCATGAAGCGACGCGTGAATCCATGCCCCGTTTCAGCCAACACACGGCACCCCACAGTTCGAGCATCAAGAAGCCCTCGTATGACCGCAACCTGGACCCTTTGATGCACAAGAAATGGGATCACAGTGGTTATGAAGAACTGATGAGGTTGGAAGAAGAGGAAGAGAGACAAAAGAGAGAGTTGATAAAGTCAGGACAATCCCCTTTGCAAGTGAATCAGCATCGATTACCAGCAGCACCACGATTACCAAGATACCATCATTATAACAACAATGCAAGAGGTCGAGCTGGTGGTGGTTACAGAGGTGGTCAGCATCATCATTCACAACCTCGATATGGTCAGTCTCAAAAGCGTTCTCTGAATCAACAAGAGGAATGGCCTCAATTAGCAAGTACCAGTGCTGCTACAGCAGCAGAAGGTGGTGGTGACACAACTGATCAGGTAATCTTGGATAACAACAAAACACAACAACAACAAACCAAGGTGGATGCGTGGGGCTCTGTGGATACACATGAAGAAGCCAAGCCCATAGTCAAGGAAGATCAAGTAACTGATGGATGGGGAACGTCAACAACCACTGCCAATGCTGCTGAGGACGGATGGGGATCTGCTCCCTCTGAAACACAGATTGCTGCTGCACAAGAGACGCCAAAGCAAGATTCACCCAAGACTCATACTGTGGAACAAGCTGGAGATGGATGGGGAGCATTGCCTGAATCGACGCCTACTCGGGCTGATGTCTCAGCAACAGCAAACGCAAGCTCTCAGGACAATTGGAATGCACCAGCACCGGCTATTACTGAATCCAACACCAATGCTGGCTGGGGAGAACAACCAACAATAGCCACTACTGTTGCCAACGACAACGACGGATGGAATACAGTCGTTGAAAGCAAAGATGTATCAGGTTGGGCCACCACTACTGAACCAGTCTCTCAAGTAAAAACACCATCTACAACGACTTCAACTGCTGCTGCTACTGCTCAAAAGGCTATGGATCACAAAGAGATAGATACACCAACAGACATTCCTGCTATGCCAAGCTCATCTCCATCTGCCGTTACTAGCACCACGGATGGATGGGGCAAACCAGACGACACACCTGCGCAGGATACGTGGTCCAACACCAAAGCACAAGATTGGCAAACTACGACACCTCAATGGGATGCAACAGCAGTGAATCATAGTAGCAGCAAAGGAAAAGAAAAACAACACGAAATACCAGCTGAAGAAAAGGCATCCTCCTCCTGGGCCAACGTCAATCTGGATGTGCAAGTACATACCACACCTTCTGATTTCACCAAAATAGACTACAGCCATAACAGTAGACGCTATGGTTCGCCTCGTCGTGATAATAGCGATTATCAGCATCTACAACAGCAAGCTACGTTGGATGAGCCTTCTATGCAACAACAGGGTTCAAACGCAACTCCTGATCAATGGGGAGCTGATGCATCAACAACACCGCATTCTGGATGGCACACTACTACTACTACTGCTGCCGCTGAAGAGAATGTCCATACTCAGGGTGAATGGGCAACGACTACATCACCAAAGAGTGAAGAGGCTACACAGGGTAAGTCTATTACTAACTTGGAAATGAGCTAGACTTGAGAACTAAACATACATGTTGTTTACAGTCAACGCTGGTTGGAACGCAAGGGCCACTTCATCCTGGAACGCTGCTTCGGAGGCAAAGGCCACTTCATCCTGGAACGCTGCTCCGGAAGCTACTACTACGACTAATGCTCTATTTGATCAATCCCATTCTTCCTCATCCTCCTCTGTACGCGGTGGTGGTGGTGGTTGGAGCAATAGTCGATCCAGTAACAGTGCCAATTGGAATGCTGATAGAGAATGGAACAACAAAATGCGTCAAGAGCAACAGGGTAAAAAGAGTCGAGGCTATTTCTCTGGCAAGAACACAGATATCCATACTGCTGTTGAAACAGCGTCCAACAGCACAGACGGCTTCCATACACCTGAAACATCTGCTTGGGGTCATTTCCACAGCACTGGTGATGATGATTCTGATGTCGAAATCATCTTGGAAGCAGAAGAAGAGCCTGAATGGTCTAAAGAGGATGAGCAAGTGCTTGGCATGACAGCACCGGCTGATACTACACAACAATCGTCGTATTCACCACACGCATCCTCTAAGCGCAGCGTGACAAAATCCTATCTTTCACAGCATCAACATGATAGTGGTCAAAGTAGTCCTCGTCCAGAATACAATCGAAAGCCTACTGCTGCTGCTGTCAATGGTGGAGGTCGCCATGGCAACAACAACAAGTCAACAATGCATTCTCATCGTACAGATCCCTATGATGATCATTGGCGTCATCCAAGAGAAGAAGCAGCAGATGCTTATCGTCCCATGTATTATCCAACACCTGTTGCTCATCATCATCACCATCATCCATCTTATATGCCCATGATTCCCAATGGTAACGGCGCGCCCATGTATGCCTTACCATATCCTATGGGTCTTACGACAACGACTTCGCCCTCTTCTTCTTCTCCTCCTCCTCACACCATGGCGCATCGAGGTGACTCTGCTAATAGCACTTTGCATAAACCTTCTTCCAGTACAAGTCCTCATAAATTCTACACACCCTCTCCTCCCAATGTAGTACAGCAACTCCCACCTGGATATGAAGCCAATGGCATGGTGTATTATGGCATGGATCCATCTGCCATGTATCCTCCACCACAAGCGTTTTATTATTACGCGCCGCCACCACCACCACCACCACCACAACAACAACAACAAGCTCAAACACCACAGCACATGATGACTGCTGCCAACGAAGGTTATGATGCTTCCATGCGACGACGATCTTCTCTATCACCTCGTCTGCATCTACAACAAGTTGAGGAAGATGGTTGGGGACCTACACCTGATACAGTGGAAACAGAAGTGCAATGGAGGTCAACAACCATGAACAAATCATCCCACCAACAACAACAACACTATGATTTTCAAAATAGAAAGCAACAGCAACAGCAGCCTGTGAATCAGCAGTATTATCATCCTCAACATGGCCATCATCACTAAGCAAAGTTGATGTGTTCTTCTTTGCCCTTTACAAATACATATATATATTTATTGATTCCATCACATTTGTAATTCGAGTTGAAAAATAAAATAGCCTCACTTATTTTGTAGTAATAGTACTAATTGATGTTTATCAATCAGTGTTGGTGCGTTGATGACAACAGCCAAGAGCAGTATGGACAATGTTAAGGGTAGCCAAGACAAACAACAAGCACATTATGACCATAGTAAAACTAGCAAGCATTTTGTAGAATAGTACGTGTATATTTAGTGGTGTGAAATGTGAGATAAGCAACAGGTTCTTTTGAAAAGACTTCTTTATACGTACGGTATATATATATATACCCAAGACAAGATCATTTCGATTCAAAAACAAGTCGGATGAAGCTTTTTATTTAGAAATTCGCCATGGTTGCAGTCGAGCAAGACGCAAGCGATGGCATCTAGGGATGCATATTTAGAGAACATGCTGTAAAGTTCCAAGGCATATGAATTCTGTAGATCAGGGCAGACACAAAGGTGAATACACCAATATACACTACAAACCAAGTAGTCTTTTTTTGATGCCCTACTACTACTACCTGCCATCATCCCTCTTATACTAGCATTCAATGCATGACTCAATAAAAGAAGCGTAGTGTATTTTATTCTCTAAAACAGTCAATAAATATCACCATCGCCCTGCTTGCAACTAATCTCCACGTAATCCTTTACGAACAGGCAAGACAGAATCCTACAACATGATGTTATATTTTAAGCATTCATAAAACAAAAGACAAAGTTGTTGTTACACTTACCACAATGACAGCATCGACACCATAATGCTTTTGAGCAATCGCATTTTCGACTTCGTTATTCAGAATACCATAGGTAAACAGCAACAAGCCCATTTCCTTGATGACTTGCACCATACGAGGCGCTTCCAGGATAGGCTCACTTGCAGCCACGATACCTAGCAAATCCGCCTGCTTGGCAAACCGCACTGCCTCCTGAAGCGAGTTGCAACGAATATCTGCCATGGGCAACGTACCAGCATCTGTCAAGAAAAACACGGGATAGTTGGGCTGCTTCAAGTTGAGCGCCAAACAGATTTCAGGATGGAACGAGGAAAAGATGACATGACGGTCTTGTTGTACATTGTTGTAGACGCATTCCAGGATGGTGTCCACGTAAATGTTGAGCTCTTGGAACTGGGTCAGTTCGTCTTGCTCTGCTTCGTCAATCATGGGGTATTTGACTTCAATGTTGAAACCGGCGGATTTGGGCACGCTTTTGAGGACTTCGGCTAGTGTTGTAAAGGGGCCCTGGATGGTCTCGGGGCCGTTGCCCTTCATTTTGCCTGATTTCGAGGTTCTGGTTTGCTCAAATGGGTCGGATAGATCTAGGCGGTTGGGGCTGCTGGCGCTGAATGAGTGGGATCGATTGGCACGTACGCCGTTGGGTGTGTTGCGGCCACTGCCGCCGTTTTCATGATACGCGATCAGGGGAGACGGGGCTATAGGTGTAGGTGCTGCAACAACAGGAGTCGCTTGTGGTCCAGAGTTGCCAGTTGCAGCTGCAGTAGGGATCAAGACGCCGTGTGCGCCTTCACTGACACCTGTGTGGTACTCTTTGATTTGGCCGGACCTTCTCAAGTTGAGGAACTGTTCTGATGTGATGGCATTCAATGGGATATCATAACCTGTTTCTGTTACAGTCCAATCGTGGTAAATGACAGGCACCAAATCCTTGGTCAATTGAACATCTATGGGTGTGTATGCAAAATGTTAACAAAAAAAAAAAAAAGATGTCTATCATCAAGCCATATAAATCGCACACTTTACCAAACTCGACATACTCGGCACCCAGAGAGGCAGCTGTAACAAACGAGAGCACCGTGTTTTCACCCACTTGCAATTTAGATCCCTTTCGATTCATACCAGAGCCACGATGACCAATGACTTGCGTATCCACCGACTTGTAGTAAGTATAGCGATCACCGATACGCATGTTTTTGTTTTCAAAGGGCGTGATGACAAAGTACTCGAATCCCAAGGTACCTACGCAATCCAGGTCTTTTGCCTGCACCAGAGGCACCGTCTGCTGACCTCGCAAGGAAGCCTTTTCCGTAGGCCCCTTGAAACCTTTGGATTTGGTAAATATGAAATCACCAGCCAAGACAGAAGTGCCCCGAGCCAAGACATTGCTGTTTCGAGAAGAGCCAAATGTTTCAATCAAGTCGAAGCGCAAGGTCACTTCCTCAGGCTTGGGTGTGAACAAGACGATGGGTTCAGGGTAAAAGGCGTGCGTAAAGTCAGATGGCAGGTCAATGATGGGGAACTCGCCCGAAGCGTTGGTGGCAGATACAGAGAGCGAAAGACGACGTTGCTGGTCTTCGCCTTGAAACGTTTCTACGAGGTCAATGAATTTGTGGCACAGAGGGTTGCGTACATCGTTTGAGCCCAGTGTGATGATGATCATGGACACGTCAGTCAGGTACTTGTGACCATAGAGTCGGCTTGCTTTTGATACTGCTTTGGAGGCGGGCTTTGTCTTGGTGGTGGTATTAGGTGAGGGAGAAGTTGTAGTAGGTGTCGATTGACCACTCTCGTCGTCGGATGTGCCCGTGAATTTGGCGCGAACAGCGGGATCCAGGTGAAGCTTGGTGTCTTTGGGCAGTGTCAAACGACCAATCTCGAGATAACCACGAAACACAGCGTGCTCTGACGCAGACCAGCCATTCTGGTCCACCACGTCCTTGTCAGCCTTGGCCTCCAGCAACGCCTCCACAATATCCTTGAATCCTTCCATGGCAGCAATCATCAACGGTGTCCAGCCATTGACCTTTTCTGCCAGATTGACATCCACGTGTCCCTGATAAATCAGCACCTTGACACCCTCCAGGAAATGACTTCGGATTGCAAACAACAAGGGGGTTTCGCCATCTTCGTCCGCAAGATCGACAGACGCGTGTTTGCTGATCAGTAACTCGAGTAGTGCCAGGTTACCCAGTTTACAAGCCAACGCAACCGAGGACGGATGGTGCAACGAGCGAGCGAAATCAGGCAAAGGTCCGTTTTCATTGGCGATCAGTTCCTCTGAGGAAAGTGAGGCATGCGAGATGCTAGGCGAGGTAAAGGTGTGTGTAGTAGTAGACGACGAGGCGGCGAACAGCTCATCAATGTTGTCAATTTGACCCACTTCAATCAGCTCCTTGACAGCAACGGTACTGCCATGGATGATGCCAAAGAACAGGGGTGTGAATCCTTCACGGTCTTGCCACACGGGATCCGCAAAGCCGTCATGCAGAGCGTAATCGTGGTGATCAATGGCATGCTGTAACAAGACCTGGATCAAGTGAGCGTCATTGGATTCTGCTGCATAATGAAGGGGCCTGCGTCCAGCGAAATCCTTTTGCAGCGTCAGTGAGGGTTCCAGCTCCAGCAGTACCTCAATGATGCGCATGGAGGTGGGCGGTCGGATGCATCGGCGATGGAGCAAGTTGCGTTCATTGATGTCTCTGTTGTGCGTGAGTGATAAACCAAGTGTGGAGACCAGGTATTTGAGACAGTGCACGGATTCGTTTTCTACGGCGAGTTCTAATATAGTGTCATTGGTCTATACATGTATTAGTCTTTGTGTGTGTGTGTGTGTGTGTTGAGGAGGAGGAGGACTTACTCTGGATTCGCCTTCCTTCTCCAACAGGGATGCCAGGTCAGCTTGGTCGTCCTTTTTAATGGCATTGGCAATGTCTTCATTCTTGGATTGATAGCGTGCTAGCTTTAGGGTCGAGTTGTTGTCTTGTGGCTGGGAGGGTGGTTTGTCGCCGTCGGTAGAGGAGGCCAAGGTGTGTATCCATTCTGTCACTTGATCCAATTCCTTTCGCAGTTGGATAGGAGCTGCAAATGGCAAGACAGCCACCTAATAATGGCTGCTGTGTCAATCACTTGCCATACTCTCTCTCTTTCTACTTGCCTTTGTCTCCCAATACACTGTCTGGAAATCCACGCCCAACTTTTTGTCTAGCCTAAAGAATCAGTCAATAACAAATACTACTAGTAAGCTATGTTTGTTGTTTGTTTACTTTACTTTTTAAGTATTTTGCGAAAGCCTTTCGAGTTCATTTCAGCAAACCACATGAGCTTATTCATTTGATTTCTTGTCTCCTTCAATGCAGATACCACCTCATCGCTCTCGTCATGGAACTTTTCGTGCTTCTCTTGCAAGATCCACAATCGACGGTGAATCAATGCTTGTTTGTAGACGTAAAATGTATTGACCTTTTCCAATTCTCTGTCCAATCTGAAAAAGATGGCTATATGGAGAGAGATGCTGTCAATATCTGTACATGATCACACAGCAGCATGGTGATGGTCAAACCTGTAATCTCTTCTTCAGAAGGCGGTAATTGTGCGGACGCAGCTTTAATCTCTCCTTTGACAGCCTTGTAAGAGAGGTAGTTTCTTGACCATTCTGGTATTTGATTTGATAGCAGTGTCTTTCCAAATTTCATCTTTTTTCTTTGCAAGAGGTAAACAATAGAAGAAAAAGAAAAAAGCAGGAGGGGGGAAATCAGAATCCACTTTTTATAGTACACAAAACGCTGTCGGAAATTGGACAACCGAAGAGCAAATTATGCTAAATAGAGGACCTTTTGAAGGCAAAGCTTATTTTCACGTGTGATCCTTTATTGGGTGGTTTCTGTCACTCTAATGTATGTATACATGACAGTGCAAGAAAGACACACGTGGAGAGCACTCGAGACGACAGCCCTGTCATGGCTGGCAAAGGAGCAGTTTGAATTGCAATATAAATATATATAGTCTGTCCATTGACCTTGTTGAAAGGATTTCAATGTAGCAGTAGCACAGTTGCACTGCAGCATGGTGCTGCGTTTTAAGGTTGCTTTCGTTTAATTATTCCGTATATTATAAAATGCCGAAGCAAGTATGTAAGAGATGTGGGGGGGGGGAGGGGCGACTTTTTTAGCACCAACAACTTGACTATAGGATACTAGCAATCGTCATCACACTACTATAGATCATAGTACTTTGAAGGCTGACTTGTGTGCGACATGTACACATCCCACATTTTGAAAGCACGGTTAGACCAACCAACCACCACAAGAAAGCAGAAAAAAAGATCTTACAGCCACCCCTGACGCTACTACAATGCTGCTCAAATGTCCAATGTCCGTTATACCCCATTCTTCAGGCTTACAACAGCATCTATCCAATCATACCTCACTGCGATCCTCCCCGCCAAAGTTTCTGACTATTAAGACTTGTATTTTTTTTTTCCATCTTTCATCTCTCTTGCTTTCTTTGTAACAACATCCCCACTCTTTCTCTCTCATTAAAAGCAGCTTTGTCACCATGTCCTTGTTACGTTTATTCACAAGCAAGCAGCTCTTTAAACCCAATCACATCTCACCCATCAGATCTTTTTCTGCTGCTCCAGGTAAGTTTTTTTTTTTATTACAGCAACAGGGATGGATGTGTATGACTAATCTCACATTTGACATGTTCGATTTAGCTTTGTTTCATGGCAATGGAAAGATTTCTCGTGGTGAAGGGTGAGTATGTCAATGCTTTCAACTGGAGAATGATGAATACTAATGAATATATTAGACCTTACACAGTTCACTTTATTACACCTGAAGGCGAGAAGATTGATGTAAAAGCAACTGAAGGCGATACCATGTTGGATCTTGCACAACGTTATGACATTGATCTTGAATGTATGTAAGACGCTTGGACTGTGGCGTATGGCATGGGAGATATTGATGTGGGATTTTCCCTTATAGGTGCCTGTGAAGGATCGCTGGCATGTTCCACTTGTCATGTCATTTGTGAGCCTGAATATTTCGATAAAATGGAAGAACCCTCAGACGAAGAGAATGATATGCTTGATTTAGCATTTGGATTGACCGAGACGTAAGTTGTGAAAAGAGAGAGCAAGAGAGATTGTATGCTAATGAGTGTGCGTCGATGTATAGATCTCGTTTGGGCTGTCAAATAGAAATGTGTGAGGATTTGGATGGCATCACTGTCCGAATCCCTTCAGCGACTAGAAATTTGAGAGTAGATGGTATGTATATTTATGAACAAGGAATCATTGGGTGTGCGTCTACTTACGTGCGATCATCTTTACTTAGGATCCAAGCCAACTCACCACTAGGAACAAAAAAAAAGAGCAAATGTAAAATGTAGTACTGTATAATAAACATACCTGTCAATGATTAGAAAGAAATAACAACATCTGAGCGAGTGCCTGGATAGCAATGTTTTGATCTATATATGCAGATGCAGTATAGACAGCGGAAATTGGATGAGGGTTTACGTAGACAACTATTGGATCAAGATGAGGGGGGCTGATTATGTGAATAGCCGCTACACACACTGAGTGCATTGCTTTGGATGCGTAGCAGATGCTTTCAATACATAAAGGATATGAAGTATGGCTCAAAGTAACGTTGCTGCTGAAAGGGAGTCATCTTGTTGGTTTAAATCAAGTAGATCTATATCTTTATTCTGCGTTGCTTTCTTCCATATAGCATGTCAGAATGACCTCTCACTCCTCAGAAATCTAGAATTTGAGGCGAGACTTGAGAGAATTTGAGGCGTGTTTTCCTGCGATAGAAACCGTTTTAGATCACCAGAGAGTACTAATGCAAAATAATTGCTCTTTACCAGCTGCAATTGTCTGACACCTCTGCTCAATGCTTTTGGGATCACCCAGAAATCAATCATAGTAATCCAAAAGAGGTACTTCTCCCTCAGGCTTTCTATTTATAATTCAAACAATCGAGTATTTCAAGGCAAAGATGAACACTTTTATCAAGATATATATTGAATAAGAGTGAAGCTATTGATGCAACTCAATCCTCTGAAATCAGTTTCATGAGACCGTCTTATGCAAAGTGTCAGCATTTGTGTCAAAAACGCCAACTGACATTTTACAATATTGCTCCTTGAATTTGTTTTAAACCTATTGATAACATTAAATGCACCTTCATAAACACTCTTGGGATGGGCTAAAAAAAATAGTGCAGTATGATCATTGCAATTCTTACAGTTGAACAACAAGGCAAAATGAGTTGATCGAGTTGATAACCGATCGCAAATCAACGAGTGGGACTAGAATATAGGTTTTGGCTGTGACAAATACGTCTCTCATCATGGCTACCATGGTTGTCTTCCAAACTAATGATATACCAGATCCGCGCGACTCTTACTTGCTTGCATCACAATATGTGCCATGCCATCATAAGCAAAATATCAAAGACGTCGCAAGTATGCTCACTTTATATAACTCGACAAATTTTGCGATAGAGGCATGCTGTTCTCGAAGCTCTAGCGTATGTATACAAAAAAATTGGATTTCAGGACCTCCCAGAACCCAAAACTCCAGATTCAAAATTCATTTTGTACATCATGGGTCTATGGAATGACAATTCCAAAATGTTCTGTGACAAGAATATGGTGAAAAGAAATGAAATGAACCAACTTTTGAGGTGGGACATGGTATTGGAAAGGCCTTATTCCTAACGTATTCGTCATGCAAAGTCTCATTTTTAAGCGGGGGAAAATGCGTACCTTAAATTGCGAAGCGTCATGGAATCGAACAAAGCAAGCTACAGCTCTCAAAACTCGACAGGTGGTGCATTAACATGTCAGGTATCCATGGATATCTTGAAAACTCCAAGTTGATAAGGGCTTTCTCCATCACTCCACCCTCCAAAATGATCATAAAAATCGAATCTCTTGTAGTGTAACTAAGGGGTCCTTGAAAAATGTGGGCTTACAATTGATCGTCAATCGATTCTGAAATCTATAAATGTCACAGTGTTCAACCTGTGACACTTTTGAACAAAGCATGCTACAGCCATGCGGTTTTAAATGCAATGTTGTGCAACACCCTCTCTATCAATCCGTTACCACTAGACACTCGTAATTATCCGCCTTCCTCATGAATCTTGTCCATACCAGTGCTCAAAATTGGATTATTTTGGAAATCGTCCATCCCTCAACGGCAATGCGTCGATATGGCTAGAGTCTGACCATACAATCGTGTTCCTTGCAAATTTTTGCATAGGTACATGTTTATCTCATAGGCCAGTTGATTGACATTTGAAGACTTTCAGTGATTTGATACCAATAATATAATGCAAAAGCGTACTTTTGGATGTTATGAACAGGCTTACATTTATTTCAAAACTCTTTTTTCTAGGATAGCGAATGTATTTGATCATGTCTGATACTTATGGTGGTATCGTGTGTAATTATTGTAGGCCATTTGTACCATGCATTTTGAATGTTTAATGTTGCTTTTCTCATTTTAATCACATTTTTAGTTTCAATATACATGCTTTATTTCTCTGAGCTGTCTCCAAATTTGAGCCAATAAAATCGCTTAAAAAGCTAGTTTAAACGCCGCTGACCCTAGAAAATTTTTGCGAGGGTTTCCCTATGTTTTTTGGTTAGGCGGACTTTTAAACATTGCCAAATACAGTAATTTCGCAATTTTATCATCAAAATCCCCTAAAATGCCAGAATATGCCTTACTACACACCCCAGCTTATAGTGCAAACGCTTGAGACTCTGAATTAGCACCAAGTAAGTGATACCAATCAAGTGAAGGCAGCCTATCTACCCCCAGCCTCTGAATCAAATCTAGTTGTGCTTCAACGATAGGCTTATCCACACAACGAAAAAAGAGGGTGATGGCTCAAAGAACCATAAAAAGGAAGGGAAAGCAACAAGAGGGCATCACTAGAATGTGATGAAGAACAGAAACATTGCAATACAGTTACATACAAAGAGGTAACATGCAATAAATATCATCAAAATGACGAGTACAAGAAAAAAAGAAGGTAGAAAAAAGTATCGTGGTTGCCTCATACGAAGCACGAACACTAATACAACCGGTATTACAGAAGATGTAATACTTGAAGAAGAACAAAAAGAATGCAAGGCTACTCCACAATAGAGCAGCACTGCCAGCGATACAATGCATCAAAAGATACATCATAGCACTATGGTAGAGCAACAGAAAAATAGTTGCGTGCAGAAAAGGGAAAAAGAATAAATCGCAATAGAGCAAACTAAAGAATGCACAGTATTACGAGAAAAAAAGCAGTAAAAGGTTGAATGAATGTAATCCATGGCAACCAAATACATGGCAACCAAATACATGACAACCAAACCCATCGAAACCAAAGAAGGGGAATATACAAACCAAATACACTGAATATATTGCCTAAAATAAACTGTGTAATTAGTATTACTGTATATTGTACCGCGAAAGGTGGCTCCTATCGGCTGATACCTACTGTAACAAACCTGAAAGGTGTTGTCTTGGGTACTGGTGGTTGCAAAGGCACGCTTCTTTTGGCGAAAGTGGTGTTGTGTTCACTCAATAGTAATAAAAAGTATATGGTTTAATAGAAAAAGTGCAGTGCAAAAACAGTGTGGAAACGGGGGAGTGAAAAAAATAAAAAATAAAAACGCGTTGCTGAGGGTGACTGCAGCCAATAGGCTGTGGAAGCTCAGAGCACACAGAATCTGAATGACGTGTACAATGAACATTTTGCACTGTGGTGACTGTACCCAAATGATTTTTTTGCGATGATTTTTTTGAATCAGATATCGACATAATTTGACATTTGTAAACATTTTCATCAGGTTCCTCCACTAAAGATCACTTTTACATAAAATTGATCCTACTCTATGTATTCGTTCGCCAAAGGCTTCACAACGTTCCCAAAACAAGGCCCACCCCAAACATCCATATCTCCACCCTTCCCACCGTCAAGATATACATCTTCACCCCTCCCATCCGGTACATCTACTCCAGATTACTGTTTACAACATCTCCAGCAACAGAACGATATCATCCACCACCTCTCCAACACTATTAGCCATCTTGCCCACCGTATTTCTCAGTTAGAAGAAACTATCCGCGTTCACACCTCTATAAGCGATGACCAAATAATTCATACTTTCACCAAGAACCAACAACTCATCTACGACAAAATTCGCTGCCATACCATGTCCCCTACTGAAAATGATTCCATCACAACCCCAAACGACCCCTTAGTCCCCAAACATGACTCCATCTCCGTAAACAAAACGCCCATCTCCAATAACGATACTCCATCACATGACTCTAGTTCCCCCCTAGATCCATCTAGACCAGCATCGCCTCATCAACCTCCCCAATGGCCTTCTCATTCCATATCTTATCCACTCCCTCAACTACAGACCACTACCATGAATCCTCAATATGAATATCAACACCTTTATGTCCCCATTAAAAAGCGAATTTCGGCCGCCCATATGAGACAACAACTTCGAGACATTGGTCTGCCGTCCTACTTTGCCATTGACATTCACTATCCCGCCCTCAACATTGTCAGTTTGACCGTGCGCAACCAACACTTTGACCGCTGTCAAAGCACCCTCCATGCCGCCAACTTGACCACAATTCCCGATTTTGATCCGCTAGACCCCG
Organism: Mucor lusitanicus; assembly: GCA_010203745.1. Lineage (NCBI taxonomy): Eukaryota > Fungi > Mucoromycota > Mucoromycetes > Mucorales > Mucoraceae > Mucor > Mucor lusitanicus. The sequence continues at coordinate 2,506,676 of JAAECE010000004.1, read as the reverse complement.
CCCATCTTATCAACAAAAACTTCCAGAACCATTCCATTGCTGAACGTACCGCTGAAATCAAGCGCATTTGTCGTGCTCAAAAGTTATTCGCACTACGCCGCATCGCTCCCCAATTACAGATCGATTTAGCCCAAGTATTCTACCGCAAATCTTGGATCCAAGAGAATGAATTGAACTCCATCCTCAAGGCTGCTCATGCGCAACTCGAAGTTCCCTCCATTTTCCTTCATACCAACACCTCGCATTAAACGTTCCTGAATATGACCCCATATTTCACCCTCTGACTCCATCCTCCCATCTCCCTCACTGTTCTCTACACCGCGTACCTCGTCACCCGCTTTGCATCCATTTTGCTCATTACCGCCTCTCCCAACCCTGCATTCAACCAATTTGAACCTGAGCCCCTTTTACCCAGTCTTACTTTTCCCTCATCACGACATCTGTAGGACTTTAAACAATGAAATAAAAATCTTATTTCCCTATAAAAAAAAAATTGTAAACATTTTTGTTAAAATTAGCTATATAAAGTGTGCTCAGGGTATACTACTTTCTAATAAACTTAAGGGGAGAATTTGAAGGCGCATTTAATGGTGTCAATTTTAAAGTACTTTTAGAATGAAAAGATAAAGAATTTTACAAAAATATAAAAATCAGTTTTTCCAAGAAAAGTCGAGATTTAGCATATACAACGTTCAAAATAGCATATGCACAGGTTACCCTACATCTGTGCGGTCATTTTGACCTAATATATATCATAGTAAAAAGTGTCGTTTTTGCCTCCAAAATTGCGATCGTTCGATTTTCAACAAAAACCATGAGGGGTACCTCATGAAAAAACGTGAATTTTCGGCGATTTGGACGGATTCAAAAAAAAATAGAATTAAAGGTTTAGGATGTAAATGGTGATCGATAGCATTCATTTGGCACTATTCCGAGCATCTAGGAGGGCTTAGAAGACAAGATATTGAGGGTTGAATTCGGACGATTTGGCTGGGAAAAGTACCTTTAGTGCCATGTAGATCCACAAAAACAAATGCTACAAATCTAGTCCAGACTTCAGACAGTTGGTATCTCTTGAGACTACACGCTGATTACCATCAGACAAAGAACGCTGTAAATTTTGTGTATGTATTACTTTAGAAACGCTCAGAAATACCAAAAGCACCGCTTATCGTGTTTCAATGCAGCTTCTACTAATGACCTATGCTTATAGAAAGTAGTGCAACCTGCTATGCATTCCAATTCTTTGTATATCAAATACACAATTTGGGCAGTCGTTGCGTACAGTAAAAGTGCTCTCTACATACGAATACTAGAAAGGATGGATCTAGAGATTGGAATCGGGTATAATTAACACTCCACTGTTGAACTATAAGAATCGTTTAATTTATGCACACTTAACGTAGCCACTGGAAGTTTGTTTATATGCTTATAATTGCTTCAGAATAAGTATACAACAATGTTAATAATATGAACTCTCCAACAGTCATATACGGCATGGCGAAAAAAACACGCTTTGCCGTATTCTGTCCAACGCCCAAAAAAGTGTTCAACCTCTGCCACTCTTGAACAAAGCATGCCAGATCCAAGCGGTTTTAAATAAAGTGTTGCGCAACATCCCCTCTATCAGCCTGCTATTACTAGACACTCGTAAATAACAGCATTCCTTATGGATCTTGTCAAGATTAGTGCTCAAAATGGGTACATCAACGGCAAATCGTCTTCCAACCTAAAATCCAAATACACCATCGTGCTCCTCGCAAAATTTGGTATAGGTATGTCTTACTTAAAATACTCTGGAATCAAGATTTCGAAATCGAAGCTTGGGCGGTTTGATCCTGGATACCCTAATACTACCTGCATAATTACAGCCAGGATATACAGTAGTATCAATCAGACAGCTACACTATGCAGCGATAACTACAGTGTTGCGCAACACCTTCTCTATCGATCTGTTACCAGTAGACACTCGCAATTAACAGCTTTTATTATGGGCATTGTCATGATCAGTGCTCAAAATGGGCTGATTTCGAAAAAGGTCAACCATACATACATAGCGAAGACTTTCCAATCGAACATTTGGAAATGTTATCCAGCATTCCATCGATTGCTTCCCTAAATTTTTGAAAAAGAAACTTTTGTGATTTATTTGACCATTTCATAAAATGTGGTCAATGTATTTACTGTTGCGACTTTTTGTTTGTGGGTCGATTGGGCGTAAAGAATGCTGCCTTAGGAAATTTGTGATTTTGAGGAGGTGTTGGGACACAAGGAGCAACGCTGTTGCTTTGTGCAAGAGGAGGTGCGTTGTCGTTTGAATCTTTTGGATGACAACTTGACTTTCTGATAGAGACTGGTAATCTCTTCCTATGCGAAAGTTTGCGTTGAGTGAATGGACAGTGCTTAAGGTTGTATTGCTCACCATATAATTGAGCCGCTGATCCAATGTATTGCTGTCCATAAAATCCACAATCTTATCGATGTCTACTGGTAGAAACACGTTTTCGTCATGGGCCTTGGTTGCAACCACTACATCCTTAAATTGCTTAATCACATAGAGATACCCACTACTCAAGCCTACAGCAAAAATTAGACATTATGTAAAGCAATCAAAGCTTTTTTTTTTCCTGGAAACATTACCAACAGCATCTATACCAATCGTGAAAAGGCTATCGTCAGCATATTCACCACAATGTAATCGCAGGCAACTCAATATGCTCTTATTCACATGCACGTTCTTATTGAGCTTTATTACTTCAGTCTCCAAGCACACACCAGCAGGCTTGATCTCCATGGCTGCTATTTCAATGATTTGCTGCTTGTCTTTGTCGTCTGATAGATGGCCCTTTATTAGTAGTAAATCAATTCGTCATCCCATGATATGTTGCGACACTTTCCCGTATTCATTATCATTAATGCTATGTAGTATTGACGAGATACTTTATAGTGACATGATTTATGCTGATTTCACAAATAATCTAATTTTATGGGTGCTTTGTTTGCTCCAGATAAAGCATAGAAATGATTTCTTTCAGTAAAAATCAGTACCAAAATTCAATCATCTTGCAAGCATTCTATTTCATGGTTTCCAAAGCCTAAATCATTTGATATCTCGTGTTTCAACATATTACTAAATGACCGCAGCGAGCTTCGCTCGCGGAATTTGTTCTTATTGGATGGGTAGTAATAAATCTTATTCATTCACTGATCTCTTTATAAGCATTGTTTCTTGTATGATAGCCTTTACGGTTAAATATCATAGATTCTATGTCTTGGCTGGTTGAAATATGCGCAGATAGCCGTTCATCATGAAGATGAAAGGCGTATATTTAGTTTTTGCTACCCAACAAACATATTTATCAACGATATTTTAAACTGATGAGCGTTCAGGCTCTACTGTAAGTATCACACCCAAAACTGTTTTTTATAATTTGAAGGTTTTGCACCAAGGTTTGGCTATATGCCTACGTAATCATATGAGCAGCCAATAATATTACCCAAAATCTGGTGCCTGATGGTAAATGTCAGTGCATGCAGATGCATGCAGATGCATCTGTCAATTGGAATACGTTTTCTTTCTGTTTATCTTAATATAAATTCACAACTATCAATGAACGATTCTCAAATCACTGCTACCGACTTCCAAAAGAAGGAGGCTCAATTACCTGGTAATACATTTGATTGGGACAACCCTAGATTGGGGGCAACAACAAAGTCGGTTAATCCAGCAATGAAATTGTGATAAGCATTTTCTATCGTAAAGAGTGATTCGCGATGAAGCTGTAATATCAGTAGCCACAGTACCCAGCCTGTAACATCAGTGACCAATCTGTAACATAAGTAGCCAGCCTGCAATATCAGTGGCCAGCCTGTAACATCAGTGGTCAGCTCTTAACAAAAGTGGCGAGATAAAATGCGGGTGGTGCGGGTTAAGGGAGAATAAACCGGCCGATAGTAGAAATACTTGTCTTATTTCAGGATAACATTTAACAGCTTCTGTTTTCAATCAAGACGCTTTTTTTTTCTTACCAACATGGAGCCGTTCATTACCAGAGAACAAGCATCGTGCATGGTATTAGGAGAAGCAGTTACCGAATCAAATAGGCTGAAATGCAAAGCGATTATCGAAGAGACTCCTTTCCAAGTGGTGTACACGATTACTGAGGGCAAAATGAGACCTGTCGCCGTCGGGAAACAGGTTGTTCCACGCGATCTATTTACGTACCAAGAATATCCTGAAGCGCCTCCATCCTCTCTCCAACGTTGTCTTCTATTCATATCGATGAAGCAGAGTTAACAGGTAGATTAGAAAGAATTTAAATTGAGATATTAGTTTCTCAACTCTTTCTTTTTTTTGCTTTGCTGTCTTAGGAACGTCTGATTCAGATAATTCGACTGATTTCAGTAAGTTTTTTTTACTATTATTTGGTCAGGGTGCGATATAGACTAGAATTGAAATGTTTATATTAGGTATCGAGCTCACTAAGGATAGTGTTCTTGACTTCTTGGCTTGTATTGCTTCGAAGACAAAGCCGGTTGCCAATGAGGAACAGTTTATTTACAGACATTGGTCAATGAAAGAACTAGTTGACATGCTCAATGGATATCTGACAAACGTCGAAAGCAACAATTCAAAAACAAAAATGGCCGACTGGTTAGCAAAAGATGGTCGTTTTGGCCCTTCAAATATGTGTAGGGTCGGTGCCAGGACTGTCCGGATGAGAAGTTTATGGGTGCTCAAAGAGGAACATCGACGTAAGTGACCTGACTGTAATATTCATCTTTACGACAACTGTTCCTTATTTTTTTAGGCAATGCTTTGAACAAAGTCTTCAATACACTCTCCTACAGGAGAAAGGTGCGCGAGACAAGTGGAAACTGGATTACAGTTGGGTACTGTCGCAAATCAAAATGCAATGTCTCACAAGAACAACGAGCAAAACTGATCCAACGCATGGCGGAAATCCTGAAAGTGAAATGTCTTTGTGAAAAGGTGCATGTACTGTAGTAAGCATTAATTCATAACATTTTTAGCCATTGTCAAGTATACGCGGATCTTGCATGTGGTTTTTTTGATAACGAAGAATATCAAATTAGTTTCCTGAATAATACACATCTTTTTATAGCTCTATTCAAATTCTGCTATACACTGTTCCCAGACTAAATATACAGCTGTTGTGATAATACTTAACATAATGTGAAGTTTCAGTTATCATATTACAAATGGGTACACTTCCGACGTTCTACTTTTCTTTATTTCAGTATTGTATCAAGCTACTGCATTTGTTAATACACAACCTTACTTATCAGTAATTTTCAAGCTAAGCACTTAAAGTGCAACATTTCATTATCTCAGATTCAATGAAACACAACAAACTCGACATTTTCGATCTCAAACTTAAATCAGCTATTGCATACAATAATTTTACAGTTTGATAGATGACTATCTCCTTCAAAGACTCAACGGCACGCCATAGTTTTCTATTAGTCTTATGAATTACATATCAACAGCTAAAGCAACAATATTGCGACTGTCCTATTTCAATTAAAAGAGCACTATCTATTACGATATTTACACACAAATGCTTATCCTTTTATTGATAAGAACGGCAATGAGAATATTAATCATCGCAATGATATTATTGAAAGGCCTACAACAAATTGTAAGATTAGAACTAGTATAAATAAACATCTTGAGTGAATTGAATCAAATAACCTTTTTCTTGTTATTTTTACAGTAGCACCTTAGCTAATTACTATAAAAGTCTTGCTCTTCTCTTGAATACATTTATTTAACTCTGAGTTTATACTCTATCTTCTAAATATTCTTTTATCTCTTTCCTTACTTACCTTATTTATCATTTGGATAACTATAAACTTGGTGCTCATTCTACAGAAAAACTTCTCTGGCTGTATATCTACATCATTCACTTACTGTATATTCAAATCATCTTTCACTCAATAATAAACCAATTTGTAACAATGAGTTGAACGACAGGGCTTATAGAGCTTGCCAATTAGATTTGACATTTATACCAACTCGAGTTGAGTAACAAAAGATAGATGTAAACAGCTTGGAAACAAAAACAGCTACATACACTGCAGAACAAAAAGAAACAAACCTCCACTGGGATTTGAACGCGGGTCGCAGCTATCCCAGACAACTTTTCTACCACTGTACTATCACAGTCTCGGTACTTTATAACTGAATGATAAAGGTCTCAACGCACCATCCCCGCACATGGCTTTTTGTCGCGAGCGAAGCTGTACCGCGGCCTGTTCGACCAAATTTTGACCTTCGCTACGCTACGGTAAATTTACTCTCACGAAGACGCGGTACAGCTTCGCTCGTGACAAAAAGCCATGTGCTACGACGAAAACAACAAAAGCTGAAAAAATTGGGGATTAAACAACAATTTTAGCCACTTGAAAACCACACTTTGTACACTGATCCACACCGCTAGACGAGACTATAGACCTCAACTAAACTTGAAAAGAAAGAGCCAACCTCATCCCTAACCCAACCAGAAAACAAATTTGATCTGAATCACAATTAAGTGCAGATACAGAAGCCGTGGGTGTCGCGAGGTAATAAAAGGAGATTTCACATCCATCGTAAGTGCTAACACAGGCCATTATTATCTTTCATGCTTGTCCGCCCGTCGATACCTTCAGTTGTTGCCATGTCTACTCTATACCAATTAACGTGAGAGAAAAAGCCATAAATGCCCAATCCAAGTCAAAGTGTTTAGCATACCTGTTCCATTTGCACCTAGAGCCACCTAAATCTAGCCGAGCAGGGGTCTTGCAGTACCAGAAAGACCCTTGAACCAAGATAAAGCCATCCTAGATTGCCTAAACACGGTAATGAATGCCCCATTCTTATCAAAGTACTCAGCATACCTGTTCTATTTGCACCTAGAGCCACCATTTCCAGTTGAGCAGAGGTCTTGCATAGCCATTCAGAACCTTGAACCATGAGAAAGCCATCCTAGAGTGGGTAAACACGGTAATGAGTGACAAATACCAGCCAAAGTACATAGCAAACCTGGTCAATTTGCACCTAGAGCTACCAGACTCTAGCCTAGAAGAGGTCTTCTAGAGCCATCATCAAGTTTTTTTTGAGAAAAAAAAATTGGAAACTTTTGGAAAAGGTCGCAATTTGAATATTTTGTGTCTTGTGACAGATGCTGCGGCAGCTACCGCAGTAATGCGAAATCAGAATAAGGCTATCGTATACCTATAATTACTAAAATTAATTAACCAAAAAAACACTTGTTATCAATATATACCTGCGATAAGATGAGAAAGGTAGCACGATATGGTGTTGAAACTCTTTGGAAGCTTGAGAGTAACCTGTACAGAAAGAGTACAGTACGAGGTGTTAGCAACAGTACGTAGAAGGTTGTTAGTACTTGACAGAGCCTCAAAACTGAATATTCACGACTTCAAAAAAGACAAAGAACTCTACCAGCAGTATGGCGTAATAACAAAGTAGCCACGACAACAGCTAATGTATCCTCCTTCTTTCAGATTTGCAAAATGGTATAATATATACTGTAGTAATAGGTTTGGAAAAAAAATGAAAAGAAAAAAAATACGAATCGATCTCCATAGAAATATTTTTACCGGTCACTCACAGCGCTTACACTACTGGCCATAGACCTCTGCTTGCTTGTGTCAGACCCTGTGCTGCCCCATTGTCATTTCGTCAGCTAATAACCACTTTGGCTATTCTACAACTGATGATCCATGGTCTTCTAACTACTGTAGTCTGGAATGACTCTCGAAACGATAAACCTCGAAAATAGATCCAATCAAAGCAACAGAAACTGGTTCCCTCTAAATGTGGTAACTTGAAATGCACCATCGAGGAGGCCCTTTAATAAAATATCATCAAATACTTGCTTCGTTGAGATGATACAGTGCTTTTTTGGGGACGGTGGAAATGTCTTCCAAAAGTGGCCACTGTACATTTGCTACAATTTTTGGCATACGACTTTGTTTTTCAGCAAAAGACTTTTTAATGTGGCATTTGATACTACTGTTATTACTGCCCGTAAAACCAGCTCTATTGCTGCTATTCCAAAATGCCTAATTAAATGCACTGTTTGCACTAAGATCTTCTTTCTCTGTTTATACTTTGGTTGTTCGTATGTCTTTGAATGTAATGCATGCATATAAAAAAATTGTCTTCTAAATGTCTGTATTCTCTGGTTGAACCAAAAGGACATCTTTACTCTCCAACGTCTCATCAATCGCTAAGCATTCTTTGGTTCGTATCGTATGCACTGCATAATTCACCTTTAGATCTACTGCCTCGTCTTCTACAAATGGCATCTTTTCCTCACTTTTAAATATTGTGGTGGTTCCGCAAGTTGTATTAATTTCCTGTATTATCTTCTGCCATTTTTCTTTTTTGCTTGATGGTTACTTTTTCTGGTCATATCACCACTCCCACATCCAATAGATACTACGTCGGATCATTCTAGTCAACAACGCCTGGAGAACTTTTCTCGGGCTGCCAGACGTATCTTTTTTATACGTACGAGTACTATGGTACATTCTTTCTCAGGGCGCTATATATCAGTATTGAAGTGGAAAACAAGACGCTAATATTATTTAGGTCTCTGGCTTATATCCTCTCATTACTAAGCTCCTTGATATCCACAAAATTACTTCGTCTAGTCCGTCATTTGGCTCGCCGAGAGGGAATTTTTACCTCAGTGTATTTAGACGATTTAATCATCTTTGGGAAGAGCCAGAAACTGACAGCCAACCGCACCAAGCAGGCCATTGGCAAATTCAGTCAACTGGCATTTACCTACAGAACAACAAAGTCTGACCTCACACCAACGCGGCAAATTTACCAGATCATTTGGTTGTCCACAGAAACGCACAGCTAACGTGCTTATTATCAATTGCCAAAAAGAACGTTTGGGATTGTTAAGCGGATTCCCAAAGTTTGGGGAAGACGGAAACATGCAGCATGTGCCATCTATTATCGTCATTCAGAGGGAAGGCTCGGACAACTACAATACTTCTTCAGCTGTCTTTTCTGCCAGGTTGCAAACTCGAGAACTCCTGCAAATGATGAGCTACGTGTCGGTTTTTTAGCCTATCATTAGATGTCAAGCCAATTCCATACCACTGACATTTAAATGGAATTGTAGTATAAATATGTTTTGAATCCAGGACACGATTGATCCTGGCTTCCTTTTATAAGAAACATAATAAAGACCCTACGTTCTACGTGATAGAATTACTACTGTCTTTATATTTTATAATTTGGAAATAATAGTGATTTCGTATTACTTAAATAACTCTCATTTTTTTCTATCAACGTTCTTGAACGATAAGCTCTTCAAATCAAACAAACAAAATTTTATTACGTTATAAACATGACCTCTAATAACCAAAAATCATATGCTCAAGCAGCAGCCGAACAAGGATCTGAGGATCTCGAGAATGATTCTCAACGTATTAATGACATCCCCTCGAGAAATGAAAATCAGGGTTCAGGTCAGGACGAGATCATTGACTACGAAGATGGTGAATTGGAGGACGTGATGGAAGTTGACGATGAAGCGGATGAATATCCAATTCCTCAATCATCCAAGTCGGCAGGCCCCCCTCACCTCTTTCCTCACCAACAGACTGATAATGAAATTGCGAAAAATCAATTTATGATCCAACCTGCCATTGGCGCTTTGAAAGAAACAGCCAGCGGGAATGATGGTATTGACCCAATGAAGGGGCAAGCAGGCAATGGCCAAGCTGCAGAGAGAGCCATGAACCTCGCAGCGCAACCTGTCGTAGGACACGCTGCCTTTACCACTGCGCGATCATCAACAATGGATTCCAAACACGCGCACATTACTATTAAAAGCTTGGAAGAAGAAGAAACCAAGCTGGAAAACCTCATCAGCAATCTGCAGAATCAAAGTGTGGATTTGTTGATATCAGCGAACACCCAAGGAGCTGTTGAAGAAGCTAAAGCTATCGACAGCAGAATCGAGATGCTAAGTAATGCATTGAAACGCACTCGAGAAAACTTGGCATACAAAAAGCAGCAAAACGATACTGCAAGCGTCGCGTCGCATCCAAGCCAAACAGTTGCACCAAAGAAATCCAAGTTCAAAGTACCATTGGACAAGATTCCTGGTTTCAACATTGAAGATTGCGATGACAGCACGCAAGCATATCAAATGAAGCTGACAAACACAAAAGGAGTTCAGACGTTCCCAACTGTCGAAGACTTCATTGATCGTTTTGAAAGCATCTTTAAGTTGAACGATACGGACATCAGTGTGCATTGGGAAATAGGGTTGAAGCAAGCTTTTGACACCTCGCTCGACAGCTCCCCTAAGCTCTGGTTGAAGTACGAGCTGAAGCAATTTCGCCAGCATTACCAAAGCTGGGAAGACATGAAAAAGAAGTTGCTGAAAAGGTTCATGGAGACCAATACCCAAGTAGCCTACATGTTCCAACTGCTGCGTATGCGCCAAAAGCCAGCTGAAAAGCTCATGCATTACATGCAACGGTATGTCATCTTGATGTCCAAAGCAAAAGTCTCAGACTCTCTGTTCATGGCTGTGCAATGCTACTCATCGTTAAAGCAGTACGTGCAGAACCACCTCAAGACTCAACTGCCTATTTATCGTGCAGAACAGCGTGAAGGAGCTCCCACTGTGGATGCAGACCCGATCCTGCCAACTGAGAATTTGGCCACCATCATCGAGTTGTTGGAATCACACTCGACAACCCTTCATCGAGAATTGGCCACCATTTACGAGGCTACGCTTGAGGAAAAGGAAGGCCCACCTCTTCAAGGGCGAAATAACAACAACAAGCGCACGCATGAGGACACGTTTGCTAACAAAACCACTGGCCAACAGAGCGGCAAGGCTCAAGGGGCCACCTACCGCCCCAACAAACGACACGAGCGCGCCAACGGGAATGAATCACCCGAGGATACCAGACCCTGGTGTCGCGACTGCAACAAAGTGCGTTACAGTTATGGCCATTCATGCCCTGAAGGTGAGGCTAGACGTCAACGCCAACGCGCCGAAAGAGAAGCTGAGGCTGCCCGTCGTTCTGGCAACCGCACTGGTACGTTCACAGTTAGACGTCGCTCTTTCACTGAACAGTTGCATAATGCTAATCGGGACACACCCTACACTATAGCACCCACACCGGCTCATACTAACGTGAACATGGTGTCTCGCCGTCGCAGACCTCCCATGCATCATCCCGTGGATGAAAATGCGTTCATCAACTTTGGAGCCTCGCTCACAAGCATCTTCAATAACATCAACAATCCTCCTACGGATCCCCAAGACATGATGGACATAGTTGACGAGAGCATGTCACTGGCCGAAAGCCAAACATCGCCTCCATCCAACGGTAAATATCCCAGCCTCTTGTGTAGCATGATCAAAACTACCAAGAAACGACAGATGTTGGATACCAATGACATACTGACGCAAAATCCTTATTCTCCACTGTCTCCATTTCTACTTTTGGGTGTTCACAGACATTTAGCGTTGATCGACTCGGGCTCTGATGTATCCTTGCTGTCTGAACACTTGTGTCAGCAACACAACATCCCATTTCATCCATGTCCTCATATAAAGATTACGTTAGCCAATAACCGTCTTGCACCATTGCTGGGCCAAACTGATAAAATTCACCTGAAATACAACGGTCGCGATGTTCATCACTCTTTTCCTGTGATGCATGAGTTGGGCGCTGCTAAACAAGCACTCTTTGGATGTGACATTTTCTCCAAGCTGGGCATATCCTTGACTGGAATCGCCTTTAACTGGGATGATAACAAAGTGTTGTATGATGATGCTATAGTGGATGAAAAATACGTTCCTAATATATCCAACGCGGGTACAGAACATGAACACGAACAATTGCTGAAAGCCCTCGAGCCAGCGATCCAACGAAACCAGGCCATTAATGTGCATGAGCTTTGTCCTCACCCGTTAGCTGAAATCTCACTGGATACCATTCCCAACAAGATTGCCAATCGACGACAGTATAAGATTGCTGAAAAAATGATGCCCATTTTTGATGACACTGTGAAAGAGTGGCTAGAGAACGGTGTGATTAAACGAGCACCTCCGAGTCCTTGGAATAGCCCTGTCACATTTGCTCCAAAAAAGAAAGGTGATGGCACCATGACATTTCGCACATGCTTGGACGTTCGCGAACTCAATAGTCTATTACTCCCCACAAGTATGGACAATTATAGCATTAAATTGCCTTCTGATATATTCAAGCAAGCGAACGGCGCATCCATCTATTCTTGTATTGATATTACGACCGCTTACCTTCGTCTACCCCTAAAATCATCAGACCAGGTCAAGACAACGTTCCAGCACCGTAATTCAGCTTACTGCTTCGTTTCCTGCCCGTACGGGATTACCTTTATTGGTAGTGCCTGGAGCCGCCTACTCGATGATATCCTGGGTAATCTCCCCTTCTGCCTGACATATATTGATGACGTTTATTGCGTTACAAAAGAGGATGACATGGAACTGCATGCCAAACAACTGCAAATCATCATTGACAGGTTGACAGACAACAAACTCATCCTTAACATGTCAAAGGCCCACATTGGCAAAACAGCCATCGTGGTATTGGGACAAACCATCAGTAAACAGGGCCGCAGCATCTGTGAAAAACGCCTGACCAATATCTGTGAAATTCCATATCCAGAACACCCCAAGGCCCTCAATTCCTGCCTGGGTATGTTCACCTACATGCGAGATCATTGTCCCAATGCCAGCGCGTTGACTTGGCGTCTTGCTGCTTTACGCAACATTGGCGACACGGTACCCATACAATGGACACCTGAGTTGAAGCAGGATTTTGATCGGATTAAGCAAGTTCTTTCTACTCGCCTCGTCCTATCTCCTGTCAACCCCACTTTACCCTTAATTGTGGCGGTGGATGCCAGCGATCACGCATTGGGTACATGTTTATTCCAGAGATTAGTTCTTACTGAACCCAACCCAATTGAAGGAGAAACCCCTATCACCGTCACCAAGGTATCTTACATTGCCTTTCACAGCCGTAGCCTCTCCAAAAGCGAGCGCAATTGGCACGTACAACGCCGTGAACTGGCAGCCATCGCCATGGCTCTGAAACTGTACGATGATTTTCTGTTTGGACGGCATTTCATCCTCTACTCTGATCATCGCAGTCTGACCTTTTTGTTCACTCAACAACCTATCAATGAGCATTTCGTGGACTATTTTGACACATTGCTTCGTCATTCCTTTGACATCCATCACATTAGTGGCATTCAAAATGTATTGCCCGACTTCCTATCTCGACTCTATTATTTCGAAGATTCACCCACAGGGGGGGATGGGAGTGATGCACCAAAAGCATTCCAGCAACGCAAAGGATTCACATTGATAAACCCATCAGAAAGTGACGAAAGCTCATTCAGACCAAAAGATGTGCAGGCATATCAACCTACAGAGTCAGCAAAAGTGGTGGCATTTGTTCAAGCCACGCATAAATTCAGCGAGCAGAATTACGTGATAGTACCTGAATCGAAGAGCAAGCAAATCTTGAAAGAAACCCATATGGAAAGTGGCCATTTCGGCGCCGACAACATTGTAAAGTCGATCCGAAACCAAAATATGAATTGGCCTGGCCTTCTACAAAATGCAATCGATACAGTGAGTAGCTGTACCATCTGTGCAAAATTCAACATAAAAAAGAAAGGCTATTCGCCTACACGGTCCATTTACTGTTATCTACCCGGAGACGGATACGTCATGGATCTAGCGGGACCGTTCTCATCGGTATCAAACGTCTACACATATCTGCTAGTAATGGTAGATGTCTGTACTCGATTTGTGATATTGAAGCCTTTGGTTGACAAGACCGCGAAAACGGTGGCAGCACAAATGATTGACGCATTTGGTGTCGTTGGGCTTCCCCGCTTCTTCGTAGCATCAGACCATGGTGCCGAATGGGCAAATCAACTCCATACAATGTTATTCCAATCGATGGAGGTTGACAAAAGATACTCAACTCAGTATCACCCTCAAGGTAACGGCGTTTCAGAGCGATACGTAGGCACAGTTAAAAAGACACTAGCCAAACTGATCAATGGAAATATTGAGGATTGGCATAATTACCTTCCCATATGCGCATTATTGCTTAATAACAAAATCTCAAAGAAACTGCAAAGTTCCCCATTCTCGCTGATGTTTGCACGAAACATGAACGCTCCAATCAATTATTATGACAAAGAAGGCAACCCAAAGAGCAAACGCTACATGACAAACGAGGAAATGTTAAAACGCATTGACTATATGAGCCAATTGGTGTTCCCTGCAATTGCAGAACAGCACCAAAGGTACACAGATCGATTAAATGGAAAAATCGACGAAAATAACGTACAAGTCAACTTCAAACCAGGCACCTATGTCATGCACAACATCTTAAACAAGACCAATGCCTTTGCGCCATCTTATGTCGGGCCATACCAAGTGATTCGACAAAATGCTGGTGGTGCCTATATTCTGCGTGATGAGGAGGGAACACTAATGTCCCGTAATTACGTCGCAACCGAACTAAAAGCAATTAATCAAGAGGAGATTATTCCAAAAAGCGAGCTTTTCGAAGTAGAGGCAATCATCCAAGATAACGGAAATCCACAAAACCAGGAGTATCTTGTCAAATGGAAGAACTATAACAAAGAACACAACTCATGGGTTAAAGCCGCTGATTTTACAGACACAGAGTTCATCATTGATTACTGGAAGAAAGTAAAAAAGGATCACGCTGGTAGAACTGTCAATGTAAACAAAATTATCAGTGATAAACGCAAACAAGTGAAGAATCACTTAAAGAATGACTTTGCACCAAGCCAAATCTATGAAAGGTTGATCAACTCGCCTGAAGTTGACATTGACTCTCTTCTGGATAATGTGAATACCCAGAGTTCAGACTCTCATAAAAAAAGCTTCCCGTTGTCGGCTGATACACCCATCTCAAGCCCTAAATCCCGTCTCTCCTCTCAGCTCTCAAGGCCTTCTCCCGTTATATCAAGACCAATGCAGGCTCCCGACCGCTTTAGAAGAATTACCAGGCAAATGGCTCGCCAAAATCCTAAGCTGAGTCCACCCAACGCCGTTGAGATCCAACATGGTAAACGGAAGTTTGGGCCTCTTGCAAGAATCAGTAGCTCTGGCACACTTGAAAAGAAGCAACGATCTTAATGCTAGACTCAAGAACCTTGGAGATTAGTCAACTGCAACTGCCGTTGAGTTTGAGTGGGGGAGAATGTCGGTTTTTTAGCCTATCATTAGATGTCAAGCCAATTCCATACCACTGACATTTAAATGGAATTGTAGTATAAATATGTTTTGAATCCAGGACACGATTGATCCTGGCTTCCTTTTATAAGAAACATAATAAAGACCCTACGTTCTACGTGATAGAATTACTACTGTCTTTATATTTTATAATTTGGAAATAATAGTGATTTCGTATTACTTAAATAACTCTCACTACGCTCTAAAACAAGACCTATGGTGGACTTCATCCGTTCATGTAACTACAGTACAGCACCGATGATTGCTCTCTAATGCCGGATACTACTGTAGTACTGTACATTATCCCTAACAACGGTCTCTCAATTATACACGAAACATCAGCGCAAGAGGTATTTACAGACGCCTTTAATTAGGGCTCAGGCATCATTTTGAATGATTAAATATGGGGAGCACAAAATCAAACGATGCTGCTGCTGCAACACACCAATCAACTAACAGAAGTTCCGGGCAATAATATAGAAGCTACTACCATTATTAGCCGCCTTACAAGGCCAAGTCATAGGCGATTATTGGGAGAACGTCTCGGTTATTGCATGTGTGAAGAGCTTCAGAGGGACACAACCACTTGTGCTAATAGAACCGGCAACGCGCATTTGGATCTCTGATCTAACAAACAAGACCCGCTGCAAAATGAGTTACAATCTTCCCTCTCAAATCATTAATCCATCTGATGCATCATCATGACAACTGGGCACACAGATCGAGTGGCGAATTTATTATCTATGCTTTTAATAGCAAATGGAGCAGCACTGGAGTCTACGTTTTTCTCAACTCAGAGGTGCGTTTATGGCAGCAGAAGCAATACACGGTCACCCAAACACTTTTTTCTACTACTCTTGTTGTCACCAACATACGGAATGCATGTTGAGGGTCCACGAACTTCCACTCCTTCCGCTGTCATTCTTGTCAGCTTAGTGGTTACAGTTTTCAGAATCTGAAATCAAAAGTGACCATATCTAAAGCCTATCATTCTGTTGCCATCCTTCAACTGCTGTTCGATACCGGCCAGAATTTGATCATACAAGAACATCCTGCTGCAGTATGGATAGATCAGAATTTATACGTTTAAATACTGATAATTAGTGGATTTTTTTGTGATTTTTGTCAAGATCAGTGCTCGAAATTGCTCTACCTCCGATAATCGTCATTCATCCATCACAGGCAATTCATCCTATGCAAAATCAGATTAACACACCATTCTAATTCTTGCAAAAATTACTAGAATAGATACGTGCTGATTTCAACACTCTGGCATTACGACGTTTTTGAAAATCGATCTTGGATGGTCAAAACCTTGACATGCAGAACACTCCTGTACACTTAGCACTTGATGCAAGCACGAAGCTACACTATGCAGTTCTGCCTACAGTGCAGTCCAAAATTCCCTCCATCAATGTCTTACAACTGGACACTCGTTGTTATTAGCGCTCCTTGTGGATTTTGTCAAGATCAATACTCAAAATGGGCTTATTTCAGAAGAATATCTATCCATCAACAACTCATCCAATTTAAAATACTACAGATACGCCATCGTGTTGTTCCTCGCAAACATTTGACAAAGCTACGTGACAATTTCAATACTCTAACAGCAATTTTTTGCAAATGAGTCTCGCATGATGACCTGATCATCCATACTGAAACTACTTGCATACAAGCAGGATTTAATGTCGAGCACAAAGATACCGTATGCAGCTTTGAATACAGTGTGGTCTTACATCCACCTGTCAATCTGTTAAAACTACTACTACAGTAGATACTCGTAATTAACGGCTTTGCTTACGGATCTTGTCAAGATCAGTGCTCAAAATTAGATTATATTGAAACTCGTCCATTCATCAACGGCCATGTGTCCAGATTACTAAAGTCCTACTACACAATCGTGTTTCTCGCAAAGTTTGGCATAGGTACTTGTCTCTCTTATAAGCCAGATGATTGACATTTGAAGACTTTAATTGATTTGATACCAATATAATGCAAAATTGTACTTTTACTTTTGGATGCTATGAACAGGCTTAGATTGGTTCAAAACTCTTTTTTTAGGACAGTGGATGTATTTGATCATGTCTAATACTTATGGTGGTATCGTGTGCAGTTACCTTAAGCCATTTGTACCATGCATTTTGAATGTTTAATCGTGCTTTTCTCATTTCCATTACATTTTTAGTTTCAATACGAATGCTTTATTTCTCTGAGCTGTCTCCAAACTTGAGCCAATAAAATCGCTTAAAAAGCCATTTTAAGCACCGCGGACTTCGAAAAAATTTGCCATAGTTCTCCCTTGTTTTTTTGTTAGGCAGAATTTTAAACACAGCCGAATACACTAGTATTAAGCTACGTTATCATCAAAAGCTCCTAAAATGCCAGAATATGCCTTACTACACACCTCAGCTGATAGCCCAAATGCTTGAGACTCTCAGTTAGCACCAAGTAAGTGATACAAATCAAGTGAGGGCAGCCTATCTACCCCCTAGCCTCTGAATCAAATCTAGTTGTGCTTCAATGATAGGCTTATCCACACAACGAAAAAGGAGGGTTATGATTCAAAGAACCATAAAAAGGAAGGGAAAGCAACAAGAGGGCATCACTAGAATGTGATGAAGAACAGAGACATTGCAATACAGTTACATACAAAGAGGTAACATGCAATGAATATCATCAAAATGACGAGTACAAGAAAAAAAAAGGTAGAAAAAAGTATCGTGGTTGCCTCATATATACGAAGCACGAACACTAATACAACCGGTATTACAGAAGATGTAATACTTGAAGAAGAACAAAAAGAATTCAAGGCTACTCCACAATAGAGCAGCACTGCCAGCGGTACAATGCATCAAAAGATACACCATAGCACTATGGCACAGCAACAGAAAAATAGTTGCGTGCAGAAAAGGGGGAAAGAATAAATCGCAATAAAGCAAACAAACGAATGCGCAGTATCACGAGAAAGAAAATAGTAAAAGGTTGAATGAATGTAATTCATGACAACCAAACCCACAACACCCAAAGCCATGACAATCCAATCCATGGCAACCAAAAAAGGGGAATATACAAACCAAATACAAACCAAACACAATGAATAAGTATATTACAACGAACTGGTCTGAAATAAACTATATAATTAGTATTACTGTATATTGTACCGCGAAAGGTGGCTCTTATCGGCGGATACCTACTGTAACAAACTTGAAAGGTGTCGTCTTGGGTACTGGTGGTTGCAAAGGCATGCTTCTTTCGGCAAAAGTGGTGTTGTATTCAATCAATAGTAATAAAAAGTATATGGTTTAATAGAAAAAGTGCAGTGCAAAAACAGTGCTAGAAAAAAAATAAAAAATAAAAACGCGTAGCTGAGGGTGACTGCAGTCAGTAGGCTGTGGAAGCGCAGAGCACACAGAATCTGAATGATGACGTGTACAATGAACATTTTGCACTGTGGTGACTGTACCCAAATGATTTTTTTGCGATGATTTTTTTGGATCAATATCGACATAATTTGACATTTGTAAACATTTTTGTTAAAATTAGTTATGTAAAGTATGCTCAGGGTATAATACTTTCTAATAAACTTAAGGGGAGAGTTTGAAGGCGCACTTAATGGTGTCAATTTTAAAATACTTTTAGAATGAAAAGCTAAAGAATTTTGAGAAAATATAAAAAGCAGTTTTTCCAGGAAAAGTTGAGATTTAGCATATACAACGTTCAAAATAGCAGTTACACAGGTTACCCTACATCTGTGCGGTCATTTTGATTTAATATATATCATAGTAAAAAGTGTCGTTTTCGCCTCCAAAATTGCGATCGTTTGATTTTTAACAAAAACCATGAGGGGTACCTCATGAAAAATCGTGGATTTTCATCGATTTGGATCGATCCAAAAAAATCAAGATAAAGGTTTAGGATGTAAGTGGTAATTGATAGCAATCATTTGGCACTGTTCCGAGCATCTAGAAAGGCTTGGAAGACAAGATATTGAGGGCTGAATTTGGGTAATTTGGCTGGCAGACGTACCTTTGGTGCCCTGTTGATCCACAGCAACTGACGCTACAGACTTAATTAAAATCTCAAACAGCTGCTATCTATTGCGACTACACACTGAATATGTTTAGACAGAAAGCGATAGAAACTTGGTCTGTATTTCGCTATAAAAGTCCCCTGACATCGTAAAAATCTCACTTGTTAATAAGTTATGTCTTGAAAGTCGTGCTATCTGCTGTGTATTTCAGTTCTTTTTATACATAATATGAATGTAAAGCAATAGTTACGTACAGTAGAAAGATGATTTTATAAAATACATACTGTTGTATAATATCTTGAGGTTGATATCTGTTGTGAAATATTACCGTGCCCCACTGATAAACTGCATGAATTGTTTATTGAACGCACATCTGAGGTAGCCATTTAATAAAGTTCGTTTATTTAGTTTTGATTCCCTCCGAGTAGATATACAACAATGATAATATGAGCTCGCTAACAATTATTTACGGCATGGAAACACGCCCTGTCGTATCTTGTTGTTCAGCGCAGCACAAAACAATGGTAAGCCTATGCCATTCTAGAATAAAGCATGCTAGAGTCAAGCGGTCTTAAATGCAGTGTTGCGCAACTCCTCCTCTATCGATCTGTTACTACTGGACACTCGTAATAAATGGCTTTCCTTATGGATCTAGTCAAGATTAATGCTTAAATTTGCTTTATTTTAAAAAATCATCCAATCAATCAAACACAACTCATTCAATCCGAAATTCAATTACACCATCGTCTTTTTCGCACATTTTTGTTATAAGCATCTGCTACTTTGATCAATCGCTGCATTCAAAGCTTGATTCAAAGCTTGGATGATGGTCTGGCCCAGAATACCACTTAAGCACCTGGATACCACCAAAGGTCCAAATTTAGCTAAGCGTGGTGTTGTACAGCTCGTGCGAAATCCAAACCAGCAGCAGCAGCAGTGTGCGCGGCCTTACGTCTTTATCAATAAGCGTTTGTCTAAAAACAATTAACTGAGACCTTTTTCTTATGCTTACGGCGTTAGCGTCTTAGTCTGCAGGTTGTAAGTTCGACTCTTGAAGGCGGCAGGTGGTTTAACTTTTGCTTTAATTTACGTGAGACGTTGAAGGTTTTGGAAGCAGGCTTCAATTTTGTTGTAGTGCTTTCCGTTTTGCTGCATCGTTTTTTCTTGTTACTTCAATAACAAACTATTTGGTTATTGTAAATAATAGCAGCTTAAAGTGTATGTATTTTAATAAACAAGCGAAGTTGAAGTATAAATTGATGATGAGCTTAAGCAGATTTGTTTAGATAATGATGAGCATCAGCAGGGTTTACACTCGTGAAATAAACATTTGCTTCTCATATTTTACAGTGTAAGAAGCATTGGTTCTTGCTTTAGAAAGACTTGAATAATAATAGGCGAGAGCATGATGCCCGTAATTCTATTACATTACTGGTTATAATACTTGACCTTACATGGAATTATTGACACTACTCAAGAAGAGTAAAATATTCTGGACGACGTTGACCAGCACTTCCACTGCTCAAGCGTGAATGTTTCTAGTCATGATTGATTTTTCATCTTGATAGTAGTAGCTAATACATATTACAATTATAAGCCACTCTTCCAAAAGCTATATATACTTACAACAGTTGGCTTGCTCTTTCCATTTAAGCGCATCACTGTAGCCTTCCCACATTGTTGTAATTGTTGACTCTGAATACTTTAGGTATCTCTATTTACGGATCGGCATGAAAACAAGCAAATGGTAGATCTCTTGCATACATTTTTATGCGCAACATGTATTCTTAGATGTTAAAAGACATTGCTTCATCCTTTAGTTTGCCTTTCAAAATACTTTATACGTCTATGTAAGCTTTAAGCTCATCCCTGAACGCCATCATTGCATTGCCAATCCATGTTCAATTATACGCATGCTCTGTGAGCATTTGCGTATATATATACCATGTATATAATGACTAGTACATCCTCTATAATTTTCCCGGCCTAAGTTTCTCTCATACTACTAAGCTAATCATTGAAATGCTTACTACTACTACGCCTATCAACTCTATGATTACCTTACTGGCAGTTGCCATGGCTACTCTAACTGTTGCCAGTGCTAACTGCAGGGAGAAGCGTATCACTGAAAACACCATTGAATACTGCTGCCCTTGCCGTGCAAAAGGTTGACTTGGCGAATGTGGCGAATTCTAAAAGGTCACTTGCTCTGGTTGGAATATGTCGCGAGGTCAAGAAGGGTGCAACAAAGGTGAATGGAGTTGTAGTACACCTCGTCCTGCGGATTTGAATCAAGATGGCTATTATAATCATGCTGATTAGACCATATTTCTATAAAGCTGAAATCCATTTGCGTTGAATGTGTGAGAGCAATCGCCTATCATTGACACTGCTATTGAGTCTAAATGACCTTGTAGTTTCTCGTGTGTATTCTGGAGCATCAAGATCCAGTTTTGGTGCTGTGTAAGATGGTCATGCTATAGGTGACAGCATTCTTAACTGGATCAACATGGAGACAGAGAGATGAGAGACTATTTTGATAATGAAATTAATGAGTGGCGTTGTTTACGAGACCACTGTTTACTTTCATGCTGCGTTTCGAGTTTCATGTGAGGAATATATACACAACCGTGACTCGAAACACTCTGCGTTTAAAGCATCTTGATTGTGTAAAATTATCAAGCATTGCACTTTTTCGCGCGATTAAACATACCAAGATGGTCAAAGCAAATCCTTCTGCTTTGAATACCAATCATGAGCCACCAAAGACTGCATCGCAGCCATCCACCACCCCTCATGATCAAGCAGAACACATCATCTCTGATCTCAAGGTGGATCAAACGCTACCTGTAAATGACACAGCTGAAAGCACCACCCATCAACATACCCCTCAGCAGCGTATTCCTCCCAAAAATGCCAAGAAGAAGACATCAGAACGTTCCAAGTTGGAAGATACATGGAATACACCTCAGCTTGTCGAGGAGTTTTCAGGCAGACGACGACGAAGATCCGCACAACAAGCCAACCAAGCCATTCAGCAGCAACAGCAGCACGCACAGGGTCAAACGCTTAAGCAGGCAGATAGCGTCATAACTGAACATACAGTACATGCCAATGAGCCAGCAATGAGCGTCAATACCTTTGCAAGTAGTGATGCCATGGCGGCACAAGACATGACACCAATGCCACCCCCAGCATCAGCATCAGCATCATCAGCATCACCACAAAAAAGAAAGATGACAGATGTTGACTTTGATGATGATACGTTGATGATGAATGCATCCGACTCACAGCTAGCAGAAAAAGTGGATGGCGTTGAAGCGATAGATGATGTGTTTCAGCCTATGCTACCATTACCTCCACCACCGCCAAAAGCACAAGCAAAATCAAAGCAAAAAACGACAGGCGCTTCCAAGGCTACCAAGCCAAAGGCAGACCCCAAGCCCAAGACAGATCGCAAGCCTAAAGCTCCTAAAAAGAAAGCAGAAGCTAAATCAACCACAGCACGCAAGAAGAAAGCACCTGTGGCGCCGCCTGTTGTCCCATCCATCACGCCGTCGAGCAGTAATACCGCTTCCGCCTCACCCTTTACTGATCTTCACTTGAACCCTCATGCTCCGCATCAGCAATTCGATACTCAGGGATCACCATGTACCAGTTCAGCATCGCTCAATGCTTCCATGCCATCGCCATTCAATGCTCCTATGCAATCTCTAGATAGTACTCATATGCAGCCATTACCCAATGTTCATATGCAATCATCTGCTAATACTCAAATGCAAGCGCCAGTTGATGTTCGTATGCAATCATATGCTGATACTCAAATGCAAGCGCCAGTTGATGTTCATATGCAATCACCGGCTAACACTCAAATGCAATTACCAGTGAATGTCCATATGCAATCATCGGCTAGTAATCAAATGCAACCACAAGTCAATGCTTATATGCAATCGCCGCCAGACAATCTTCATATGCATTCACCAGCGAACGCTCATATGCATTCACCAGCTAATGCTCATATGCAATCGCCAGGCAATGCTCATATGCGTCCACTAGTTGATACTCATATGCATTCATCAGCGAATGCTTATGCGCAACTGCCAATGAATGCTCATAGCAATGACTATTCAAGATACCACTCCAACCCATCCACACCTTACTATGGACCACCAACAAGACATTTTACTGGCTCACCACCATTCTATCAAAATTCAGTATCTGCATATCAAGCGCCATCGTCTTTATATCAAGTGCCACCAGCTGCATCATTCGCCGCTCCTGATCCTCGTTTCTTTGCTAGTGCTGTCGTACCTTCTCAACAGACATCAGGAAGCGATACAAGTTTATCTTTAATGATGATGGATCCAGGTACAGTTAACTCCTGCTTTCACCACATTCCCCCCCCCTTCCTTATCATGCTAAATTTCCGTCCTACTTTAGGCACTGATACCACTGCGACTGGTTCTGATATATACCATCACCACGCTGCTGAAGAAAGAATGACTGAAGCTACACCATCTGTGAACCCTCCTCCACGCAAGAGAACCACAGCGCCAAAAAGCAAAGGAGAGCAAGCAAAAGTAGCTCGCAACACAAAATCACCACAAGCTAAACCCGTTGCTCCTCAAGTAGAGGGTGCCACTGATATTGCATCTTTACCTTCGCTTGATGATGCTGCTGATCCAGCGTCAATTAGCAGCAATGCGCTCCACACTGATATGCCATTGTCTGTAGCCCATGACCAAGTGATGGATGTTTCAGAGGAGATGACTATTGATATCATGACAGAAGATCCTGTCCCTGACGCCATTCCTCTTGTAGCGACTACTAGTAGTAGTACAACAACCGCAAAAACAAAGAAGCCGGCCAATAAACAGACAAATAAGCAGGCAAAGACACGGGCACAGTCTACACCAAAGAAACCTCGCAAACAAAAAGCATCGAACGCTGAACCTGTGGATGCTACTGACACGAACGCTGCACCTGTGGCTACGGATGCTGCTTCAAGCTCATTGACCAGCAACGCACCTGAAGCCTCATCCTCAACAAATGCAAATGTGATGGATCATGTTGCGACTGAGGAAACGAGCAACGTAGCAGCGACCAAGAAAAAGGCACCTCCAAAGCGAAAAGCACCAGCCAAGTCAAAAAAATCCAAGGCTGAGGCTGCTGATACTCTTCCGATGGACGCTACTAATAAGGTCGCTACACCACCACCACCACCGTCAGCGCCTTCAAATAACAATGTTGCTCCTATACCAGCTGTCAACGTGCCTGAAGCTGGCTTTCCAGAAACCTCAACTCAGTCGGCGACAGTAGTGGATGTTGTAGAAGATGAGACCATTGATGTGACAACAACGGATACAGCCCAGGATACAGTCAATCTTGCAGAAAATGAGGCAGCAGCAGCCGCTGGCGCTCCATTGAAGGGAAAGGGAGAATCTACTGCAAAATCTGCTGGAAAGAAAAAGGCATCAACCAGTGCAACACGCAAATCAAGCTCTACAAGTGTTCCAAAGGCTCCAAAAGCTCCCAAGGCGCCCAAGGCACCTAAAGCACCCAAGACACCCAAGGCACCCAAGGCGTCAGAACCACCAAAGACGCCAATAGAACCAAAGGTATCAGAGACGTCAAATGAGCCAGAGGCGCAAAAGGCTGAAACTACTGATGTATCAATGATGGAAGCCATTGGCAAGGACGCCACTCTGCCTACGCCAACCCAGGATACCGCTCCAACTCCCTCTATCGAAGCATCAGGAGCTGATTTACCCTCCACTTCCAACGCAGAAAATACGCTGGTAGACGAGCAAGTAGTTGTTAGCGAAACAATGGATGTGGCTCAGGATACGACTCAAGCGGTAGAGGATGAACCAACTGCTGGTGCTCCAAAGACAACCAAGAAACCCGCATCAAAATCATCTCAGAAGCGAAAGACTGCAAAGACATCTACCGCAACAAAGGAAGCTAGCAAAAGAAAGGCACCCAAAAAGAAGGTAGTTGAAGCTCCCGTCATTGACACTACTGCGCCTGAAGCTACTATGCCTGTTTCTGCAACAAGCACGGAAGCAACAACCAGCGCAACCCCTGAGAAGCCCGCCAAGAGAAAGCGCGCGCCCAAAAAGAAGGTCGCTGAGCCAGCTGAGCAACACGATGTGGATATGCAAGATGCTAGCAAAGTGGTGGACGGAAGCGAGACGATACATAAGCCCGAGCCTAGCACCACTGTTGGTCAGCGTCAATCCACGAGACAAAAGAAGAAGCCCAAGTATGCAGAGGATGACGGTGATGATATCATGATGGACATGAATATGCCTGGTGCTTCTGCTGAGCAAGATCAAGCACAACAAGAGCAAGATGAAGCACAACAAGAGCTAGACCTAGCACAGATCCAATTCTATCTTGAAAACAGAGACAGCTTCTTGGTGAATGAAGATTTAAAGGTAAAATATCCATCGCACACCATCTGAGGCCTGCTTAAACTAACCCACACCATGTCATCATCATAGATGCTCCTTCCTCGATTGATGTCTGGTCTCCCCATCAATGTGCAAGCAGACTTGGCCAACCTACTGCCTCCTCCCGATCTCGAAGGCGCCAGTGCCAGCAACCCAATTCCTCTGGCATTCTTATCGCCTTCCAACACACATTTCTGGGAAGCCGCCAACAAATTTCAAGAGATCTTGGGTATGGGTGGATTTGAGCCAGAAAATGTCAAGAAGCGTGCAGCAATGCGAGCAGCTGAACAGCAGGATGATACGTTCAAGGATGATAATTATGAAGCTTATTGGGGCGAGCGATTGGAACGAGACAAGAAGCAAAAGGCCAAGGCAGAAAGAGCAGCAGCCCGTGGACGAGGTGGCCGTGGTCGTGGTGGCAGCGGTGGTGGTGGCGCTGCAGGCCGAGATAAGGGCAAGGCCAAGGCTGTTTAACTTGATGATAACTACACAGTGATATGCAAACCCGATTCATGGACTCAATCTTTAGCATACTAGTAAATTAGCGTATAAATACATACTGGACAATCATGAATTCATTGTAATAAAAAAAAAAATAGTATGAATACTTGCATCCGATATCATAAACTATGGCTAAACATTGCATCTGGGGCCAAAGGATGGCTAGCTTTGAATCCGCTATAGCACCCCCTCAATAGATGATTTCCTTTTGCTGGCTGTGAGATCATCAAGGCCAAAGAAGCATACATTGGATTGGTCAGCATACCATCATGTATATAGCCATCCAATGATAGCAAGAAGCAAGAACATATGACGGTACTCCAAGTTATACCCATTAATTAAAACAAACATTAAGGTTATATGAATAGAAGGCCCTTCAACGTATCATTGGCTTTTGATAAGCCTTTAATTTGAATCAGGAACATGTCATTGAATGACATGCTGTAAAGAGATATTGGCAGCTCTCCGGAAAGAGCAAGCTATAAATTACATTGAAAAAGCATCCAGATGAGGAGTTGCCTTACAGTTTGGTCCTCTCAACTATACACTATCGTGTTGCTATGGAAACGAAAAAAAAAGCTTGTTTTCAATAAAAGATGATTTGATCAAAAGCAAATAGGCACTAGAGCTATTAGCGGTTTTCATTGGATGTCTTGATTTTTCCAAAAGAAACACATCATACATTAGATGGAGACATCCTCGATTGAAAATCGAAATGTAGGCCAGGGAGTGTATATATGCTAATTGCTCATTATTAAAACACACACACACAAGAAATTTGGCTTGAAATAAATCACTCATTTATTTTTGGTTTGCCAAGAAGGGAGGAGACCAAGTAATGCTCAGCATCGATGGTTTGATTGGCACTCGCACTTTTTGCCCAGCAGAAACCAGCGGCGAAACTCACAACAGTAGTCGATCCGTTTGATATCGGTGACTGGTGAGATGTAGATGGTATCATGAGCATGGGAGAGAGAGAGAGAGAGACAAGGTCACCGAGGGATGAATCGAGACAGTGTTTGGCTCAAGGACAATGTGCTTGCCGTAGTTTTCACCGAGGACTGTGTTGGGACTTGATGGGATGGTGTTACCCTCTTCCTTACAGGTAGTGTATGTATGCATGTGGTATGTATGATGCCTTTTTGTGTGGGGCAGCAGCTGTTGTGTTGAATCATATTTTTTTTATTTTAGACTGATTTTTTTCTTCTTATAGCCTCTCTCCTCTCTTTCTCTCTCTTGTAACATTTTGCCTTCTTGTACATGTCTCGCCTGTTATCGCCTTCAGAGTGGGTAGCGCCTCTTGTGCCCATTGCTTCGCTGGCAGTGCTTCCCTTGGGCCCCCTCTTCTTTCCTCGCACCTATCTTGTCGTCTTGTTTCTCTACTTTACCGTCTTTCTATACACCCAAGTCAATCATGTCTGCAAGTTCTTTTTAACATCTCGCAAGATCAGAATGACGATTCGCAAGTGGAACAAGAGACTGGACAAGACCATTACCGGTGGCAACAAAAAGCAGGATACAGAGATCATCAAGCACAGCAGCAGTGATGATGAAACATTGGAAGACGTAGAGGAGAAGCTGCAATACTACCAAGACACGCACTACTTTCATGCCTTTATTGTGCCCAACTATGCGGAGCCAGAGGGCCTCTTGAAGGACACCATTGAACGCATTGCCAGCCACAGGTAACATGGATACGTTTCATGTAAAAAGACACACACACACACTCACACTCTCCCAATAGCACCGCTCAGTCTCATTACGGTTTGATTTTAGCAATGGAGCAGTCTGAGCCTGGTTGGGAAGCCAAGGCTCGTCGTCTCCAGTCTTACTTTAGTGATCGCTTTGCTCATATCGTGATTACTGGCCACCCTTCGGATATTCCTGGTGAGAGTCGTGGCAAAGGCTCCAATGTTGCCTATGCTGCTCGTCATGGTTGTCAGGAATTGGTCGACCAAGGTATCGATCGTCGCAGAATCATCATCACAGTGTCTGATTCAGACTCAGCTATACCCGAGCTCTATATTCGTGAAGTGGAAGAAGCATTGAACAAGGCAGAGGACCCTTACCATCTCCTGTGCGCACCGCCCATCTTCTTTTCTCGCAACTGCTTTGACGTGCCTGCTGCTGTGCGTGTTACCGATATCACTTGGTCCGCCATGGTCATGTCCAACTTGAGCAACAGTCGAGGCATGTGTATTCCTTGCAGCAACTACTCGCTTTCCATGGTGCTAGCAGACAAAGTAGGCTATTGGGATACGGATGCAGATGCAGTAGGTGAGGACATGCACATGTGGTTGAAATGCTTTTGGAAGACGCAAGGACAGGTGCGCACAGCTCCCATCTACGTGCCCATCAACTTGACCAATGTGCAGACCGAGAGCTATTTGAGCAACGTCAGTGCTCGTTATGTGCAGGCCAAGCGTCATTACAATGGTGTCGCCGATGTTGCCTACACGCTCAAGAATGCATTCCAGTCCTCCTCGTCGTCCATCAGCTTGTTTGAGCGTCTCAAGGTGTGCTTCATCATCTTGGAAGCCCACATGGTGCCTGCGACTTCAGGCTGGCTCATGTTTGCTGCTGTGCCCTTGATGCAGTTCATTCTGTTCCCACCTTTTGCTTCCCTGGCTCTGATTGCGCCCTCCGACAACCCCATCCTGACCAGCGAGTTCTTTGGCCATTTATGGAGCCTGATCCGCATCATCACACTGTGCCTGCCCTTGCCCCTGTTTGGTACATTGGCCGTGTATGAGCAACTGCATCGTGCCATTGATAGAGAATTCCTGTTCAAGTCAAAGCAAGAGAGCCGCAAATGGTCCAATTTGATTGATTATGTCAATTTGCCAGTCGCCGCTTGGTTGTTCATGACATTGCCATCTACGTTGGCTTGTGTCAAGCGCTTGTTGAACAGACAAGAAAAGTATATCACATCAGAAAAGTTATTTAGAGGTGACAACAATGGCTTGATTGTCAGTTCATCCAATGCATAAATCCGTTACATTATATAGTTTTAATAGTTAGTTGTTTCTTTCCTTTTTTTTTTTATAGTAAATAGTTTTCCTTTCTTATTAATACCTTCTTTTTTTTTCATACTACAATCAAATAAACATCTTGTTTCATGTAGAAGGGGGGTTTGGCTTTTTTTGTTGGAAGATATGTATTTATTAGTTTTTGAAGGAAGAAGTATTAAAAATTATGTGTTTTTAGATGTCTAAATCAACATTAATTAGCCCCATTCATGATACAGTGTCCAAAGGAGTGGTATGGACGTAGTAACAACAGCTTTAATTGCGTTTATTATGTTGGGTAGCATGAGAATCATGGTAGAGCAGCAAGCAGCCAGATTCTATTCTTTAATTTTCGATCGGTTTGCCACTTGATTGACTTTTTTTGCCTTGTTTCACTATATAAATTGAAATGATCATACCGCACTTCTTAAGGCATTCTAGGAGTATTTTCAAAGGCGCATCTAATGGTAGCAGTTTTAAGAGACATTCAGAACAAATTTTTAGAGCAATACTGCAAAATGTCAATTAACGTTTTTGGCAAAAATGTTAACACTTTGCATAGAAAAGTCTCACAAAAATGATTCAGGGGGTTCCGTTGGATCAACATCTTTATTTTGATTTAATACGTATCTTAGTAAAAGCTTTTATTTTTGCCTTCAAAAACGCAATTGTTTGTTTCTCGATGAAAAGTATGAGGGGTACCTCATGGTTTTTTGGCCAGTTTTTGGTGATCCCAAAAAAGTTGAGCAAAGGTGTCAGAAAGTAGCTGCTAACCGAGTACAATTATTCGGCGTTATTCTGAGGGCCTAAAACGGCTTTTATCACAAGAAAACAGGCCTCAAATGCTACTAAATTTCTCTGTGATTTGCAGATTTCTGAGCAGTGTTGTCTGCCCGTTTATGTAATGTATACCGTGGATATACACCTAAAGCACTCAAAAAGAGTCAGATCCACAGTCCTGGAAGTTCTTCAGATGTCAATAAAGGCTAAAATGTGAGATGCAAGCACTGGTTTGATAGCTTCAAGGCAGCAAATCTTCTCAATGATCTCCAGAAAAAGCTTGTGTAGATGATGGTAGCCTTCATTCATGCAACAAGCAACTTGAAGAGTCTATGGCCAATATTGTCTTGTCCAGTCACCTTGTCAGCTACCACCACCACTGCATTTTTTTGAAAAGCCACTTGCTTTCAAAGTAAGCCTTTTGATTTCTATTTCTTTCCTAACCAACAACAACAAGAAAAAAATATGCCAGCACCATTAGTATCACCAGCAGAAAAGAAATACATTGAACAAGGTGTTGAACAAGACTGTCGTTCTGACGGCAGAGCTCGTCTTGAGTACCGTCATGTTGTCTTGGAAAGTGGACTCTTATCACAAGCCTCTGGTAGTGCTCGTTGTCGTTTAGGTGACAGTGATGTGCTTGTGGGTGTCAAGGTAGAAATTGGTCAAGTGGAGCCCTCAAAGCCCAAGCAGGGACGTGTTGTCTGTAATGTGGAATGGTAAGATAAGAGATGCACATATACCTCTATGGATTGACATGTATTGACACACCATGGGGGACAGTTCACCTAGTGCTTCGCAACAATTCGAAGGTCGTGGTGCAGACGATTTAAACAACTCACTCACACTGGCCATGGATCGTCTTTTCAACGGCACACAAAGTGGACTTGATTTAGAGAGCCTATGCATCATTCCCGAACAACAATGCTGGGTCATTTACATTGATGCCATGGTGATGGATGCCGCTGGCAATTTGCTTGATTGCATTATCATGACAGCTCGTGCAGCACTTTACAATACCCGTATTCCCAAGACAGAGATTGAAGATTTGGGCGATGGCGAATTTGAATTTGAAGTGGTAGACGATGTAGAGGATGCCGAGCCTCTCAAGGGCTGGGAGAACTTGCCCATCAGCGTGACACTGTACAAGATTGGACAACGCTACATTATTGATCCCACTATTCTGGAGGAACTGTGCTCGCAAGTGACACTCACCGTGGGCGTGAATAAGCACGGTCTTGTGTGTGGCATAAAGAAGGGCCAGACTGGCAGCATCGAGCCTAGTTTACTGAATGAAATGATTGGCACAGCTACAGCATTGGCAAAACCACTGATAGAACAGATTGATGCCAAGCTGGTGAGTGATGAGAATAAGGTCTTGGAGAAGAAGAAGCTGGGTCAACATGTAGAGACGCTTGGTTTCTTTGCTGCTGTTATATAAATAAAGCCGTTTTGTGTATATTTTGTAGTTGTCAATTGACTTGTGTAGTAGTTGTGTCATGCGAGGATCAGCCGTGTGTTTGATAGTATACTAAAAGGATTTGCGAGGAATACCTGTGGCAAAGGTTTACCTGCTCTTTTTGACATGCAATGCCTCGTACCTCCTTGTGGCAGGATCTGACCAGCCAAAACATCTGCAATTCAATTTGAATCCACCTCACTTTTTCAATTTTCATCTAGTGCGACTCTTTCTTTGCGACCACTACATGTATGATACAAGAGCTATCGTGTTGCTCTTCACAGCACTCTGCATATGTCGCATCTATGCACTACCTGTGCAAGTAGACAACCAATTAGGCCTGGAAAGTCAATATCGCTGGCCATCCCTGTTCAGTACGCCCATGGTCAAGTTACTAGGCGACACCTGCTACGAGAGCCTGTTTGAAGAGTTCAACATGGACGCTGCTTGCTTCAAGTTGTTGATATCCAAAGGGCTCGGCATCGGCATTGTTATTGGAGGCGCTATTGTCAAGATACCCCAGATCATCACTATCGTCAAGCATCGATCTGCGCAAGGCTTATCACTGACCTCCTTTCTGTTAGAGACCTGCGCTTATCAGATTGTCATGGTGTACAACATGCGCTTGCATAACCCCTTCAGCACCTATGGCGAAGTCTTGTTCATGACGTTGCAAAATATCCTGATTTGTGTGCTGATTGTATGGTATAGCACAAGCAAAGAAAAGCATTTAGCCGGCGTCACCTGCTTGGGATTTCTTGGTATCTTTGCCATCTTGATCCTTGTGCCTAGCTGGTGTATGGCACTGTTGTACGCAGCGCAGATTCCTATTGGGTTGGCAAGCAAAGTACCTCAAATTCGAGCCAACTATCTCAATCAATCGACAGGCCAATTGAGTGTGTTTGCTGTTTTAAACTACTTTGCGGGGACAACAGCACGAGCATTTACAACATGGACTGAACTGGATGATCCCATCATGTTGGGTGGAAATCTATTAGCAAGCATATTAAACGGCATCTTGGTGTTACAGCTGGTCATGTACTGGAAGAAGGAGCCTCTGTCCTTGTCAAATCATGGCGCCGTATGGACCAAAGCAGACTAAGATATGGGGATTTCTTGATCTTCCTTGGTTGTTGGGGGCAAAAAAGTGTGGAGCGGAAAATCTCGAGCTGGTCTTGGAAATTGCAAAGAAGCTTACCAAACCGCAATTACTGGCTTTGAACGTTCCCATTAGCCAGCAACTGTGCTGCCAAAAGATGTGCACTTGGCTTTATATAAAAGTGTAAAAAAAGATTTTCTATTCTCAGTTTTTCTATATCCATTGAATAAATGTTATCTCAATTTTTGTATAAAAAGCCAGTTCGATTGACATCTTTTACTTCTTTATTCGTCAAACAACACAATCACACATTTGCTACCATGAGTCCTCAAGCTGTCGAACAAGAACAACAACCAGATATCTCGGTGCAAGAGCAAGTTAGACTCGCCGAAATTGAGAGGGACAACTTGGATATTGTCAAGAAGAACCGTGCTGACCCTGCCATTGTCGAATATGAAGCCTACAGCCATGCATCTGCCAGTGAAAAGAAGCACTCTTTGACCGTCTCTGTAAGTAGTACATTGTTGGATTGGGGGAACATGTTACTTATTCAGGTACATGACATGTATAGACATTGAGAGGTCCCGGTATGATCATTGTGCCTCCCCTCATGTTCTACAACAAGACCTACACAGAATTGACTTCTGTCCTTCATCTTGGAAAGAACATTTGTGGACATGATGGCATTATCCATGGTGGTTTGGCTGCTACAATCTTGGATGAAGCTTTGGCCTGTGTTGTAAGTGTCATCATGACATGAAAAAAAAAGTAAACCCTAACCTTTTCCTGTTCATCTAGGCCATTCCTGCTTTACCAAACATGTTTGGTTTCACTGCCAACCTCAACATTAACTATAGAAAGCCCATCATGTCAAACCAATGGGTTGTGATGAAGGCCAAGTTGGATAAGAGTGAGGATCGTAAAGCTTATGTCTCTGCTTGGATTGAGAGTTTAGACGGCCAAACTGTCTTTACTGAAGCTACTTCCTTGTACGTTTCACCCAAGGTGCCTGTCAAAAAGCCTGAATAATTTATATTACTATACAAACTACTGTACCTATTAGACCCCCCCCTTCACCGTTAATCTCTATTGCACACAAATATAATTGTATGAATAAACTATTGCATGCCAATCAGCAAATGATTATACAATGTGGTGCTGTAAAGGCATTTTGATCAGTGTTTCCGTAATCCTGGCTTGTCACACATCCTTCTCAAATTCATCATATGTAAGATTAATATCGCCTCTTAAAGGCGGTGCCACATTTGACTTGATGGAATGTTCAGGGTCGAACACTATACACACTCTCAGACTGAAGCCCCCCCCCCTATACTATTGATTCATTTGTTCAGATGCTGTGAATGATTTGACTCTTAAATGTCCATCTTATCAAGGAGGCTTAACCAAGCATTCATGCCATATTACAACAAGTCAACCGAAACTCCTCAATAGATCGACTTGATCCTTGCCATTCAATGTATTCAGACTACGATTATATCGTAAGCAAGATGTTGGGGGGAGGCATCTTGATGATCTAGAATCTGGCCGTAAGAGACAACACTGCGATCTGCTGTTCCTGGAGCTGTTGCTTTCTGGCATTTGCCAGTTGATTTCGTACAAGCAAATGTGCTTACTATAGGACGAGTAAACAGCTTGATATCTGTATGGATTTGTATTTCATTTCGCCATGAGCCAAGCCTGCTTCTCTGCTTTTAAGCTTTTGGATGATGCTACTCCAAGTTGCAAATGCTCTTGACGAATGGTGTGCTGCCGGTTCCACAAATGAGTCAACCTAATAGGCGCCATCTTTCTAGCAAACTACTACCAGCTAGTGCTCTAATAGTAGTGATCCAATCTCCAAAATCTAAATTCAGCTGTCAAAAGTGTTGTGATGGTATCCATGGCAACAGATCTACCCATCTGTCAAAACAAGTGATTTGCCCTCTTGTCAGATACACGAAGCCTATGATGACAAAATGGACTTCCATACTGAGTTGAATATTTCGTCATTTCATGGCAATGACGAAAATGGAACATCATTTCACTCAAACAAACCCAAGCAAGAAAGGATAAAAAGAGAGCGGAAATGGCATCACTCTTCCATGTGCCCGATTGCATTCAAAGTGATGCTGCTATTTGGCTTGGTAAATTTACGTCCATCAATTTGTAATTGATTTCGTACCACCAGCAACGATACAAGACATATAAATAAAACCAGCATAATATTCTCACCGAAGCATGTCTTGTCGCATGGAAACTTTATTATACCTTGCAGCGATAGAGGGATCTAGAAGGCCAAGTGCCTTGACAGGTCAAAAAAAAAAAGTATAACTGGTAGTTGAATCCGCCAAGAGAGACAGAAAGCAAGGGAGAGCGAGCGAGCGAGCGAGAGAGAGAGAGGAAATGCAGCTAATTAGATCGGATGTCGACGACAAATCATATGATGTCCATTTTGTATGGTCAAAAAAATTCCCATATTTTTTTTTTATTGTGTTTTGATTAACCTCGTTTCCCTTTCTTCCTTGTTTCTATTCTTTCAGCCATACAAACGCGCATTTTAATTTAAGCCTATTCACTCATCACCCCCTGTTAAAAAACGACAATAGAAACCCAAGCCCAACATATACAAGTATGCGTCAACAAGGACGAACAGAATATTTACCTGGAACAACTGTTTTTGCGAAATTAAAAGGATATCCCTGGTGGCCAGCAAGGGTAAACGAAATGTGGTTGGTACACGCACTGCCCTGTAAGCTAACGCTTGTGATGCTCAATTAGATTGAAGTGGACTCCAATGTGCCAGCTAAAGTGCTAAAGCAAAAGAGCAAGACAAAAAATGCCTTATATACCGTGTTTTTCTATGGTTCCAGAGACTAGTAAGTTGTGTTGTTTGTAAACAAAAAAAAAAGTGGAGCAAAAGGACTGAGCCATTTTGGTAGCGGATTCTTTGGTCCAGATGCTATCAGACCTTTTGATAACGCCATGGTGGAAAACGACCTTAAAGCAAAGAAGTTCAAAACCAAGGATTTGGAGCTAGCCGTCCGTCAAGCGTTGAATCCCTCTTTATTGACACAACTGGAAGAGGAAAATAACGAGGATGATGAAGAAGAGGAGGAGGACGAGGACGATGAGGAGGACGAGGCAGAGGATGAGGAAGGAAGCGGAAAGAAGAAAAAGAGCAAAAAAACATCCACAGCAGCGGCAAATAAGAAGAAACCAGTGGCAAATGGCAAAACAGCAAAGAAAGCGGCAAATACAGTGGGATCCACCACAACAGCACAAAAGAGAAAGAGTCGCAAGCTAGCTAACGGAGGAGGAGACGAGGAGGATGCCGTAGGAGACACGGCTGTTGGCGAGAGCATGGATAGAAAGAGAAGAGTAAGTTGGAGGGTTATCTGGGGTCATTTGGTGGAGGTTGTCTGATGTATGTCTCTGTGATAGCGTAAATCCATGTCGCTTGAAAAGGAAGAAGGACACGAATCTCCAATCGCTCATGATGCTGCAAAGGATGATATCAAGAAAACACCAGAATACAAGAAAGTGTACCATATTAGACATAGATTGCAAAGATTAGTGTACAACAAGAAGGAGGTAGGATATGGAGGCGGAGGGGACGGAGAGGCAGCGCGTATTGACTCTGATCTAGGGCGAAATCCCACTTGATGATTATCCAAAAATCCTGGAGGTGGTCAAGGACATAGAAGAGGCCCCAATGACATACAATCTTCTCAAAGTAAGTGTTTGTGATTGAGCGGGGGGTAGCAGATGCTGACATTTGCTGGTGTGTAGGATACCAAGATTGGCAAGGTCGTTAAAGCCGCGTGCTCTTATCCTTTTGAGAATGATACTGCCATCAAAGATCGCTGCCAGCAACTGATGAGAAGCTGGAAGACGCACTTTATCGATCCTCAGCAACACCACAAGTTGAAATCGCAAGAGGACACACACATGCAAGATGTTTAAATGGAGGAGAGGAGAGGAAACTCTTTTTTATATATATTTACAATGATTCTCTTTTGAATTTACACGCGCGCACATTAGTCTCCTGCTACTACACAAACATCCATTTTATGCAACACTTACAATCACACCACACTCAACACAACTCAATTCAACTCATATACACACACACACACACATAAATAGCTTCTTACCACAAATCAAAGGATATGCAGTAATAAACATGAAAAAAAAGGATAAAAAATACAGGAGGGGGGAGGTCACTGTATGTCGACACAGCGATCATTTCATTTATGTGCAGTCGAGTTGCATGGCGTGTCTCGTTTTGATCGCTCACTGGCAAATGATTCAATTTGACGCCTTGCATCCATGTGTCATACTACAAGGAATTCCGGGAAAACAGCTGAAATAAAAGTGCACTAGCAAAATGGCATGGAATCAAAGCGTAACTGTCATGCTGGTGCTGGTATATAGACGGGTGGTTGCTGATGTTTGGTAGATCCACTAATAGGCACCACTTTTCTATGATCCCGCCGCCTATTAGTAGAGTGGATACAACATAGTAGCAGCAGGCTGACATGACTAAATATTACAACAGAAATGATCATCCTTTTTATTCAGCATTATAAAAACGATATCACGACTGTTGTTGTTGCTACAACGAACAAGTATACCAAAAACTACTATTTCTGGTCTTGATAATGAAAACATTCTATTTAGTATAGAAATTCAGGGCGTACAAGGCAGGGCTTGACGACTACCAAATATAGGATTATTATTATAGCTCTGGCCTTTTTCTGATTCAAGATGTTGTTGTTTATATATGATGTCTCTCTCGCTCGTACTCCTTCTGCTTATAGCCTGTACGTTTATTTATTGTTATTCTTTTTTCCCTCTTGGCTGTTCTTTTTCTTCTCTTTCATCATCATTCATCTCACAACAACAACATGTCGCTGCTCATCACCACGCTGATTTTGGCATTTGTAACTCCATCTATTCATGCAGCCCCAGCTGTGGATCAGCCTACCTATGAACCAGGTGTATTGTATCTCCCGGACAAAGCAATCGCATTAGGTAAAGCTCGGTAAAAAAAACTTGGGTCGAGAACAAGGACTGATTTGCGTGTATAGACGACGGATATAACCTGAGTATCCAGGGTGTTTTAGGCGGCATTGTGTTGATTGTATGTGGTCTGTTACTTGCCTGTCGTCCCATATGGGACAGAACGCCAGCCGGCACCCGTACACAAGAATTAGCAGGCTTTGTTACCATGGGATTCGTTACCTGGGTGATGTTGGCTAACTTTGAGCCAGAGCAAACTTACGGTCAAAATCGTCAAACCATCTATTTCATTGTGCCTTTTGTTGTGGGTCTCGTTGTGATTACTTGCATGTCAGTGACAATCCAGCTATATCTCATGCTGATCGGTGGTTTGGGGGGTCTCGCCTTTGGTTTGTGGATCTTGGGTTGGAGAGATGATTTGTCCATTACTTCAAATTCTGGAAGAGCCATTCTGCTCACTGTACTTGTGGTGGTGTTTATGGTGTTGTCACTGTATTCGTGCTTTTGGCATCAGCTGGGTGCTGCATTGGCTGGCTCCTACATTTTCTTTATGGGATTGGATATTTACTTTCACACGGGATTCAATTACTGCTTTACTACGACATTGGATAGAAACCATGGTATATATATATTTTGCATAATACGGGGATGTGTCAAGTACTAATATGTCTTGATGATGATAACAACAGAACACGACTACCGGATGTATCGTGGTGTTTATATCATGCAATCAACAATCATTATCGCTTACATTGTAGGCTTTGTATTCCAAGTCATTGGTCATCATTCAGATGTAAGTATATACACAACAGCAAATGACGAGGGAAGAAGTACTTGCTAATCTTGGCTCATTAATAGCATATTCGAATGCAACACTCGGTTGTCATGTCAACCCGAAACGATCCACGTTACATTACCAAACAGCCATTCATTGGAAGATACATGCCTGCTATGCCACCTCTTTGGAGACCTAATTGGTTCCAAAGAGGCGGTGCACCTGCCGTGGTTCCTGTCGCCACAGCAGTTTAAACCATATATTCCGTGTATATACTATAATCGACTCTTTTGTACCATATATCATCATTTGCCATCTTATCCAATAAAAATCAAAATGCTTCAGCATATAGGTTTATCCTGTTCCAATGTTCTACAAAGAATAGACCATTTCATCATTGCCCTGCCTATTCCTCGGATTGCGAGATATACATGTATCCTGAGTCAGGTTGACTATCATCATCTTACTCGAAAAAAAAAAAAGGCTGCTGTATGTATTATCCGATGTTTAGATGCCAAATGTCTCAATATAATCTAACGATTGAATCCTTTCCGCTTTCCCAGATTTTGAGGATTTCCTAATGTAGATTACTAAAGTAGAAGTTCACATTTTGGAATAAAAGTGTCTACCACGTCTTTTAAAAGGCATCATCCTCTAAGGCATTGATGGAAGATGGTCTTGACCAAGGTTCAAATCACTATTTTCCATCAAGATCATGCTCAAATGGACGAGATCAGTTTCCGATATTAGGAGAGCATGATGATTATAAGCATAACCCTATCCCGAGGGTTACCAAAAACAGATAAAACATGGAGACAATGTGCCAATGAAATCACTTCCAGGAAAAGTACGGAAGAGTCGGTTAACAGTTTTGACAGCCATATATTGACTATAAAAGAGCCATGATTTAAGCTACCAAATCTAATAGATAATTACACACACTCTAAACATCCTACATCTTTTCACAATGGGTCTCCATATGCATTTTCCTAAATTTATCAAAAAGACATTTGCTCACAAGCAAACTCAAGACGCTGATGACAAATCTACGCCTGCCAATTCAGTCTACAGCAGCTATGCATCGCCTGCACCTTCTATCGTCAGCAGTGCTTACAGTCGTGATCCTATGCGTTGTGGCTCTCATCCTGACATTGTCGGTTACTATTATGATCCCATGGGTTGCAGATACAGTAATAATCATGGTATTGATACTACCAACACTGGTGCCTAGACATCCTTCTCTCGCTTTTACAAGATACCCGATCAATTGAAACTACAGTTTTTCAGACGCTTTAACGCTTTGCCGTTATGAAACCAACATTATTTACACATCATAATCTACAATTATTTTATTAATACATATAATAAATCGCATACATTCATACATACTAGACGCTTTGATTTCATGTGTGTTTTTTTTATAATGGACCAGAATAAACGATTCCAATTGTAAATCAATTTCAAGATCCAAAAGAAACTCATTACCAGAGAATGAGCTGCTCACTGCGTGTTAATCAAGATCAGCCACGGCATGATACATGTTTCGCTCCAACACTGTTTCAAGATGAAGCACTTGCAACAAACGACGATTGATCCGATTTTATTCAACGGAATGGCTCTATTATTCAGTACGATGTGCATACCCAAGAGTACTTTCCCATGCGTAGCTCACATATTTGGTTTATAGAAGAGCATGAGAGTAGATTTACAGATTTGCACAACACATCTCAACGACATGGTAAATATATGCCCTTTTGGATGGATTAAGAACTCGATACTATACTATTCTGCTAAATGAACAACCACAGACCATCAGATCAGATATTAACAAGCGCATTATTGAGCGAGCAGCCTTCAAATGTATTTATCACTGTAAAAATGACAATTTAAATCGCTCATATTTTGCTAAAGAAGCACAATCTTGGCCTCGGAGCATGTGCGATCGTGTTCTACGACCTGACATTAGTTTATGGATCACTTTTCAGCGATATTTTGGAAAACAATTTGATCATCGATTTCTGGCAAATTTTGCCTTGTGCTAGTACAGGAAAATTTGATGATTTCAAAAAATGGAAGTTTTCACCTCAAAAATGAGATTTTCTACTATGGTGTTCCTAAGCTCAAAACAACCGTCTGCATGCAGAGCATTGTGTGGAACTGTTCTTTTGTCCGTTTACTATGCGTTTTGTAAACATTTTTACAAAAAACGTGTTTTGTGTTTTTTTTGAATATTAATCCATACAGATTAAAGAAATCACTTTGAAAGTAGCACCATCAAATTCCTTGATCTTTTTCGCATGTATAAAGCTTAGGAAAAGCCTGTTGCTTATGTAACAACATTTTGTGTAATTCCCCTTGGAAGGTTTTCAGATGTCCAATGGAGTATCTGAAAGGACCAGACGAAGCTCTGAAATTCAATCCCAGCTCAGGCTGTTTTTTTGCCCTACTAGCTTCAGCAGCTACCTATAGTTAGGGATTAGGACACAACATGTTCTCGCATCTGACCATCCATGACAAGGATAGCTTTGATGCTGCCATCTCGTGCTTTAAACAGAATGAAAGGCAAAGACAGTAAGCTAAAAGTTTACGCATATTAGACGCAGAGGCTGCTTCACGCCAAATCTCGACAATGGCATATCAATTCCCTGAGTTGAAAGACTTTGTATGCATGGATTGATCATCAGCCCAACGAAAACTATAGACCAGTGTTTCTTGATAAACTGCAGTATTGAAATCATTACAAGGAGCTCAATTACTATCAGCTTTTTGAATTTCAACTATCAAATGAAGACGTTTTCAAAAATTTGACAAAACTGATCCTAACCCCATAATAAGTTGTCAAACCTTGCATAAACTTGGGTATGCTGATTTGTCTGGCGTCCGTTGTTACCTGTATAACCTGAATGAGCTGCGCGAAAACTGGCCAATACTGGAGATGCTACATTTGAGTCGTTTCTATCAGCCAATGTGTACATAGACTTTATGGACATTGGGAAGAAAAGCTCAAAAGTGATTTTAGCACGGCATCCACCTTGCTGCAATATGGGCTTGTAAATGGCCCCCGCCCCTCTATTTTGCCCAAGGCAACAAACAGCCCAAACCAGATCAGGATTGATATGTATTACTAGTTGTGGGCATTACGATCTACAAATCAAGTTTTGACGAAACTTGATTTACAGCAAATACACCCTCTACATGTCATTGAAGAGCGGGTATAGACTGTACACATGTATATTTACTTATAATTAGAAGCCTCTGCTGCCAAAAGAGCCCACCAATTTCTTTTTGAGCCACAGACTAAATTTCGTACATTAGTACCGCGCCCTGTTTTCTTGACTTCAAGATGCACAGCAGTGTTTGTTGTTATTTATAGTCGAAAGCTGATCTTCTCAACCTTGTGCTGACTCTTCCTCTGATTCTGTTTTTAATAAGACGAAAGCAAGATGGTGTGACCAAAAGACAAAGAGACGAGATCAGCAACCTACAGGTACATGTTTCATAGCATGACATGCTGTATACACCAGCCAAATGACATGTGTTTAGCATTGCATCTATTGATATAGATGAACTACTTGATCCCGCAACAATCATGCCAAGTAAGTTTCTAATATGCCTGATTTATCCTGTGCAACGAGATTTCATTTCACAGATCAAATGTGGTACGGTATCACCGTTGCAACCTCATGTTATTTGCTAATGAAGCCTTGCACATAAAAGGATGTCGATTAATATTTCTTTTTTCATCAAAAAAGCGTGATGCTGCTTTAAATATCTACGGCCAATGTAAGGCAATGTTTATTGTTGATATGATGCGCACGCGGGTGTGTATGTGGCTGCTGTGCTCTTTCGATGCAATCATGACAGTATGTATTATGCTGGATGTTGTATACAAACAAATTATAAAAAATACAGTGGAATTTAATAAAAGATAGTAGGTGATATAGTAATTGGGATGGTTGTTACAATAATTTAAGCGAAATGGCATTTAGAGGGCGAAATAAGCGGCAACCGCGGCAGAGACCAAGGTAAGAGCAGGCTTGACCATGGCAGCACTGCTGGAGTCCTTGTTGGAGACGACTTGAGCAACAGAGGGGACAGGAGTGGTAGCAGCGGCAGGCACAACAGCGGCGCTAGCAGAAGATGAAGCGACAGCAGCAGCAATGTCGGCAGAGCTGGAGACAGCAGATGAAGAAGCAACAGGTGCGACAGATGAGACAGAGGCAGTAGCAGGGACAGATGCGGCGCTGGCATTTGCAGCAGCAGCACCACCGCTCAAAAGCTTGCCAGTACCCCAAGGAATAGCATCACCGTTGGGTTGAGTCTTTTCAGTCTCTGCGACGAGCTTACCGTCAGCACCAGCAATACCGAAACGAGTGGTCCAGGCAGAGACACCATCAGAACCTTAATAAATTGTCAATATACATCTTTTCAGCGGACTTTTTGGCATTCAAAT
The DNA here is from genome assembly GCA_010203745.1 of Mucor lusitanicus. Taxonomy (NCBI): domain Eukaryota; kingdom Fungi; phylum Mucoromycota; class Mucoromycetes; order Mucorales; family Mucoraceae; genus Mucor; species Mucor lusitanicus. The sequence goes on along the minus strand of JAAECE010000004.1, from coordinate 2,463,744 downwards.
GTTGATTGTACCTGTGAACATGAAGAAGTAAATTGCAGAATTAGGTGATACTTGAGGAGCAACGAAGGAATACTTCAATTGGCTAGCAGGCACTTTCTATATTGCAAATCAATGGTCAGTTTTTGAATCAAAGATGGAGTGAGCGAGCATGTGCTATTTACAGTGGCAACAGTTTCTAATTTGGTTTGAACATCGTTTGAGCCTGTCATGAAATCTAAGATTTTGTCGTTAGGATCAAATGTGGGAGAGATGCATGAGATGATTCTGCGTACCGATGGTGTAGGTTGTCTTGGGATCTTTGCCGTCGAAAGCTAATGAACGCATGTAAGTATCGATGCATTGGGCATAGACGACATTTCATCCATCCACTTACTCCAAGTAATATCATAAGATTGGCCTTCAATTTGGATGGTACCAGGAGAAGGGTAAGTAGGAGAAACAGCAGCTTCGACGTTAGCGAATGCAACGATGAGAGCAACTGAGGAAGCGAGGAATGTCTTGATTGAAACCATTTTATATTGAAGGAAAGTTTGATTTAATGATGATCAATGAAGATTGGAAAAAAGTGAGTGTAAACGGGAAGAAAGGGAAGAAATCAAAGGAGATGGATCTCGTTAGCAAATGGCCTTTATACCTTTTTTTTTGACGCTCTGCTAGATGGACTCTCGCGAGGTGAATTAAACAAATCAGGCAACCTGCTTGTGGGCTACTGCTCTATTTGCAACAAGTTACACCCAGCATAAACGAAGCTTGGTCAGAGAATATAATAAGCGGGGATTCGGCAGTTCTTACATTGGTGCTACACTATCACTCGAAATCTATTTATTTATATCTTGTGAACATGGCGAATTTGTAAAATAATATCTCTGTTTTGGTATAATTTGTGCTAAATGGTAAAATAACTGCTAATAGGATAGTTTAAAGGAGAGTTGTTGATATAGAGCTTGAAAACACAGGGACATGTCTAGAGCTGCCTTGTATATATAAAAGTTTCCCTGATATTTATTTTTCTTCTGATGGTATACATTTTAAATTGACAATTTGCTTAGGCTGAGCCCAACAATTTCTTCGCTTGCAATATGGACCTTTTTTTAAAACTAAAAATAGGGCTGAGTGTTGGTTCACGATTCAGTATTCACTGTTTAGTCTGGGAGAACAGGGTATTGGTATATAAATAGGGTTGATTCAAGTGTCTTTTTGGTAAAACATCAAGTCCGTGTCTCAGTATTGGGAACGTACGATGAAAAATTACGATGGTTTGCAGTTGGAAACTAATGCAATGACCTTCTTATATGAATACATGGCACATTAAAAAGTCTAGATGGTATTTATGGATGCATGTTGGCCTTCATCACCAAGATGTCCTTTAGCAAATGTCTCATTCTTATAAACATGGGCTGGCAATATTAGCCTACTTTTTAAGGAAATCAACTTTAGATGAGCTTGATCTGTGCGTGTACTGTCATTAGACAACAACAAGAGCGAATCTTTCTAATACCAAGCCTCCACCACTCCCTTGCTTCTCAGCATCAGGAATCTGATCAATGTCTCCTTAACTTAAACACGTATTCCGCAGGGCAGAGCAGAAAACAACATGTAAACTCCTGTTTGCACACCTCCTAAATAATGATCCTTGTGTGTGTGTGTGTGCTTATGGATAGTCTTGATAGTGCTATTCGAACATTGGATTTCTGTATCAACCATTGAAAACAGAACCCCCTCGCTCTCATTAGTTGACCTCCTTGAGTAGATCCAATGTCATGCTTTTGCTGGATTTTGTGCGACAAATGGTTGCCATGACAACGAGACAAACTGCGCTTTTCTGGCACTGCCACGGCTGAAAAAGGGGAAATGTTTATAAAAACCATGCGAAAGATGGTTCCCGGTCCAACGCATACTGACTAAATTCGATCATTCTGGCTAATTATACCTCGGTTGAACACTTATTTTTTCGTACTCCAGGCGCTAAATCGTTTCTGTTTGAAACGATGACGATATAGAAATTTGTGGAAGAAAGGCCATTCAGCATTTCAAAGACCACCAAACTATTCTATGGATTGTCGATATGACGTTTGTGAGTACATTCACGACTGTACGAGCCAAGCGGTTGGGTCAAATTATTGTGTCATCATTATTAAGAGGTTTTATTTGTATTTTTTTGGTTGTATGTATATGATATTATTAGTATTTACAGGAGGGGGGAGGGGGAAGAAAGGAAAGCATGCTGTAGTAATCAAGTAAATGTTGAGTTGTATATATAATTTATGATGCGATGTGATGCGAATGTGTACAGAGTAAACAAATAAATTAACATTGGAGCAATGCTTGATTCAGTTGTTCCATGAATGGGATGGAGGAGGAGACTTTGCGTGGCTTTGGATGAAAGTAGGAGGCAGCAGCGAAGGTATCATTATTACGTTTGTTAAAATCTGCATTGGTATCACAGGGATGAACTGAAGAATAAGATGAGATTGATGACGATAAAGATGGTGAGAGCGATGGGATCTTTTGCAATTGAATGAAATCAGTGCTGCTACTGCTGCTGCTGCTGTTGGCGGCCAATGTTGGGATCGATGATTTTCTTCTTACGAGGGATGGCATTTGAGTGCTGTGGGGAAATCCCTCCAATTCGGCGTAGTCATAGCCAAGCATAGGATGGTGCATCAAGGCGTCTTGACGAAGGCAATCCTCTGAGCAGTAGAGAGAGTCAGAGTAAGGGCTGATAGCATTATCACAAAAGGTACACCAATTTGTATCGCACATCATTTTATAAAAGCATATAAATGTTGAGGTAGTTGAACAAGATTTTTTAGAAAGTTAAACAGGAGAAAGGAAAGCGTTGGAAAGGGCAAAATCATGGTTCCTTTTATACATTTTGCCATCTGAAAAATGTCGATCTTGAACCCCAGTTTATATTTCATTAAGGGAATCCAGACCAGCAAATCTAGATAACTTTGTATCATTTTGGCGTAGCACTGTAAACTGATTGGCTGTATGAACGAGTCATTGCGTCATTTGAGATATAGCATCACCTTTATGAAAATGTGGTACACCCAAAGATTTGGACACGTTTTGAAAGGACTCGAATCACATCTACATGCGCTCATAAATCTAGAGTCTCTAGTAAAGCATTTCTCTCAGAAATGACTTGACATTTGAAATGCTAAATATAAACACAAACAGTGAAAATCAAGCTGGATGCATACACACACACTCTCTGCGCTCATATACAAATAAGGGCATTCATTACGTACTTGAAGGCCAAAATGACGACAGGTCAAAAATGCTACACTTTTAAGGATTGCTATACCTGAATACGTATAAAATGCTCGGCAAATATATTTTATCGCGCCCCCTCCTCTCTATATTACGACATTTTCACTCGAATGGATTGTAACACGATTTAATTCTAAACAAAACCGTGAAATGTGGGCCTGGGAACCCCATCTTTCGCACTACTTTATGAAAATAGCAAGGAGAAAGAAGACGAGAACCTGTTTCCAAAATTTCCATTTAGGATAGTCTAAATATTTATGCACATTTGCAGTTCAAAAACACCTAATTTATCGCCATCTCCGAGAGCAATAATCAAAACGATGCGAAAGAGATGTGGGTATATATACAAAGAATGCCTCAAATCACCTTATTTAGAATGAAACGCTCGTTCCTCAGTCTTGCTTTCTTTTTCTCCTGAGCGACATGTAGACATGATACGATAATAAAACACAACAAACAATCAAGCAAGTAGTTTTAATCAATGCGGAATACACGGACATTACTCGGAACCGATAGCCTAAAAACCAATTTATGAAAGAAGCACTCGTTGGCAGCATTTCATTCATGGATGAAACGTCAAAACAAAGGCCCTTCATTAGCGTACATACATATCGCATACGCCTTTGTGATGTGTTGTGTGTTTGTCTGTGCATGAATCATCCTTTGCTCACTTGTTTTTGAAGCACGAGTTTTCATATGGCAATTCATAGCAGGGTGTGAGTGCGCGCGTTTAAACACGGAAAAACCACATCTATGATATCGTGTAGCCCCAAGCCTTTCTTTGGTCTCGATGATGCTATAGACGTATGCCAAGACGGAGAAAGCTGAAGCAAGGGCTGTGGTGTTTCAGTATTATTAGCACTCTAGTTGGATTCATCATGGTGCTTGATTGTCTAGACTTTGATCTAATACAGGAGGTTGCCGTTTTGCTTAAGCCATTTTTAGCTGTTTTGATTTTTGACACTGTATTTCAGGCTCTTTTTTCAGCGTTAAATGTTTTATGACCTAAATTAGGGCTTTTAAGGATTAGCTAAACCCAGAGAAAAGTCTGAATAGGCTTTGGCTGTTGGCACAGCGATATATGGATGCATATGTTGACTGAATGAGAGAGTGTGTGTCATATAACCAGTGTTGCAAAGAAACCAATGACATAAACATCACAGCATCGTCTGCTCTTTTCTTCTTCATTTGTGATCACTGTTGTCTATGAAGAATTATCGTCATCATCAGTCAGCATCAAGGAACCACTTTTGGTTGATGTGCCGCTTGATGTCAAGATTTTTTTTTTAGCACTAGATCCATTTTAGTGACCTACATTGCTTGATGATGGTGCAAAGTAGATTACAAAGCGGCCGGGCTCGACCAAAAGCTATTGCCTGCCGCTTTAGTCAAGTGAATGATATTACATTGTAAAGCGTTTTGCAATGGACACAATAGACCAGCAAGGTTTTTATAAAAGCAACGCAGAATTAAACAGTTACATGTTGATGAGGCTGCGCTGAGTCAGCCTTACGCCGCTGTCACTGTGTCTATTGGCTACAGAATCGTCGATTGCTTCCTTGTATGTAAGCATGAAATGGCCATCCATCATCAGTGACCTTGCTAGTAGAACGATGTGATTCAGCTAGTCTTGATCCTGCTCTGCTTGCCAATCAAATTCAAGTTTGACCACAGCACTTTGTTCATATTCACTACAATTGGCTTATACATATGCTTTTCGAATGCTTTTTTATAGCAAATATAACGGTACCATTCAATTCATGTCTCTACACACCGTAGTTGTACTCTATTTCTTAGATTTAACCCTTAAACTTTTTCATGCAAGATCGACGATTCTGATCGATGTGGACAAACCCCATCATGAAGAATAAATAAGAAGAGGAGTTGTCAGAAATGCATTGCGGATCGAAAAAAAAATTCTAGTAGAGGCTGATCGTAAAGCGAGATATCTGTGATGGGTTTAGACTAACAACAAGCTACTATCGCCACTTGCTACACTCAAATGTGCAAAGCACGCATAGCGAGATTTGAGTGTATTTCAACTGTAGTTTCTCCCGTTGAAATCCGTTTTGAATCGCCAAAGTAGCACCATATACTTGCCCTTAGCTATCACTAACTATTCGACACCTTTGCTCAACTTTTTTCGGGACGTATGTACTCAAATCTCGACGTTTACAACGCATTTTATAAGAAAAGTAGCTGCTTGGGTAAACCACACCAGTCTGAGCTGGGGTTAAATTTCAGAGTCTCCCTCTATCTTCTGGAACGTTGACTTGGACATTTCAACACCTTTTATGGCCAATTACACGAAATGCTATTACATGAGCGACAGGCTTTCCCTAAGCTTTACACATACAAAAAAGACCAAGGAATTTGATGGTGCTACTTTCAAAGCGATTTCTTTAGTCTGTATGGATTAATATCCAAAAAACACAAAACACGTTTTTTGTAAAAATGTTTACAAAACGCATAGCAAACTGACAAAAGAACAGTTCCGCACGATGCTCTGCATTCAGACGGTTGTTTTGAGCTTAGGAACACCATAGTAGAAAGTCTCATTTTTGAGGTGAAAGCTTCCATTCTTTGAAATCATCAAAATTTCCTGTACTAGTACAAGGCAAAATTTGCCAGAAATCGATGATCAAATTGTTCCCCAAAATATCGCTGAAAAGTGATCCATAAACTAATGCCAGGTCGTAGAACACGATCGCACCTGCTCCGAGGCCGAGATTATGCTTCTTTAGCAAAATATGAGCGATTTCAATTGTCATTTTTACAGTGATAAATACATTTGAAGGCTTCCCACTCAGTAATGTGCTTTTCAATTTCTGATCTGACGCTTTGTAGTTGTTCATTTAGCAGAATAGTGGAGTATCGAACGCTTGATCCATTGAAAAGGGCGAGATTTCAAGACGACTTTTGTGTAGATTTACTAGTATACTCGTAATCTAGTGGTATCTAGCGCCTAGTTTATGCATTTATACTTTTAATACTGCTATAGCTTGAGAAAATAAACTTATATCTCTGCATCTTGTACATATTTTGCTTATATTTTTAAACTTTATACACTATAATGCCTATAATTCTTGCGTAGTGCTATGTATACAAATAATGCCTATGCTTTTAGGTATGTACATGTGTTGCTTATGTTTTTACGATATGTACATATTTGAAACTGTATTTATTGTATATATATATCAGCAACATGCACTCCAATACAGGTAGTATAGGTATTGTATAATTGGATTTATATTTTTTGACTTGGGATGGCCAAACGTACTACTGAAATATAGATGTATTGCTTGGCCGTGCCCGACAGCTGTAATCAGCTCACATTTTGAAACTCAAATTTAGTGGGCTCTGCTCCAACAGCAGAAATAGTGAAATTAAGCCGATCAGTGTAGCCCCCTTCTCTTCTCCCCAAATAGGGTATGTTTTAAGCTACTGGATATCAACATTGAAGTTGGAAGGGAAAGCTCCATGGATGATGGCGATCAGCGTAGTGATTCGATAATGGATGGATGGACGATAGATCAAGATGGATGGATGGATGGAAACGAAAGATGAACGGATCGCATAGTTTGAAAGAGACAGTGGAATGTAAATTTTAGTTGACACCCTATGGATGAACAATCTCGACAACAACAACACTTGATCCAACAACAGCAATGCAATGCCTATACGCTCACAATACCACAGACACAGACAACTGAGCTTCGCTCAACTCTATATCAAATTTGCCATCATTTCATGTTACTGCTGCTTCCCTTCACTTTCAATGTTGACACATGTCACAAACCAGTATCATTAACGCTTTCCTCATAGAATTATCATCTTAAATGGGTCGTGTTATTCGTGCTCAAAGAAAGGGTGCCGGAAGTATCTTCCGCTCCCACACCGTTGGTCGTAAGGGTGCTGCCAAGCTCAGAGTCTTTGATTTCGCTGAACGTCATGGTTATGTCCGTGGTATTGTCAAGGATATCGTTCACGATCCTGGAAGAGGTGCTCCTCTCGCCAAGGTTGTCTTCCGTGACCCCTACAAGTACAAGCTCCGTACCGAGACCTTCATTGCCACTGAAGGCATGTACACTGGTCAATTCATCTATGCCGGTAAGAAGGCTACCTTGAACATTGGTAACGTTATGCCCTTGGCCTCCATGCCCGAAGGTACTGTTATCTGTAACGTTGAGGAAAAGGTTGGTGATCGTGGATCCATTGCCCGTACCTCTGGTAACTATGCCACTGTCATTGGCCATGGTGATGATGGCAAGACCCGTATTCGTCTTCCCTCCGGTTCCAAGAAGGTCATTCCCTCTACCTCTCGTGCCGTCATTGGTGTCGTTGCTGGTGGTGGTCGTATCGATAAGCCCCTCTTGAAGGCTGGTCGTGCTTTCCACAAGTACAGAGTCAAGCGTAACAGCTGGCCCAAGACTCGTGGTGTTGCCATGAACCCCGTTGACCATCCTCACGGTGGTGGTAACCATCAACATATTGGTAAGGCCTCTACCATGGCTCGTGATTCTCCTGCCGGTCAAAAGGTCGGTTTGATTGCTGCCCGTCGTACTGGTCTCCTCCGTGGTACCAAGAAGATTAAGGATGCTTAAATCTTTTAATATACTACTTTCTTTTTTTTAATCATTAAACATTTGAAAAAATTTGCTTGATTCTGCTCTCTACATCTATCTCTATCGTCTTTTATTGCTCGGATTTACTAATGTCAATGTGTGTAGTTTGTTCAATGTGGATTTCAATTTAGCTTACAGAGGTCATTAGACTGTAAATGTCAAGATCAAGGTATGCTATTGCTGTTGCATTGGCGTTTTTATAATAATGGCAAATTGCAACTTTTCGGTGGGCTCAATCGTTTTGGGTGCAATCAATCAAACCACCCACAGCCATTGCTGTTTGTATGTTTATTCAGAATGTTGCTCTCGATCCAGCAAAGTAACCCTCATTTGAAACCTTTTTTGTACGGCCCTCTCAGGTACCATCATGCTCCCCCCACACACACCCTCCCAATCCTCAATATCTCTTTATCCATCAAATAAATCAATCATCCATGTCCTTTTGAGTATATAAAGCTTTTTATTACACAAGATAACAAAAGAACTTAGTCAAAACAACCAGCTTATTGGGAAGCTTCGAAAGCAGCCTTGGCTTCCTTGATCTTGTTGAGACGTTGCTTCTTGTTGAGGGCAACGAGTCTGCGGTAAGGCTTGGCAGGCTTGCCCTTCTTCTCAGCGAGTTGAGCAGCAGGGTTCTCACGGATGGCTTCATGAGCTTCAGTGTACATATCCTCGACCTTATCAGAGGTGATACCAGCCTTGATGAAAGTAGAGAATTGCTTCTTGTAACGCTCCTCATCTTCTTCTTCGAGGTATTCCATGTACTCAGCGACGTGAACACCGTAGATGTAGTTACGGAGGAGCTCATCATCGTTGGTCTTGGTCTCGATATCGAAACCAGGGAAACGGTTACCGTTGTGGGGAACGAAGATACCACCATCGGAAGCACCCTTCATGGCACCAAAGACACGGGCACCAGTGGAGGTACGAGCGAGACCGACATCGAGGAAAGCCTTGAAAGGACGGGGAGCATCCTCAGCAGCTTCGATCAATTGAACGGTACCATCGGGCTCAGCGAAACCCTCGTACTTGTCAGCAAGACCGAGCTTGGCAAGAGTACGACGAGCGAGGAGGAGACCAGTGGCGTAGGCAGAGGCCCAGTTGGTCAAACCACCCTTGACACCATAACGGGGAAGCTCGTGAGCATAGGCAGCAGAGAGAACGAAATCACCTTGGAGCTTGGCGTAGATGATTTGACAGATGATGTCCTTGTTGGTGAAACGGACGACCAATCTGTACTTGGGGGAGTTGTACTTGTTCTTGGCTTGAACGACGAGTCTCTTACGAGCATAGTAGTCGGTCTTACCCTCTACATTGATGCAAATCTGTAAATATGATGTCTACCAAGAGGGTATTTTACAAATTACCTCTTCTTCTACGATACTTGACTTGGTAACGCTTGAAGTAGGCCTTGTTCTTCTGTTGCTTAACGAAAGGCTATGAAATAGCGTAATAGGTATTAGGAAAAAAACAGCTCGATTTGTATGTGTGGTGTATCACTGAGAAATCCCATCCATCCATGCATGTAGTCAAATAAGAAACATTTACGAATCAGTTGAATCCATCCATCTTTTTTATCGGATACAGCATGTATGGGTTGTCATTCTGGATGCGTTGTTGATGCAATGGAATCGTCTTTCTTACCATGGCGACTGGCTGAAGTGATTAAAGGAAGGATCTTTGCTGGCCTTGGTGTGTTGGTGTATTTGACACAGAGATTCCAAACCTGTTTGGAGACCCGGATCAGGTTTCTCGAGTCACATGTACGCTGTAAACTCGGATGTCTTTTTAGTGGCACTGAAATCATTATGACAAGTTTGAGGCAACATGCATTCATGTTGTAGTTTGTATGTATGAAAGGTTTAGAATAATTTATTTACTTAATTACAAAGAAGAGCAAGTAAGCATTTCATCTCTGAGAAGATTGGCAGTCTAAAAAGTATACTCCAATGTTACTACTACTACACGTGATGTTGTTGATTTTCAAGTCAACCTACCTTGACATCTACCAGTTGCTCGACAATGGTCAAAGCAAACAAGAAGCTAGTTCCAGGGCTACGACTGGTGATGACATTATCATCCACAACCACACGGTCGTCAGAATAAGTGTAGACTAGTAGACATCCAATGTTACTCCTGTATGCATCAAGACATTTCAAAGAAAGCTAGTTTGCTTACCATTGTCTAATTGTCCCTTGACAGCAGGATATGAGGTGACAGTGTGCTTGCCAGGAATGCCAGCGGCCTTTGCTACCAGCGTTCCAGCACAAACAAATGCAACAATCTTCTTGCTGTTGTAAAAATCCATGATCAGCTTTTTAGCACCTTCATGAGCGCTCAAGGTCTTTGCGCTGCCATTGCCACCAGGAATAATGACTGCATCATAGTCATCCTATCGTTCAATTTTAGCATTCAAATGGTGTGGATAACAACCTTTCCACAACTTACAGCCTTGAGAGATTCACTGAACTTGACATCGGGAGCAATCTTGACGCCACGACTGCAAACAGCAACATCGCTAGCAAGCTCAACACCAACAACTGTAACCTCTACCTTGGCACGACGCAATACATCGACTAAATTCATCCATTTAGCCACCACCATCATCCCATTTAAATCATTGGAATCAACCTACCTGAGATGGTGAATTCCATCTCCTCTGCACCCTCACATAGGAATACGATAGCTTTCTTTTGAGCACTCATAGTTGAATAGTTTGGATCTTGATAACACACACTTAAAAGAGAGAAACAAGCAAACAAATAAAAAGACACCCAGAGTTGACGAGTTGCAGTTTTATACTTCTACTTCAAAATGTAAAACTCGTACCACGTCATGAGTGCGGGCAACATCTTGCAATGCAATCTGCCTTTGAAAGCTCGATTATACCTCTCTCGCCCTTGAGAATTCATATTTCTGTCAGAATACTCCCATCCTTGGGAGCAAACCGAAACATGAAATAAAGTATGATGACTACAAAATATAGAAAAAACACGACAGTGAAACCAAGAGATATTTTCATAAGCAAGTGCTTTATTTGATTTAATATGTAAACTAAAACTTTCTAATATTGCAATTGAATTTGCTCTAACATTCACATTTTGTACATTACAGACATATCCAGGCAATGGTTCAGACTGTGTGATGTGTTTTAAAAAGAAACATGCATATTGAAATGTAAACTACTGTGATATGGCACTTTGCTGTAATAAATGCCTGATCTCTTTGCATATGATGTGCTGTGAAGCAGGACTACATGATGCTACTATGAATTCGTGCAAGGTGCTGTTTGAATTTAGGTTTCCCGGAAAATGAGCGTTCGCATTGTGAACAATACAGATCAGGATCGTTGACGTTAATTTCTGCGTTAGGATTGATGATGGAAGAATGGTTTAATTTCATGAAATGGACTTGCTTGCAGTGCTGTCTGTACGACCACGTCGGCGCATAGTTTTTTTTGCATACGCTACAGTAATAATCGCGGTTGTATGGGTCTGGAAGCTGTTTATGGTCGACTTTGACTCTCAACAAAGGCATCATCATTTGGTGCACCTTGCGAAGATGTACGCGATATATGCCTCTGGAAGAAAACCCCTTTTGACATGCGCGGCAATAATTGTTGGGATCGTCGATATCTGGCTTCACTTTGGTTTGGGGTGGTGCTGATTTGAAAATAAAGTGTACCACTTGGAAGTGTTGTCTGAATGTTTTTTTGTTAAGCATTTTCTTCTCGCAGGAATGACAATAAAAGTTGGGATCGTTCACATTTGGCAGGACGTCATTTTGTTTTTGTTGGGTTTGTCTGATATCTATTTTGTGAACAGCAAAAAGATGTTTGCGATAATTTTGGATGTTCGATAAGCGCTTGTCACAGGTTTGACAATAGGAATCTGTCAGGCTGCCTGAAAAAGATGTCTGATTTGAAAATTCGGCAAGCTTCAACCCATGTGTATATCGACAATGGCTCTTGTAAGTATTTTTATGCTTGTAAGTGTAATTGCATGCTCTACAATAAAAATTTGGATCATTGGGATCAGGAGTAGCGTTGATTTTTTGTGCTATTTGATTACGAAGCGGCTTCAGAACCATAAAATGAACCTTTCGTAAGTGCTGCCTGTATGCAAGTTTAGTGCTGTAGCCTTTTTCACATGATTTGCAATAAAAATCTGGATTGTGTACATCTGGTTCCTTGTCCAGATTCTTGGCCATTGTGCAGCGGAAACGCTTGTTAACGTGGTTTGACTTTCGATGCTTCAGCACTGACTTGAAGTTGGGCAATCTCTGGTTGCAAACATCGCAGCGGTAGTAATAATCTTTTGAAGCACACTTGCCTGGATGTAGCAATTCGCGTTATAATGCATATCTATAAGCATATCGATTGCCCTACCATGCTGCTCTAGCAGCAGTTTGTGGTCTTTTGAGTCTTCTTGCTTGATAGTGAGATCCAAGGTGCTAGTTTTTGCGACTTTAATAGTAGATGATTGAGCATTGTTGATGAGGGTAAGTTTGCAATCCTCTTGTTTGATGTTGCTTGGAAAGCTCTTTTTCCGGGCTCTCAGTTTCATCGTAAAGTGATTACATAAAAGAAAAAGACGCGCAACTTGCAGCAGGCTATACCGCTTTAACAGGTAGCTTTTTTCTCAAGCCACCTCAGAGGTCAGATACAATGATACGCGCTTCATGTTAGGGTGGCATAGCCTAGTCTTTCGCTGAACCTGTCACAGTTAATGGATGTGTACACTCTATCATACTAACAAATGTCCATTTTTGTTTTAAGCAAAGCGATGTCGAGCACCTTAAATCTTAGTAAATGAACACTATTAAGGCTTGCAATCGAGGAATGAGATTTCGATTAGCACTGTAGGCTTTGTCGCATTTCGCATTCGCATTCGCTCTTGGGCAATAAAAGTCAAACCATGTAAGAAGGAAAGTTATACAGTGTGTTTATTCAAAGTTATACATTGCCATCTCCTCCATATCCCTTTCAAAAACATCAATTGAATTCATCAAAACTAGCAGATGCTCGCTTACGCTCTCATCATGCTTCGCCCCCCGGGGATGTTTCTTTTATTTGGTTTATAGAGGACATATGAGAGTAGATTCACAAATTTGCATAGTACGCCTCAACTACATGGCAAATCTATGCCCTTTTGATAAATCAAAAATTCGATACTACACTGTTCTGTTATAGGGCTATAGTCAATTGTAGACCAACAGATCAGACATTAATAGGCACATTGCTGAGTGATCAGCCTTCAAATGTGTTTGCCACTGTAAAAATAACGATTTAAATTGCTTGTATCTTACTAACAAAGCATAATATCGGCCTCGGAGCAGGTGCAATCGTGTTCTACGACCTGACATTAGTTTATGGATCACTTTTCAGCGATATTTTGGGGAACAATTTGATCATCGATTTCTGGCAAATTTTGCCTTGTACTAGTACAGGAAATTTTGATGATTTCAAAGAATGGAAGCTTTCACCTCAAAAATGAGATTTTCTACTATGGTGTTCCTAAGCTCAAAACAACCGTATGGATGCAAAGCATAGTGTGAAACTGTCTTTTGGTCAGTTTACTATGCGTTTTGTAAACATTTCCTCAAAAAACGCAAAACACGTTTTTTGACATTTGCTTTACATAGACTAAAGGAATCGCTTCGAGAGTGGTACTATCGGATTCCTTGGTCTTTTTTGCATGCATAAGTGTTAAAAAACACCTGTTGCTTACATAATAAAATTTTGTGTAATTGCCCTTCAAAGGTTTTCAGATGTCCAAATGAAGCATCCTGGAGGCTCAGTGGCAGCTCTGAAATTCAATCCCAGCGTAAGCAGTGTTTTGCCCTAGCTTTAGCTAATAAAAGACACTTTATAGGTCTAATTGCTTTTACTATGCTCAATCACCTCAGGTGCTGTTCTACGGGGATGGTCTATCAGATACTTCTTTCCTGGAACTTTTTGTAAATCCATTATGTTCAGTATCAAATTGCCATTTATAATTGTTTTCTACCAATCACTTACATTTCACGTAATGGCGCATGAGAAACTTTTCAGTATATATAGTTAGGATTTAGGAAGTTAGGGAAGTTGGGATGCCTTAGTAAAAGTCGTTGTTTTTGCCTTCAAAAACGCGATTGTTTGATTTTGTATCAAAACCACAAGGGGTACCTCATGCTTTTTCGTCAAATTTTGGTGATCCCAAAAAGGTGGTGAGCAAAGGTGTCAAAAAGTTAATGATGGATCAGAGCAATCGTCTGGTGCTAATTTGGTAGCTCAAAGCTGCTTTTAACACGAGAAAATATGGCTTGAGCGCATCCAGATTACGCTGTAATTTTACCTGTTTTTGAGCCTTTCCTTGTTAAAAAATTAGTAGATCAACAAGCAAGGTACACCACCACAGCATCTTCCAAAGCATGCTATTGACATGAACAAACGGGATATTTTGTTCAACATGTGAATAGTTCTTACAGTGAAGAGCACAACCTAGAAGTATCTCATTTAGCGCACTGACCCTCATCTCTATTCTATCAATGCATAATAGGCGAATCTTGCTGTATATGAGACTCAGCATGTGTGTCTGTGCCTGTGTGTGTGTGTGTGTGTGTGTGTGTGTGTGTGTGTGTGTGTACGTAGCGTAAGGAAAGAAAAACGGACTACGGCATATCAAATCCTGCTGTTTTTCTTCGAATTATATCGTTTGCATTTCTTTTCTTTTCTTTCAATCACACCATGTCCTCTGATGGCAATGAAGAAGAGAATGATAGAGTCGACAATCAACACAACCGCTGGCCTTCCCTTATATCCTCGCTACTCAACAGCTCTTCGCGTTCACAAAACGACAAGCCAGCAGATGAAGCAACAGCAGCGGACAAGATAGATGAAGAACTCTTATGGTAAGCACACTTTTGGCATAGACACAATGATTAACTAACAGCTTTTTCCAAGCCCTATATGCCAAGATTTGATGAGAGAAGTTTATGCTACACACTGTGGACATTCCTTTTGGTAAGTTACTGTGGATCACATACTCTCAAATGAATTGAAAAAGATATAAACGATCCAGGACACAGCCATGAATGCTTGACACTTCACTTGGAAAACGCATCCGATTGTCCTCTCTGTCGCGCTCCACTCAGCAGAACCAATATATATCCAAACTTTCAATGTAAGTCAAATGCTAGCGTCGTCAATGTCATGCGATAATGAAGTGTATGTGTGTCCTCTAGTGAATAAGCTTGCATCGTTTCGCATTCGATCCATCAAGGAAAAACAATCAGTCAATCAGCATTTGAACCCAATTGAAAAGCTCATCATTGAAAGCAACAAGAGCAACGAATCCATAGCCAAGACATTAGCCAATTCGTTATCCTATCATGGTAGGTTGGACCTACAGTTTTTTTTTTTGTAACCCTTCTTCTCATGTCAATTTTATTTATGTGTGTGTAGATCTGATTTCAGTGTTTGAGACAGCCATTACACAAAGAAAGCAAATGGAGCAAGACGAATCCAAAATCAAAAAAGAGCTTCTGAAAGCATTTCTAGAGAGATTGGAGCAAAAGAACAAAGATGTAAAGTGACAATCATTGGAACATACACACATGGGAGCACGGGATCTCACACATACACATATTAAATAGACTGTCCGCCGTCTGGAAACCGAAAACACAAGCATATTAGCAGATCTAAAATCAATAGACGAAGAACATACGTCTACGCCAACAAGAAAGAGAAAGATATCTGTAAGTGTGTCATGTTTGTTTGAGTGGCCTACTACTTACATCATGTGTGTACGTACGTACCTACGTAGCAATTACTCAATTCAGAGGATGGATCTGTCAACAGAGACGATATACGATACAGGGGAGAAGGGGGAAGCAACAGTGACACATTGAACCAAGATATAAGCGAGAATCAAGTCAAAGTGGAGCCTCAGCAAATCAAAGTGCATAATGAGGAGGAGGAACAGTTACCAGTTCAGCGTCGTTTGAATGAGAGATTCAATGATCTGCGCACCATTTACCATCGACTCTTGTCGCCCAATGATTATATCAATAAGCGTAAGTTGTCGCTCTACATCAAGAGCCCCTCTTATCGATGCGTGTGCGGCAGTAGTAACACCATGTAATATAGGAAGAAAGATCCTGGATGATTTCTCAACCTCCATCTACGAACTGACTCGCTACGATCAATTTGAAGAGGTAGACACCATTGATTACACCGACAGCACACGCCAAGGCAGCTCCATCGTCTCGACCATTGGCTTTGACCGCGATCAGGAATTCTTTGCCGTAGGCGGTGTCAGCAAGGAAATCAAAGTATTCGATTTCAACATGATGGGCTATGCCAGAACGGGTCACTGCCCGTTACGGGTTTTGGCATGTAGCAACAAGATTAGCTGTCTCTCATGGTCGCCTTATGTCAAATCGCAATTAGCGTCATCGGATTATGAAGGGCTCATTGATATCTGGGATAGTGCCAGTGGACGCAAGGTCACCACATTTACTGAGCATAAGAAGCGTGCCTGGAGCGTGAATTATTGTGAAACAAATCCTACCATGCTGGCAAGTGGCAGTGACGATAGTACAGTCAAGATATGGTCATTATCCCACAACAAGGCGATTCACACGTTGGAGCAAAAGGGAAATGTCTGTTGTGCCAAATTTGCACCAAATAGCAGTTATTATTTGGCCGTGGGTAGTGCAGGTAAGTCTTGAATGATATGTGTGTGTGCTTGCTTGCTCATGTCAGTTCATGCTTTGCAGATCATCACATCTCTTGTTACGATTTGAGATTTCCAAACCAACCCATGTGTCAATACATTGGTCATAAGAAGGCAGTGTCCTATGTGAAATGGTTGAGTGATAGAGACATTGTATCAGCGTAAGTAGGCCGTCTTTTTGTATAGAGAGAGATATAGGAGGCTCACCCATGGCTTAGATCAACAGACAGTACATTGAAGTTATGGGACCGTGAGTCGAGAAAATGCCTGCGCAGTTTTGAAGGGCATCAAAATGAGAAGAACTTTGTTGGTCTAAGCACAGATGGAGACTGGATCTCATGTGGCAGTGAGTGCAACACAGTGTTTACGTATCACAAAAATGCAACCAAACCCATCGCAACATACACATTTCCAAGCAATGTAAGTGTGTGTGTGTCCATACTTGCATGTATACATATACTAAAGCCTTCCAATGTGTTGTAGGATTGTGAAGATGAAAACATCTTTGTGAGTTCAGTTTGCTGGAAAAAAGATACCAAAAAATTAGTGGCGGCCAACAGCAAAGGCATGATCAAGGTGCTTTCTTTGAAATGAAACATTTACGAGGAGACAAGAAGCAAGAAGATCATTATTGAAACAAACATTGCGTTATTTATTTAATAAAAAAGAATATAGCTCAATACACGGTTGTTTATTACACTTTTTGTCATAAATAAACGTAACGAAAATGCTCACAAAAAACAATGAGATCGGTTCATCCCGCTATTGGAAGGGAAAGAAGCGTGGCAGAAATTTCATGAAAGCGTCATAATAGAAGAAAGAAATGGATCCCAAAAAGAGTATAAAAAGACCACACGCAGTTTTCTTTTTCTTTTCGCAAGGTTATCCTTTTCCTTTCTATACTACTATATCGTCAAACATGTCAATTAAGTTCAACGATTCGCCTTCTTCCATTCTTACACCGTCGACGATACAATGCACTCGATTTTACACAAGCGCAGCAGCATCGCTGCGACCCATGGCGGCATTCTCTCATACCAAGAAGCGCTACTCATCAATGCATGAAATGAAGAAATATCTAGTCAAAGAGACCGGCGGCGGCGGCAATGGTAAAGGCGGAATCCTCAAGAGCCAATCCATGCCCATTATCAAATCAAGACCTCCTCTCAAGCTGCTCCAGCGATCCATCACCACCAGTGCATGTCTCGATGCCATGCTAGCGACAAACGTGCGAATGAGTAAAATTTTAATACATGATAAAACAAAATGCCATGCATGATTTGATACTTACAGCCATCACATTATCATTGTATAGATTCAACAATGGTTACCTAACAGAATAGGCGTTTCATCCACTTGGTCACTTATCTACAGCCTAGATCAGCATGGAGCCAGTCTGAATACATTGTATCAGAAATCGTACAATAAGGGCCCATGCTTGCTGGTCATCCGAGATGACCAAGATCAAGTATTTGGCGCCTATTTATCAGAAGGCATCCACATTGACACCAGTTGTTATGGCACAGGTGAATGGTAAGATGCATACACATACATGCAAACAAACCACATTACTGACATATTATTTGCTACCTGCAGCTTTCTATGGAGACAAAACACATCCACAAAGCAAGTCAGCGTCTATCATTGGACCATGCTCAATGATTACATGATGTATGGCAACCAGGACTTTTTTGCAATAGGCGGTGGACAAGGCTCTTTTGGTCTTTGGGTCCACTCTGATCTTACACATGGTTACAGCCAACCCTGTCCTACGTTCAATAATCCCATGCTGGGCAAAAGCCCTTCATTTGAATGTATAGGCTTGGAGATTTGGGAATTTCACTTTTGAAATAAAGCCTTCTTGTCTGCTTGTATTGCAAGATGTCTCTAGTACAGACATGTGCTCCTAAAGAGTAACATGCCTTTTCAGCAGCACCAACAACAACATTTCATGCTTTTCAACATCTATTGATTTATTGCAAAATCAAGAAATTCCTGTGTAATGTGGTATAGATATAAATGAGATTCTTGCGATGTCTGTTTATGACGCACATGGCGAGAGAGATCCTCCGTGTCTTCTGTAAACTCGTTCATCAACTCTAGGCTGTTGAGCATCGGCTGGTGTTTGATGGTGGAGCCCATATTGAGGAATTTTGTCATGATGCTGGATAGCTCATGGTCGGTTTTCCTGAGTCGTTTGGTATTCTGTTCTGCATCGTGTTGTTTTGACCGCCTACGCTTCGTACAAGGATGGGCAATGGCTAGTGTGGTGGTGGTGACGGAAGGTTCTTCATCATTGTAAAAAGGGTCTTGGTCGAGTTCATATTGTATCATGTCCCATAAGTGCATCACTGGTATCTTGTTGCGAATCACACACACCTCTGTCGCCTCTTCCATGTCAACATCTGCGTCAGCAGTAACCCTTGTTGCAGGCGTGAAATAGTGCGCTATTGTGTTTCTTTTGGTGTGATTTTTCGCTGGTTTTTCAATAGATGCTTTGCTACCAAGTGGCACGGATGGCTTCTTTATTTGTGCTGTGAACGGATTGACAAATGCATGCTGGATGTGTGTGTCTTTTACTGATGATGATGATGGAGTCTTCTTTTTGCCTCTGATAAGAAATGCGTCCAATGTTGCCATGTTTATTGTGATGAAGAAAAAAAAACGAGAAAGAACGGCTCTGAATTGAATGTAGCACTATACTAGAGACGGGTAAAAAGGACGCGTAAAAACAGCGGACAAATCATTCCTGACTGTGTGCCATCCTACGCGCGGGAAGCTTGATTGCCCCCATGCTGTTGAAGGCAGATGTATTGCTAACAGAACGATGGATATGTTCTACTACTCACATTCCTGATACCAATTCATCTAATAGACACAGCAACCATGTCCATGTGTCCTCAATTGAATGGCCCATCTTTTTCATTTGAAAGCAAATCAAGGGCGGGATGATGGCTTTCAAACTATAGCTCAAGCAACAATACCCGTAATATCAGAAACCAACGTCAATCCATGTTTGCAAATTAGGCATTTAAAGAAAGCCATCAAAGCTGGATGCCTTTAATAATGGTGATCATGCTCTCGGAACTATACTAAATGTAGCTGAGAGATGTTTCCCCACCAGGGCCTGCTGCTGAAGAGAAAAAGACCCGCTGCTTCCGTCTTTTTGAATCGTCTGAATCGATCACTTTAAAGAGGCGTTTTGTGGGATGATCAGATAAACGGGATCAAGGCCTTTGGTTGCCTGGAGCAACCTTGTGACATTGGGCCAAATTACACAAACAAATATGGGGGCCTCTTTGATCCACGCAGATCATGTCCTACGACACTCTTTCCAAAGTGCTTGGATGCTTCAAGTCTAACATGTCAAAGAGACCTTCTTTGGATGAGGTATCATGACACATCCAATGGGTGACTGTCCAGAGTCAAAAACTGACACATTTTTTTAGCATCTAAATAAAGATCTAGGTCTGTTTTTTCTCTCTCCTCTCCCTCTCTCTTAAACATCAACAATAATAACCATGTTTGTACCTTCCATCGACTTGATGGATGCTTCTCAAGCGTCACTCTATTCTTCTCTCTCTTTCTTTGGATCTGTCATTCTCAAGAATGGCCAAGTCGACCAAATCAAATCCTTGATCAATCAAACAGGCTCCACTCTTTACTGGGCCTATGCCAAGTCTGTGGAGGAAGCTGTTCAATTATGGGATGTGGGTGTGCTCAAGGTCATTTTCGATTTGGATGTCTATCAACAAGCACAAGCCGAATTAGCCAGCATGGTCTCTGAAGACCGTATTGCTGTTACCACCTCCTCACCTGTGTCTGTGCAAGGTGTGTCGACTGTCATTGTCGCTACCTCGGATGTCGATGCTGTCAAGCAATTTGCCGCTGATAATGCGGGTCTCTTGGCTCATGGTGGTGAAAAGACATTTGTCGTTGACTTGGCATCGGGCGTTTCCATGGATACCATTGCCAAGTTGGGTGCTGATCATGTCGATGTCTTGGTACCTGCTTCTCTGTTGACAACTGCTACGGACGATGCCAGCAAGCTGAACATTGCCGAAGCTTTCTTGGCTACTGCCAAAACCGATCGTCCTGATGGTCTCTATACAACCATGGTGGTGGATGAGTTCAACAAGGCTTTGGGATTAGTCTACTCTAGCAAGCAGAGTGTTGCCGAGTCCATTCGTTTGGGTCAAGGTGTGTATCAATCCCGTGGTCGTGGTCTTTGGCACAAGGGCCTCACTTCCGGTGCTACTCAAACTCTCAAGCACATTGATTACGACTGTGATGGCGATGCTTTGCGCTTCGTTGTCGAGCAACACGGTGCAGGTAATGTTGTGTTTGTGTGGAATAGTGTTGTAAAAGGGGAATTGGATGACTCATCATCATCTTATTGTAGGTTTCTGCCATTTGAACACTCGTACCTGTTTCGGCGCAGATTCTGGTATTACTGCTTTGGAAAAGACCTTGAAGGAGAGAAAGAACAATGCACCTGAAGGCTCCTACACGGCTCGTCTCTTTGGCGATGCTAAATTGTTGCGTGCCAAAATCATGGAGGAAGCCGAGGAGTTGTGTGATGCCACGGACAAGGAGGAAGTTGCTTGGGAGGCTGCTGATTTGATTTACTTTGCCTTGACCAAGTGTGTTGGTGCTGGTGTCTCTTTGGCCGATATTGAAAAGAACTTGAACAAGAAGGCCAGAAAGGTCACTCGCCGTGCCGGCAACGCCAAGCCCAAGTGGGAAGAAAAGACCTCTGATGCTGCCCCTACTCCCGCCGCTGCCCCCGCTGCTGCTGTCGATACGGGCCGTATTGAAATGATGAAGTTTGATTTAGCAAGCATCTCCAAGCAAAAGAGAGACGAGCTCCTGTTGCGTCCCATCATTGACTCTACTGAAATCATCAAGCGTGTTACTCCCATCATGCAAGAAGTGAGAAAGGGCGGTGATGCTGCTGTCAAGAACTTTACTCGCCAATTTGATCGTGTCGATTTGGAACAACAAACCATCACTGCACCTTTTGATCCTGCGCAAATGGAACTGGATCCCGTCACCAAGGCTGCCATTGATCAAGCCTATGATAACATTTACAAATTCCATGATGCTCAATTGGATAAGGAGACGTTGGTTGTCGAGACAATGCCTGGTGTAGTCTGCTCTCGCTTCAGTCGTCCCATTGAACGTGTGGGTCTCTATGTACCTGGTGGCACTGCTGTCTTGCCCTCTACTACGCTGATGCTGGGTATTCCTGCCAAGGTCGCTGGCTGTCGTGATATTGTGATTGCCACTCCCCCTCGATCGGATGGCTCCGTTGTGCCTGAGGTACTGTATGTCGCTCACAAGGTGGGTGCTTCTCACGTCGTCAAGGCAGGTGGTGCTCAGGCTGTTGCTGCTATGGCCTATGGTACAGAAACCGTCCCCAAGGTGGACAAAATCTTTGGTCCTGGTAATCAGTATGTCACTGCTGCTAAAATGGTGGCTCAAAACGACACATCATGTCTTGTTGCCATTGACATGCCTGCTGGTCCATCTGAGGTGCTTGTTATTGCCGACATGTCCAGTAATCCTGCCTATGTCGCTGCCGATCTCTTATCACAAGCTGAGCATGGTGCCGATTCTCAGGTGGTGTTATTGGCTGTTGATTTGACTGAGGAACACTTGAAGAAGATTGAAGATGAAGTCCACGATCAAGCCATGGCATTGCCTCGTTGTGATATTATTCGCAAGTCCATTCCTCACTCGTTCAGTTTGAGCATGAAGACTTTGGAGGAAGCCATGGAATTCAGCAACGATTACGCTCCTGAACATTTGATTTTGCATTTGGAGGATGCTCCTGGTGCAGTCAGCAAGGTGGAAAACGCTGGTAGTGTCTTTGTGGGTCAATACTCGCCTGAGAGTTTCGGTGATTACGCTTCTGGCACCAACCACACTTTGCCTACCTATGGTTATTCTCGCATGTATTCTGGTGTGAATACCAATGGCTTTGTCAAGCACATCACTTCTCAAGAATGTACTGCTGAGGGTATGGATCGCTTGGCTGATACCGTCATGCGTTTAGCTGAAATTGAAGGTTTGGATGCTCATCGCAATGCTGTTGCTGTTCGTGTCAAGGACTTGAGAAAGTAAACCCCTTGACAACTACCACCACTACTCTAGTAGGTTAAATTAGCAAAAGTTTAGATTGTTAATCATGGAATCCCGTTTTTACATTTATACTTTACATTTCGATAAAATTCATTTTACTCTGTAATACCTTGCTTTTCATTAAGGGAATGATGTAGACGATATGTCTATTTATGATGAACGATGGGTTGTGTCATTGTATTCTATTGCAGCCTTTTTGTAAGAATGACCTCGTTTATCTTGTACAAGAACCGTGTACATCATTTATGCTCCCTATTTAGTTTGATTTTCTGTGCTGTTTACATGATACATACATTATTCAACCAAATCAACTTATCAATCAGCTATTTCCCTACCTTGTTTGAACGAGAACGGCCAAAAACTCAAAAGTTTAACATCTCACGTTAATCATGGCAACTCGAAAACAAAAATAGTGCTCAAGGATCGAAGTTCTGACCTCCCCGAATATTTTTACTAATTTGCTATGACAACGCTCGAACCCCAGAACACTGTTGCACGCCTCAAATTTGGTGCAAGTGCAAAGTTAAGCTGTATATGATTGAATACAGTGTTGCCCAATATCTCGTTTATTAGTCCATGCGTTCCATTTACTTACAATTAACAGCTATTGTTCATAAGTTTCCTCAGATCAATATCACTGCTCAAAACTTTCCAAAAATCATCTGTCCATCAACAGCAACTCATCTAATCTGAAGTCCAACCACCCAATCGTGTTCCTCGCGAAATTCGGCATAGGCACGTGCTAATTTCAATACACTAACAGCAATTTTTTGCAAGTGGATCTCGGAAGATGACCTGATCCTACATACAAGCAGGATTTAGTAGGGGTGGTCAGTCGCATTTGTGCGAAGAATCGCACAAATTCTTAGCCAATCAAATTACTCAAATAAAATTTGTGCGATTTTGAAATTTGTGCAAGCCCAAATGTCATAATAAATTTGTGCGAAATTACATGATGCAAGTATTTCATCTGTATATGTGCCTAAGCCAGTTTTATTTTATTTTCCTTCTATTATAAACCTCAGAAAACAGTATACCAAAAGAAGTTATGTAAAAGAAGGCGATTAAAGCTTATGATACAGCTGAAAAGATTACAGATGCTTACTCTGAAGAAATTTGTGCGAACATTTGTGCGAAGGAGTGGTCAGACAACTTTTGATTTAATTGGCCAGAAAGAATTTGTGCGGTTTTTCGCACAAATGCGACTGACCACCCCTAGTGTCAAGCGCCAAAACTATTTTTTAAATTGTTTTAAAATTATCAACTTCAACTCCGCTTAATGTATTTTCCGGTTAAAATCATCAAGGCTTTCCAAAACCTGTATAGGCAAAAATTTACTTGGTTTAACTGTTTATTTTGATACCCTCTATGAACTTCCTCGTAGATTGACGAAAAAGACGCAGAATACAATACGCTTTGTTTTAGTCAATAACCAAAGCCTTCCTCATTATTATTTGGGATGATAAGGCCAATTGTAGAAATACGCCCTGTTGGCAGTAGACTATTAATGCCTGACTAATTATACCGTATATGTATTGTCGAGTGTAACGTTGTTCCAAGTAAAGGCTTTGTAATAGTCTGTTGCAAAATTTTTCGAGGAAAGCTATCGGTCAACCAAAACATGGCTTAGCTACCTTCTTTATACGGCGTACACTTATGAAAAGTCACACTTCAGGTAGTATATAGGACTTCACAAATAAGAGGCGTCAAGTCAATTTAATTTTGACAAACTTGCGATTTACATCTAGAGTGTAACATTTTGCATCTGGAGTGTAACACTTTTCTAAGTTTGGTATTCAAGGAGGTTGTTAATGGCTTTGGGTCTGCTCAATTATGGAAAACGAATGTTCGGAGAAATTGAATTTTACAAAAATTTTAGTCAGATAATCCAACCCAAATTTCTTCGGCCCCCTGAAAAGAAATATTTGACGAAATCTAATTTTATGGCTAAACGACGATCTAAAATAGACTGAATTTCACCACCTCCAGGATAGGGAGAAATTTTAGGATTTTGAGCAAGTGTTTCCTAAGCTTCTATCAGCTTATTAAGAAATAAATCCTCCAACATTCAATTTCTCCCAACCTTAGCTTCCCCCCTGTGATGACAAATTTGCGTTTTTCATCTGGAGTGTAACACTTTTTCAGAAGTCTGGTTATAATGGAGGTTGATAAATGCTTCAGGTCTGCTTAATTATGGGAAGCAGATGTTGGGAGGAATCAAGTTTTATGATTATTTCAATTAGCTAATCCAACCCAAATCACTTGAGCCTCCTCAAAAGAAATATTTAACAAAATCTAACTTTATCGCTGGAGAGGGCGATCTAAAATAGACTGAATTTCACCACCTTCAGGATGGGGAGAAATTTTGGAATTTTGAGGAAATGTTTTCTGAGCTTATATAAACTTATCAAAGAATTAATCCTCCAACATTCAATTTCTCTCAATGTTTGCTTCCCCCTCTGGTGACAGATTTGCGTTTTTCATCTAGAGTGTAACTTTGATCTCATCCGGAGTGTAACATGTTTTTTTTTTGTTTATCTCGAGACAAAGGAAGCTGTCATGGGCTCGAAGTCTTTAATTTTTGCCAGTTCGCATCTTTCATTTAGATTGCAATAATTCTCAATCGATTTGTTTAGAAGAAAGTCTATCGAAAGTTTTTAGGAGGGTTTAAGACTTGACATGCTGAGCGAAAGTCTGATTCACCCGCGGGGCTCTCGTATTCCACATGTGTTGTGCCGCTGGGAAAGCCATTCTCAAGCCTGTAAATGCGTATCCTGAGACTATGTTCGACTTGCTTAGAAGCAATGAGAAACACGGAAAAAAATTCAGGGTTAATATTTGCACCTACAGCTTTGCCCTGAGCTTCACATCGATGAATGTTGATCTCGATAGACAGTACGCCAACGAGCAGCATGGTGCGTATGCCTTCCCCATCTATGGTAATGTATACCATCTTATGAGCACCACATTGACGCTAAGTAAAAACAATATCATTCAACAGCCCAGATTTGCTCAAGTCTACATTTTTGATTCTGCCAACGAGCTACAAAACAGAATGAATGTGGCAGGCAACTAAGAAGTCGATCGAGAAACGATGCAAGCGCTACAGGAAATGATGCACATGGACAATCCGAATGTTGCTTATTTCAAAACAATGGAAGAGTTAGAGAACGAGCAAGGCGGTAGCATGCGGGATGTCCGCCTGGTCTTCAAGGCCGAGAGTGCTCCTGACCCAAGAAGGTATAAGGCGCCCTCTGCGGATGAAATTAGTGCTTTAATAGTTGGTGGTGATGATGAGGGTAATCTTGAGCCAAAAAATTGAGACATTGTGCTCAGATTGAGAAGTGACGATGCCAACAATGGTCTCTATCGCCTAAACGAATTGAATTAACATTACGATCCGCTACATTATGTATTAATGTTTCCTAACGGTAATCGAGGATGGAATATCAACATCAGGTTGTTTGATCTCGACGCAATGGAAATTGATCCACAAGTCAACGAAAATGGCCAGCCTATTGTAGTATTTAAATATTTAATTAACATTAGGTAAGCTTTTGGGTATAATTTATTTGTACATACTAATATTGACGTTTAAAAACGTTATTATTATGTTCTAATAAATGCTAATACTTCGTATAAATATTGTATAATCCAAAGGCTAGGAGGAAGGACGACGTCCTGAGGTAATTTATTTTCTCAGCTTCACTTGTGAAAGTACTGAATAGCATATTAATTTGCTGTTTACAGTAAAATTGATTTTTATGGATTGAACCCCTCCCCCCTTGCTGACGAGGATAAGCCGAGAACAGTAGAGCAGATCAACAACATTGTGTCTGCCGAGATTCCTGATCCTGTGTTGCACCCTCTTGCGTATGAAACTGTCACTACTAGTATGATCCACGGTCCCTGTGATTTGCTCAACTCTGAGGCTCCGTGTATGAAGAATGGTCTGTGTACAAAGAAGTACCCGCATCCGTTTGCCGAAACAACTTTGCTTGGTGAAGAAAGTGAAGATGGAAAACTTACTTATCGCCGGCGCTCCATGCCTGATCGTGTCGTGATGAGAAACAGTGGGAGGGTCACTGTTGACAATCGGTGGATCGTGCCCCATAACCTGTATTTAGCTGCCAAATACAACGGTCATATAAATGTGGAAATTTGCAACGAAATCAGCTCCATCAAGTATGTGTACAAAGGGCATGACCGTGCGCAAGTTAGAATGGGAAATGTCCAACAACAAGATGAAATCAGCAACTTCTTGGATGCCAGATATGTCTCTGCTTCTGAGACTTGCTGGAGACTGCTCTCTTTTGAGATGCACAAGGAATACCCATCGTGTCAAAGAAGGTTGGATGTGCATTTGCCTGAAGATCATTTGCTAAGATTGAGAGAGATTAATTTTTGGAAAATTCATTCTTTAATAAGCCTAAATAAGCTCAGGAAAAATTTCTTCAAAATCTTAAAATTTTTCCCCATCCTGAAGGTGGTGAAATTCAGTCTATTTTAGATCGCCCTCCAGCGATAAAGTTAGATTTTGTTAAATATTTCTTTTGAGGAGGCTCAAGTGATTTGGGTTGGATTAGCTAATTGAAATTATCATAAAACTTGATTCCTCCCAACATCTGCTTCCCATAATTAAGCAGACCTGAAGCATTTAACAGCCCCATTATTACCAGACTTCTGAAAATTGTTACACTCCAGATATTACAAAGTTACACTCCAGATAATAGATACACTCCAGATGAAAAACGCAAATTCGTCGGCACATGGGGAAGCTAAGGTTGGGAGAAATTGAATGTTGGAGGATTCATTTCATAATTAGTTGATAAAAGCTTGGAAGACATTTCCTCAAAATCCTAAAATTTCTCCCTATCCTGGAGGTGGTAAAATTCAGTCTATTTCAGATCGTCGTCTAGCCATAAAATTAGATTTCGTCAAATACTGTAGTTCTTTTGAGGAGGCTCAAAAAATTTGGGTTAGATTAGCTGATTAAAACTTTTGTAAAAATTGATTTCTCCGAACATTGGTTTACCATAATTGAGCAGATCCAAAGCCATTAACAACCTCCTTGAATACCAAACTTATAGAAAAATGTTACACTCCAGATGCAAAAATGTTACACTCTAGATGAAAATCGCAAGTTTGTCAAAATTAAATGGAGTTGAAGCGTTTCATTTGTGAAGTCCTATATGCCACCTGAAGTGTAACTTTTAATATGTGTACACCGCAGAAAAAACGCAGCTAAGCCATGCTTTGGCTGGCCGACAGCCTTCCTTGAAGAATTTTGCAACAGACTATTATTACAGAGCCTTCACTCGAAATGTTACACTCCACAATACATATATACTGTACTTGGATTTTCGGGGTGGTATAGTTGTTAATCAATTTAAGTTAAACCCAATAACTTCTTAAAAACGTCTTCATTAGACCTAAACGCAATGGGTGTTCTAAAGCTTTATGAACGAACTCCACGTTGTCAAAAGCAATAATTTCTAAGCATTTTTAGCTCTCTGAGTAATACAGGTCATTATACTGTACATGATCAAAAGCTTCTGGTCTTCCTCCAAATTTTCTATAACATGCTCTACAGCAGCTAGAGCATACTTCCTCCTACAAAAAGATCAGTTAGAATTAGATTCACAGCAGCCTAATAATCTTATACCCCTCTCCCTCAAAGATATCACTCATCATAATATAGTCTTTCGACAATCCCATGGCGAGCACAGTTCACACTAAAAACACTTAAGAAACAACCACACTTTAGTTAGACAATGCGCAGTAAAAAAATGAGCATATAACTTACCGTTTTTATCAAAGCGGTTGCTCGTCGTTCTACGATTATTGCTGAGAGCTTGGAAATCGCTATCCAGATCTTCTAAGAGACACTGATAAGAATATTGTGAGCAGCTAAAGATGATCCAATGCAAATAAACTACTTACATCCTCAGTCGCAGTAGCCTCTGGCTGGTCGTATTTATCGACATCTGCTTTCTCGCCAAATTTTGCTTTCTCAGCCTCAGAAGCGAGAAAGATGTTGGGATTTCCATCGTCAACAATGTCGATTTGCCGCGATTTATATCGTTTCAGCTGGAAGTTACCATCCATAGTGATGCCCTTTCTTGGCGCTCCCTAGTTAAATTCTGATCAATTGTTGTCCTTCTCAGAAGACAACTTCTTACTTTGCACGCCAAGCAGCTAACATCTCTTTCTACGCCATGCTCTTGATGCAGCTTGTCCATAGAATGCTTTTTAATCCTTTGATAGACAGTAGCTATCTCGCTGAAGGAGGAAGGGAGAGGCTTGAACTGGTGTTGTTGAGAAACCGATTAGAATGTCATGATTTCAATTGATGTGCGAAAGACTTACGTTTGGGTCGAAATTGGCAAGTCGCAGGTTGTTTGCGTTATTTGCTTTTACGAAGCCATAGACGGACGAACATGCATTCAGGCGATTGTCAATCATTGACTCAAATAGCGAGAAATGCACTGCAGACTTTGGATATACTGTTGCTGTGGGCATCATCTGCGACATTAAAAGGGACTCAATCAGAGTTTGGTGAACGCAATACTCCACTTGAAAGATGCATCGCTCTATTCCATAATGTTAGTTCTTACATTTGAAATTTCTCTGCTCTTTGTACTTACTAAACATCATGAAGCCATTTATAGGCCATGATGTGTTTCTAGAGGCACAATTGCAGCTTTCAGGCTTCGTTCCCAAAGTTATCGGCGCAGTAAGACATGGGTCAGCATGACCATGCAAATTGTGGCTTGCCTCATAGCTCTCCAAAAGTGCTTCACTGATGATTTGCCACTTCAGATACCTGTCTGAGAGGGAGGTGTTGACTACGACATTGACGATTTCTTCTTTGCTTCTTTTGAGATTCCATGTCATATTCTGTTTGATGTCCAAACATATGTCCAAAGTCGTTGTTTTTTTTTTCTTTGTCTAGCCATGTTAATTAATTAAGAAAGTAACAAATGTACATAGTTTGAAAATGCAGGTACAGGAAGTAATTTGATCAGATAATCTTGTAGTAGTCACAAGGACAAGAGTGCAGAAAAACTTCGTTTGCACTACAATTAGCTGCCGATTACAAATCGAGCCTGATTGTAACATTTTCCGATTAGGAATCGAAGATTATCACAATAAGCATAATACAATGAAAAAGTGACATTGCAGAAGTTTATCAAGTTTAGAAATCTCCCCAATATAGACGTATCTATGGGCAATTTTTTGACATATCATTTGTTTATGCTTTCAAGGAATATAATACTGTCAGTAATTTACTGGACGAAGATCATTTCAAGCTTCAAAGGCTAAATGTGAGATTTTCATGACTAAAAGGTGGGACGGGTAAGCTTCATTAGCTCCAGAGGCTTCCCCGCTATAAGAAATGTCGATAGGCAATTTTTCGGTACATTATTCATATTCTTTACAGTACTATTTCATCAGTAACTTACTGGATGAATACCATCTCTAAGCACAAACGCCGACCCGATTGGAAATCGAAAGCATTTGCGATTGTTAATCGCAAAATTCCGCCCAACTGTTCTTTTTTCGATTGCTAATCGGAGAGGGAAGTTATTATGAAGTGATCGCTTGTAGTGTAACTAAGCGGTCCTTGAAAAATGTGGGTTTGCAATCGTTCGTCAATCGATTCTGAAATCCATGAATGTCAAAATTGGATGATAGTTGATAGTAAACACCCCTTTAGCCTTATATGATTTCTGTACAGAATTCAAAGGAAAATTTAATGGTACCCATATCAAGTGTATTGGTTTGCGTTATTCAGGTGATTTTTTATGGTGTTGTTTTGAAGGTTTTTCAACAATTAACAAGTTTTTGTCATATAGACTATACATTTTATTGTAATGGTCATGTAGAGCAAAAAATCACCTTTCCAATGGTACCTGGCTTGAAACTTTAGCATGACTCTAGCATGAGAAATCAAAAATTTTGTCGTGTTTTGAAAATACCACACAATTTTTTCCCTTGCTATGACAGGCAGATTTTGGTCCAAATTGGATGATTTTCTCTGAACCCCTTTTTGGCAATATCTTGACGAAAATTCATCCGTTTGACATGAAACAAAAACGATTCAATAGCTGCACATTAGATCTACCATGATATGGCAGTCTAAAGTACCAGATGTGCATTCCCTTCATGAATCCACTCAAAATGTGAAATTTCGTGTCCCTCAAGCAGTGGGTCCAAGACAAAACTCGGAATTACTATATAAAACCTATACCATCCGATAGAGATTTGAATGGCAAACAATAGTCAAACGCTACGCTACTTGGATTTACTTAGTGAAATTCGAATGTAGAGCCCTTCAAAAATCACGCATGTGCACCCTTTTTGATCATTACTGGTGCAAATCATTTATTATGACATTAACTCCAGCACGTCCCAGTCCAAAACGTGCACCACTTTTGATTTAGCTATTCATATCTTGGGCATCTATATGAAATCCAAAGACTTTTACTAGTAGCATAACAGACCCAAGTTTCTTAAATCTCACTTTTCTCATCAACCATACCACCTGCTATGCAATTTACGGCGTACATCGCGTCAAAGTGCTTTTTTCAATCTAGCGCAGGCCCCTACAGTTACCTCTGTGTAACCTTTTTACGCAAAATTTCAATGTTTCTGCCAAAAGCCTCCTTTCATATATTTCCACAGTGTTCAGAATCTACTTGGGAACATACTTTTTTATTTTTGTCACAGAAACTGTCTTTGGAAATTACTTCCAGAAGCATAAAAGCGCATGGGATGACCTTTACATTTGGTTTTTATTCAAGAATCGCACAATAGCTCAAGGCAAGTCGATTCTGGCAGGCATCTGACCAATAGCTTTTTGGACAAGAAACTGGGGGAAGAGCTGTAACTGGTTTTAACTGGCAAAGCTAATGCCTCATGAGCGTAATCGATGTCTATAAAGTAAGTTGAAAAGGGATCAATATCTAAAAGCTGTTATAGCTCAGAAAAGCTTGTCTGCTTTCATTTGTAAACTGTGTTCATTTTCGATTTATTCAATGAATGGAAATTTCTCCAGGATGAGATGCGAGATGTGGTACGGCTGTCACCCCAATCGAGATAAAGCCCATCGGCAAGTATACAAATCGACGACTTTTATATAGACAGTAGCTTAAAACTCTATTATTTGTCTATATAACCGCTCAAGATATCTTCTTTTTGATACACACACAAACAGGCAGCACTTATTAGGATATCAATCCATTGTTGGTATTGGACTGTACCATTTTTGTAGAAATACCGTGGTTCACCACAGTTGCTAGGGATCTTCTGATTACGCCTCATAGCCCGGTGCGTAATAAGCATTTGAATCGATGGCTCAACACTTCATCTATTAAGCATATAGCAGTAAATGTTGAGCACAGCACTAATTCCAAATCACCATGCAAAAGCTCCGGTTAGTGTAGGTGGTCACACTGTATAAAGCAGGATTTTTTTTGACATCCAACCTTTTATCTTTTTTTTCCTGTTCTTTCATCTTTACTTTTAAACCATCATTGGCCACAACAAAGATAGCATGCGTATCAAGGTATCTACAACAGCGCCTCTACCAAAGCATCAATGTTGGTTTCCCATCAGCGACAAGTTGGAAAAGAAGTCAATCCATCAGCTCGCCAAAAAGATGGTGGATCAATTTAAACTCTCGACTGAACCCATCGACCTGAAACTGTCAATGGATGGTTTTGAACTCTTGCCACAAAGCATCACCAAAGATCTACTGCGTGACGGTGATCTCGTCATGTAATGTTTGTCCATCTCCTTGTTTCCGTTTGCTTGTTCATTAAAACAACAACGTTTTGTAGATTAAAAGGTGATCCCGTCAAGCAGCCAACTGCTGTCAAAAAGCGAAAATCACGTAAGTTTATAGGAAGGGAGGGGTTTTTAGCATGACCTTTTGATAAGCTAAATGCATTGCATTATTAGCTGTATCACCAACAGAACCGGAAGAAGACGATGCATTGGATTCACGTCCTGTAAAGAAGACAAAAAAGTCCAAAACAAGCATCACACCCACCACCACCACCACTACCAGCAAAACTGACGCTGCTAAAAAAGACAAAAGCAAGGCGGTAAAGACAGTAAAGAAGAAAGATTCGGCCAAGTCGTTAGATAAGAAGAAGGATCAAAAGAAGGCCAAGACAAAGAGCAAGAAAGAGCCTGTACCCACAGCAGAGCCAGCCACTCTTCCTACTAAAAAAGTTACCAAAAAGCAGCAGAAGCAGAAGCAGAAGCAGCAAAGTTTACCATTTGAAGGTCTCGACAGGACAAAAAGGAGAAATATGCGAAAGAGGCTGTTTAAACAACGCCATCAAATGCTTCAAGAAGGCGCTGTGGCTCCTATCCCAACACTGCCAGAGCCGACCGCCATTGTCCAAGAAGAGCAAGTGCCACAGTCAGTAGCAGAAGAACAGGACGACACTGTGAAAGATTTACAAATTGAAAATCTACGAATTGCCTCAAATGGAGTGTCAGAAAAGCTCTTGAAGAAGAACAAGAACAAAAAGAAGAATCACCTTAAAGGATCCAAAGCAGAAAATAGATCCCATGTGTATTATCAAGAGTCAGAGCAGCAGCAGCAGCAGCAGCAACAGAGCTTTGTGAATAACGAACAAATGGCACCAAGACAAAATCTGTATGGTCGAGCTTTCATCACGAGCAATGAATCTGAACCAAAATACAAAGGCTATCGTATGCCCGAGAATCATTTACCTATTCATCAAATGCCCACATTGTTTTATGCAAACAGCCCAAACCACCATGATGATGAAGAACCTGCAAAAATAGCGTCCGTTGTAGAAGCAGATGCCACACCACCTAGCAGCAGCAATAACAACACTGTCATGGATACGGGTGCACCTGTCGATTATGAGAAACTTCCAGTTGCTGACTTTTCATCAAATATACCATCCATTGGAGATCAATTAGCCATCAAGGTACGTAGTAACCATGTTTGACAGCTGTGTGTGTGTTCATGTCAAATTGACCTTTGTTTTTAGACACTCGAATTGACTGCCAACTATACACCCGAAATATCAGATTGGAAGCAGGTGATTCTCAAGGCAATGGATCTTCCCAATACCATTACATTTGTCTATGCCCCTGGATTTGGAAAAACGAGTACAAGAGGCGGCAAATTCGACATCAAAAAGCATCAAAAAAAGAGATATGATGATTACTACGGCTATGAAGAAGAGCAGGAGGAGGAGCAAGAAAATGACATGGATCTGATCAATGAAGACGAGCAAGAACAAGATGAGGTTACCATGGCCGTTCACGATGTCTATTCTGTAAAGAACATGTCAAGAAAATAGATTCGAGTTTATTGCTATTATTTCTTTGCTGCTAATTGTTGATATTGCATTTGTAGTTGACCAATCTACATGCATCGTTCAATAAAGTATTCAAGTATTATACATATGCATCATTCCTACCTCTTGTTTCTTGGCCTCTGATTTTTGGGTTAACTCATTGAGCTGAGTCTCGACACGTTTACTAGGAAATGATGTGTGTTAGCAAAGTGAATGCGCTGATGCTCAAACTAGATGCTCACATTTCGCTCGAGATCAAGTTGAGTCTGTTCTTGACGTTGGTGGCAGCCTCGCTCTTGTCTTGCTTTACCAAGACGGGGCCGATAAGTTTATAAATGCTGCTGTCTTGATCCAAATGCTCAAATTCCTACAAGTGTGCAATTTTAATACATGTGTCGTTTTTTAGAGATGAGTACTGTTGGTGCTGTTTACAGTGTTGACAAGCTCGTTTTCTTGTTGTTGTGATTCTAGACGTTGTCTTGACTCGATCACTTGAGAAAGCTCTATTTACATGTCGTATAAATACATGCACTTGATCAAACTCGTTTGTGTGTGTGTGTATGAATCACCTTTTTGTAATAATTGGAAAGTCTTTGATTCAGCCTCGAGTTTAGCTTCTACAGCAGATAATGAGCTCATGTTTTTATTATGATAAAGGTATAAAGGTAAAGAAAGAGAAGAGAGATGGAAAGAACGAAATGTTTAAAATATCACAAGAATAAGCCACTGTACGCGTTTCAATGAGAAATGGAGTTTGTATGTGT
Organism: Mucor lusitanicus; assembly: GCA_010203745.1. Classification (NCBI taxonomy): domain Eukaryota; kingdom Fungi; phylum Mucoromycota; class Mucoromycetes; order Mucorales; family Mucoraceae; genus Mucor; species Mucor lusitanicus. The sequence continues at coordinate 2,428,867 of JAAECE010000004.1, read as the reverse complement.
ATAGGGCTCATCATTGTACCCGTAATTTGAGCCTTTCAATGTCCTGAACCACCTTCTCGATGCTTTCTTCTGTAATCTTGGTTCTCAATTCTATAGGTCTTAATGTCAATGTGGGCGTAGTTGGTGTGGTTGGCTTGAAATCAGCATGGGATTTATGCACTAGTACAGACATTCATGATGTGAGCACACGTTCAAATCACTGTTGTACACACACACTTACTTTTAAAGTAGAATGATTGAATATCAGCAGGATACAACAGTTCTGTCAATGTCGATTTCACCAGTGTATCATTGATCTTTGAATTGCTGTGTGCAGTCCAGATCTGATAGTTGTCTACATGTTGACGACACGATACAGAGACACCGTACACTGTATTCTTGATCCAATCCATATTCTCACCAATGAGCAATACTAAAATATCCCTCCATGCCAAAACAGTGTGCTGCTTGTTGATCTTGAAGTTGTATGAGCCGCCATACTCGTTATGAGGATCTTCCCTAGTATGGTTCATTTGTCAGGTTATCTGGCTATTTATAAATATATATAGATCTGAAGAAAATACCAAATCGGTTTGATGCCCTTCTTCATGAAATGGAAAGTACTCCTGAATCCAAGTTTATCAGGACCGTCGATATTGTTGTGTATTGCCCAGAATTTCTGTGGTTGTCGTTAAAAAGACGGGCTTCCAGGATGGATTACAGACTGTACCTGCAATGTTTTCGCCGAGGAAATGACTTGTAGATTCGCTTCATAATCAGTTGCTGGTAGATTAGGCACAAATCTATTCAGGATGATGCCAAAAGATTAAAATTGGAATCCGCTTTTATGAACAATACTTACTTGTCATACCAAAAGGTCCATTCGTTCTCGAGTGGTATTTCGCCCATAGCTCGCAGCTTCTGCTTGGTCTCCTTGTCCAGAATAATGACCTTGTTCCTGTAGACGTACTCATCTTTGCTATCGGTGTGTGCTAGAGTGATTGCAGGCTTGCCCTTGTTGCTGTGGTAGTTGGATGAGATGGGTTGCTGGCCAAAATAATCATCAGACATCACTGTTGGGCTTGTAACGCATCTGAGAGGACTTTCAGGCTGTTTTCCGGGAAATTGAAAGGCTGATATAGCAGGAGAGAGTGGCTTTAGCTTGTAATTTGGTGGAGACATTCTACAGCAAGCAATCTAAAGAAGAAAGAGAAGAAAGAAAGTGCATCATGATGGTAAATTTAATGCAATTTATCCTTGATTAAAAGGCCGAGAAAAAGGGGTAAAAGCCCATCATCGTAAAAAAAAAAAAAAGTGTTGATTGCCTTCATGTACCTATCCATGTCGCATAAATAAAGAATGCAATGAATGTCTCATCTCTCTTTTTCCTGCTTTTTTCTTGCCTACCTGTCTTTCTTGATGAATCTCACCGCGTCGTATACTGAACTAGCTCAACTCAAAGTGGAGGCCTTGATACCACCTTTAGTAGCAATGCTGTTGGTAAGTTTTTTTTTTTAAATCCCAAGAACATGTGTATAAGAGCAACTTATGGAATACATACGTTTGTAGTGTGTTGGGCTTACTGCATCCAATCACCCTCAAGGCGTTCCTGTCATCATGAACCACTATCTGGGCCAGATTGACTCGATGGAGGAGCAAATCAAGTGGATCGAGTACACTCGAAATGCCATGTTCAAGAGTGTTGTACTCTGTGGTGGTCCAAGGGTAAAAAATAGGCATGCTGCTCACAAGATGTTGGTATTACATGATATTTATTTCTCGCATATGACCAGGTGATTAATGCTGAGATTGCATTGTACGATCATTTGTCTATTCAATATCAATCATTACTTGGAACCACTGCTCTCAAGTAAGTTTATTCTCATGCGTTAATTAATCCAATTAGTACTAATGACATATTTGCAAGTGCCAATGGAAACACAGCCTTATGGAATACACGAGGCATGGACTTCTTCAAGCAGATCTACGGTGCAGAATCAGCGAGCAAGCAAAAGATGATACAAGACGCCAATCCGGATTTGTGGTACTACGTTAACGAGGTCTATGGAAATATCGTTTCTGATATGACACATGTGAGTGCAGTCGATACAGAGCTGCAGGTAATTGTGAGCTTGATACAGATGGATGCATTACCCCAAGTAAGTGTGCCATTTGTGGGTCTATATTTAGCATTTTATTAAAAAAGAGAGACATTCAAGCTGCAGGATCATGTTTTGGGTGCTGAAAGAGTTGGTGCTACAAGGGAACAAATAAAAGCGGCTGAATTCATTGGTTACAAAGTAAAGCACTTATTGGAATAAAGTACTTAGTTCCTGGCAAATTGCTTGAGGATTCTTAAAGTCCAATCTACAGTGTATTATCACGTCAATAAGAGTGAATCGGGCACAGTATCCACTAGCAAAGCAAACTTACTTGTCCAAGCCCTTGAATTTGTAATCATCTCCATCCACATCAAAGAAGCGAGGCTTCCATTCAATGTTTTTTGCTTCACGGTCTTTTCTCAAAGCACGCTCCTCATCCTCCACTTTAGTCTTTTCATCCGTAGCCATGTCCTGGTTGTTGGCCATCAGTCCCTCGGTTAATTTAGCCCACAATCTTCTGGATTCCTTTTCTTCTTGGTGCTCTGGTACTTGTAAAGGATACTTGACATAGTCGCGCACATCCACCATCAAATCAGGCTTCTCATCCTCTTTTGTGCTCTTTTTTGTAAGGGACTATCATGTAGAAAAGGTAATGAGATGACAATATTCATGCATCATCTAACCGACTGCATCTTTACCAGCAATCCACCAATGCTACTCTTTTCAGGAGGTGTGTACTTTTTGATAAAGAGTTCGCCAGACCATTGGCCGCTGATTTCGTACAGGATTTCTTGTGTAGACTCTCTCTTGATCTTACCCACTACAGAGTTAGGCTGACCAGAGAAGAATCCCTTTGTTTGAAAGTCCATTTCGCAAATCAGATCACTTGAAACACATCTGACAGTCGAAGCGTCACCTAATTCTAACGTCATTGTACCAAACCTTGGGAGCCGAGAAAAGGTGTCAATTTATGCTACATTCGTAACAGTATTCATGCACTTACAATACGCCTCGAGCATACATGTTGGGCATCTTGACTTGATAGAGCTCATTGTGTCTTGAAGGAAGGATAAAGTTGATTGTGCCTTGCATTAAAGATGCTACACTGTTACCATAGAAACGGGATTTAGGTTTCAAGTCGCCCGTGATGACCACTTGATGTTGAGGACATGTGTAAAAATAGGCTGAGGCGGGTGGGTGATGCGATACTTGTTCGGCAATGTAGAATGCTTCTGTTCCGTCTTGATAATTGTATCGACAACGAAAGAATTCGCCAAGCACAGGATTGAATGGTTTTTTGACACCCTATGTTGACGTCTAGTTTAACAAGGACGCATATTTATCTATACCAGATGGCTATATATACCTTTGGCTTAATGTGCCATCCGCTCAGAAACCATTTGACCACAGCAATGAATCGTTGGGTATCATCATCGATATCAGAGATTCTGCAGGAATGTTAGAATGAAAATACAATGCGACAAGTGCGTCAAAGCTTACGGCAAGATGAATTCGGGATGCGCCATGAAATCAGTGATACGCTCAAGCATACTTCTAGGCTCAAGCACAAATGTGGGTAATGTAACTCGATGCTATTATGTGGTGTTAATACGACACTGTTGCTTATCACGCTTTTTCCATGAAGTAATTTTTTACCAAATCCATGCCTTTTGTCAGCTGAGACGCAATGTTCAACAAGATACTGCGAGATCCTTCAGCGAGCTCTTCTGTATTGCTCTCGTTATCAGTAATATGATGAGGCATAATGTGTGTATATATGTGATTTAGAAATGTGAAAAAAAATGAAGAAGAAGAAGAAAAAAAAAAAGCTAAAGCAAGGGAATACGACAGAACAATAAGTAAATCATCTCAAGCCAATCGTTTCAAAAGGGTTCAACAACTCCGGTCAATGAGGAGATCATCCAGTTCTTGATTCATGCTCTTTATTTTCTGCTTTCTGCTTGATTTTTCGGTTGCTGGTAAAATCACTGCGGAATGACGATGCCTCCAGTGTCATGATCAGTAGCACTTTATGAGCTTATATACATGGTAACGAAGAGGATGTCTTGGTTGCTCGGATAAAAGTTTTCAATGTTGTGTATACATTCGGGACTGTAATGCCATTATGACTACAGAAGAGTCATTTGGATGTAAAGTTTTTTTTCTAAATCCTTCTTTGAAACAGCAACACTTGGTCCAAGCATGCAAATCTCTTTTTGCAAACAAGGAAGAGCCAGCAATGCAATGTTTTGTAAGATACATGTTGGATTCTATACATTTGATATTTTTTCTCGGTAAATTATGTCTACCGAATTAAGGTTTTAGGTAAATCGGTTTACCATTCATCTTGTCGGGTCACACACGCACAAGCAAGGTCGGGTCAAGCCTGATGTTGAAAAAGAAAAACTTTATAGCTTTGGTATAGACCATGATGGCTACCGCATGCGTTTGCTTGTTTTGTAGTGAAATATCTGCGAGTACTAGCTTAACATGCTGTATGGGGCGGCCTTCATTCATCATGGACAAAAATGTGAGCATGCTGAAATGCGGTTGTCTTGGCGACATTCTAGGCTCATTTGTAGTGTCCCCTAAACCCCAAAACGACGCAGTTGAACGAATGCACTATACATGTGTTTTTCAAAGCCAATGCTATTGCAGTTTTTCTTGAATCTTGGCGTATTTAGCTCTTGAAAAAGGATGTCATGTCAAGTTTAGAGATGCACTTGAAATGAAGGGGAATACAAAGCGATATTGGGCTTTGCAATATCCATGTATGTTGAAAATGTATTAGTAGACTTATCTTACATATGATGTTTTGCGACTATGATGGCTAGATTCGCGTATATTTAAAGTTATACTTTAAAAAATATAAGTCGCTCAGAATGGCTCAACTTTAACGCGGTGGTAGCTCAGAAAAAAATTGGCGACTCTGTCTCAACGCAGAATCTACCAAATCCATTAATGTAAAGTGATACCAATAAATACCAAGGAAGCCTTTTGACTCAGTCAAAGATTTGGTAGCATTTGCTCCAAAAAAATGTATACTTTCTTTCCAAAAATCTGTCAACAGCCAGATATATTCGAAAACGCGTGTCGTATACTTTTAAATTGGATGTAAACTAACAGACAGCTGCTCATTCTTTATGAGACTCTCTTGATGCAATCGAGATTAAGCCATGCAATGTTTGAATGACCATGAATCGATAACAGCACGAGCCTTGGCTTTGATTATTAATCAAGAGGAGTACTGGCGCTTTTTCAGTGTCAAGAATGACATGCTGCTGCAATCAATTAGAGATATTTGTATCCCACTTATTTTAGGTTTAATATAATATGATAGACAAGAGTTAGCCATCTTAAACAAGACAGATCAATTTGTCCATTTTCAACTGCTTTGGTTTTGTTTTTGCAATTCCATTCCAGTTGGTTGGCTTTTGAGAGGTCGCACGTTTTAAGATAGAAACACCCAATTTTCAAAAATATATAGACGTCTCAAAAAATTATGAAAGAAATATTCGAGTATCCGTCAGAGTATAAACTACTTTAGTATGTATATTTGTTTCAAATCATTCAATATACGAGTGAAGAAATGCTCTTCAAAGTCGAGCAAATTTGCTTGAATCTCTCGAAACGGCATTCAGTCTGACCAAAAAAGGCGATTTTCACAGTGTGTTTTTTGTTTTAACTAATAATATGTTAAGACAGACCAAGAGACCGAAATACTCAAGAAGCACTCTAATCATTCTTGTTACCTTTTTGTTATTCTTATGTAAAACTTTGCATCCATCCCTCAGATAGTTGCGGAGGGACCCCTCCAATGCATATGTGCGCTTACAGTGTTTGCATTGCAAGCTCTATTCCAATAATTCATTAAGCAAGAGACGCCAACAAACACTGGAATCATCCTTCTTCTTGCCTTGCTGTGTCGAGACTCTACATGTATATCTCTATATTTCGCTGTTCCGAAAGTTTCGCGACACTCAGGAACTGTGCATGGAATCTAAACGTATAATCCACATTGGAACATAAATAACAAGAGTGCCCATCCGATACCACCAGACTTAGATTTGGGATATCACAATGCTCACGTTTTACATGGCCATCCAAAGCAGCCATCTCTTGGAAAGCCCTCTTACACATGCCAACAGGGCATTTATGCCTCTAAATTGTGGTAATAATAGTGAGCTAATAGTGAATACATGTCGTGAATTCGTAAACTTACTGTGTCGGCATTTTGATGATGGACACGACGCAGATGTGTCTCGAGAGCCAGCTCTACCTTAAATCTGAAAGGGCAACCGGCAAACGGGCAGGGGAACGGGTTTTCCTATTCTCAGAGTTAGTGTCTGGAATAGGCAATAATGCTAAAATACGATGACTTACAGGGTGGTGGTTGTCGTTATAGTGGCTGGTATAGTCGTTCGCTTGCTGTACATTGCAAAGAGCACAGACAGATACATTCTAAAGTGAAACACGATGATGATTTTGTTAGAAAATGAATCATCCGTAAACTACGTCAACTTGCAGGGTTTTTTCTTGCATGCACCTCAGTTCTATGTAAGGAACTCCAGTTGATAGTCTTTTGGACACTGTTTGCACTGGGATTTTTGCTTCTAACAAGAGTAAACAAATTGTTATTACTTGTTTGACGAGTAAAAGCAAAGGATACATACCTCGTGTACGCGCTGTACGTGCTGCTTGAAACAAAAATTGCGAGCGAAGAAGACTTTGGGCGAGCACTGAACATTGACGTACGACGGCTTGTAAGAATAAACAAGTTTAATACAGACCACCTAATGTAAGCTGATCGTGGTCCTGTCTCTCTGGTATACCCGCCCGTCATGGATAGTAAAATTGTCTCGTCTCATGCAGACTTTTTTTTACTATGCCCCGTTCTGATGGTGCTGACTCTTGGATGCCAGACTGTAGTCATTGGACTGTCTCCAACTCTTCTCGTTCAGCGGTGCCTGTTGCTCGTCTCTCTCTCTTGGTGCGTTGCGAAGGCCTTGGCATCCCAAAAAGGATATCATTACCTCTCGTCTGGGTCCTCCATTGAATCTGGATACTCACTTGTTGCTCTCTCCTGCGTCGTGGTGTGTCTTTTGGTCTCTGAAAATGCCTGCAAAGGCTTTCACACCTTGGTGGCGCCTACTCCATAATCGTGTTGCTACTCGTTTTTGGTGTTATACGGCCAAATTCAAGCTTGTTCTGTCTCCTGTTTGTGCTCTTTGTGGTTCTGAATCAGAGAACCTCTATCACTTCGTGGTGGGTTGCCTAGACAAGTTTTTTTTTCTGGCGGGATGTTGTCTCTCTACTCTCTTTGCAAGAGCTACTACTCCCCTCTGGTACCTCTATTTGGATGGCTCTTACTAGTTTTTGCAGTGGTGATGATTTGGTGGTGATTGATGAGGATGTTCTGGTTGCTCTTGGTGCTGCTTACAGTACACTTTGGAAGTATCACTGGCGATGCGTCATAGACGAAGAGACATGGATAGTTTCTGCTGCTATCAACCTGGTCCGTCAAGACCATGGTAGTTTATTTTCTTCTCTGTCTTTGGCATGTGGTCAAGCTGGCACCTTGGCTCTGCCTACAGCTACTCTATAATTGATTGAAAACACGCAGTTAATAAAGATACACTTTAATACAAAAAAAACCCCCCAATGTAAGCTACCCAGACGCTAGAACCACTTGTCATATTGAATACTCTAAAAATCATTCAATTGAGGTGTTATACTATACCTATCTGTGTTTCTTTGTTCAAGAAAGAAAGGCGTCTATATCATCAATCAGTGATTTTATTTGATTAAATAGAAGTAGACTCTAAGTAGGTAGCTCATTGCTCAGGCGGTCCGCACCTGAAAACTCGCCCCAGCAGACTTGGTGGTTTCTAAGGAAATATTTAGGTGATCCGTATTAAACCTGTTGAGAAATATGAGTCGCTCAGAATGGCTCGATTTTAACGCGGTGGTAGCTCAGAAAAAACCTGGCGACTCTGTCTCAACGCAGAATCTACCAAATCCATTAATGTAAAGTGATACCGATGAATGCTAAGGAAGCTTTCTGACTCAATCAAAGATTTGGTAGCATTTGCTCGAAAAAAATGTATGCTTTCTTTCCAAAAATCTGTCAACAGCCAGATATATTTGAGAACGCGTGTCGTATACTTTTAAATTGGATGTAAACTAACAGACAGCTGCTCATTCTTTATGAGACTCTCTTGATGCAATCGAGATCAAGCCATGCAATGTTCGAACGACCATGAATTGATAACAGCACGAGCCTTGGCTTTGATTATTAATCAAGAAGAGTACTGGCGCTTTTTCAATGTCAATGACATGCTGCAACCCTCAAACTTTTATCCCATTTTTTTTTTTTTTTAGGTTTAATGTAATATGATATAGATAAGCAAGAATGGTAATCAGCGATCATACAAAGGGGTTGGCCGTCAGCTTTTGTATACCCCATATTCGATAACAACAACAACAACTTGTCGTAATGTATGCTTTCATGTGTATGTACTACTACTACTATCTTACATGATGTAGTGTGTGTGTGCGCACAGTCTCGATTTCATATGTAAGGTGCTGCCTATCAAACATGCTCATTTTGAATCGTGATGCTGCTATACTGCCATTTTAGTGTGATAAGGATGGAAGTTGAAATCAAATTAGGAAACCAAATACGTAATATGATCACCTAAATAAAGTGCAGCCATCCATGGTTGACAGAATGCTGACAAAAGAAAACGAGGCGCAATGCTGCCCACTTTAACATAAACAAATGGTAAGAAATGGTGTGCTGTATACTATCATGATACTAAGTAATAGTAGAGACATAGTAACTAGTAGGACTCAGCTCCAATGTAAGCAAGTATAATAGAATAGCATTTTGACAAGTCTCGACATTTAATATGATAGTCTTTGAAATTATGCAGATGATGTAGATCTCAGCATGCACCCGGCAATTATTGTTACATGTGAATGGCTAAACTTTTCACTTTTTGTATATTTAGATGGGTATATGCTGTTCCATCGACTTGCTTCTGGTATTATTAATTGTCCAAGTTTCTTATTTGAAACCTTTTGGTTCATTATGTCAGAGTTCGTTTTATACCAGATCTCGGGATTGAAAAAAAAAAAAAAAAAAAAAAAACTAGTATAAATACCACACTTTCTTTGCATAGTAAAACTTGACTTTATTGAAAAACTTTTTTCTCTATATACTAATTATATTAAACAAAAATGTCTGCACCTAGTACTTTTCACGGTTGGATCTGTCACGGCAAGGGTAAGCATTCAGTCAGTCTATGCCCTATGCACATGTTGACATGTCACATTGTATTATGATTTTAGATGAGCCCATGAAATGGGAAGAGATGAAGCTTCGTGCCGAGGATGATTACAGTGTTGACATGCAAGTAACTGATTGTGGTATCTGTGGAAGTAAGTCTACATGTACATTGAGCAGTTGTGTTTTGAATAATTAATGTCGACATGTATAGGTGACATTCACACTATGGATGCCAACTGGTTAGTATATACAAAGAGCTCAAGCGTATTTAAACATTCTAACCAATTGTAACTATACTTAGGAGCGAACCAAAGTACCCCGTGTGTGGTTAGTTGGAGACATTTGACAATGAATTGCTAGGCAACTGTATACTGACACACACATCGTTTTTAGTTGGCCATGAAATCGCTGGTATCTGTACTCGTGTTGGCTCCAAAGTCAAGAACGTCAAGGTTGGCGATCGCATTGGTGTAGGAGCTCAATCTGGTAGTTGTCATCGTCCCGAATGTGTACCCTGCTCTACCGGTTTTGAAAACTTGTGTCGCACAGCCTTCACAGGTACTTACAATGGTCTCTGGGAGAATGGCGACAAATCATATGGTGGTTATGCTGATTATTGGGTGAGTACATTGACCCCAGACAACCCCGACATATAAACGTCTAACGATATTTCAACGTCTTTTCTAGAGAGGAGATTGTCGTTTTGTCTTCAAGATCCCTGACAACTTGTCAAATGAAGAGGCCTGTTCGATGTACTGTGCGGGAGTGACGACGCATGCCCCTCTGAAGCGACATGGCGTCAACTCCAACTCTGTTGTAGGTGTTATGGGAATTGGCGGTTTAGGTCATTACGGCAGTAAGTAATTTTATCTTGTGAATGCAGCGTAATGAATGACTCATGGTTGGAAATATTAGTTCTTTGGGCCAAGGCTATGGGCGCCAAGGTGGTGGGCATGTCTCACAATGACAAGAAAAAGGATGTGGCTCTTGAACTCGGTGCTGATGAGTATGTTGTTACCAGCGACTCAGATGCCTTGGCAAAGTACAAGAACAAGCTTACTCATATTCTTTGCACTGGTACTGGCCGAGACTTTCAATGTAAGTATATCGTATATAGTAAAGGCCGGGGATGGTTCTAATTATATAACAAATATAGGGGAGACCTATGCTCCACTCTTCAGACCTAACGGTATCTTTATCAACGTCGGTCTTCCTGAATGGAACTTCCCCGAGATCCGTCCAATGCTGCTTGCAATGAGCCAGGTTACCATCTGTGGTTCTGCGATTGGCTCTCCCGCCGAAATTGAGGACATGCTCCAATTTGCAGCCAAGACTGGCGTCAAGCCCTGGATTCAAACGTATCCCATGTCAGAAGCGCCTAAAGCTGTCGAGGATTTCAAGGCAGGCAAGCCTAGATTTAGATTTGTGTTGAAAAACTAATCTTTCTCGACCTTCTTTTTGAACATGAAATAAACATGTTTTTTTTTTCTGTATTACGTTCTCATGGTTACAAGATGTAAATCAGAAGAATATCGCCAAAATTGTGGGGAAACACTATCTTTTTCATTTTTACATGATATTTTTCCCAGAGTACGTTGGACAAATGGAACATGGAGAACAAGAAGAGGGAGGGGGATTGACATTTGAGCATGCCGTTTTAATATATTGAGCCAATCGGTCTATACGGGGGGCACAAAAGAATATCGTTGGATTTTATTAAAAAAAAAGTTGTTTGTTGTTGTAAGAAAATAATACACAGGCAGCAGAATGCGAAAGTAAATAAAGAAAAAATGTCGTTATATATATATAATTGTTGCTAAAAAGAAAGTAGTGAAAAAATGCAATGCAAATGAGACAGAGATGCTGGAGGGAATAAGTTAGATGGTGAGATGGCCAGCGCTGTAGTGCTGTTGGTAGTATTGGTTCCAGCCATGGTGTCCGCCTCCAGGCTCGCCACCAGCAGGATCCGTCGTGGGAGCGGGGGGTCTCATTGTGGTGTGGTTCTCATAGGTGTTTGTGATTTGGTTCACCAATTTGCTTGGAGGAACGTAGCCCGACGAGAACACATTGAATGATCTTGTCATGTTGTCTTGGCTGTCGATGCGCTGGATGTCTCTGTCCTTGACCCAGCCCAGACGTACAGGCTTTCCTGCAATAGTGACACCCTGCAGGGCAAATATAGCAGTAGCAGCATTGGCGTGTGTGTCCAGCTTGACAATGGCCTCGCCCTTCTTGATGTGAATGTCAGTGACAAAGCCGTATTGCTGCAGATGAGGAGCAATGTCTTGCGAAATGGCCTTCTTTGGCAGGCCGCGGATGGAGACAGATGTGTTGTAGAGGGGTGTCTGAGCAAAGATGTCTTCGTACGACATGTTGGACAGAACCACATTGTTGTCGCTGTCGGTGGAGGAGCGTCTCGAGTGTGTGGACGAGACGCTGTTGGCGTCGCTGTTGTTGTCGGACGCTGCTGATGGCGATGAGGCCAGGTGCCAGTGGCAGTGGACACGAGATGATCCAACGAGTGCGCCGTCCATATGGCGGATAGCATCTTGTGCGTCTGATTTGTTTTCAAATGTAACAACGCCTTCTCCAGGATTTATCACACGTGCGTTGCTAGGAATGGATGTGAATCGTTAATTTACATGACCCCCAAGTCTTTTTTCATGTTACGTACCACACATGAAACTTTTCAAAAGCATTCCATAATCCAGAATCACTCATGGTGTGATCCAAATCAGTGACAAACACTTGGTTTTCATTGGACGCAGCTTGATCATTCCAGCTTACAGCAATTTCCTGTAGTACACACACAATGAGAACACTGGCTGCTGTGCGCATCTATATATCTTACCTGGCTATAAATAGTACGTTTGTCCATGGCATGTAACGCTTGTTCAGCTGCCTGATGTTCGTGGAATTCGACAAGGCCACAATTCAAACCATCCTAAAATAAAGCGGTTAGATTAAGGAGAAATAGGGGGGACCAATGTGATAAAATGATAAGATGAATTGATCTAATCTAAGGGATTTGATCTGCCACTAAAATTTCTTGGCCTTGGCCATTAGCGACAAAAAAATAGACGCTGCTATCGCCCAGCATGTCGTACGAAATAGTTAAAGTGTGAGAAAATTACAAATCCCAGGTAAACCCCGAATGGCTTTGTAACAGAGTGAATGGGGGGAAAAAGAGTGATTTATACTTACGTTGCTGTTATCTTTTGTTATCTTGATATGGACGATTGGCGAAATCAGCGAGAATATTCCCTTTAGTGCGTCTTCAGTCACCCGTTGATCCAGATTGGTGATGCGCAGCGACTTTTCATTGTTGTAATCTGTCATTTTTTTGTATATAGAGGGTATTTTCAAAATAGAAAAAAAGAGATGAGGAAAGAAAAAATTTACAAGAGGAAAAAGGGATTTAAAACATGGACCTTTTTATACCCTGATGTCGCATTGTATTGACCTGCCAAAAGTAGACTAGTGCTACCTGAAAAGATTTTTTTATATGGGTTCAGTACGTCACTGGGCTCATCGTGATTGGAGGCCATGATCTATAGTATATATCATCCAATGCTCGGCATTTAATGCTCCCCCCACCATTTTATATTTCGCAGTTCAGTTGCTTTGCAAACCGGTTAATTGTTGACCACATTCTCAAAACGGCAATTTAAAGAGTGTACATGTCAACAGGCAGAAAATGACCACGTTAATAAATCAAGGGGATCATCATCCAGCCAGCCAGCATGCTTAAAATTTTCTGATTCCATCATGAATGACGACATGTGCATGAAAAAGAATCGACATTCTGAATTTGCCAATCTCGCATTTTCTGCATTGGAAAAAGGAAGGATAAAAAGAAAAAAGAAATGTGCATTCAGCCTTTATATATATATACGTCTGGCAGCTGCCGGAGAATTAGGAGAAATAAAAATTCCCTAATTTTATGAAATTTTCCTATAAATTTCTAGTGTTTTTTTTTTCCTTGATCCTTCTCTTTTTCCATGATGAATTATCACAATATCGCCAGCCATTCAGGGCCGGTGCCACTGCCCTCATTAATGTATGTTGATTGTCCTCCCCTGCCCCCTCCGCAGCAGCAGCAGGATATGCAACATCCGCAAACAAAGAAACGGCCCAACAAAGTACATGTGTCGGCTGCATGTGTAGAGTGACATAAACACTCCTTGAAACTCTAAAATGGAATGACTGACTGCATTCTATATAGATAAACTGCAAAAAGGCACACTTGGCTTGTGATGGTAAGAGGCAGATTCAATTGTCATGGCCCCCCTATCTCACCTGTGTCTTGCACTATAGTATCAAGACCTTGCAATCGCTGTGTTACTACCGATAAAGCAGACACATGCCGTGATATCCAGCATAAAAAGCGAGGTCGGCCAAAGATGATGCGAGACGCAAACAACAACAAGATCCGGCCTGCTGCTGTCACCCAGAGCATGAGCAGCAATCATCGCATCATGTCCGGCCCCAATGTTGATTTCTTTTCAATGGTGCCTGCAGCCACATCCAATGACATGATGACAGTAAGATGGTGTGCCTTGTGGGGAGACTGACGTGTGCACTTTTATCTAAACAAGCGTACATAGGTATTTCTGTCGATGGATCTATGCTGTGCTCGGGTCTCTGACAAATCGCTCGAGTATCTGGAACTGTATCCGCAGGAATTTGGACATCGCTCCTTGTACGACTTTTTGGTGCCTGGCGAAACGCAATCCAGCCTGTCCAAGCTACATCGGTGCTTGCTGGATAACGCAGTGCAGCACCAACAGCACACCAGGCTGCCACACGATCTCTTGAGGTCCTCGAGCGAAAAGTTCTTTTCCTTTTCCATTGACAGCTTGCTCAACATTGCCAATGGCTCATTGACGCTCAAGCAAAAGCTCAAGTTTAAAAAGGGCCGTGGTGGCGGTGATTCATCTGATTATGAAGAGATGAATTGCAGGTTCTATCTAGGGGGTGCGTTTGGTGCTGATCTGTTTGATGCATCGACGTTTGATCAGCTCTATATCGTGTGCATTGCATCGCCTATTGTGAGTGCCATGAATATCAATGATGTGATTCATTTGCCTCCGTTGATGATGAATGGCAATAACGATTCGTGCTCGACGGTTTCCTCTCCAGTCTCACCACCACCACCTGTAACAACAACAGCAGCATCACCACCACCACCACCAACTGAGCAGTGTTCAAAGCCAGCAGACCACGAAATTGAACAAGATGACGATATGCATGCTGCTGGTGGAGATGGCAATAACAGTGGATGCAGTAGCCCAACAGCCACTCCAAGTAATACCATTCAGCTGCCTCTCCTCCCATCTAATAACAATCATCAGCAACAACCGGCTTTTGACAACAATAGTAAATCTGTATTGGACAGATTTCGCTACAATACCAAGACACCAACGCAGCAATTCATACATCCCAACGAACTTTACTATTTGCAGACTACATCCAGTAGGCTGTCATCCGAAGCCATTGCGCATACAGCCTATCCTTACTTGTCTAAAACGCCTGCCTCTGCTGCTGCTGTTGGTAGTGGTCCACTGGCTAATTATAATAACCAATTCAAGAAATAAACTATTCCCTGTCTACTACTATGACGGTATTACCCCTTCTTTTTTTTCACACACACACGAAGATCTTTGCTTGTTTAGGCAAAATCTACGAACGACCTTGCCATGTCTTTTTTTTTTTTTGGGAATGTTGATATCATCTCGAGAGAGCATTGGGGATTGTGAAATTTTCGCCTACTAATTATGGGAAGCGAAAATTTGGTGGATTTAATCAGACATTCGAATGAGGCTGCAATTTCTTTACAAAGATGGGCAAGGACATGTAGCATGGAGTTGAGCCCATGGATTCGCTATTGAAACAATAAGTTCTCGTACTCGGTTTCTAATGAATAAACCTCCAGAAAGATCCTGTAATACATACAGTTGCAGAAGAGATGTTATGCAACAAGCGACGCTATACGTTTTACTCTGATGACGAGAAAACGAGATTCTTTCCCTTGTTTTTTTTAGCAAATGCCCAAGTGCGTCTGCGGCCGCGAGGCAGTTATAGATATGAGTATTCGTGCAGCTCAGAAATGGGTCAAACGTTATTATGAATAGGATACCTATTGCTATTTGCACAACTTGCTACACAACTTTAAATTCGGATTTTCGTCCCCAAGTGCTTTAGAATCCGAATCGTGATAAATTCCTTGAAACAAGATACTCTGTTCTTAATGTGAATGCCATCCTTGTGTCAAAGACTGGTCTGAAACCTCATTTGAATTCACATTTTCGTCAATTTTTTATTTAGTCAGACGTTATTAGTATAGTCTGTTATACGCTTGGTAAATACATAAATCCAACTTGTATCTGTCACAAAAGACATATTGGAGGTTTATAGAAACTATTTTATAATAGAAATTAACAATAACTTGCAAAACTGATAAAGTTGTGCAAATAGCAATATCCTTTTGTAATCTGGTCGATCGATAGTGTCGTCAAATTCTTCTGGGACTATATGTGCAACTTTTGAGGGTTTCTTTGCTGACAAGAGGCCATGCATCAATGGATGGATATAGCTAAAAGTAAGATGTGCTTTGGAGAGTGGCTTCATGTCACAATCATATAGATAAGGCCACTATTGCCATGATAACTGCACATTCATATTCGGTTGGTTTGTGGGGAAAAAGAAACAATTGGCTCGCAAAGTGACAGAAGCTCAATTTTGGCTCGTGTTTCCGTGATGTTTTCATCTACAAATCGTTGGATAATCGATTGAACTGCTGATCTAACGTGCGGTTGGAATGTGTCGCGCCTGTACTTGGCCAGTAGTTTGGTACGCGCAGCCATCAATAAGTATTGTCTCCTGTTTGTGCTCTTTGTGGTTCTGAATCAGAGAACCTCTATCACTTGGTGGTGGGTTGTCTACATAAATCTTTTTTCTGGCGGGATGTTGTCTCTCTACTCTCTTTGCAAGAGCTACTACTCCCCTCTGATACCTCTATTTGGCTGGCTCTTACTAGTTTTTGCAGTGGTGATGATTTGGTGGTGATTGATGAGGATGTTCTGGTTGCTCTTGGTGCTGCTTGCAGTACACTTTGGAAGTATCACTGGCGATGCGTCATAGACGAGGAGCCATGGATAGCTTCTGCTGCTATCAACCTGGTCCGTCAAGACCATGGTAGTTTATTTTCTTGTCTGTCTTTGGCATGTGGTCAAGCTGGCACCTTGGCCCTGCCTATAGCTACTCTATAGTTGATTGAAAACACACAGTTAATAAAGATACACTTTAATATAAACCCCTCCCAATGTAAGCTACCCAGACGCTAAAACCACTTGTCATATTGAATACTCTAAAAATCATTGAATTGAGGTGTTATACTATACCTATCTGTGTTTCTTTGTTCAAGAAAGAAAGGCGTCTATATCATCAATCAGTGATTTTATCTGATTAAATAGTAGTAGACTCTAAGCAAGGTAGCTCATTGTTCAGGCGGTCCGCACGTGAAAACTCGCCCCAGCAGACTTGGTGGTCCCTAAGGATATTTTAGGTGGTCCGTATTAAACCTGATAAAAGTGGGAATCAAGGTCGAATACATGAGTCAGAAAATGGTCTAGCAAAGTCAAATAATGAAGGAAGACTTTAGAGAATCATTGTATAAAGGCTGAATCTGTCGCCAATTTGTACGCTTCTTTTCTTTTTTTTTCAATCATTTCACCATGCAACTGAGACAAAGAAAAAATGCGTTCTGGGCAGTATCAATCAAAAGGATATCAAACCTGCTTTTACTACTACTGCGTGGGCCAGGCTCTGACAAAGAAGGCTATTACTACCGCTGCAAGAAGAGAATGGTAAGCTTGAAGTCAGTCTGGGAACATTGCCGATCAATCCGCAACATCAAGTGTACCTCATGTTTAAACATTCAAGATATCCATAAAGAACCTAATGTACGGCATAACCCTAACTTTTACTGCAAATCGTTTGAAAAACGCTATCAGAACAGAAAATCCTTCAGATCACACTAAAAAAAAAAAACGCACATTTCATCATGGCCATGAAAAAGAAACTAACAGACGGCATGGACGAGAAGATGGCATTGTTCCTGATCCAAACAACCCAATTCTACATTGCAGTAGAGTTGAACTAGCAGATGCTCGCTTACGCTCTCATCATGCTTCGCCCTCCGGGGGTATTTATTTTATTTGGTTTATGGAGTAAATAAGAGAGTACATTCACAAATTTGCATAGTACAACTCAACTACATGGTAAATCTACGCCCTTTTAATGAGCCTAGAATTCGATACTACGCTGTTTTGTTATATGAGCAATTGTAGACCAACAGATCAGACATTAATAAGCTCATTGCTGTGTGAGCAGCCTTAAAATGTAATTGCCACTGTAAAAATAACGATTTCAATCGCTTGTATCTTGGCATCAAAGCATCATCTCGGCCTCAAATTAGGTGCAATCGTGTTCTACGACCTGGCATTAGGTCAAGGATTACTTTCCAGCGATTTTTTGGGGAAAGTTTTGATCATCGATTTTTGAGCATTTTGGCCTTATACTTGTACAGGAAAATTTGATGATTTCAAAGAATGGACGTTTTCACCTCGAAAATGAGGGTTTCTACTATAGTGTTTCTAAGCTCAAAACAACCGCAGAAAAGCAGAGGAGCATGTGGAAGTGTCTTTTGGTCAATTTACTATGCGTTTTGTAAACATTTTCCCAAAAAACGTGTTTTGCGTTTTTTGACATTTGCTTAACATAAACTAAAGGGATCGCTTCGAGAGTAGTACTATCGGATTCCTTGGTCTTTTTTGCATGTATAAATGTTAAAAAACATGTGTTGCTTACATAATGAAATTTCGTGTAATTGCCCTTGGAAGGTTTTCAGATGTCCAGAAGAAGTATCTGGAGGACCAGAAGAAGCTCTAAAATTTAAATCCAACTCAGGCTGTGTTTTTTGCCCTAGCTTTTAGCTAATAAAAGACACTGTACATGTCTAATGGATTTCACTACGCTTAGTTACTTCAGGTGCTGTCTAAGGGGATGTTCTATCATATACTTCTTCCCTAAAACTTTCTTGTAAGTGCATCATGTTCAGTATCAAATAACCACTTTTAATTGCTTTCTACCAATCATCTATGCTCCACGTGATGGGTTGCGTTGGCTCAAGACAAACATTTCAGTATATATAGTTAGGGATAGGGATGTCAATTATCAGATCCAATGGCATTAAAGCCGTCAATGATGATTGGTTCCGGATAGCAATGCAATGCCAATTCAGGTCAGGGGAGGGGGCGTAGTCAATCAGACATCAGCAGTCAGGAGAAGCAGATGAGAAGCATGAATTAAAAAAACTGGTTGCTATGGTAAACCGAGTCGAAGAAACTAAACATTTGACATTTCCATCCGAAAACAAGCTTCCGTATGCAACCCTACTAGTGAAGAGATGTCAAAAAAAAAAAAAAAATTAAGACCTTTCAACAGCATTTTCATGTGAAAAAAGTGACTAGATTCACATTTATATATACCCTTCAAAAAGGTAAAGATTCCCCCCGCAATTTTTGTTTTCTTTAGATCAAAATACACACCATGTCTAATCCCATTGAACAAGGAAAGAAGCTGGCCGCTTACCAAGCCGTTGATGAGTACATTACTGCAGACCATAAAGTGGTTGGTATTGGATCTGGATCCACCGTCGTCTATGTCGTCGAACGCATCCTGCAAAAGCCCGAGCTCAAGCACATTGTCTATGTTCCTACATCCTTTCAATCCAAGTTGCTCATTTTGGAAGGCGGTCTCACATTAGGCAGTGTTGAACAATACCCTGAAATTGATGTTACCATTGATGGTGCTGATGAGGTGGATGAGGATTTGAATGCCATCAAGGGCGGAGGAGCCTGTCAATTCCAAGAGAAATTGGTTGCTGAAGCTGCCAACAAGTTTGTCATTGTTGCTGGTAAGAACTGCACCACCATCACCCATTGGCAGTGATTGACACATGAAGGATCCAACTAGATTTCAGAAAGAAGAGCAAGAAGCTTGGTACAGAATGGGTCAAGGGTGTTCCTATTGAGGTTGTGCCCATGACATACAAATCTGTCATGAAGTCTATCGATACCAAACTCTCATTGAAGCCTATTTCATCCAAGCTTCGTATGGTAAATATGCAATCATGTGTGGATTGTTCAGGGGATTGTGGCACTCAACATCACATATACATGTAGGCTGTGAACAAGGCTGGCCCTGTCGTCACTGACAATGGCAACTTTGTCATTGATACCCATTTCGGCGCTCTTGAGGATCCCGCCCAATTATTGAGAGAGCTCAAGTTATTGACTGGTGTCTATGAAGTTGGATTGTTCTGCAACATGGCAGAGAAGGCTTACTTTGGTGAAGAAGACGGATCCGTCAAGATCTGGACAAAATAAACTAGATGGTTGCCATGGAAGCAATTGAGCCATTTGATGTAGAATCCAAAGAGATCTCCCCCTCACTCCTATATTTTTTTTTTCGTTGGTAAAAAAAATTATTATAAAAAAAAATTCCAAACGCGCTCCTCTCATCTTCCCTACCAGGAAATCAAAAACTACATTTTTTTTTTTTTTTTTCAAATCTCAAAAAAAAGTGAAAAAACCCAACGGACCACGTGCAAGATGTATACAAAAATTTCCAAAATGTCTCTTGATTTAAGTATTTTTAATAGAAAAAAAAATGATATAATTGAGAGGGTTTGATTTGATGACTGTACAAGAATGGACAAATAAACCCTTCATTATATAATACAATGGGGGGGAATTCATAAAGAAAAAAAAAGGAAAACTAATAATTTTGCTAAAGAAATATGGATGTTGTTGTAGTGGCAGTGAGGGTAAAAGGGTAATAGAGGGATGGATCAAAAGAGAAGAGCATTTATGCCTTACCAGCCTTCTTGGTGGCAGCCTTCTTGGTAGTGGTGGCCTTCTTGGCGGCGGCAGCCTTCTTGGGAGCAGCAGCAGCCTTCTTAGGGGCAGCAGCGGCCTTCTTCTTGGGAGCCTTAACACCAGCCTTTTCTGTAGTGGAAGCCTTCTTCTTGGGGGCAGCGGCCTTCTTGGGAGCAGCAGCCTTCTTGGCAGGAGTAGCAGCAGCCTTCTTGGGAGCGGCGGCCTTCTTGGTGGTGGTTGCGGCGGCCTTCTTAGGGGCAGCAGCCTTCTTGGGAGCAGCGGCCTTGGTGGTGGTAGCAGCCTTCTTGGTGGTGGAGGTGGTGCTAGCAGCCTTCTTGGTGGTGGAGGTGGTGCTAGCAGCCTTCTTGGGAGCAGCAGCAGCCTTCTTGGCAGCGGCCTTCTTGGGAGCGGTAGGCTTCTTATCAGCGGCCTTCTTCTCGGTCTTGTTCAACTTGACAGTACCAGAGAGACCTGACATCAATCCAAGTAAATACATGTTTCCAATCCCGCTTGTTTTTTTGGGTACAACGATAAAGATGTTGATGATAATTACCTTTAGGAAGATTGAACAAGTTCTTGGCTTGACCACGCTTGATGGCAGCAGCAATTTGTGAATCAAAATGAGAACCAGCAGAGACCTTGTAGTTGGCCAAGATGTACTTCTTGATAGCAGGTCTGGAAGAACCCTTTCTTTCCTTCAAGGCAATGACGGCGTCTGTAAAAGATAATCTCATGAATACATGCCTCTTTGCCACAGCAGATCGGGCTATTACTTACTTTGGATCATGGCTTCATACTTTATATATCAAACATAAATAATGCAAATGTTAAACCATGGTGCCCTTTTCCTCCTCCATGTAGATCAATGTATGCTTACGGTAGGGTGATCAGCCTTCTTGGCAGCGGTGGTTTTCTTTGTAGCAGCGGCAGCGACCATGTTATATGTTGCAGATTTCTTTTTTGTATAGTAGATGAAAAGAAAGAAGAAAAAAAGAGATTTTCGAGGTTGCAAAAAAATGCGCCCTTTTTATATTCGAAAAACTTGGATGAGCTGGCCGAGGTTGAAATACTCGAATGGGCCAATCAATTTGCTTGCTTGATTTTTTTTGGCTTAATTTTTTTTGTGCAAAACGAAAAAAAAAAAGGGACGCGCTCCCCACTCGCAAAAGAGATTTTTTTTTTGGAGAAAAAAAATGATGAAGAAAAATGTAATCAGAAGCTTTCAGTGTGAGCAAGTTGGAAAATGAACGTACAAATACCATCAACGTCTTCTTGAGAACCTTCTCTATCAGAATATGACATTGGATTGATCAATTTGGCACTTGTTGTAGGTGAAATGTGATGAGACAAAACGAAATCATCTTTTGCCATCTCTTGGGTTTTGAGTCTCCTTTCTTTTTTGAATGAAAATCATCTCTATGGTATATCTTTGCACAGAGAAACGACAGCATGCTCTTTATGTATATCATTTTGATCCTTATCATACTAAGAAAGCGAATATCGAAATGGATTTGCTGTGGTGCTCATATTTCTGTCGAGTTTCATGAATGAGAAAAGGCACATCGTATTTTTCAGGATGAAAAAAAAGTCGTCATGTTAAATTTGCAAACTAATTTTATCCTTTCCTTCAAGCAACTTGGTTCTATACGATGGCAAATACCAGAAACTGGTAAATCGACAGCAATCATACTGAACATGAGAGCTTTGCTTTTATTGTCATTGTAAATACATGGCTTAAAGCTTCATACATTCGCTCGCATTAAAGCATTGATCGTGTGGGTAAAAAATGTGAACCAAAAAAAAAGGGAAACTAAAAAAAGACCCCAAGTATTTCAACACAAATAATCAAAAAGTGTATCAAAAGAGCATGTAGCAGAACAGGAATGAATTGATATCTTGATGAACCTCTTTAAAAGATGCACAAAATGCCATTAGGATCTTTTGTGCTGAACTTTCACTTCATAGCATCGATGCTAAACGATTGTTTACATTTTTGCCATCCCCCAAAAAAAAAGTGGGAAGAAAAAAAAAAAGTGTCATGAATGATGGCTTCGTCAAAAAAACCGTTATCATCCATAGCAAAAAAGTTGCTCAAAGTATATGATCTTTGGTATCACTGAGTAGCTTTTGATTTTTAGATTACAACCATGTCCATGAATTATGGTTTTCTCTGCCAAAATCTCTCGCAATATGCACATGAAAAAAAGGGATTTTTTTTGTTTGGAATAATTTTTCCATTCCACGATGACCAAGATAGTAGATGGTGACCCATGCAAAATCTATCGATAGCATTTATAAGATGCAGCAGTTCCCTAGATTCAATGGAAAGCCAAGCATGTCAGCTTTCTGATAGAGTAGCTGAATAGTCTCAAGATGAACTGATTTCAGGTATGGTCGTAGCCTTCCATATGTCTCCATCAAACGAGAAATGTGTGTTGATCAAAAATTTCAAATTGAGAAAAAATTTAATTAATCGCCATGGCAACGTTCATCTCGATGCAAAGGCAGAAAAAAAAACAGAGATACCTTCAAACCAACATGCATCGCATGTATAAGGCTGGCTCTGTGGATTTACGATATGCTACGCTACCATGGCGTTGGAAGCATCCTCACTGTGCAATTGCTATTTGATTTCATCAGGTGCCCAGGTAGGAAAAAGAAAAAAAAAATCTCTTTTTGGCACGAGGCGTCCGTTTCCCCTTTTGTTTGATAAGATGCCTCATATTCAAAACTAAAAACCATAGACATCTTTTGTACCGGTATCAAGGTGCATTTGAGCTCTACTTGTGCTGTCATTTGATGGAGTTAACTACGGTATAAGAATGAGGCACCCAATGTGTATTTCTTGTTGATCTTTAATTTAAATTTTCATCTCAAATCAAAAAAAAAAAAATCAAATTACAGCAGAGAGCACATGTAAGTTAATGCCTCCTTTTTCAAAATTATGCTCATGTATACTGCCTCCTTATATTAAGCAGCTAGTAATGTAACTTTTTGCTTATTATAAAATGATAGGTTGCATTTCACTATGCATTGACAAAAGATTCAGGGTAAAACATGTATAGTGGGTGGTGTGATGTCTGGATGTGAATAAGCGCTAGCTACCCTCACTCGAGACAAATCAAAGTTTGATTGATGTGCTTGAAGTGTGAGTTGTAATGTGTCTCCCGAGAAGGTTGTGATAATCTTCATGTCGTTGGTGATCAGGTTTCAAGTGGTGCAACAAGCAAAAAAGTTCCCACCAGAGCTCATTTGTCATGTCTTGATGAGAACCAGGAGGCACCTGATGTATCTCGAATTTTTGATTTCGTAATCATACTACTAATGGCTGTGCAAAATAAAATATATACATTGTATTCGGGCGAGAACTAGGTAAATAACATCTTCAAAAGGACGGTTACATATGGCATGTCAAATTACACAAATTAAGCTCAAGTAACACCAAGTTTATCTGCTTTGTTGTTTGATAATCTTTAGGTTTTGTGATACTGTTGTGTATTGTACATCAGCAAGAGCGGGCAAAACGAATCATTTGTTGGATTACCTGTTGTCTTATCATATAAATAAACTGCCTGTTTTTGTTGTTGTATTGCTTGGCATAACCATGATTTCCATCAGTTGTCTTATGGTACTCTTGATGACATTTAAGCCTCTTGTTTATGGCTGATCCTGATGCAACTGAATCCCAAATTACCTTAGCAACCAATCATTTTGCGTGCCTGAATTTTTGCTGATCCCGTCTCGTAGCTGAGCTTGACAAGGTGGAGATAAATATGTAAATGCATAAATCGCTTCATTTATGATTGTCTACAGAAATAGACTTCATTTTACTGTGGAAGCCTTCTCAGGGCTTTTGAAATATTCTTTACATGGGAGTACCTTTTGGGCATCATTTGTCCCGTGAATGTAATTCTGATCGTATTGAGCAGTGTAATATCATCTGTAACTTGGACTAGCTAGTAGCAATACATTGGCGCTATCATGATGATTACTACCGTTTCAATACAGCGTAATTATTTAAACGTGCATATATGTTGGAGATTAAATAATGATAGCAAGTTACTTGAGAATGTCTAGTTGACATACCTTATTCTGCTGAAACAGCATGATACAATATTGTAGCAATAATGACATGATACTAATGGCCAATACGGTAGTAGTGTCAACAAACAAATTACATATGGTCTTTCAAAACATACATGTATCGTGCATCGTTTGGCCATGACACAATAGACAGCTATTCTGGTAGCAAAATGACTAATTTTGGTGGGGTTTCGATTTTATTTGCAAAATGGCACGAAATGCAGCATGCCATCATAAAATCCTCTAGATCTCTCGGCAAGGACCATGTCAGGATAACCTTTGTTTAGATGCATTGCATGACAGAACGCTCATCTCGATTTGATCATACAATCGACAGCAGCTCTGTGTACAGAGAGGAAAGCTCATTCCATGGATCGAACAGAAGCCAAAACAATAAGATTTCATCGGAAAAAAGGGGAGGCTATTTTAGATGGGTCTCACAAAAAAAAGAATAGAACGATAAAGAAAGTTTAAATCATTGCAGGCCAGCATGTTTTATGATTTGATCCAGAACAAGGCAGGATATGGTTCTTGATATGGTGAATTTAACTAGTTTGAGCTCTTTTTTTTTTTTTTGGGACTACATGCCAAGGCATATATAGCATCATCATGATATTTGGGATTTCTAATCTAACGTTTTTAAAAAAAGAAAGCGAGAGAAAGATTCTTTTATAGTGACATTGAAAAAGGGCTTATTTATATAGGAAAAAGAAGGTCTTGTGTGTGTGTGTGTGTGTGTATGTGTGTGTATATGGTTGAACTATGTAGATATATATATAGAGAGATGTATGAGGGGTTTTTTTTTTGGTGTGTGAGGGGATGAATGAATAGGAGTAATAGATATGAATAGGGTAGTAGTAGTAGATTTTGGTTTTTTCGTTGGGAAATAAACTTCAAGCAGAATACAATAAGGTACAAGTGAACGACGTAATCATGATGAAAGCGTTGCTCAAATTAAGACTTCGCGTTGATCTCTTCTTCGTTGTTCACGAGTTCTCTCCAGCTCGATAGATCGAGGATCCAGCAAAGCAGTAGTCAACCCACGAGTTGGTATAGTGATGAATTTTGGCATGGGACGAAATTCTAAATCAAGTGATATATTGATAGCTACAAACAGAGAATGTGAGTATATCTAAATATCTCTGCTACCAAGTCATTTAGCTTACCTGCTTGTAAATGCTCAACCCATGATATCATTTCTACATGTGAAGATAGCCTCATTAATAACTGAGGTCCTTGTTGTGTCGTCAATCGGAGAGCATTGGGTCGCCTAAAGTAGTCTAGTGCACGACATGCTTCCGCTCCTGCTAGCGAAATAGTCAGCATCGGGGTAAAGTAATACTTGTGATAGTAGTAGTATGGTGCTCGTAAGGGCCATCTATAATAGTTGCGCGCATCTATGGAAGCCGAGTTTGTTGAAGGTGCTGCCCGGTAGAATCGCAACATGGTTCCCCACAGTTCGACATAGAGTTTCCTAAGAAGCAGACGATGAGTACACAGGATTACGTCTGTTGTAACTGCTTGATTAGTAGTACCTCCAGTGTCTATATTTGCTTTTGCAATTGGGTGCGTCAAACTCCTTCTTGATATTGACATAGCCCATCTTGAACACGGTGCATGAGTAGCCAGGAAGCTCTTCCTTGCCCTCCTCCTCACGTGGAAAGATCATGGATCGGCATCTCTCTAGTCGTCTTCCGTAAATGGAGGTCGAGTAGTCTGGGGGAGGAGTTGTAAATGATGGTAACTGAATGGGCATGGAAACAGGTCTGCTGCCACTTGATTGTTTGTGTCGACGGATAACAGTACCGGGTGCTGCCTGCAAATGCATGGCGCCTGATGGTGTGTTTGTTTGTAGCGAGGGAAGCGAGGTGCTGGTGGTGTAGGAGGGGGGCTCATACGAGTCAAATGCATGAATGGCCCTCAGTATAGATTCAGAGGATGCGGTTGTAATTTCATCACTATTACTGCTGCTGCTCACCACACTCGACCTAGATCTGATGCTGAAAAAGTCCTCGTCCTCGTCTTCAGACTCTTCGGCAATGGAGCAAATGGTGTTTCGTTTCTGCTGCTGCTTTTGAGCAATGTGTGATTTCAGGGCTTTTGCGCATGTTGAAAGCAGCCAGAGATCGCTGGGATCCTGAACACCAACGGCAGTGAAATCATTGTCCTTCATTGATAAAAATTGGTCCAAATCATGGATGCCTGCTTCATGAAATAGTGGTATATAATGCTCCAATGACAATTGAACGAGCACAATGGCAGAGAATCTGCTGCTCTTGTACTTTTGGTTATCGACTAATGTGGCATTAGGGCGATGATGGACGACATTTCAGCATGTTAGTTTATTACCATAGTAATATGAAGTCTCCTCCTTGTTCATATCAGTTGACATGAGATTGCATTGATTTGATACTTGACTCATGATTGATTTTATAATGGTGTCAGCATGTAAGATAAAAATCAGAGAAAGAAAGATAAAGAAGAAGAAAAGTGGAAAACTCGGCAGTATTTATATAGAAAAAGATAAGAAATAAGGGGAGAGGACAAGCTACTATATCATAAGCCTGTATTAGGGTTTTAGAATAAACGACGTCAATTTTCATATTCTGTTATACCTTTCCGCGTGATCTGTGTGTGCGTAACAATTTCCCATAAATTAAAAAAATCTGGAGATCTCATCATAGCAAAACGACTCCTATTCAACCTTATTTTGATTTCTGATGCTGTTGCTGTGCTTTTAGTCTCTTTCATGTTGGCACAAGGCTATTCAATGTATGCACTTGCCTCGGGCTTGTGAAAAATGTCATAGTCCACATGGACAAAGGCTCTCTCAACGTCGGGTAATGATTCAAGCTTGATCTGTAAATCCTCTCCAATGTCATGCGATTCGCGAAGCTCCATGGTTGCAGGTAAAACTATATCCACCTCCACAAACAAGTTTGTTCCGGCAAAGTAGGCACGGCATGTATCGACATGTGTAACTTGAGGATGCGTTAATGCTAAGCAAAACAAGGTCTAAGTAACTGTTTTCCTTGGTGCGTGTGTGTACGACTACCTATGTAAGTGATCAGATTCAAGAACTCTGGACTGGCGCTCTTGCCTACGACCAAGGGGATGTGCTCTGTGTGTGTGTATCATTCTTCCAGTTAGTATAGCGCAATGATACGATTGTTTTCTGCGTTTTGTTTACCCAGCAAGGTGCATGTCCAACTGTACAGAATGATAAGCGCAATGACGATAGAACCTACAGGATCAACCCAGCTAGCGATACGACTGCCCACAATGCCAGTGGTGAGCCCCAAGCCATTGACAAGCAGGTCATTACGGTGGTCCTGGGCTAGGATCTTTGCAGAATTGAATTGAGACAAAGATTTGCAGTAAATGTACAGGAACAGTTTGACAGCTATTTCGTACCGACAAGATGAGATGCGGCATTCAAGGAGGAGTGCATATACAATTACCCAGAGCGGATGCTACAAAGGCAATAGCAAGTATAGTTAGATCAGGTGAATGGCTGTGATCAGCGAGCTTTTGAGCTGATTCAATCTAGACCGCACGCACGATGATTAGCCCATATGTTTGTTTGACTAGATTGGCGTTGTCCGTCTTACAATCAAAAATAGAGCCACACACGACATCAAACAAGAAAAGATAATGATGCCAGTGGTTTCCAACCGGGATTTGCCCTGAATTGTAGCAAATATTAATCTATACAAGTATACAAAACGTACAAAACAAACAAAACGTTACGGCAGGGTACTTTGTCAGGTTGGATTTGGCAGCCAATCGAGCTGTCCACATCAACACGATGGAGCTGAGCAAGTCCATGAAAGCGTCGGCCATCGTGGAAAAGATGGACAGCGAGCCAGAGGTCACTGCGGCAGCCAATTGCAGAGCAAACAGAATGATGTTTGCCACGACAGAGCCATAAATGGCTATTTTCAGCTAATTTGTACAATTTTGGTCAGCTCCCAAGATATTAAAGCTACTAGTAAGCAAATATATACTTTGAGCAACTGCTTTTCTTGCTCTTCCACGTCGGTCGCTGGATCCAAGGCGCTCAGCATGGTTTCAATCATCTCGTTTTGATTTCTGTAAAAAGCCTGCAGTTTCTTCTGGCCCTTGAGATCCTTCTTGATGTAATGATCCGTCTGTATCTTGGGCTTCAGTGAAAGAGGGTCCTTGAACGCGGAAGATGGAACAGAGCTCTCTTCTTCTTCATTGTTGTAGTGATAAATGTGTCTCAATTGAATGGACTCATTTGTGTGTGTGGTCGTAGTAGTCGTGGTGGAGGACATTGGGAATGATGTGAGAAGGGAAAAAAGAAAGACCTGATCGACAGAGGATAAGCTACATTTTATATCAAGGGCATCCGTATCAAATGATAAGCGGTCGAGGGTAGTACATTGCACTTGCCATGCTCGGTATAGGCATCGAATTGA
The DNA here is from genome assembly GCA_010203745.1 of Mucor lusitanicus. Classification (NCBI taxonomy): domain Eukaryota; kingdom Fungi; phylum Mucoromycota; class Mucoromycetes; order Mucorales; family Mucoraceae; genus Mucor; species Mucor lusitanicus. Next base: position 2,400,027 of record JAAECE010000004.1, on the reverse strand, counting down.
AGCCTGAAACCAAAGAATCAGACACGC